>OY757904.1:12645748-12748248 GCA_963585895.1 Sepioteuthis lessoniana | reverse complement strand
TTAAGTTTGTGGAATGGGTTGGGTAAACACATACTAACTCAAATATATGATTGTGTGTGTATATGTGTGGGTGTTTGTTTATTTGTGCATATTAATGTGTGATTATTGCATGTCCCTTCTTGTATAATAGTGTAATATTAAATGAGTTTTAATAAGCATATCTGTACAACAAAATAATAATTAAATCATATTTTTGTCAATTTATTTTGAAACAATCCTTTCATTTTTATTTCTAATTTCTCCTCATTGGAAGTCGTTATAAATCATGTCAACGTTTGACTACAACAAACAAAACTTATGAATGTTGAAGAGATAGCAGAAAAAGAGCGAATTTGACTTCTGTGAAGCGGTAGAGACAAAAGGTCTCATGATTTTTAGTCGTACAAATAGACTTGCCAACTTGCTCGCACCCAAAGCAATCTTCTATGTATACAAAGACCAAGAAGATCTTACGACAATCCCAAACTAAACAAGCACCGGGCAAGTGGTGTTTGGAGATAATGTCAACTGTCTGTGAAATGTACACTTGAATGTTTAATGCTGGGCTAGACACTGTTATTTCTTAGTTCGAATTAATTGAAGTTCTAAGTACTGTCGTCGTTTCTTTGTTTGTAATTGGTGGGAGTGATACGCGCCTCTGTCCGTCAAGTAAAGTAGAAATGCCAACAAAAGTGTTCATAGAACTAAGAGGAGAATATTTGTCGCTTGACTTTCTTTTGTCTTCGTTCTTCCTTTCTGAATTTCCTATTGAGGTAATCTTTGTGGAGATTGTTAGATTAACAGGACGCATTTTTATTTTTATTTTTTTTAAAATTGTCATGAGGGTCAAACGACGACCTCTTTTATATAGTTGATGAAAATCTTTCTTTTTTTATATTCATGCAAATGATTTAAAAGTTTATGCGTTTAAACATACACATGTGCGCACGCCTCATATATATATATATATATATATATATATATATATATATATATATATATATATATATATATATATATATATATATATATATATATATATACGAAAAAATGGAAATAAAATTGTCAATTTGAAAATGCAAAGAAATGAAAAAAAATACTGTATTTTCAAAGGATCATTTAAAAAAGATATTTGCCAACAATGAACTTTTATGTTGTTCCATTGGTATTATTTTGTTGAAATTTTTTTGAGGTACTCATCATTTCAAATTATTTTGAAATAAAAAAGTATCCCAATATATATATATATTGTCATCCACAGATACACTGTTTCGTTCTATCAGAACTCTTCAGTGTGGCTAGACATGCAGGACGCTCGAAGCCGGGATCGAAACACGTCCAACTTTACGTTAGACCAAGTTGCAGACATTTCTGCCACCAAGCGGATCACGTTGGCTAAGGGAATTTTTAAAGATATTTATTTAGCAACAGCAGCAGCAGTCGTTTCTTTACATTTTATATATATATATATATATATATATATATATATATATATATATATATATATATATATATACTAAATAATATAAACAATATAAATATATTTATATATGTATATATATATATATGTGTGTGTGTGTGTATGTGTGTGTGTGTGTGTGTGTGTGTTATATCTATTATTTAGTTCAAAACTACCTATTAAAAGCATTACATATCATTTACCATCTTTACCAGTGTTAAGCTACTTCAATCTGTTTCTTTATCTTTCTAATTTAGGAAAAGGATGAGGGCAAATCAATCAAATAAGAAATTTTTTGTATCTTTTCAGTACCAATCTAAGCAAATAAGTTTGAAAATCGAGATATTATTGGAGTTTTAAATAATACTAAAATCATTTTTTCGGCGTCTTTTTATTGTTTATGTAAACTAAAACCTCGGAACCTTTGAAACTGAAATATTGTTTAGTTTCTTAATTATGTTTGACCAAACCGTTATTTATGTGTGCTATTTATAAAACTTTTCTTTGCTCATAAATTAGTTTATCAATACTACGGAAAATGCAACCCTCATATTTTTATTTCTATTGAGTCATAGAATCTCATACAAATCTGCAATTGATTGAATATGGGTATTAATATTTTAGTTATTAATTAAATTCGTATTTGTATTTGAAGTGTGAGTATCTGTTTTAATTCCAAACTTGTTTAATTTTTCGCCATGATGTTTGTAGAAGAATTGTTGAGGAAAAAGATATATCTATGTAATGAATTATTAATCGAAAAATTATTTTTTTGAATTTCAAGAGAACTCTTACGTTTCTAAATGTTAAAAGCTTTAATTTTGGCGTATTACATAAAAGATTAAGAATAGTGTAGTTGCATGAAAGAGTTTTCTATTATCAAATTCATCATTTAAAAATGTAGGGGTTCGAATTCTTAAGGCTTTGTGAAGAAAAAGTATGATTGATAAACGCATTTACGAGCATCATATCGTTAGAAAGGAATTTATGGACGGCAAGATAAATTATTGTTAAAAAAAAAGCACTCGCTCTTATAAGTTACTGACGGTGCAGGAGCGTCAGTTGTAAGGAGACAAAATATTTTCTAAATGACCATAGCATCAGTATAGCGTCGACTGCTCGAGAAATAACGGGATAAGGTTAACTCAAAATACTTGATTAGAATAAGATGATGTTGTTGGAGATGGTTTAAACAGATTTTTTGAGAAGCAGAACCCACCTGATTAAAACCCTTCGAGCATTGTACCAGAATTGTATAACTCCGTGACAATAAAAGATAAGCCCTCTGGTTATACAGAAGTTAAACTTCGCGACGATTAAACATAAGTTTCTATAATCATTCAGCCATCTTGTTCCAGTTTATGATTAGATATGCGATTCTAGAAGAAAAGGTGTTTTACAAGTCATACAATGTTGTAGCATAGAAAACCATAGCTAGGTTGATCTGAAGCAACGGTGTACTTCAACTAATTCTGGGTAAAAGAACCTCCTAGTTCAATGTCCGGGATCAAATAGTTCAATCAAAAAGCCACTACTACTCATCTATAAGTGTGAAGTCTACTGATGAAAAAAAATAGCCATCGAAGTCCAATACATATCCTTCTTCACACGAGTCGACTAGAGGCGAGTTTTGCTGTGGTAGGAGTTCTACCAGCAGAGTTCAAAAATCAGCTACAGCGCCCAAACCAAAGTCACTTTAATGCAAAAACATTTTCAACATCGGGACTTTTAAATTTCACACCTTAAATACTAGGTAATTTCTTCTTTTAAGGGATAATCTTCTGATCGCTGAACCACTTGCATCTTCACAGATATAAGAAGCAATCTGTTAAAACTTTACGATATAACTGGTCTTCACTTGCCTTTTTGATATATGAAATCTCTCTTCGGAAACATGTTTTAAACACTTCAGGCGACATCTGAAAATTAGTATCTATGAAAGTTTTATTCACTAAGAAGCATTATTTTGGTGCATACAACCAAATCAAAAAACAACCACATACTTCTCAGGGAGTGTAGTTAGAGAAAGTCGAGATAACTTACTTAAACGAATAAATAAAGAAAACAATTACAAAATATCTATAAGTAGGAATACCAAAGAGTTCTGCAAGAACTGATTGAAACATAGCAAAAATATCTAGGAAACATTCAATATCAAATAGAAAAATTAGAAATTCTGTTAAAGATACAAGATCTCAGTCAGTATAGTAAGCAATAAATGAAGCTAGCGAAAGGAAAATCATCTCAAGAACACAACAAAAAGCTACAAATTAAAAGCGAAAATCAGAATAATTTTCAGAGATATCAATCCACAACTTATTTTGTCTATTCATCGAAGGAACAAGGGTAGAAAATCTCGAGGCAACACCATTGTTAAGAGATTTCTCCCTGATATTTGATTAACACACATAAATACTACTTGTATATGACATTTTCTAAGAAATCGTCCCCTCTATAATGCTTTACAAAGCTCAAAACCAATGTTTCATTTTACTGATGGTAAACTGACTCTTTTATAACATTGTCATTGCAGTCTTGCAAGGATATGCATTAAAAACATTTTCATTGATAATCTGCCATGATTATATACCAGGAACGTCTATATTTTTAATGGAAGAAAATGTGTTCATATTAAAAAAGGCAAGAAGCAGACGATATTAGTCATACTGACAACAAAGATTATCTAGCACTTCTGGCTCAAGACAAAACATTGCTACACATCCTGAAACAGAAAGCAGGAGGTATAGGGTTGTCTGATCAAACAGAATCCATATGATTTGATCAAAATAATATAATTTCCTCATTAACTAAATGAGCGTCTGAAGTTAGCCGACCACTTAACAAAACTTGTAGCAATATCTGATCAATTGAAAGGGATTTTAACATACACATAGGAAATGCATCAAATGCTATTGACAGGTTAACGACAATGCGGTTATCTGTTCTCTTTGATAAATAAAAGAGGATTTCATCCAAGCTATAGCCGTATATTTGCAACAACTCGACTTTAACGAAACGTTCGAAGAAAAAACATCGACAGAATGATGCTGCCTGCTGTTTTAAGCAAATCCTGACAGCAGGATCCTACAAAAAATAGCTCAGTGTTTACCTATTTCTCATCTTAAAAACCATCAAAGACATTCTGGATACAGCCGGTGAAGAAAAAACCACCTCGTAAGCAATATTCTCGTGTTGACTTCTTCAAATGAACACATCAGTGTAAGCCGACCAGCAAAAAATTAAAATCATCTGTTCTCTGCGGACACTGGGTGTCGTCAAGATGATTTGCCAAGCGTACTGAACGATTGATACTAATAACGAGAGTTGAGGGAATCTATCATATCAGCATTTGAAGAGGATCATGACGATGGTGTGTTCCTATCTGGGGAACATACTGAGAGAAAAGAATCTCAAAAGTTGTATTTTCGAAGGTTTTTAGAAATTTAATCTCCAGAGGTACAAAAATGGAAGTATGTGTGAATAAACGCACTCAAATGAATCTCAGTAAAATAAATAATTGAATAAATGAATAAATCAGAAAGCATCGAGACCTTCAACATGAGGCACGAATGACTTGTAATTTCCTGTAAAAACTGCGCATGCCAGACCAAAATGATCTTATGCATGTAATCGAGTGCCGAGCCTTTCATTTTGATGTGTTGAATGGAGCAGTTAAGATTAATTAGAAAGATCTAAGGGACTTTGATAAAATCCAAAAGATCATGTCCAGAAGCCAGTGTAAGATCCTTTTCTGATGAACGTTACTGGTGAGGTGCTCACGTTTAGTTTGGGTGATTATGGTCTGTCTTGTTGGCGGTTAATGATGTCTCTTCTCGGACCATAATAAGACATTGTATAACGAGTTATCGATTCAATAAGAATAAGTGTAAGCCAATATCATACCATGGCAAAAGGCGAAGGAAGCTTTAACCAATATCAAGGTAGGTATTTGTTTCAATACGGGAACGCCAGTTTTTTTACGGATGACCCTGCGTAGCAGAGACCAGTGAATTAACCCAATATTCATCAGCTGTAATGATTTAATCAGCCCTAAAAACACGAAATTAGATCTTATATCTTTTGCTCTTTGTTTGTTATGGTAAATCTTGATTTCTCCTTCGTATGGACCCTGAGGGTATGTCTCCTTCATGATAGACAGAACGCACGATACGAGTGAAGAATATGGAAACTAGGTGTTACATTAAATTATTTTCATTATAACGTTCCTTGATCTTTTTCTATACCAAGGGTTTTCAAACCCACAGCCCACATCCATTCTAAAAGGCCAATCCATACGGGCCATTCAAACAACTTTTGCTCATTAATTTTTGGTCTTTTAAACAAAATTTTCTCTGCACCTTTCTATGTTGACTGAAGTCCCCTTACACCTTCTGATGTAACTCATTGATCTTCAGTGTTAGAAAGCTTTCCGCATCCTTGATTTCTATTCGAACAATTGCTTTCGTCAAGATAATTCCCCCACATCTGTCAGAAAATATAAATCTGATGAAAGCAGTATTTTTGATTGGGAAACTTTCTGCAGCTAAACCGTATAATTTGCTATCTGTGTGGAAGGATAATCTTTATGAAACCACTAAAACATATTTGAATACCTGGTAAACAGCTTTATACTTATACTTTTAAATTTGCCGATTCTTTCATCAGGACACCTAACGAAGAAAAGGCTTTGAATAAAAAAGACTTTTCTTTTAGAATCTGTTGCAGATTGTGTTCCATTTTTATATCATAATATTGTTAATGGCCCTTTTCAAGATTTCCTCACTATAGACAAATCGTGGTGTAATGGTTATCGTCGCAGGATGTGGACACGACGACACGAGTTCAAATCCTGGACGAACCTGATTACATTTCACATAGCACTAATACCCTTGGGAAAGGTATGAATCCAAATATTCTCCCTCCAGCTATGGGTAAATAGTAGGGCAGACTAGGTTCTTCAGCCTTGGTGAGGCGTCTAGTCTAGGAGAAGGAAAACTCTGAATTCAAACCTGTTAAACTCCGCTTAAAAATTGACCTTCTGTCATATCCTGCCCGAGCGGAGGGGTTGGGTAAATTGGACAAATCGTCTGTGAAATCAGTCTAGTGATTCATAACTTTAACTGAACTGCTGAGTACTCATACTTCTTGCGTGAGGGAAAGCTATGAGAAAAGACAAAAATAAAATTAAAAAAAAAACATAACTTTGCTCATATAATGAATATTTTATTTTTAATTTTAATATTTTCAATTAGAATATACTTGTAAAAGTCAATATAATACAGACACAATGGACTATTTCTAGGGAAATGTTCAATCAATAAATTCAATAAGAAAATTATTAAAACCTTTCATAAGAAGCAAACAATTCCAGATAAAAATATTTCTCAAAAGATTAATACAGCAGAACATTGATCAATCTTACATCTATTTTATTGAATAAAAGAAGTTAGCAAAAAAAAAAAAAATACATTATAAATGTTTAAATGATCTGTTCGTTTTATCTTTATGGGTAATTTATTTTGAGTTGGGCAAAACTGAACATAATAAAAAGGTCGATTTTTACCTATAAATCATTATCTTACTTCCGTCTAATCGACCAAAATATTGTCGTTATGTATATGGTTAATATTCCATTCTTAGATATTTTACGTGTGTCTTCATACGTACCTGGACACACACAAGTGAGTATATCGATCATGTTTGAGAGTAATTAATTGATCTGAGAAAATCGATGTTCTGTTTGGTGAAGATGTCAACTTCAAACAAAATATCAACCTTAATATAAGAAACATTTAATCACAAGGTTTACTGGGAAGAAAGTATTATCGTTTTTGTTCAGTAATATAATTGCAAATGCTATATAGGAAATACACAAGAAAGCTTCATGCTCTCTTGAAGAAATCCTACAAGAAACACCCCACAAAACCGACAGTTGTACGGCCACCTAAATCCCATCTCAAAATTCCAAAATAGACAAGACATGCGAGAGACTGAAGGAGAATTAAGGACAAAATTAAATAACGTTCTCTTGTGGACCTTAGTACATGAAAGTGTCAGTGTTAGCCGACCAACAAATACTTGCATACATTAGCTTTATGTGAACACAGTATGCAGTCTTGATGACCTGTCCGGAATGATCAGAAGAGATGGCAAGAGTGAGTAAGGGAACCTAATGCTGTAAACGCGACTTGATTATGATGATTATATTTAAAGATCATCAGAAATTCAATCCATGTATTAATCTCCCTCATTTCCATGATGTATTTACATAAATCCAAAAAATATTCTTCAGATATTGAGGCAGATGCTATGTCATCTTATTATCGTTAATACAGGAATAATTCTTTACCGGCTTCGGGAATACTGTAAAGATCCGAAAAGAAGATAATTTGAAAAAAAATTCTGAAGGTTAGGTTGGATGAGGTAAAACCTCCATTTTCAGAACCTTGTGCACATTTGGTGATGTGCTGCCACATGGTTTCTCCGAAGAACACAAATCTCGAGTGATCAAGGAATTTTTTAAAACAAAAAATGTAATTCTTTCTTTTAACGTTAGTATATGTCAGAATTATTTCATTACAGTTTAATTTAACACTTCACAATAAAATGGATCCTTAAGATCCCACCAAATACAAAATATTTCCTTCAACAAAAGCAATCATTATTTTAATATAAACGCAAACTATCCCTTATCTTTTTCGCCGAATATCATTTATCTTTTATAGAAATGATTATGTAGACTTTCTTGTCACTAATAACAAACATTGACTCTTATTAAATTGACAACTTATTTGATAATGTGAAGCCAACAGGCCAATTGTTAATACTTTGCAAATGTATGCACTTGTCTTTTGATTGGGGCATTGCATTGTTGTTAGAAATTGAATGAAGAATCGCTGCCATTTCATGTCATTTTTTTTCCATCAAAACAATAAATATCCTGTGGCTTCTGAATTTCATTAACCACTTGTGAACGTCGTCTGAGTTGATATTTGAACAAAAACCAAAAAACTTATTAATTGCATATAAAACTAGGGTTAGGCACCTTGGGTAGCGTAATGGTGAGCAAGCTAGACTAGCAAACCTACACGAGTGAGTTCGAGTTTCATTGGGTGTCCCATTCAGATGGCTTTTTGCCACATCTAAGCAAAAAGCTTAGTAAATTACTATAAACCTAGGGTCTATTAAGTAATATCCAAATTTGTCCAATGTTTTCTATTTATTGACGTAAACAGAATTAAACTTTTAAAGGTTTTCTTCCCCCAAATAGATGTAATAAATGTATGGGACGATGAATAGAGATATACGAGCCGCCACACAGAGTCATCCACTCACTCTCGCTGCCCTCGAAGGACCTTGTGCATCTCAACTCAAATGACAACCGACTCCCAAAGGATTACTGCCTCAGCTGATTAATTTTCAAATTTCTGTAATTTTTATTTATTCTAAAATTCAGTATATCATTAATGTGATGTCATATCATTAAGTTATGACGTCATCTCATCATGATCATCACACTTATCCCCAACTTTCACCATGCTTTCATTTGACCTCAATCAAACTTATGACAATACATGAATCTATTTTATTTACATTTAGCCTTCTTGTCCATATATGGCAGCAGTCACCTATTATGTCTGCTGGTGCATGTGCTTGACATTTCCAATTTGACTTAAATTTCCACTCAATGATTTTAGCTAACTAAAAGACTCCTGAACAAATCGCGACATGACCAAAGTAAATCATGAAATAATTAATATACGTAACCATCAAAGTAATTATTTCACAGGCATTTCACACTGAATGTCCTTGTCTGTAAAATTGATTGTTGGATTGATGTAAAAAGATATTTCTTTCCTCCAGCAATCTAAATAAAGAAATATTAACAAAATGTTTAAGAATTTATATTCTTAAATTTATTAGAATTTAAAACAGAAGAGAAATTACTATTTAATCGCAATGTAACTTGTGTGAGCGTGTCAATGACCTTCGTCACAGCCTCATCCATCTCCTCAATTGTCTCATAACGACAGCCTCTGAGCTTAGTGAAAAGCCAAATGTCACAGGGAGAAAGGTCTGGACTATAGGGAGGGTGAAGAACAGTCTTGAGGCCCATCTTGGTCAAATAGTCTGTGACAACGATGGAGTTATGGGCTGGTGTATTGTCCGGGTGGAAATGCCAATGACCTTATTTAAAGAGTGCTGGCCTCATCCGACGGAATCTCTTTCTGAACTCCCTTAGAACCTCAACATAGTAACCCTAACCCTAACCTTTTGGTCAATCAACTCTGGTGTACTGACTTCCTTACTCATCTCACACCTCTCATCATCCCTCACAGACTCCCTGCCTTCCATGAATCTCTTATGCCACTCAAAAACTGATACTCGATTCATGCAAGATGTTACTTCAATTCCTTAGTTCATAATGCGACTTTCGTTTACTTATGATTCATAAAAAATGTATCATATTGACTGGCTTGTCTTTGACTTAAATGATAGGAAGAAAGGTCATACTATTATGGACTGATTCCCATCTGTAAGCAACCTTTTAGTCTTACCGAATTTCCAATCCAGGCACTGGACATTGCAACGGCTAAATTTGTAACTGAAAACCGGGCAGGCAAGATAAAGTAAAACGGTGAGCATCAAGAATGCTAATAACACAAAAGCAAGGAAAAGAAAACTTCAGGTTAAGAAGGAAAAAAAAACCTTTCTCTCATTTGTCATTGAGAGTGTGAACCTTTTCTGTAATTCCAAAAGACTACTATATGTAAGAATTCAAAAGCAAAACAGGCGAAAGGACCACGTTAATACATGCGTGAGAAGTCCAAAATAACACGTGTTGCAATACACAAAATAAAGCAAATCTAAAAAATAAATATCCGAAATAAATAACAAAAAGAGGACACTCCTTTGGGTCTTGACATTTCGTTTTAGTTCAGCCGTCTCGTTGATGATTCGTCTCAAATAACCCCGCTTCTTAATACTGGCTCTAAACCCGTCATTTTCCCGTTATTTCCCGGTGAACAATACACTTTCTTTTAAGGATGCCGATGTCATTCGAACGACTCTATCTTTCTCTCGGCTGAGTATTTCTTACCAATTTGAGAAAAACAGAAAAGAAGAATTCCCAGCAAGTTAGATTCTTCTTTGGCTGCTCAGAGCCAGTAAATTTAGTTATCATCTTTGAAAAGTCATCTTTAAAAGGGCTGCAAAGACTTACTGAAAATTTACTTAAAGATTATGACTTTATTCTCGGATATGGAAAGGTAAAAAAAATGTATGAAAGCGAAATAAACTGCTTTTTAAGTGAAGTTTAATAGTGCAAAAAAAAAAAAAAAGAAAGAAAATTAGCAGAACGCAATTCTATCGGTTTCCTTCCGTGAGAAACATTTCCGAATTATTTCCAGATGCACAAAAGAGGCTTTATTGAATTACTTTATAAATGAATAATGATTTAGAGATTAGGTTTAATGACCTGTTTAATTGTGCATTCAATATTATGTTAAAAGACCAAAAATTAATGAGCAAAAGATTATTATTGACAAATGATTAAATACGATTTTTGAAATTCAAGTCTTGTGTGATTTATTGTTACGCAGCAGTGTCAAACTTATTTTAGTAAAGAATGTAGTCATGCTTCAGTTTATTTATATAACGGTGTAGTGATACTCTATGAGTCACTTCGTACCAAAATTTGATTCTTTAGCAAATGTTTGACTAATCATAAATATATTGGCAGTGTTTATTGTATTTAAAAAATACTACGCTATTTGTCTAGAATG
Organism: Sepioteuthis lessoniana; assembly: GCA_963585895.1. Taxonomy (NCBI): domain Eukaryota; kingdom Metazoa; phylum Mollusca; class Cephalopoda; order Myopsida; family Loliginidae; genus Sepioteuthis; species Sepioteuthis lessoniana. The sequence goes on along the minus strand of OY757904.1, from coordinate 12,737,025 downwards.
AGTAGTTTGCACACTGTCATATTCACTCAAATATCGCGATCAAATGCAAGTAAATTTTAGACTGTTTAATGATTTCAACTATTTGTTTTAAACATGAAGAAATATATCTAATATTAAAATGCATTTACACACCAATTGGAGATTTCGCATATTCCCAACTAATTCAAATAATTTTCAAGCAGATGAATTTGACACAGAGACTAGTAGAATCAAAGTAGAGACGAGAATAATGGTAATTAAATAAAAATGTGAGTAATAGTAATGTAATAGATATGTGGGTAATGGTAAGGCAGTTGGTACGTGAGTAATCGTAATATAGTAGATATGTGAGTAATGGTAAGGCAGTTGGTACGTGAGTAATCGTAATATAGTAGATATGTGAGTAATGGTAAGGCAGTTGGTACGTGAGTAATGGTAATATAGTAGATAAGTGAGTAATGGTAAGGCAGTTGGTACGTGAATAATGGTAATATAGTAGATATGTGAGTATTGGTAAGGCAGTTGGTACGTGAGTAATGGTAAGGCAGTTGGTAGGTGTGTAATGGTAATGTAGTAGATATGTGAGTAATGGTAAGGCAGTTGGTACGTGAGTAATGGTAATGTAGTAGATATGTGAGTAATGGTAAGGCAGTTGGTACGTGAGTAATGGTAAGGCAGTTGGTACGTGAGTAATGGTAAGGCAGTTGGTACGTGAGTAATGGTAATGTAGTAGATATGTGAGAAATGGTAAGGCAGTTGGTACGTGAGTAATGGTAATATAGTAGATAAGTGAGTAATGGTAAGGCAGTTGGTACGTGAATAATGGTAATATAGTAGATATGTGAGTATTGGTAAGGCAGTTGGTACGTGAGTAATGGTAAGGCAGTTGGTACGTGTGTAATGGTAATGTAGTAGATATGTGAGTAATGGTAAGGCAGTTGGTACGTGAGTAATGGTAATATAGTAGATATGTGAGTAATGGTAAGGCAGTTGGTACGTGAGTAATGGTAAGGCAGTTGGTACGTGAGTAATGGTAATGTAGTAGATATGTGAGTAATGGCAAGGCAGTTGGTACGTGAGTAATGGTAATATAGTAGATAAGTGAGTAATGGTAAGGCAGTTGGTACGTGAATAATGGTAATATAGTAGATATGTGAGTAATGGTAAGGCAGTTGGTACGTGAGTAATGGTAATGTAGTAGATATGTGAGTAATGGTAAGGCAGTTGGTACGTGAGTAATGGTAATACAATAGATATGTGAGTAATGGTAAGGCAGTTGGTACGTGAGTAATGGTAAGGCAGTCGGTACGTGAGTAATGGTAAGGCAGTTGGTACGTGAGCAATGGTAATGTAGTAGATATGTGAGTAATGGTAAGGCAGTTGGTACGTGAGTAATGGTAATGTAGTAGATATGTGAGTAATGGTAAGGCAGTTGGTACGTGAATAATGGTAATATAGTAGATAAGTGAGTAATGGTAAGGCAGTTGGTTCGTGAGTAATGGTAATATAGTAGATAAGTGAGTAATGGTAAGGCAGTTGGTACGTGAGTAATGGTAATATAGTAGACATGTGAGTAATGGTAAGGCAGTTGGTACGTGAATAATGGTAATATAGTAGATAAGTGAGTAATGGTAAGGCAGTTGGTACGTGAGTAATTGTAATATAGTAGACATGTGAGTAATGGTAAGGCTGTTGGTACGTGAGTAATGGTAATATAGTAGATAAGTCAGTAATGGTAAGGCAGTTGGTACGTGAGTAATGGTAATGTAGTAGATATGTGAGTAATGGTAAGGCAGTTGGTACGTGAGTAATGGTAATGGTAATGTAGTAGATATGTGAGTAATGGTAAGGCAGTTGGTACGTGAGTAATGGTGATATAGTAGATAAGTGAGTAATGGTACTAATTACCAACCCCTGTGCTCGGGCAGGATATGACACAATGTTAATTTTAAGCGGAGTTTAACAGGTTTGAATTCAGAGTTTTCCTTCTCCTAGACTAGTTGCCTCACCAAGGCTGAAGAACCTAGTCCGTCCTACTATTTACCTATAGCTGGAGGGGGTTCATACCTTTCCCAAGGGTATTTGCCCGAAAGTGAACGTAATAGCGCGACTGGAGTACGAACTCGCGTACTACGATTCCGCAGTTCATCCCTTTAACCATTACACCACGAGGACACCCCCGTGAGTAATGGTAAGGCAGTTGGTACGTGAGTAATGGTAATATAGTAGATAAGTGAGTAATGGTAATCCAGTTGGTACGTGAATAATGGTAATATAGTAGATATGTGAGTAATAGTAAGGCAGTTGGTACGTGAGTAATGTTAATATAGTAGACATGTGAGTAATGGTAAGGCAGTTGGTACGTGAGTAATGGTAATATAGTAGATAAGGGAGTAATGGTAAGGCAGTTGGTACGTGAATAATGGTAATATAGTAGATATGTGAGTAATGGTAATATAGTAGATATGTGAGTATTGGTAAGGCAGTTGGTACGTGAGTAATGGTAATGCAGTTGGTACGTGAGTAATGGTAATATAGTAGACATGTGAGTAATGGTAAGGCAGTTGGTACGTGAGTAATGGTAATATAGTAGATATGTGAGTAATGGTAAGGCAGTTGGTACGTGAATAATGGTAATATAGTAGATATGTGAGTAATGGTAATATAGTAGATATGTGAGTCATGGTAATGAAATAGTATAACCATATTTACCAACCCCTCTGCTCGGGTAGGATATGACACAAGGTCAATTTTTAAGCGGAGTTTAACAGGTTTGATTTCAGAGTTTTCCTTCTCCTAGACTAGTGGCCTCACCAAGGCTGAAGAACCTAGTCTCTCCTACTATTTACCCATAGCTGGACGGAGAAAAATTGGATTCATACCTTTCCCAAGGGTATTAGTGCTATGTGAATCGCAATCAGTTTCGTCCAGGATTTGAACTCGTGTCGCCTTGTCCATTTCCTACGACGATAACCATTACATGAAATAGTATAAACCCCCCCAGAGTTCCATAAAATGAGGTTCATCACCAGATTTATGTTAGTGTGATATACAGGACCAAAAGAAATCTTATATATTTTTTCTATATCTAAAGTCATCGTATTTAAATTCATAGAGAAAGATTTTGTTCTCATTGACAAGATGTTTTATTATAATAGAAATTACAACACTAATTATCACATTTAAAACTAAATAAAGGAAATTTGAGGCAAGATGTTTGTCTAAACTTTTATTTTAATAGATAATTGATGCTATTTCAATCATTTTTAATTACGTTAATGAAGAAGATTATTGCATAAATAAATCAATAAAACTTTGATATTGATTTTGATTTAATTGATAGAATTATTTTCATTATATCATCATCAACATCATCATGTCGCGCCGCCAGCATGGATATCCCTGACCCTCTCTCGCCACTTCTCCCTATCACTCATCGCCTCCGGCAGGCCTTCAGGGTCACAGCCTGTGTCCTCACATAGTTGCTGTATGTAAATTCGAGCTGGTTGTCCTGCTTTTGCACGGCCATATGTGGTGGTCCATAGGAGTACATCACTTATGAGCTCGTCCTTGCTTCTCCAGCAGGGTCCCGCGTGTCTGGCTCGTCTAACTTGAATGGTTTTCGTGATTTTTCATTATATAAAGATGGAAATTGGGTTCGGTATGTATTTTCTAACCCCTCCAACACGAAGTCTTTCTTTAGTGAAGCATAACTTGTTTGAATTCAGTGTTTTCCTTCTAGTCCAGTTGCCAAAGTTAAAGAGTACAGTCTACCCTACTATTTAACAATTAGAGAGGGATAATAGTCAAAGTTATAAGTTTCCCAACGTCATTTGTGCCATAGGTAATCCAATCAATCTCGTCTAGTACGAAGAATTGGGTTCTAAATCCATTTTTCTATGACGATAACCGTTTAGACATCGACTCAGTAATATATTTACAAGTATTTTAATTTGATCTTTACAAAATGGTTCCTAAAACTTGATCTCATCTAAAAGAGAAAATATGTAATCATGTTCAAACTGAAATGTACGTTGACTACCGAATCTTATCAATTGCTTATAAGTTTAATGTTTTTTTGCGAAAAACTCTTACCTATACGAAACCATCAAAGCACAGAATTGTAAGATTGTTTTGCCAAAAAAGGAAATAGAGTTACTTCAAATTATAACATATCTTATACGAGTACATTTTTTTATCAACAGAAACTATTACTTGTATTATTAATATAACTCACAACAACCAACCTTTTAATATATAATTACAAAACAATTGGAAAAATAAATACACAAATTACAAATACTATTCTTTACTTGAATGAGCACAACTAATTCAGTTTCTCTTTAATAAGATTTTGAGTATCTTAACATACAGTGTGACATTCCTGCAATTCAAACAATTATGTGCTTGGACTATATTAAAATTAATGGCACACAAGACCATTTACTTGCTTTGAGAAGCAACATCTGAGAAATTTAGAATTTATCTAAGAATGTATACGCAACAAACTTATTAAATAAGTTGACCATACGAGCAATTTTGCATCCTCTACCTCTGTATGGGATTTTTCCTAATTCTTATCCTAATGCAGTCAGTATTAAATAAATCCGAAGCCACAACTTACGCATGGAGTATCGAATTTCAGATTTGATTATGTCAGATTTGGATGTAGTTGTAACAGCGTTTCCTCGCAGTTAAGGAACCTATGAGAGAATGGTTTACCTAAACTTTCAGTCATCTACATCAGATCAGAACTTATGTCATGTAAGTAACAAAATTCCAAAAATGTAGCAACAGTATTAGTACGGTTCACAATAATCATAGAGCATCACTAATGATTTCATATATATATATATATATATATATATATATATATATATATATATATATATATATATATATATATATATAAAATTAACTTAAATCGCGAGTTGGAAAGCTTCTACTAAAGTTTCACCTTATCGGATCATCACAGTTGGATTTAGGCTTCCTGATGATCCGATAAGGTGAAACTTTAGTAGAAGATTCCCAACTCGCGATTTAAGTTAATTTTATAATTGGCTCCACTTTTGTAATTGTAGCATTGCAGGATTCGCGGAAGTTTTTTTAGTTTTCTCTTGACCAACTGACTGCGTATCCCTTGATTTTTTTCAAGGGGTCGGACGAGGTTGGCCTTTTCTTTCTTTTTGACCTATAATCTTTTCTTTTTCCCCCGGGCAGTGATTCGAGATACTTTTATCTCTTGTTTCTGGCAGGGATTTTTTCGTTTTATTCTGGTACCGTGAATGCTGGTAGATATTTTGATTAGTATATATATATATATATATATATATATATATATATATATATATATATATATATATATATATATATATATATATATATGTGTGTGTGTGTGTGTGTGTGTGTGTAATAGGTAAATAAAAATTTTTGCAACAATTTAGTACTTTGGGGCACAGCTCAGTAGCTGCCGATGCATTTTGTGGAATTGTGAAGGCGATGAAATACACTGGCACGTGATATTCCTATCTAGCTTGATATTTTTCGAGTGATACTCGATGGAGTTACCCCTACGGCTTGGAGCAACGGCTTGCAATTCATGGTTTTAGGCCTATCTCACCTTGAATGATCGTCAAGGTTCCTGCAATTGGACAGATTGTTTGTCAACCATCTGTTTAATGCACTGTTATCAACTGTGCTTTTACTTTTTCCCCCAAGAAATGTTATTGCCCGGTTACCAATTTCCACGACACTTTCAATGACATGGTCAGGTGAAATATTCAAAGTAGCACGTACAAAAATATTAGAACGCTTTTACTTCTCCTCATATATATATATATATATATATATAATGATCTGTCTGTGCAAGACCTCAAATTATGTCAATGAGTTGCAAAGGTTGACAGTACTTATCTTTTATGTCCAGGACAACCCCCCCCCCTTTAAATCTTGGTTGACTTGATCTTACTTTAAACTTGGCTAATAAATATGAGTATCCAACTTTTAAATTATATCAAGTGGCTTCTCATATATATTTTCTGACCTCGATATTCATATTTTTACAAATGAGTTATATGCATGCTATTGTTTTCATAATTAAATTATGTAGTAATTTAAATAAAGCCATTTACTTTAAATATGTGACATATCGAAAATTTTATTTCTGACATATATATTTAATTATTGTTCAAATAAATGAACAAAATTTCTCGATTTTTCATTGAATGATAGATTAATAAACCCAATCATTGTCTACCTTTATTCGTAAATAAAAATTATTTTCTCCGGTAACTGCGAGGACTTCTACACATATATATATATATATATATATATATATATATATATATATATATCTGTGTGTGTGTGTGTGTGTGTCTTTGTGTATGCGTCTGTGTGTGTGTGTGTGTGTGTGCGTGTGTGTGTGTGTGTGTGTCTTTGTGTGTGTGTGTGCACGCGTGTGTGTGTGCGTCTGTACGTTTATGTGAATGCGCATGTCCGTGTTCACACTTTTGAAAAAATTGCCACATATAAAAAATGTATCACAGGAATAATCAGGAAAACGACACTGTTTAATCTCTCTTCCTCTCTATTTATCGTAATTTTCTCCCCCCACCTTTCTTCTCTATCCACTTATCAGTGTGTGTGTTGTTTGCTCACAATATATATCTCTGCCTCTCTGTTACTTGGTATTTCATTTGTTTCCAAAAAGCCACATTCGGAGAACATAAATTAGCCATAACGAAACCCTTTCGATAAAATCTAGTTTGACGGAAAATATTTGCCTTTCAATGATCATGCACTTTTAATCAGTTAAATTCAGTATCAAAATAACGGAATAGTTTCAGTTTTTCCTATGTTAAATCGGAATTTTTTCGCAGATCCAACTACTTTTTAATCGAGGTACTCGTTCAATCTTATCTATATCCAGTTACTATTTGATCTATTCTTGGATTATTTTAATGGGTTCCCCTTAACATAGATATAACTGGCTTGTTAAATTATATCAATTTTCTGTGTTGAATTAGAAAAATATGACTTTCGCATAATATATATGTATGTTTTTTTTTTTTTTTCATGAGTTTGAACGTAAGACACTTTTGGATCTTCAAATATATCATTTGATTAGAAGTTACTCTCTAGAACTGACTAAGGATGCAAGTAATAAAGTATAAAAATCTTAAATTTTTTGGCACATGGCCGTCGTTGCATTCCTTGGACTAATATAAACGACTAGTGTTTGAGTTTAGATAAAAGCCAAGTTCTTAGACTCCTTGTTTTTTTTAAGGATTCCCAAACTCCCATTATTACTATACTTACTTGATTTCCCGCAGTGAGTATCCCTTCTATTGCATGATGCCAGACCAAAGTTAACTTTAGTTAATACATTTGGAAGTTTCACTATAGAGTGATGTTTAGCCTTACAGAACGTTACTGATGAAGTGTATTGTTTTTGGTTGGTTGGTTGATTGCAAGTCAATTCGTCTTTCGGTATTTTAGGACTATAGGTATGGAAATCGCATTTATTTATAAAATCGTGTGGCTGTTTCTAAGGAGTTCTTTTTTAACAGGGTCCTTTCGAATATGAATGATTTTTAAACAGATCAATTTGGCTCATTGATGAGACGATAACAGGTAAATCAGGGTCCTAGTGAACCTGGTTATAATAACGATGATACAGTTATTCCTACTCTCCAGATCTTCAGAAATGAAACCTCACCATCAGATGTAGTTAACTCTCATACCCAGCACTATCCTTTTTTTTAGGATGAGTCGTCTTTCACATCTTCTGGGTTGTATATTCTAAGTGATAGAGCGTGAGGTTTTTGAATGAGCTAACTTTGGAGCCAGAACACTATATAAAGTTTAAAAAAGCATACTTGGTGGATATGAGTATATCACAAACAAGGCTGCAAAGGAAAATCATGTATATTTCTTGGTATTATACTTTCAAATAAATCAATGGTGGGCACTCTGCTTTTTCCTGAATATCTTTGGTACTTGAATGAAAGAAATGATCACTTAGGTTACTCATGAAACGGAGTTCAATACTAGCAATGCCTTTATTAAAAGCGTGTCGACGCAAGACTTCGGATTAATATTCAGGTACATGCGTACAAGCTCTGCTGTCAAGCTGTACCCAACAGGATTGCTAGAAAAATTTCTATCTTGTTTGTCGATATGTCAGCACTTGGCGGATGGGCAAGTCCTTTTGGCATTTGTTATCTAGGGTCAGGGATTTTCTGTGTAGTGCGCAGGTTTACTCTATATGTACGTCGAGCAAAGTTAATATGATTTGTCTATTGACGTCGCTTGGAATAATGACAATGGACGGAGCATTCACTCGGTTGGCGCCACTTCAGGCTCACAACAATCTTCATGAATGAACATACGCTGCTACCATCAGTGCAGATTAAGGGTATTGGAATTAACACACCAATGGTATATTAATACTAATAATAATAAGAATAAGGTATACATTATTGATGGAGCAAATATCTAGCTATCTTTACGAGACATTTTAAATGTGTTCACTTCGTATATGGTATAACGTCAGTTAGATTTCTATTTGAAGAATATACTAGTTGTAAATCAAATAATCTAAACCTCTTATAATCTATTCATATCGACTAAGCGTAACACAAGTTTTTTATGCTACTTTATTAACCAACTTATTTGACGTGTAAATTTTAAATAGAAACAACTTGGTTAGTTTTCATTTCTTGTGTGTTTAATACATTCATTTAAAAGCTAACATGCCGTAAAACTTATCCAATTATATTATTTTGATTAATATCTGACATAACTCAATTGATAACGCCCTTAATATATCCATGCTGTGTTCTTTTTCACTTTTTCTTCTGTTGATAAAAAATATTGTTCATGTAGGCATAAGAATATCACAGCCAAGCATAATTTTGATAGATGTAACGTCTATTCAAATAAATTTTATCAAAGTCGATGGAACACTTCATTATTTTTCAATGCAATTTTTCAAGTTTCTTTGTTATTTTTCTCGTGTCGGGATATCTTCTACCCAAGCGCATTTGACCATACTTTTGGTTGTCATCAGAGGTAGTGTACTTTGAGTTGACAGTCTGAGTTTTTATGGTTTTAATTATTTGTAGCGATTTATTTTTAAATTGTCGGTTGGAACGTTTTCAGCGTTTTGTTTTAAAGCGTTCGGCTGAAAAAATGTTTACTAATAGAGTTAGTGATTTTAGTTATAAAAAGTATCTAATATGTTGGTGACTGTGTTAAATGGTATTCTATAAATACTTGTTTATGCATATTGCTTCTAGGATTTGTAATAATAATAATAATAATAATAATGCCTTTAATAATGCAAACGTAATAATAATAATAATAATAATAATAATAATAATAATAATACCTCAGAAGAACCAGAAAACTACTCGAGACAAAACTCAATAGTAGAAATCTCATCAAAGGAATAAATACTTGGGCTGTACCTCTCGTTAGATATTCCGGACCCTTTCTCAAGTGGAATCGAGGGGAACTTAAACAAATGGACCAAAGGACAAGAAAACTAATAACAATGCATAACGCATTGCATCCCAGAGACGACGTTGACAGACTAAATGCTTCAAGAAAAGAGGGAGGAAGAGGACTTGCCAGCATTGAAGACAGCGTTGACACATCCATACATCGACTCGAAAACTATATACAATAACACGAAGGAGGACTCATTACAGCCACCAGACACGAAACTGAGAACACGATGAACAAGAGAATGACAGTAACTAGGAAACAAAAATGGGAAGGAAAACAACTCTATGGCCGCTTTAAACGACTAATAAACAATATCTCACACGATAAAACTTGGACATGGCTAAGAAAAGGAAACTTTAAGAGAGAAACAGAATCTCTCCCAATAGCAGCACAAGACAACACCATGAGAACCAGTCACATCAAAGCGAGAATAGATAAGACGCAACAAAATAGCAAATACAGGCTATGTGGTGAGGGAGATGAAACCATCAATCATATAATAAGCGAATGCAGCAAATTAGCACAGCGGGAGTATAAGGCGAGACACGACTGGGTCGGTAAGGTGATTCACTGGGAATTGTGTAAGAAATTTAAATTCGATCATACTAACAAATGGTATATGCACAACCCAGCACCTGTCATAGAAAATGACTCGCATAAACTCCTATGGGACTTTAATATACAAACGGATCACCTAATCCCCGCCAGAAGACCAGACTTAATAATAATCAACAAAAGAACAAAAGAGAACTTGCAAAATAGTCGACTTTGCTGTCCCGGCAGACCACAGAATAAAACTGAAAGAATGTGAAAAGAAGGATAAGTACCCCGACCAAGCTAGGGAACTGAAAAAACTGTGGAACATACAGGTGACAATTATACCAATTGTAATAGGTGCGTTTGGAACAGTTACGAAGGGATTACTAAAGGGACTAGAGGACTTGGAGGTTGTCGGACGAGTAGAGACCATCCAAACGACAGCATTGTTGAGAACTGCCATAATACTAAGAAGAGTCCTGGAGACTTGAGGAGACTTGCTATCACTCAGACTTCAGTGAAAAACCATCGGCTATCGCTGATGTGAAAAGCTCTAATAATAATAGTAATATTGTAATAATAATGTAAGTTGGTTAGTGCTATAGTTGGCTTTTAGAAATAAATGTTGTTTTATGGAACTATTATCAGAAATCAGATAGAGATATAAATTTATAAAGTACCTTGGTTTGATTTTAGATTATCTTAGCGGAGTTAGTGTAATTCTTAACAATGAGGTATGGTGTTTAAAATTTAGTGTAGTAGATGATAAGTTTTATTTGTTTTTGTTTTTTGATAGATTTGATGTGTCTTTTTTATAATGTTCCTTATATCGTTTTCGTCTAATTTGATTTCTGTAATATGGATGAATTCTGTTAGTATTGTTATTTATTGGTAGTGTTATTTTTGTTTACCTTTTTAAGGTATAGTTTTATTTGTTGATCGACTAGTTTATTAGGGAAATTGTTACTAACTTGGGTTTATTTTATGTTGGTATGTTCTTTGTAAAATATTAACGAAGATGAGGAGATGTAAAATGCTCTGTGAATTAAGTTTTTTTAATAATTGCTATTTTATATTTTGTGGACATTCACTATGGTAGTTAAGTTGGGTGGAATCTTGGCAAGTAGGCTTTTTATAAGGAGAGGTAGAGAATTAATTATTTTAGGTGGAGTCAGTAATGAAATTAAGGAAAGGGATTATTAATTAATCTTGAGTTCATTTGTAAAGTTTAGCGTGGAATTTCTTTCTTGAGTTAGTTTAAATTAAAGACTTGAAAAATTACAATAAAAAAAATGAACAATGCTCGATTGTCTTTAATAAAATTTGCTTGACTAATAACTTGTTGCATAAAAATACAATCTTCAATATATATATATATATATATATATATATATATATATATATGTATATATATATATATATATATATATATATATATGTATATATATATATATATATATATATATATATATATATATATATATATATATATATATATATATAGTTTGAGGCAACCAGGGTTTCGATCACAGCTACGGGAAGCTACTGTCTAGACACACTGATGAGTTCTGATAGAATGAAATAGATCTGTCTGTGGATGACTATATATATATATATATATATATATATATATATATATATATATATATATATATATATATATATATATATATATATATATATATATATGATAAAAAAATGGTATGCAAAGGATGATTTTACATATAACAGATATATATATATATATATATATATATATATATATATATATATATATATATATATATATATATATATGATTTAAAAAAACATTGTATTCAAAGCATGATTTTACATATAATTGAATTATTTGACAAAGTTAGATATTTCTTTTTTTTTTATTAAACATTTATCAAGGTAATGTTAATATGTGATGTTATATCTTCTGAATTTTATCCAGTTTTAAAATGAAATGAAAAATGAGGAAACTCTTACATTTCTGTTATCATTATTAGCGTAATCTTTCAAAATCATGTGACGTAATTAGAGTTCGAAATTCATTCTAAAGTGCAACGTATTGGCTAAAAAGTTTTTTAAAAATAAGACATAAAAGAACATAAGTGAAAATATGGGCGTGAAATTTTATAATCTATCAAAACACAAATTTACGTAAATAAGAGGAACATGAAAACTATCGATGAAAAAAAAGAATGACTAGTCAAATATTATTTAGAAACTGATCACAAGTCTAATGATTCCAAAATGTTTTTAAAGTGCGTTATGAAAAAGATATTGAGATTGTGAATTCTACTTTTATTTCTTAAAATACTTTTAAACAGGGAAACTATTTTTTTTTTTCAATTTTTCTCTTCATTTAATCACATTAGTGCTAAAATGTTAGAAGGTCCCTTATTTGAATGTGATATCATATCATTTCTTTTTCATACATATTTACTTTTAATATTTATCATAACATTCTTAATCATAATTATTCCTAATTTCAAATAGTAATAGAATAGAAACCAATTATTTTTAGCGAATATTTTATGGTAGGTAAACATAATTAGGTATTAGATACAATTTAATCGATATTGTAGTGATCATTCATCTCGAAATGAATAATGTTTTAATGACTTTAGGGTTGTTTTATGTAGTATTATTTCTATTGAAAATAGAGTTGAAATTTTTAACAGCAGGTTCTATTTATTCGTCAGCCATGTAAAACTAATGTACCCAACTGACATAATAAGCTCATATTTCATTTAGTTTTGCTCAACAAAAAAATTTCACCACCTTCCAATGAAAAAAAAATTCCAGAACTAATTCCAGAATTCTCAATTATGAAAGTAAATGTATCGAAAAATCTATAAAATCTCAACTATTAAAAATTCCATATATCCTGTCAAACTCATATATTTCTCCAAAACAAGATTCTATACCGAACTAAAAAAACATTCCTAAAAACCTCATTAAGAATAAATTCCCAAACCAAAATATTTGTATATTCTCTCTCTCTCTCTTTCTCTCTCTCTCTCTCTCTCTCTCTGGATCGTTTAAGAATCTAACCTACAGATAGTTTGCTTACAAATCCTTACATACTCTCTCTCTCTCTCTCTCTCTATATATATATATATATATATATATATATATATATATATATATATAGAGAGAGAGAGAGAGAGAGTATCTAAGGATTTGTAAGCAAACTATCTGTAGGTTAGATTCTTAAACGATCCAGAGTTCCTTTTTTTTACATGCAGTTAAATGATTGCAACAGTTTATCACCCATATTAATAAATCTATTTGCACTCAGATAAATGTTTTCCAGTATTGGTATCTAACACTAATAATTATATTTTTCCAGTGTAAAATGGTTTCAAGAATTTCTATTCAATATTAATAATTCTATAAAATTATGTAGTTCTGTCTAAAGCGAATAAGTTGAACATAGCTGCATTTTTCCACAGACGAGTCATAATCTTTCGATAATGATTAAATTTTTCTATTTCATCCATAAATGGGACCCTAATTCATACGACCACACCGAGCCACAGTGGACCAGAGAGTAAGGATAATGAAATGGTAATCAGCATTCTTCAAACTCCAGAACTGGAAAATCAAAATCAGAAACAGTTCAATAGCTTACTTAGGACACTAAATATGACATTAAGTAAGTTCTCTTATTGATATTTAACACTCATAATTCTATTTAACATTATTCATTCGTTTGAACAATGTTAAATGGTTTCAAATATTGATATGTAAGACTAATAACTCATTTTAACACCAGTCTTTTGTTTGCACATAATTAAATGTTTTCAAATTTTCTAAATGATCAGGTTGTTTTATTTAATCTATAGATGAGATCCAAATAGATACTACCAGTCCTATGGACCCAGGACTAATGGTAATAAAAAGGTATTTACCATGCCTAAAGCTCCAGGACTGGAGTCTCAACATGAGATGTAATTTTTTGTCATAACGTGGACATTATTGTTTTTTATCTCTTCTACAGAACTGCAAGTGGTTTATTCTGTAGCCAAGGTTGTTTAGTTTCAGAATATGTTTAAAAATCGCACTCAATCACATGGAGGTATTTTATATATCATCAAATTTTCTCCTAGGAACTGTCTCTTCACAAAATTTGGAAAGGCTTGATCGGTATCGGTATTTTCTCTGTACAACATCCACATATAATATTTATAAACAACAGTGGTTCGACAGTGGTAATGTATGTAAACAACATACATTACAACTTGTAATATCATAGACATTGTCATCTCCCAAAACATATATATCTTTTTATACAAAATCCATATATAACAAATGATTTGATGACGCACAGCACTGTAAACAATATTCCTTACAGCTTTCAATATTTTTCCAGTCTCGCTTCTTTTTTAAGAATTTTGATTTCATTACTGTCTGAAGATTTGCTAAGAGTAACATAGAGTTGCCAATGAGAAAAGTACAAAAAGATGTAGATTCCAAGAGTTTTATTCTCACAGATAATACAATTATTATTATTATTATTATTATTATTATTATTATTATTGCAACAACAACAACAACAACAGTAATAATAATAATAATAATAATAATAATAATAATAATAATAATAATAATAATAATAATCGCATAAACTCCTATGGGACTTTAGCATACAAACGGATCACCTAATCCCGGCCAGAAGACCAGACCTCATGATAATCAACAAAAAAAGAGAATCTGCAAAATTGTAGACTTTGCTGTCCCGGCTGAACACAGAATAAATCTGAAGGAGAGAGAAAAGAAGGATAAGTACCTCGACCTTGCTAGAGATTTGAAAAAGCTGTGGAACATGAAAGTAACGATTGAGCCAATTTTAATTGGTGCCTTAGGCACAATAACTAAAGGATGATTAAAAGGCCTGGAGGACTTAGAAGTTGGCGGACGGGTAGAGACACTCCAAACGACAGCATTGCTAAGAACGGCCAGAATCCTGAGAAAATATTTAGAAAATATTATTTAGTGATATCAGTGATGAAATAGTGCAATTATATTTTTGAAAATTATAAGTAAAATGTTGAGTGAATGATTTTTATGGTAGGTTAACGCATCTTGAGTTATTTTATGCCAAGATGCAAAGAAACTTTGTTCATAGCACATTCGTATTTTAATTTTTGTGCAGTTGTTTAAGAGATTTTTTAAAAGCCGATTTTATCGAATACGAAAAATTTTAAACAGATCAATTAAACTAATATACTTGACTCTAAGTGGCACCACCAAACCAGGTCATAGTGGACCTGGGAGTAAATCCTATGAAATTGAAATTCACACTGTCAAGTTCTCCGTAACTGGAGCCTTGCAATCATATTAAGTTTAGTGTAATATCCCAACATTCCTTTTTCTGGTGGGGTACACATCTCTAAGGATATAGTCAGCGTATTCTAAGCCTTGATTACGGGGCTAAAACAAAATTGTAACTAGAATTATAATTATTTGTAAATATTTTCCCACTTGAAAAGAAGAGAAGAAACCAAAGCAGCACAATATACTTATTCCTGTCATTTAATCTGACGACGAAGAACACCTTGCATTTTATATATAAATCTACATTATACGCATTGTTTGGAAGAAGTAGATCCTGAAATGAAAATAGACACTTTGAGTAAATATCGTGATAATTGGATTTCAGATTCAGATTCTCTGTTTGATTTGAAGGTGTATTCGCACTAAATGACAGGCAAATCCATTACGCCTCTTTCAACAGAGGAGACAACTTCACTTACACAAAGGTTAAGACACATAAGCTTTATCCACATTCCATTCGTGTCATAAATTGAGTTGGGCAAAAGTATATTCAATCTTCAAGAATTCTAGCATACAAACAAAAAAAAAATACAGTAAAACAAACATCGTGATCAAGAAGCTGTAAATTAAGGAAATAAACTCTCGGAAATTTATCATTAGTTAACGGGACAAAGATTTACTATGTAGAGAATGCTTCGAAAACTCCCCATACAAAAACATGCACTGAAAAACATAGAGATGTGATCAGTGTTTATTTTCGAGCTCATTTCCTTAGCCAATTTTATTTTCATAGATTCTTTTCCAATCAAAACCTTGATAAGCATATTCTTGACGTCAAACAAGTGTTTATATGGTTAACCTCGAAACTTTAAGAAAATAAATAAAACTTGAATCCGCTTTCTTTTTATGAAAACCTGATGTTTCTGAGCATTTGATCAGGTCATCTAGTGCAGTTTCAGTAGGTGGTATATCCATTCTCTGTTCGTTCGCCACCGATTTTAAGACCATTATTACAGAGCAATACTCTGAAAGATGACAAGATTGCTTTTGTCTAACAAGCTCGTCAGATTTTCTGTCTATTCTCCCTCTCTCTTTATCTCTCTCTCTCTTTCTCTCTCTCACTCTCTCTATATCTGTGTATTTATTTATCTCCCTCTCTCACTTTCAGGGTCACATATACATGGATACGCACACACACACACACACACACACATTCACACACACACACACACACACACTCGAGTTTAGTTAAAAGCGAACTCGAGGTTTTTATACACCTAATTATTTTTATATTTAACTATAATTATTCTTCCTGCCTCTTCATCAGTCTATATAATCCTCTCTGAAAAATGATTTCACCATGGTTATCTTTCTATCTATCTATCTATCTATTTTTACATCAGTTTGTCTCACTTTATTTATTTATTGCTTGCTTGCTTGCTTGCTTTCTTGGTAAGTCCTTTCTCTCTATTGATCTGCTAGTCTGTCCCGGGAGTTCTTTCTTTCTTTCTTTCTTTCTTTCTTTCTTTCTTTCTTTCTTTCTTTCTTTGTTTCTCTGTCTCTCTTTCTCACTTAGCTAGTTTGTATAACTTTGTTTCTCAATCTATCTATCTGCCTATCAGTAAATCCGTTGGGGAAAAACGTGTCGTAGGGGCTAACGGACTTTGACAATGTAGTAAGTGAGTTCTGACTTTAGTCGTGTAATTGTATCTATCTTCAGATTCATACCTTTGAGAAAAAAAGCCTCTTTAAATAGAGATAATACAGTTTATGTTATAGAATGGCTTTGACATCAAATATTTCTCACAACGATTAGTAAGACATTAAATAATTCTTTTGTCCATACATACATATATATATATATATATATATTCACACACACACACACACACACACACACACACGCACACACACACACACACACACATATATATATATGTGTGTGTGTGTGTCTGTGTGTCTGTGTGTGTATTACCGCCTGTAAAATATCTATCCACTTTTGAAAATCAGATTTGTAAATGCTTATAGAGTTAATTGTTAACTAATGACTGAAAACCGAGACCTGTGATGTTTTCACGGTCGAATATATAATAGCTGATTTTAAGGCCATTTTTTATGCTGAATTCAAAAATCATATTCATTTTTTTCTAATCAGATCATTTCTTTAAGATACAAGCTTTACTTGAAAGGTACAGAACAGTATTATAACTATATTTATTTATTATAACTATATTTATTTCCTGGTTGAAGCAAAAAAGTAATGATAAATTTAGAGCTGATAAATTTGTAGATAGCTCCTATTGTACCATAGGGAACTGAAACATACACAAAAGAAACTATTCATGAAAAAAAAAGTATTTTCAGAGACTCCCTCATGTGCTCGACTGCTACCCCATCTCGTATTTGTTTGTGTCAATGGTACTGGCTGGTCATCTTCTTCTGGCTTGTGTGCGTTATCCCAAGCCACAACAGTATGTCACAATGTACGGAATCAAAGCTATATTTCATGTTACCATCTGGATCGGGAACAGGAAGGTCTTGACCATGAGGGTTAGTCTTATAGCAGACGGGACATTAGGATATTGGACATGGTGCTTATTCGTATGATCTATTCCTTTTAAATTTGTCATACAGATATAGCAGTCCATGATGTGATCTTTTTCCACCCTCCAGACCACTGGAATGGGAAATGGTATACTCTACGTTTTACCACTCCTCCAATCCCTCAAGATCTCTACATATGTTTTACAACAAACAAGGAGAGCTAATGGCATATCCTGACTCCCGAGTTTGACTCCAAAGTAATCGCGGTATGCCATCATAAAATCACTGATTTTTGTTTGACGATTTGGAAGAACGAGAAAGCCCATCGTTGACACTTGACATTGTAAGTTAAAATCATTTTAGGCTGAGGGATAAGCCCTGCCCCTCTAGGGATGTTAGTGAGTCGTGTGGTACACAGTACTTATGTAGACATACAACATCATATGACGATCAGCTGTAACAAGTAGAGTCCACAGGCTTTTGAATAAGTGTCATTATTGAGTATAAGTTTTCGTGAAGTATTGAAGCTCATCTTAAAAACCAGACGTAACCTAGCACAATGAATGGTATTTTTTTTAATTCTCTATAAAAATGGTGATTACGTATCACTTGATAAACATTTGACGTTTGGAAAAAAGAATTAATGCAGGTCAGTGTAATTGGCATTCTAATTTTCAAGAATGATAAATCTTCTCTGCATTGAATATTTATCTAAGATTGCTTCTATTCGGTGTTTTGACCTCATATCACTCTAGATTTGTGCATATTCATATTGGTAAGCGATATAGTTTAAATATATCCATTGGTATCACCGATACGTTCTTGTTCCATAGACTTTAACTAGCAACATCTAGATACTTATCTCTATTTTCATTTTCTTTTATTTTCACTCTGTAGTCTGCCTAGACGGCAAAGCCTTCTATTCGGTAGTTGTTTTTTTTTTTTTTTTTACTAAGACTAGGTATGGTCGTCCAGCCGAGATAAGGTAATCTGTTTTTGTCACAAAAGATTATACGTTTCATTCTTCAGGACGGATTTTGGGTTATGCATGGACCCTCACGCTTGCAAGGTCAAATGTAATTTTTCTGCAAAATTTCAAGTGAACACCTTCTCTATTCAGTCGTGTTTAGTTTTTTGCTCTTTTTGCACTTGTTTGCTTCTGTCGCTTACGACGTTATTAATTGTTTCGTTTCTATCTCCACGTAACAGAAACTTGATATTTTGTTGCGTCTTATCTATTCTTGTTTTAATGTACTTTGTCTTTATGACATTGTGTTGTACTGGACTAATATTCTATCTAAAGCTTTCCCTTTCTTGCTCAATAGCAAGTTTTCTCGTGTGAGATTTCGCTGGTTTGTCGCTTGACATTTCGATAGTGTTTTTTTTTCTTCCCATTTGTTTTTCTAGCACTTATTTTTCTTCCCATTTGTTTTTCTAGCACTTATTTTTCTTCCCATTTGTTTTTCTAGCACTTATTTTTCTTGCCATTTGTTTATCTAACACTTGTTTTTCTTCCCATTCGTTTTTCTAGCACTTGTTTTTCTTCCTATTTGTTTTTCTAACACTTTTTTTCTTGCCATTCGTGTTTCTAGCACTTGTTTTTTTCCCATTTGTTTTTCTAGCACTTGTTTTTTTTCCCATGTTTTACTAGCACTTGTTTTATTTCCCATGTTTTTCTAGCACTTGTTTTTTCTTGCCATTCGTTTTTCTAGCACTTGTTTTTCTTCCTATTCGTTTTTCTGACACTTGTTTTTTCTGTTGATCATTATTTTTCAGTGTTTTTCTGGTAGCTGTAATTAGTCTTTGGTCTTTTTTTATGTTACCTTCGAGACGTATTATCGAGCTATTGATGCTATCTTAAATATAGGCAACTCTTCTTACTCTTTTTTCTTGACACATATAGTTTCTCTATGCCATCTCTCGGATATCGCTCCCTCGTCAACTCTGGCCCCTACTGGTAGCACCTAATAGGGTCCAATGAATGAGATAAATAGAATTTAACAGTGTGCTATATGAATTGTTTGAAATAGAACGATTTTGATATTTAAACTGCCTACTTATTATAAACTAAATTGTTATGTATGTAAATAAATGAATGATATTTTATTGAATTGTTACTGATACATAGAAATACTTATAACCATTCGACTTTATTGAATTAACTGAATCGTTTGAAATGGAACTTTTTTTTTAACATTTAAACTGTGTTCTTATACTAAGCTGAATTATTTGAAATAGAACTGTTTATACGTCTAAAAAAGATTAGGGATTAAATAACCTACAATGGTTGAAATGCTACAAAACTAAACCAAAACCCTCTCTCGTATGTGTGACCTTGAGCATCATCATTAGTTTTGTCCTCTGGTCTATTTTTGGAAGTTCTTCCCTCATTTGTTTAGAGAATGGTCCCGAGTATCGTATAAGAGGGATATCCCAGGTAACTATCTTCTTCTTCTTCTTCTTGTTATCATTATTTACTCTTTTAGAGTTTTGCACATCATTGTTAGCGGATAGTTTTTTCCCTGGAGTTTGAGTGACAGCAATTCTCCTCAAGTCTCCAGGACTCATCTCAGGATTCTGGCCGTTCTCAACAATGCTGTCATTTGGATAGGCTCTAACCGTCCACCAACTTCCAAGTCCTCCAAGCCTTTTAATAATCCTTTAGTTACTGTACCAAAAGCACTAATCATAATTGGCTTTTTCAAATCTCTAGCAAGGTCGAGGTACTTATAATTCTTTCCACATTGCCTCAGATTTATTCTGTGGTCCGCCAGGACAGCAAAGTTGACAATTTTGCAAGTTCTCTTTTTTTGTTGATTATTATAAGGTCATGTCTTCTGGCCGGGATTAGGTGATCTGTGTGTATGTTAAAGTCCCATAGGAGTTTATGCGTATGATTTTCTAGGACAAGTGCTGGGTTGTGCATATACCATTTGTTAGTGTGGTCAAATTTAAATTTCTTGCATATTTCCCAGTGGATCACCTTGCCCATCCCGTCGTGTCTAGTTTTATACTCTTCAGTGCTAATTTGCTGCATTCGCTTATTATGTTATTGACCGTTTCGTCTCTAGTCTACATTTACTGATTTGTTGCGTCTTATCTATTCTTGCTTTGATATGATTGGTCCTTATGGCGTTGTCCTGTGCTGCTGTTAGGAGAGATTCCGTTTCTCTCTTAAGGTTTCCTTTTCTTAGCCCGGTCCTGGTTTTCTGGTGGGAGATGGTGTTTATTAGTCGTTTAAAGCAGCCATAGAGTTGTTTTTTCCCCCATTTTTTCCCTAGTTGTTGTCATTCTCTTGTCTATCGAGTTGTCCGTATCGTTTCAGAAGGTATTATCAGTCCTAGTTCGTATTTTTATATGTAGTCTTCAAGCCGTTGTAGCGATGCGTCAACGCTGCCTTCGATGCTGGCAAGTCTTCTTTCTTCCTCTTTTCTAGATATAATATATATATCTATAATATATATACATATAATCAGTCAACATTGTCTCTGGGATGTAATGCCTAATGCAAGGCCATTAGTTATTGCTATTATTATTTACTGGAGTTTGACAGCAAGTCTCCTCAAGTCTCCAGGACTTGTCTCGGGATTCTGGCCGTTTGGATAGTTTTTACCCGTCCGCCAACTTCCTAGTCCTCCAGGCCTTTTAATAATCCTTAATTATTGTGCCTAACGCACCAATCACAATTGGCACAATCGTTACTTTTATGTTCTACAGCTTTTTCAATTCTCTTGCAAGGTCGTGGTACTTATCCTTCTTTTCACATTCCTTAAGTTTTATTCTGTGGTCCGCCGGGACAGCAAAGTCTACAATTTTGCAGATTCTCTTTTTATTATTATTATTATTATTATTATTATTATTATTATTATTATTACTACTACTACTACTACTACTACTACTACTACTACTACATTTGAGGCTGTATTTTTGAAATATCTGAAAACATAACTGTAATGATTATGTGTTCACAAAATTTGTAAATAGATATAGCATTTTTGTAGTTTTGTTCATAATTATAGTTTGGTTAATGAATAATTATATCTGAAATGCTAAAGTAAATTCTGCTGTTAATGAAATAATTCAAATGAATCCAGTAGGTCATGCGTTTTTTGTTGTTGTTTTTTTCTTTTAACTTTCACATTTGCATATTCTATATTCATGTTCGTCTACATTCCTTCGGCAGTTTGTGTTACTTTAGACTTTTCTTTTAGTCTCTGTAATGACTCTGTTTAATTATGCTGTATTATTTAAAGTCCACTGGATAACGTCAGAGAAATAATAAACCACATATGAAAAACTATCATCATGAAATCTTTACAAAAATGTGTTGCTATATGCGATTTTTCACAAGTAAATTAATGATAGCTTCCTTCTCATGCTGTATTTTTTTCGAGAAAGTCCCCTCATTAAGTAAATGTAACTACGAAATATTAAAAAAGAGTGAAATTCTCACATGCTGTGCAACTGTCTATGTTTGAACCTACACCGTCGAGTGCTTCAATGCATAGATGCTCTAATGTCTTTACAAATTATATCAGAAATATAGAATTTCTCAATAAGTTCATCATACCTCACATTATAAGATATTTATTAGGTACCTCGTGTAAGCTAGGGTAAGGAATCGAAAGAAATGTTTCGTGCAGAAACATGCAGATAAGTTATGCACGTCAAATAAAATCCCTCGATGTTCTGGAAAACTACAAAAGAAAAATGGAGATCATGTGATGATATTAGAAAAAATAATGACTAAATGGCTTACAAATTTACGTGAGCTAAGTTCTGTTCAAGAATTATTCACTCGATCAACTAGAATTCAATTCAATAAACAAATTAATATATATATATATATATTTATATATATATATATATATATGTAGAGAGAGAGAGAGAGAGAGAGAAGAGAGAGAGAGAGAAAGACCTGTACGTGTGCTCGTGTTTTTTTGTAAAAAAGAAACTTTAGATACGTCCCAATGACGAAGAAAGTCGCTTTGTGAAATTACATAAAAAATATCATTAGATGGTTTGTAATTAGGCTCTAAATTTAAATTTTAATCATTTTTTTTTTTTTCGTTTTCAAATGTTACATTTTCTGCTTTTGATATGATCTGACATCGTATCATATAGTTGAATTAATTGTATGGTAGAACAAATTAAAATTTTAGCAAACACATACGGTGTTCAACTTACGTTATGAAAAAAAAAATCTTTTTTTTTACTTGTCTTTAATTGGAATCATTTTGAGATGAGGCTTCTTAATCTGAGAATTAATTTTTATTTATTTATTGCGGACTTTTTGTCCTCATTTTGGTAGTTTTTGTGTTGTTTCTTCTTTCACTACGTTTCGGCCAAATTTCACCTCTGGCCTTCTTCAGGTGATTTACCGCGAACTCTGATAGGAATGCTGAGTCTTGTAACCGTATCCCTAGTAATTACTGCCATCCATAGTTGTTGTCTATCGCACCACGTTTTTGACCAAGTAAACCTCTGGCCGGCTTGGGTAGGATTTGAAACCGCTATCTTCTGACAATGCTCACCTGGAACCGTAGAGACTGAACGCCTCTATCCGCTGTGGTGCAGCGGATACACAACACAAAAACTACCAAAATTAGGACAAAAAGTCTGCAATAAATAAAAATTAATTCTCTTTTTTTTTTAATCTTAAAAACGATGACAACTTTGAAAGAAACGTTAAGTCAATTATATTTATGTAAGATACCCATGAATTTGCTCGAAGTTATCTGTCAATGTATCAGTCTCATTATATATTGAAGTCACTGGGAATATTTACAAATTAACATCCCACACATTAAAAAAACGAACACCACTTCAACACAAGTACGATTACAGAAGCGTTTACATACAAAATACACCCACTTATATCTTCATGTACATATTTTTTAATTTTTTTTTCTTATTTTTATTCTCATTTTATTTTATTTTTATTTTCTAATTTTCATTTTTATTTTTTAAATTACTTTACATTATCTTCAGAATACGAACTGTAACTCCACATTTGCAACTCTGCGATTAGAGAGAAGCATGTAAATAGTCATCTGACGAGACGGAGAGTATTGTAATATTCTCCACCGAAATAAATTCATTATGTCAACTTAACCGAGTTTAAGTCTTCATCAAATTGTACTATATATATATATATATAATACGTAAAAAATATTTGAAAATGACAATTTATCAGCATAATCATCATCATCATTAAGTCACGCTGACAGTGGATGGATCCCTGATACTCTTTTGCAATCTATCCCAATCATCCATCCCTCCTGGCGAGTCTTCTAGACTGCATCTTGTGTCAGCGCAGAACTGATGTAAGTAAGACTTTGTTGCTGAATTTGTCCAGATCTTAGAGTTTTTGCGCAATTTCAATCCAACATAAAATATATATAGTAATATGTCCACAGTTAGGAAGAAATCCTGTTTTATTTTATCCCATAGATAACACTTTCATATGGTTTTTTTTTATTGAGAATAGTTGTTACTTTTTTATTATCCCATTTTTTTCTTACTTTAGATAACATGCATGAAACTCTACTAGAAAAAATATTTACGTAATGTTTTCGTAATGATCGGATAAACTTTATTTGTAAGAGTTATATTTTCTTTTTTGTTAATTCTCTCAACATCTATACATTTCATATGGAAGTGCTTCATAAGTTATTAATGGCCAATGATATTAAAAATGGAAGCTATTGGTATATATATATATATATATATATATGTATATATATAAAAGTTACTTATGAATGTAACATTGGGTAACAAACATCCAAAGCAAAATCAATTGCTAGCAATATGAATTTGTTTTGTAAATTCAACAAGATATATATATATATATATATAGAGACAGAGAAAGCGATTTATCGTTATTGACAGTGTTCCCGTATATCGTGCGTAGGTGTTCGGCGGATTTTCTGGTAATGGTAATTCAATTCACAAGTTATCATATGTTAAGTGATTTTATATCCATCGAGTTAATCGATTTAATATTTTGCCTTTGCCTAATGAGTACAGTGTTTGTCAATGATCCCGGAAATCGGGATTCTATCCCAGGTCGAATCATAACAAAGACTCAAAAATGGTACTTGGTGCCGACTTGCTTGACACTTATCATTTTAAGGTAAGGATCAAGAGTAAAGTGGAGCAATCCAGGGGATGGAGTAGTGCTGTCCCCTACACCTTGTTGTAGTAGCTATTAAAAAGGAAGTCTTCGGGCCACCCTCGATTAAGGTCACTAACTTTCCTTTACTAATGTTTATATAGCAATTCATTGAGTGAGATATATAAATATTGCCAAAAAAACCGCTGAATTATTAATGATTAATTCACTTTAAACGTTGTGAATTTACCTTTTTCTATTCAATTATATATTGATCCAATTACATTAACTAAGGGGAAAATTAAATTAAATGATTGAATTTTATTTTATAGGCACTCATAATATTATTGTATAAATTTATAAGTATTTTTATAACTAAAATATAATACCTTAAAGGCAAATGTGATATATTTATAGTTATGATAATTAACCAAAGGGAATTGATCCTAATATTCAATAAGTTATGTTATTTAAACATTATTCATCTATTTGTTTGATATGGTTGAAATGTAAATTCAATATTTAATATTATATTTTGGATTTATTTATATATTATCATTTGAAACTATTTGAACAGGCATAAATTTAATTTGAATCTATTTAGATATTTTAAGAAAATGTTTTTTTAGATTCATTAAGAGGAAATATTCTAACAATGTAATGAAATGAACTTTTCATAAAAAGTATGTTGAAATCAATGTACAGTAGAAGTTATCTGTTAAATTTTACTAAATGTTATTAAAATATTTTCTCGGCCCGTGAGTTTTTTCTATATTTTTTATATTATCATATGGAGAAATGGTAAAATTTGGTAACTCTGACAATACTATAAAAAAAAAAGAGAAAACCTGGATAAACCAAGTTTGATAATGGGTTCAGCAATTTTGATATCTCATTCTTTATTGAAAACAAACAAACAAAACAAAAAGATAACAGTTATTCAGACAACAAACAGTTTTTTCTAAAGTTCAGCAATTGGGGAATTAAAAAAAATAAAGGTAAAAATACAAAAAGAGGGTTGGGTTAAAAGAAAATAGACAGAAAAGGAAAGAAAGGGAGCGAAATAGATATAGATTAGGGTGATGGTTGCAGGGGTTATTGATTTGACTGTGACCATCTTGGCAGATGGCCAAAACTGAACACCGTACTATATTCTTATATATTAATTGTTGTGCATTGAGTACTCTATTTAAATATTTTAACACGATATATTCATTATGGAGATTTCCTTTTCAGTATATATATATATATATATATATATATATATATATATATATATATATATATATATATATATATATATATTTGCCCAGTCGGCTGGGGCTGTAGAATACACTGACAGCACCTCTGCAGAGGGTTACCCCCCCAATAAGTGTCCTGGATATGACACTAAACAATCTGATGGTGAGGTCCCAGTAATGTTGGGCCTTGGAGAATACGGAGCACCCCTTCATTGCCATTGCTCCAAGTTCCACTCTGGCCAGGCGTAGTAGCATTTGATAGGGCCCTATCTATGGGTTAAAAAGAACTGTTTTTTGACAATTGAACCGTGCTTACATTTGAACAGCGTGTTTGTGCTAAACTGAATTAATTCTAATAGAACTGTTTTTTGACATTGAAACTGTTTTTACAATAAACTGAATTGTTTAACATAGAACTGTTCTGACATGTAACTGTGTGTAAATAAAATCTGTACTTTTACTAAACTGAATTAGCCGAATTAGAATTGCTTGACTAAACTGAATAGCTCGAAATAGAAATGTTTTTTTACAATTAAACTGTACTTAGTGCGAAAAACTAGTGCGATGAATTGCGAGGCATTCTCCACTTTCGAGGGTGTGTCCCCCGATCATCGAATAGTCACGGCCAAAATACGTCTAAGCCTACGGAAAAACGCCACACTAACAGTGACAACTAGGCGCTATGACTGGGCCCTACTTAACAACGGAGACATTAGTGACAAATATGCATTAGAATTAATAAACATATTCGAAACACTACAAGAGAAGACAGAAAAAGTTACCCCAAATGACGAATATGGAAACTTTGTTGAAGCACACCTAGAGGCAGCATCAAAGTGTATCCCAACAAAACCTAGAACTAAATATAGAGTCCCTTGGGAAACGTCAGAGGTTAGAGAAAAACGTGCACTCGTGAAAACTGCCTCCAAAAGCTATCGGAAGAACCCAAAAAACACAAATGCCCGAAAACTGGAAAAACCACAATATCAATTAGCAGGAATATATCTAAAAGAACAGGCAGAATACATACAAATCAGATAGATAAGATTAGAGACTCGGTGGAAGATAGACAATCCAGGACAGCCTGGCAAACAATAAACTAAAAAATTAAAATTGAAAGCTGCAAGCCAACAAGAAAGAGTAAAACTGTGGGAACAGCATTTCAAAAATCTACTAGGAAGCCCACCGAAAATAACGGATGAACCGATCACCAGAATTATCAGTAAGCAATTAGACATTAAACTAGGGCCTTTCACCAAAGAAGAACTCGACTCAGTTCTTAAAAAAATTAAAAATAGGAAAGCTGCAGGGCTAAACGAGAATCCCCCAGAAGTGTGGAAGTCTAGACAATTCGACAATATACTGCTCCGGCAATGCAACGCTGACTATAGTCAAAATAGGATAGAAAGATGGATGAAGGGATGCATCCTTCCTTTCCCTAAAAAAGGCGACCTCGGATTAGCCAAGAACTACCGAGGGATAACACTTACATCCATAGCAGCCAAAATCTACAATGCCCTACTACGAAACCGCATAGAACCCAAAATAGACAACATCCTTAGGAAAAACCAAAATGGATTCCGGAGAAATAGATCCACAACCTCACAAATATTGACCATCCGTAGAATCCTTGAAGGCGTCCGGACAAAAAACCTTCAGGCGACATTACTATTTGTCGACTTTACCAAGGCCTTCGATTCCATCCACAGAGGAAAAATGGAACTAATCTACTAGCATACGGCCTACCTAAAGAAACCGTAGCAGCAATAATGATCCTCTACAAAAACACAAAAGTGAAAGTACGTTCACCAGATGGAGACACGGAATACTTCGACATTGTTGCAGGAGTACTACAAGGAGACACGCTAGCCCCAAACCTCTTTATCATCTGTCTAGACTACGTGCTTAGAGCTTCGATCGACAAAATCAGAGAAAATGGCTTCGAGCTGACTAAGAAAAGAAGCAAAAGGTACCCCACAAAAACAATCACAGACGCCGACTACGCTGATGACTTAACGTTACTGGCGAATACGCCTAATCAAGCAGAGACGCTACTGCATAGTTTGGAACGAGCTGCAGCAGGCATTGGCCTCCATGTCAATGCGCACAAAACTGAATATATGTGTTACAACCAAACGGGCAACATTACCACTCTAGACGGAGCCTCTCTGAGGCTAGTGGACAAATTCACCTACCTAGGAAGTAGCGTCTCATCAACAGAAAACGACATCGACACACGGCTGACGAAAGCATGGACGGCTATAGATAGGCTCTCAATAATATGGAAATCAGACCTGACCGATGAAATGAAGCGCAGTTTCTTCCAGGCAGCAGTTGTATCGATACTGCTATATGGATGCACTACATGGACGCTAACCAAACGGCTGGAAAAGAAACTTGACGGCAACTACACAAGAATGTTAAGAGCAATATTGAACAAGTCCGGGCGACAACACCCCACGAGACGCCAACTGTACGGCCACCTGCCTCCCATCACGAAAACTATACAGGTCAGACGAGCCAGACACGCCGGACACTGCTGGAGAAGCAAAGACGAGCTCGTAAGTGACGTACTACTATGGACCCCCACATATGGCCAAGCAAAACAGGACGACCAGCCCGAACTTACATTCAGCAGCAGTGTGAGGACACAGGATGTAACCCAGAAGACCTGCCGGAAGCGATGAACGATAGGGAAAAGTGGCGAGAGATGGTCAAGAATATCCGTGCTGACGGATGATGACATTTAAACTGCGTGCTTATGCTAAACTGATTGGTTTTTAAATTGAACTATTTTTGACATTGAAACTTTACTTACACTAAACTGAATTGTTATATATAACTACTTGAACAGTTTGAAATAGAAATGTTTTTGACAATTAAACTGTGTACTCATGCTAAACTGAATTGTTTTAAATAGAACTGATTATTTATATAAAAATTGATTTGGCGTTAAATAACCTAAAAAGTTTCATATGCCATAAAACCCAATAAAATAAACTATAATAATAAACTATATATATATATATATATATATATATATATATATATATATAAGTGTTTTTTATAGCAAGTAGAACATTCGAAATAAATGATTGAAGCGACTGTACCATTTTAACGGGTTGAATGAAATAGTATTTACAGAATTTAATTTTAGAAAAGTATTCAATCCAGTACCTGAATAGGAGACTATAGTTACATGATACACCCGTTTTTCATTTAATATTTTATCAAAACGTAAATGTTGCGATGAGAGTATATAAAGTATTCAATTTACTTCACAAGTGAAATCTATAAAGAAAAAGCTAATAATTTTCTTTCTTGGATAGAATAATATTTTTACATTTGTAAAATTGCTTTCTCGAAAAAATCCAGAAACTAATAAAGGTTCATGCACTTGTAATATTTAAATATCGAATTCTGTCTCGTATAACTGCAGATTTGAGAAAGTTTCGAAAATAAAATCAATAATAATGTTCGTTTTCTATTTTTGTTTCATGAAATTCTACCAGTTGAAAAATTGCTAGTCAATACCTTTTGCACCCTATAATGTTAAGTGTTTTACAGACTTATTGAATGTATATGGAAGTGGATCAATATGTTCTCACCCTGACACTCACTGAATTTTGATCTGAGAATGTTGCCGTTTAATGATCTATATCCGTAATTAATATTTACTGTCGAATTGTGAGCACGGACAAGGAAGTATAATATGTTTAAAAATGAAATTTGTTGCCTGAAATAGATGATTTTGTTAAATTTTGGTCTGAGATGTAATTGATTTATACAAGATATATATTTATTGGTTGTTTTGCTGAGATTTTAGATCTAATAAGATTAATAATTTGGTTCTGATAAGATTAATAAACAGCCTGACGGTTTTAGAAAATGTCATTTGTGCTAAAAATGGCTAAGTCAAATAGGGACATCTTTTGTTTGTGCAAGAAACTCAACAACGTGGAAGTGCTTTTTTTAAAAGAATTATGATTATATGTAATACACAGATAGCCTTCTAGAAGTGTATTTGTTTCTGACAACAATTTGGCCTTAAAAAGACACATGTTCAATGGATTATGATATTTTTACATTTATCAGTCGTCACATTCGCATAACATAAACAAATATTGAATTTAGTAAATTTGATAAGAATCTACAATAACAAGTGAGTCACGTTATTTTTGAGTCGGGCAAAATAAAATAAAAAAGACTTGCTTAACTTGAAAGCTGGTGTATATATTGCCTCTGATATCTCATTGGTATTGTTCTTCCACTATCACTGCACTTAATTGAATATATCAAATATAAAAGACATGAGGATACATTTGTAGGGGTAGGTGGTGACCTGTATTTAGTATTTAAGTTCCCCACACTTTTATGTTGAAGTTTGATATATGTGTTTAGATTACTTAGTTTGGTTTCCCATTTTAAAGTTTAGTTTAGAAAAAGGTAGAATATAGGCGCATGGAAAAAATAAATGAATGAAGATAACCAATGAGTGAAGGATATGAAATAAATTAGTAAAAGATGTGAAACGGCGCGGAAAGAAGGAACATTTAAAACAAGGCGACGAACAAAACAAATTTATATTCTATAATAATAAAACTTACATTGATGCATTAAAATATCGCTAATTCTATTAATAAAATAATAGTGTGTGTATTTGTGAGTGTGTGTGTGTGTGTCTAACACAACTAAACTACAAAAGGATTATATATTTAAAATGTCTTTCTTTTTTATGGTTGGAAGCAGGCGGTTTCTCTGAGACTGGAAAAAGTCTCATAGTCAGTGTATATGAATGTCTGCGAGGCCCATCCATGTTGTGCTATTTGACGTCTTTTGAGTCACACTAGAGGGAGTGTGTTGCCGCTGCGAAGAAATTGTGAAAAGAGAGACAATGTTTGAAGACGACGTATTTATAGAAAATGCGTGTCTTGGAGGTGGCTCCAAACGCAGGACGAAAATTTACGCGCGGACGTAGGTTTAAGCATGTCACGTGGCTCTCCTGGCCAATGGTTTCCCGAGACTGAATATATGTGCGCCCGCCATCTTTGTCGTGGGAATAAGTGGCATACCACCCAAATTAAATTATAGGAGTGTAAAGTCCTATACATTCATACAAATAATTAAAGCCCTCAAATGTATTAATTAGTGTGTATTTGTATGTGTGTGTGAGTCTACATGCATAAATATGTGTGTGTGTACATGTATGTGTATTACATTGCCACTCACTGTTTGATGCTATGTAATGTTTATTTTATCATTATGTAATTGGATTTTTTGTTTTATTTTTTATTTTGTGTTCAATGAGCAACAAAAACGATGATGATACCAATTACCTTTGAAGCCCATTAAACGGTCCCCAGGGTCCTGGAAAATGACCCGAGGAAGGGTAGAATATTATCTAAACCACAGCACTTTTAAAATCAGCAAGGATACTCCGAAGACTCCTGAAGAAATGTGAAGAATTCTTGTCACTCAGAATTCAGTGAAACAACTCCAGGTAAAACTGGTGTAAAAACCTTGCAAGGAGTAAGATGATAATCAACATTATTATAAATATGTGTGTGCTTGTATTAGGTAATTTAATACGTGTATTTGTTTCATGTAAATAAGTATACATTAACTTGTCGTGATACGCAACTATGTAAAGTATAATTAGGCGTTTACAGAACTTATCAGCATCATGATTTTGCAATCAACGAAACTGACCAAACTTACCTAAGCAAAATTGATGTTTTTATGACAACAATTGATATCAATATTTATTTTCGTAAACTTTGACTTATATTTCAATCATCACAATATGTTTCTAATATTTCATGAAAGATTAGCGATGATTCCTGCAAATTGTAATTATATAAATTATGTCATTTTATGCAGAAATATTTTGCATTTCTTCATGAGTACAAAAGAAACAACTGATCTAAACTCTTTGGAATGGACACAAATATAGCATGATCAACTCGGAATTCAGGAAAACAATAAGTAACACTTTTGAAGCTGCAACGATCCTTAACCCATGTGCTTCATCAAATCTCAAAATTGAAAAAGAACCACGTGTCATAATTTCCTAAAATAAATTTTCCCTATTTTGTCGCCAAAATTCTAGTGGGTATGAATCCCGGAATACATCATACTGGTCTTTAACTTTCTAGCAAAAAATTAGCCTTCTAATGGAATCAGCTTTAAGTGACGTTTTAGCCTGCTTTTTCTTGAATTTGTAGAATCTAAACCTTAAAAATACATTTTGCCAAATGATATCCACTATTTTATATACATTGATAATATCTTAATCATTTACGCGAATAAACATAGCATTCCTTCTACTACACTCAGACTTAGCCAAATATAACTAAGCTTAAAACTTTACATATAAACTAGGAAAAACTATTCCTTTCTAGATATCCTAATAATTAAACATAATAATAAGTTAGAATTTAGAGTCTACCACAAGGAAAACAGTAAAAATGAATTCATACATTTTTATTCGAACCATAACGGTTCCTCCGAGTCCTAATAATTTACTCTCCCAATTTTCTTAATGATGAATTTGAAAATCAAAAGCTTTTTCTAAAACTACAATATCCTGAATCTTTCATTTATCGCACGAAATTGAAAACCATCAAAATCCATAAACGTATATCCTATAATAAAAATAACCAGCCAAGCTCTCATGTGAATCCTGTAAATAGACCTAATTTGTTCGTCAAAATCCTACAACTGCACTCAGTGAAAAAACTTAAACCACGTAGGCTTAAAAGATGTCCCTATCGAAAAAAACAAATAAAAAGATACTAAAAAATAACTTCAAAAACACAAATTCTTTCTACGACACAGGGGTATATAAAATATATTCTTTAGAGTGCAACAAATTATATTGAGGGAAACTTCTAAAACCTTGTTTAAAAGAATTTATGAACACATGAATTATTTTTAATCCGGAAACTCACCCAACTTTTTAGTTTAACATAATATCTTAATCAACTACTTATTTGACTTTCATAAATCTAACATATTTGCTTTCATTCCTGACAGAAATAAATGCTAAATAATCGGTTGGTTGGTTGGTTGTTTGGTTTCATGGCATATCAACCTTTGTAGCTTATTTAACGCCAAATTATGTCTATATATATATATATATATATATATATATATATATATATATATATATATATATATATATATATATACCTTTTACCAATGAATACTTAGTAGGCAAAATTTTCTATAAGCAGGATTTCACTTGTTTGCACATGATTAATCAGTTTTAATTTAAAGTGATTAGTTTAACCGAATTGTTTGGAAACTTCAAAATAGATGACGTTCTGTTCTTCTTGCGAGAAACAGGGTTGTACGAAAAAATATGACGAATTAAAACTGATTAATCATGTGCTAAATAATCGAAGTCTGTTCTAAAACACATTTTGACTCTATCGTACAAAGACATGGTGTTTCTTTATATATATATATATATATATATATATATATATATTCAGGACATTTAAAATTATAAACCATGAAAATTTGTTCCCAGACCGTTAAACGATGTTGTCTTTTTTTTATAAAAGGTTTCATTTCATGACGTAATCAATTTCGAATATATATTCCCTATATTTACCTGTTGCGTAAAACATTTAGCCATGATGATGATTCTGGACTTTATCTATTATGATTATTTCATTTTTAATCTCATACTTAAAACAATTTTTAATACAGTGCTTTTCTATGTAGGCAAGTCGAAACGAGTGGGCAAAACAAATCAATAAACAAATAAATATCATAATTATGTAATCAACTACACCTAATATATTTTTTTTCTTCCGTTTACTTTTAAAAAATATCTATGTACATGAAGTGAAGTTGGCGACAGTACTCTAGGGCGACCAGAAGACTTTCTTTTTCAATAGCTACAACACCGAGATGTAGGAGAGGGTTCTGCTCCTTTCCCTGGATTGCTCCATTTTACCCTTGATACTTGCCTTATATTGCAAGTAGGAATCAAATGCCTGTTTTAAAGTCTTCGATATGATACGACCAGGGATTGAACCTACGTCTCCCGGACCATTGGGGAACACTCTACCCACAAGATCAATGAGACGGTTCTATGTACATACACATACAAAAATTTAGATTTACACAAAATCATATTTTATAAATAATTATTTATTGCTAAAATTATAGATATAAATACGTCTGTTAAACTCAACCTCTTGTTATTTTTTTTTAATGTTAGATTGTTTTATTCATAATTAATTTTAGTTTGACATATTTATCTGATTACTCGGAAGATTCCTCGGCAAAGAATATGGACTACATTGTGTTACGAACTGGTAATGCATAATTTGTTTAATAAGGTTATAATAAATACATTCTATCCCGTATATTGTCCTCGTTGTTCAAGACCTTTTGGCGCATTGATTATCAAGTTTGTTCAAACATTCCTAATTTAAATCAAAATTCTTGTTTTCTTTGCGGTTGGGTGTAGAACATTTCACGACTCGCTCGTATTCCATGAGTTTCAAAGCAACGGACATTTGGTTTCAGATGGAATTTAACTTTGGTGAACTTTTCAAGTTACAACATTTTTTTCGAGTAAATATATTTTATTTTTCTAAAGAACGTGGGTGAACTTTTTGAATTGCAACATATGTCATTTACAGCCTCGACGAGGATTTTAACCTTGCTCACCCGTCATTTTTTTCACCTTCATATTCATTTACCTACTCCTTCTGATAATGCGATGTTTTTGATAACTGAAGAATATTCTTAATCTTAGAATATCAATAACCGCTTGCACACAAAAGTCTCTATGTTAAAACCACTTAATCCTTAACTAATTTACTTATGCTTTTCTAAAAAGGATCTTCTTTCCTTCGTTTGTCAAGGTTGAAGAATATTAAGGAAGAATACTAATTATTATTAAGTGGTGCCCAGAAGCTTGGGAAACGGGCTGCTGGCTCTGCTGGAAGTCTCTCGTAGATTCGCCATTATTTTGCTTGGCTAGATTGGTATCCTAATTTAACCAGACTTAACGGAGACTAATGCAATCCGATATCTCACTTGGCCCATATCACCGGAAGACAAGCGGCACTAGAGTGTATGGAGGTCACTTGGTACCATTTGATTTAATTGTTCTGGGAGAAAAGCATAATTAAAATGTGTATCTTATTCGGGAGAGTTGTGCCTGAGGGTGTCCAAATAGCAGACCATATTGTACAGACCATCGTTGTCAGCTTTCGTCTACTCCTTGTTTCCGCTGGCAGGTTTTCACTCACGCACACACGCACACAGTGAATCAAAAAGACAGGACAGGAATAGATATATAAATCCTAATACAGTCACGAGTATATACATGAGATTATTTTGAGTAATACACTTACACAGGTGTACAAATAATCAGACATATACAAGTCGGATAATTATTCTGATGAAAATAATAGATACGCACATTCTCAAAGCACAAAATAGACTCCGAGGCATAGACATACTCATAAACATTTGCAAAATAACAGACACGTAGACACTCAAGAATACCTACATCCATATAATGATTATATATACCGATAACTAAAAACATGTAAAGTAAAAATGAAGTAAAGATGGCGACCGTAGTCGAGGCCGACCAGAAGGCTCCCTTTTCAATAGTTACTACACCGACCATTGGTGAACACTCTACCTACTTCGCCAATTTAAAAACATGTAAGAAAAGTTGGTGACCATAGTCAAGGGTGACCCGAAGGATCCCTTTTCGATAGCTACTACACCAAGGTGTAGGGAAGGGCGCTACTCCTTTCCCTGGATTGCTCCACTTTACCCTTGATCCTTACCTTATAATCCTGAGAGTTAAGCAAGGAGGCATCAAGTACCGTTTTTTTAGTCTTTGGTATGACTCGACCTGGAATTGAACCCATGTCTCTCGGGCCATTGGCGAAAAACATGTAGTCTGTCCTAAATATAAATTGTATGCAAGAGCAGCTAAATACACAGTAAAATCATACTAAACCGCAATAAGCCTACAGGGTTTGGTTTGATTTCTTAGTTTAATGGCATATCAATCTTTTTGATTAAACCTACATAATATATGTTCTTATCCAAATCGAAACAAAACATCATAACAATAAAATGCCCATGGAATGGTCTGCATAGACTGTGAAAATAGATTGCCGGTACAGTACTGTTAAAATCAACAATAATACTCAGAGAAATCCTGGAGATCTGTGAAAAAAGTGACATAATTTTGTGGATAACTCAAGTTAGAGCTGGTGTGAAATTCCCCAGTTGTTGAAGCAGACATCATCAAGCAGGTAGAGATGAAAGGACAAATCAAATAAAACAGAAGAACGAGAAAACTACTCGAAATCAAATTCTATAACACAAACCACATCAAAGGGATAAACACCAAATATCAAAGACATTCTTGCAGAAGAGCACTAGTGCTCCTATTTAGACCCACAACTGGGAAGACACCAGGGTTTACACCTTTTCCAAGTGTAAGACTTCGAAAGGGAATGTAATAGTGCTATTAGAGTTCGATCTCGCTTATTTGCAGTCAACACTTTTTTCTTTATAAACATGGGGACTCCATATATATATATATATATATATATATATATATATATATGTATGTATGTATGTATGTATAATTCTGCATCAGAGCAAAACTTTTAGTAGAGGGATTCATTCAGATTGCTTTAACTTAGAAAAATAAAACATCGGCTGAATCTAATTTGACACTAAATTCTCGATATTTCGACTATAACTATGAACGCTATGGAGGTGCCCGTGGTGTAATGGTTATCGTCGTAGGAAATGGACACGGTGACACGAGTTCAAATCCTCGACGAGACTGATTGCATTTCACAAAGCACTAATACCCTTGGAAAAGGTATGAATTCAATTTTTCTCCCTCCAGCTAGGGGTAAATAATAGGACAGACTAGGTCCTTCAGCCTTGGTGAGATAACTAGTCTGTACCATATTCGCAATTAACGGTATGTGCGAAATGGACATGTAATGTTCATTACTATAGAACATATAAAGAACAGGAATCTCAAAAACACGTAACTACTTCTTGTTCAGGTACGAAACCTTTTTATTAACTTTGAGTTAAAGGTTTCCACGTAAGGAGGAGAGACACAATCTTCTATGCTGTCTTATTCATTTGGCCCCCAACTCGAGCGGCCCCCATCGGGCGCGCGTTCGCCTCGCGCCTGCGAGCTCCAAAATGGATCCTTCTCGTTCGGCGTCCAAAACCCGACTCTTATTTTCTTCAAATTTTCACACAAACTTCCGCGTGCTTCCGGTGCGTGATGTCACCCGAACCTTGTCACCCAGTATCGTTTCGGACTGTTATGACATCTGAGTGACACCTCCATCCGCTCGCGCGCACCCGCATTAACACCTGCTTCAATCTTACACCCAACCAACCCATGTGCTGAGCCGAAAGGTTTTCAGCCTAACTAAACTCAAAGGCATGAACCGAAATCCCTCGGCTATTTCATAACAATCTAGGTGAAGGAAAACTCTGAATTCAAACCTGTTAAAGTCCGCTTAAAAAATTGACCTTGTGTCATATCCTGCCCGAGCGGAGGGGTTGGTAAATATGATAACTATGAACGCAATTTAAAATCAATCTCTATTGTCTAAATAGATGAAGCAATAACTTCTTGACTCGATATTATAAAGTAAACACAAACCGAGACACGATCTGGTCTTTTCATTTGCAATTTACTTTGTTTTGTTATGATCTGTTTTTGCTCAATCGATTGAATTTGCATGTTCTTGATTTTCCTTGTCAAGTTCGTTGCTGTTTTGTACATTAAATTCAACTGTGTAAGAAATGTTTCTACAGAAAAAAAGTTGTCCATAGATTTATTTTCTTCTGAAGTTATTTTATTCTACTAGACCTATGAAAGAGGGGATAATATTAGAAGATTTTGACTATGTTTTTTTTGTGTATAAAATTAAGGCTGATCGAATTTAAGAAGGTAAACTAAATCCGTGATGTACAATATTGCTTGTGTGAGACTGTTTACATGGTTTCAAAGGAGGGCGTTACTAATAGAAAATATTGTGTTTCCCCGGGAGACTAGAGTTCAATCCCAGGTCAAGTCATACCAAAGCCTCAAAAAATGGTACTTGATACCTCCTTGCTTAACACACAGCATTATAAGGATAAAGTGGAGCAATCAAGGGAAAGGTGTAGCGCCCTATCTTACGCCTCGGTATAGTAGCTATTGAAAAGAGAGCTTTCGAGTAACCCTTGAATATGGTCGCCAAATTATTATCAGTTTCCTATTAAATGACACAGTTATAAAATACTTCATGATATTCTTTTGAATATTGGGTATTCACGTCAGGAATAGATACAGTTTGCTGGATTCACTGCTGCTTGCTGCAACCTTGTTTCTTGTGTTTATTGTTAAGGACCTGATCTCGGTGAGAACCGTCTATCCACAATTTCTCCATGAATAACACTTCTTTAAAATTGATAAATTAGATGGATGTTCTAATATAATCTTCCGATTATTTCATTTAAGAAATTGTTTGAAGGGTCCCTGTGGTGTAGTTGCAAACGTACTGGATTATGGTATCGTTGTCAACGAGTTCAAACTCCAGTCGAGCTATTACGTTCACTTCCAGACTAATATTGTTAGGGAAGGTATGAACCCTCTTATCTATGCAGCCATGGTCTAAAGGGACGGGCACACATGAAGGCAAAGAGAGTCGCTATCTGGTTTTTATGTTTACAAAAAGCCACTCGTAGATACACATTTTCCAATTTTTAAAATAATATTATTAGATATTTTTACAATTCACATTGAAGAATATAAGAACACAAATAAAAAATATAATTATGAAAAGAAAAAAACTATCTTAAAGTGTTAGTAATAAAATTCAAACTTAATAAAGATCCAATATCTATCTATTATATTTAAATAGGTAAAGTGACATACATGGCAACTCATAAAGTGGAAGATTCTGTGCAGGTCGGTGTTGCACAAATCGGGCGAAGTACGAAATAGAGATAGCAGTATAAGTACGAGTAGTACGTATGTGCTATATAAAAGAGTGCTAAATAGATACTACCACTATTACCCCCTTGAATGTGCAGACTGGCTAATACGGTTTGCACACACGCGCACTACAAATGGTTCAGGGAAAAAATAAAACTAAAATTTTAAAAAGAACAGCACTTGATTCAGCGATGAGCCGCATGCAGCTCTTAGCAGAATTTGCCCTCCGTGGGTCTAAATAGTACCACAACTGTTCTTTAACTTGATAGATTTGGAATTAAATAACCTACGCTGGTTGATATATCATTACACAAAGGAAGAGGAAGCAAAGAATATGTATATTATTAAACAGCTATTGATATTTCTTAATCAAATAGAAATTAAAACTGGATATTCAAAAGTATAAATCATTATTTACATTTTCGTTTTTAAGTTTTTATGTAAGTAATAAAATTGTAAAAGGATCTTAAGATTTTTCTGATGGTTTAAATGTCATTTATTTATCAGTGCATACTGCTTAAAACCAGGCTCATTGGCCTTGTGGGTAGAGTGTTCGTAATGGTCCGGGAGACCTGGAGTACAATCCCAGGTCGCGTCATGCCAAAGACTTTAAAAATGGTACTTGATGTCAACTTGCTTTACACTCAGCATTATAAGGAATGTATCAAGGGTAAAGTGGAGCAATTCGGGGAAAGCAGTAGCGCCCTCCCCTAGACCTTGGTGTAGTAGCTATTGAAAAGGGAGCCTTCTGGTCACCCTTGTCTATGATCCCAAACTTTGGTACTAACTTCTTTTTTTTTTTTACTATGAGAAAATATTTTCATAAATGCTTCAAAGAATTAAACCCATGTATCATAAATAACTCTTCTTTTATCATTAAGATAATTTTCTCGATAACAATTTCCTTTCTTTCTCCTTTATTGATTAGTCTTCATTTTTTTTTTTCTTTTTATGAAAAAAAATAGTAATTTATTTTCAACATTTACATGATTTCCTGCTGTTTGGTTTTTATTTTTTATATGAATCTGCTTGAAATTACATTTGATTACAAATTTGTTTTTTAATTATATTTTCTATATTCCCTAATGCACCTCAGAGATCTGTCGATTCACCTGGGAGAACAAAATAAGTATCCTCTTCTAATGGTCTCTCACAAAAACGGCAAGAAGCAGTCAATATGCCACAAAAAACATAAGAGACGCAAATAACAAAGATGTAGCACTTCTCGAAAATACTTTTCTTCAAGCCGAATATCTGCTCTATAGCCTGGAACAGGCATCGAGAAGCATTTGCTTCTACATTAATTAAGATAAAACATAGTTACTGTGTTTTAAACAAAATGGTGCCATCTTCATATTAAATAACAACCCTATAAAATTAGTAGACTGTTTAAAATACTTCGAGATCAATATCTCATTTACTGAAATTGACGTTGACATACGGAAAGAAAACGCATGGGCTACCGTCGGCAGGTTATCGATCATACGGATACCTTATCATCAAGTCGCTCGGCTAGCACGAATTTCCCTAACTCTTTTTTCCATTTGTCCCTATCATCCATCGCTTCCAGCAGGTTTTCCAGACATTATTTTATGTCCTCACAGAGCTGATGTAGATAAGTTCTTGTTAGTCGGCTATCACTGGCACGTCCATGTGAAGGGGTCTATAAGACCGTCGCTTATCATTTTATTCTTGCTTCTCCAGCAGTGTCCCGCATGTCTTGTTTTCGGACTAGAATGCTTTTTGTGTTGGTAGTTCAGAGGCCGTAGAGCTGTTGTTTCTTGGGGTATTGCTACCAGGATTTGTTCGATATAGCTCGTAATATTCTTGTGTAGTTGCCGTCAAGCTTTTACTCTGTACGGTGTGTCAGCGTCTATATAGTGTATCCTTCAAGTAGTATTGATACAACCGCTTCTGGGAAGAAATTCCGTTTTAATCTAATGGATAGATTAGACTTTCATATGATTGATTGCCTATCAAGAGCAGTCTACGCCTTTTCAGGGCGTATAATGACATCATTTTCAGTAGATGAGACGCTGCTGCCAAGGTATGTGAATTTGTCTTCTTATTTCGGAGGATCTCCATTTAGAGTGTAGATGTATCCTTGACTAAAACCCATGTACTCCATTTTGTCTGCATTCAAGTGGAGACTAATGCCTCTTGCTGCCTGCTCCAGACTATGCAGCAAGGATTCGGCTTAAGAAGTTGTAAGTAGCACTATGTAATCAGCATGATCTGCGTCTGCAATGGGTTCTGCGACATATCTCCTGTTTCTTCCCTTTTTAGTATGAAGCCATTTTCTTTTATTAAACCTATCGACGTCCTAAACACATAATTTAGACAGATGCTAATGTATACCCATGCAGAACCCCAGCAACAATGTCGACAAAGTCGGTGGGCGAACCTTGAATTTCATGTTACTATAGAGCATCATAATGGCTGAAACACTTTAATTGGGGAGACAATAAGCTAGAAGTATTAGCTGCCTCTTCGCTCTGTGTATGGAATCAAATGTCTGGGAGAAATCTACAAACAAGAGTGCCGCCCCAAAATATTATTCTCGAACTTGGGAAAAGAAGGATGCAGCTTTTTGTCCACCTATCAGTTGTTTTCTGGTTATATACAGCATTGCAAAATCGAAGTTGTAAATCATTGAATTTCCCTGTCTTCCGCTCTTCTAGGGATAAATAGCCCCAGAAAAGTCGAGTCCGGTAACTGTTCTGCTTTTAATTTTGACATTATTACGTTGATTTATCCTTGATGTTAGATGTCGAGTTGTTTTTTGATAGTTTTTGTGATAAGTCTACCAGTGACTTTATTCTTAGGTAAAATAAAAAAAAGAATTCTTAGCTGTAACCCTGAAAGTGATATTACTTTACTGCACCACAAGGACGAAATAAAAAAAACTTCGTGAGAACTACATAAGGTCGCTGCATACAGTTCTGAATAAATCCTGGAATAACAACAGTCAACCCAACAGCTGTACGTCCCACCTATCTCCTATCTCAGAAATCATCAAAGTAAGACCATCAAGACATGTTGGACACTGCTTGAGAAGTAAGGACGAACTCATAAGCGAAGTTAACCTGTGGATGCCCACACAAGTACACACCAGTTGTTATCCAACCAGCAAAAAACTTTCATTCATCGGCATTGTGAGGGGACATGATCCGGTCTAGAGGACTCGCCAAGAGTGATAGACAAAAGGGGCAGATATCGAAAGCGAATCAAGGAAATCTATAAGCATATCTTGATGATGATGATGATGATGATAATGGCCAATTTTTTAAAATTATTGTCATTCTGAACGTTTGCACATATAATTGTTCATCTATGAACTAACTGCCATAATGAAAACGATATAAAGAATATGTATGTATTTGCATATTATCTTAGTACATTTATGAAAGGGGTGATTCCATTATTTTCACTATTATCTTCCTTCTGTCATATCATGTACAATTAAATTTGTTGAACTAAACTTCGGACAAAATAATGAAAGTGTTAACTCATTTTAAAACGTATGCACAGGAAACACTTCAGATTTACACATATCAGAATTATTTGAAATTATGATTAATAATCAAAAAAGCTTATTTTAAAACCTTCCATGAAAAGTTCGTCAAAATCGAAGCGCCTTACGTATAGGAATAATCTCATAGTGAAGTGGTTACAAGTATTGCGATGGGATACAATATAATTCCCCTTAAACACTCCCTTAAAGTGTCTTAAGTATTGCTACTTAACACTAACGATTGTATTCAACATTAACCTGTCGTTTGTACTGTTAGAGTTTTCCAATTATTACTGAATATAACTAACAATTTAATTATACAGTCATCTATTTACCCACAGTTAAATGATCAAATAGTTCTATTTCTAACAATTCAATTAAACATCAGTCATTTGTTTGAACACAGTTTAAATGTCAAACTTCAATTTGATCCACAGATCAAACACTATCAGGTGCTACCACACCGGGTCACTGTGGACCTGAGAGCGATGGCAATGAATTCCCTAAAGCTAGAGAACTGGAGCCTTTATATCTGATAGTTTAGTGTCATATTGTTGTGGACTAGACTATCTTACGTTTTCAGTGGAACTTGTCTAGAATAACTTTAGACTAAACGTCTTCATTCGGAGACCGGTCGTATTGCTCGACGTACGTACGGGTTCGTGTAATCTTGTTTACGTCGTTCAAGGCCGCCTGACATGAGTGCTCGGGAAGCCTGGCATTCGTATCTGGTTACAAAGAGTGACAACTCCCTTGGTTTCGGGGGCCCATCACACAAGACTTTCACATGCTTCGATTAGGTTAGATTTATCGCCTGGAGCCTGAGGCGCCCTTTTTTTAGTTTGGCCAAGCTGCGCATTTGAGCTTTGGCTCGTGCTAGCTCCCACATTAAAACGCCCATGTATCATATTTTTCATGGTTTGGTGTTGAATGAATACCGTCGAGGCATAGGGAGACCTTTTGGCAAACCGTTTATTCTTAGCACTTTGCTGCGAAATATTCGTATGTATTAGTATACCAAAAATTCCAGGCTCTGGTACACAACTGGCGAGGAGAAATTTTAAAAAAGGTTCGTAGAAAGAAAAAGAGGATTTAATATTCACAAAAGTACAACTATTGAAGTCCCATACTGAACAAGATGAAATACATAAGGAAAAAAAATACTACAAATGAGGGAACTTCGTCTCAAAAGTACACAAGATACAAAATCTGCTGGATTTTTTCCCAAGTGCTTTGGCTAATTCTGTCTGGGAATCTTCCAACAATACTGAAGATAGGAAGTACACTCGCTGCCTATTTTCACAGATATGAGGATGTTTTTTAAAAATATATACGCTGTGGGTCGGAGAGAAACGGTATGTCTCTTACTTCAAAAATTGAACCCAGTAAGCCATGACCAATATCGCAATTTCATTTTACCGAGGAAACAAGGCAAAATTTAATTTGACGAAACAGTGCGAATTCTTATAGATATTTTTGGCGAAAGTTATTTTTTAATATTTTTTGAAAATTTTTAAATATAACGAAAAAGAACTGTGAAGATTTCTTTAGATACACCGCTGTAGTTACTGGGGAATGTGAGAAATTTTAACTTGAAGAATTATCACCTGATCGATTTAAATGTCTCATTTGCAAGTATTAATTTCAAGCAGCAATTCAGAGATATGAGCTCAGGTTCTTAGAAGATTTGAAACGGCTCCAAAATTAACATTACAGGCTCAAGTGGATGAATGTAACTGGATTATAAGTATGAGATACGAATCGGTAAAAAGTTAGGAAAAAATGATTACACACGCTCATTACCTTAAAACCAAGACGGTTCAGAAAAACCAAACCCTTGCTTTATATGTGATTGGTTGAATTTCAAAAGTAATTGTCCATTTAAATGTAAGATTTGTTATTTCTTTTGAAAATTAGGATATATAAGTTCACATTGTAGGAGAAAGAAAAAAAGCACTGACAAGAAAAAATACTTCAATATAGAGATATCCAAAAGACCTAGCGGTGATTCGCAAAAAAAAAGAGAGAATTTATCGATATTAAAATGAATAAAAATAACGTTCGTTTTCAACTCGAC
This sequence comes from Sepioteuthis lessoniana, assembly GCA_963585895.1. Lineage (NCBI taxonomy): Eukaryota > Metazoa > Mollusca > Cephalopoda > Myopsida > Loliginidae > Sepioteuthis > Sepioteuthis lessoniana. The sequence continues at coordinate 12,692,223 of OY757904.1, read as the reverse complement.
ACCGGGAGTAATCTTTCAATCATAAATGAAAATAATTCGAAAAAAAAATGGTAAACCGAAATTTACTCGCACCGAAAAAGTTGCAAGAGGTGTATCTGGTAAAAACGTACAATTGAAAGATCAAGTCATGTCCAATATTTCATTTGATGGACAAACAGTGGAAGTAAAAGATTACCTGTTGAATCACACGTCAGACTTATTTGGTATTGACTGGATGGCATTGTTCAACCAATGGGATTCATCAATTAATTCTTTCTGTAATTAATTCATCAATTAATTCTTTCTGTAACGAGATAAATTCGCTCTTTTCAACACGAAAAAGAGGGTTAAAAATTAAAAAAAAGAATTAGAAAATAGTTCCCGGTATTTTTTGGAACGTAAAGGCTTGTGTAACAAAATAAAGGTTAACTTACAAGTCAAAGAGAATGTGATGCCACTTTTCAAGCGAAAAAGAAGGGTCATATGTGGCAATGGATTTGATAAACCAGGAATTAGATAGAATGGGAAGAATAGGTTTTATTTCCAAAGTGCAATACACCCAATGGGCTGCTACTGTGGTTTATATCAAGAAGAAAACAAGCGTATATGTTTCAGCGCAGATTTCGCTTTTTTGACAATATAAGCCGCTTTTTAAAATATTCGGTATTTTATAACAAAATACCTGGGTTGTCATTATTTGAATTATTACAGTAAAAGCTTAAATTTCTGTGCTGATTTAAAGCTTTTTTGGAACGATTCTCACTATAAGTGAAAGTTGGCAGTTTGTGTATTTGAATGTCTAAGGATTTTACTGCATCTTGCCTGAAAGCTTTTTGCATTTAATTTAATTCTCAAATCGCTTGAGGTGAAAATTTCTCTTGGACGAATCTTGATGCCATTATTGGCAAATTTGACTTTACGAATTGAAATTTTAAAAAAAATTGTTCTAATTTCATAATGCTAGGCTCTCCCAGAAACTTTTCTCACGTTTTGTTGTTGGAAAGAAAATTCAATGATTTACAACTTCGATATTGCAATGCTGTATTTAACCTGAGAACAACAGTTGTTTCGTTTCCTCTTACACAAACCGAAATCTCTCATCAAAGTTTGATTTTGATACAAAATCAGCTTAAATCAAACAATAAAATGGACCGTAAAACACATTCAAGACGGCAAAATAGGTGTGTGAATAGACCGGCAAAGACAAAACGCCGAGATAAAAGACTCAATGAATATGACTTGAATAAAGAAAAAAGTACAAAAAACAATGAAAAGCAAATGGGTTGAAATATGAGTCAATATTTGTGACAGTACAGCAATAAATCGATGAAATAGGATTTACATAGAGAAAAACTGAACAAAAAACAGAATTAACTGTCAGAGAAAAGAAACTAAAGATACCGACGTGTGGATATTTTAATGAAAGTGATATTCATCGATAAATCAATAATCTACATTGAGCAAGTAATTGATTATAGAGCTTTTCTCTTCGACTGCTCAATGCAACAAGACTTCCTCCATAAAACAAGTAAATTTCATAAGATATTTATGTTGTAGGTTGCAAGTCATTAAAAGTAATCGGGGAGATGTCAACAATCGATGCACAAGTGTCATTTGAAATACTGGATAATTTTCCTCCTCCATCGATATAAAATTGGTTTGATAATGATGGAACCATTTTTCAGGACTAAAATATATCTTATCACGGAGAAAACAGGATTACAGCTTTTTTTATGGCCATGTATATAAAATGAATAACATGGTCAGTTAACTGTCCTAGTTTAAACCTAAATGAAGATTGAGGGTGGAGATTTTTTTTAAATTGTCCAGTAGAAGGCTCCATATTCCTAAGAAGAGTTATTCAATCCCATTCGGTAGAGTTGGAACGACTTTGAAAAAGAAATAATGCTTTCAATTCTTGAAATCTATATCTGAAAGAAATTAAGGATATCATAAAGGCTGAAGAAAAGGCAACTGAATATTCTGAATCGTTTATTAATGAATTTCATAATTATTCCTCAACATTGATTTATCTTTTTTATTTTCCTCTGGTTTACAAAAATTAAATAATTCATTAAAATGATTTAATCTAGTTTGATAAAAGGTATATTTTATGAAGTTTGAATGTTTAGTCATTAAATAATGTTTTCGTCTAACCTGTTATTAGTTTATTTACTGCTAAATAGAAAACCTAGAGGAATACCTTCTGACAGAGCTAATTCGATAATTTCTGCCCAAAGAAGTTGTTGAACGTGCTTGGTTTTTGTAACGTGTTTGTGTGATATTTCATAAACATAAAAGAAAGGAATAATGGAGAATTTGAAAATTCTTGCCGCAGGTTTATTGATATAATCTGTACGCAAAGCCATGAGTGGTTAAATCATTTCAAAACATGAAAGAAAACATACCAGGGTTTTCACAATTCTTGAGAACAATACATAGAAACAGAATATCCTATTCCTATGTAGAAATATCTGTGATATCTGCGGAAATGGTCGACAGACTGTCTTTGACGTTTCTAAAGATATAGGAATCAAATTCGTGCCACAAAATTAAAATCCTTTTTTTTTTCCGGAAATAAAATAAAATAAAGATGCCTTGTGTTGCTCACAAGTTGTGCCATTTTTATTGGCAGATGAACGAAAACAGTGACGTGTCACAGAAGCTAGATGTTCATTCAGAAGTGATATTTTGAAAAGCGAGTCTGAAATCAATCCTGAAAAATATCGATTTGTCATATGAGAAAAGAAGTAAGAAAAAGCACTATAAGACATTTACATGCGCACCTATGAGTACATACAAAAATATTCACCCGCACGACACACAGCGATAGACACACGCACCGAACATGCAAAGTGTGAATATATATATATATCTTCATTTCAGATAGCATGGCTCAATTCTACTCGTAAGGCCACGTACTGACACATTTTTCTTATATTTTTTACTTCTATTTTAGACTAAGACACGTAACACAAATTGACACATATAACGATACACATAAACTTACACACAAATCAACACACATTCACACTCACAAACACACATGAACGCAAAACATGAACACACTTGCACACACACATAAACACACATGCACACATACATGCACACACATAAACGCCTACAATCTCCTACATATGTATATTAGTTCAGGAATCATCACATCAAATAACAGTGCAGAGAGATATCACTAATTTCTTTTGAGCGTGTCGACTATTTTGAACTGAGTATATAAATCGATTGAAAGAAACAAGTGTCGTGAGAATACGACTATTCCAAAGATCTTATTTTCTTTTCTCTTTTTCGTCTTTTGTCTACACATGCTCCCAATTCAAAAAGCGTGAAACGCTAGTCGCTTCAAATTAAATCCTTTATAACGTCACCTTGACCTTACAGCAGATGTTTACTTTCATGAAATAGCGTTCTTACATAGTCAACAAGCCAGTTTATACAAATCGGACATAATTGAATTGGCGTTTCATTTCTACGCTCATAGATATTGAAGGGAGAGATTTGAATAAAACATCGCATGATGCATTTGCAGTTTCGCTTAGTATTCTCCATAGCATGAAATAAATTATAGTCGTAGAGCAAGGTACTGCTGCAGTTCTCGGTATTGTGGTAATACATTTTCGCTCCCCAAAACATACTTTATCGAAGAGTAACCCATCTGTTATAGGTTTTGTAAAAGTCACAGGTTTTCTTCTTTGCACCTGCACAAAAATTATATCATGACTTCTTTGAGATTTGGATTTGTGATATATATATATATATATATATATATATATATATATATATATATATATATATATATATATATATATACCGAAAAGAAACGAAAAAGTTGCATAAGACTGGATCACAGTAATAATAGAAACGCTCAAGGACAAATAACTAAAACGTCCACAAAAAACTCCAAATAGTTTGATATATTAAGCCTCAGTCAGATTACTGCTTTGAAATAACATCAAGAGACTGACACATATAACCTTAATAAATAAATGCATGAGCTAAGAAACTTGTCAAAACAAAAGGTAAACAGCCTTCGGGTTTTGTCAGTGCATTGATCCAATTTGAATCATGAAATCTCTGGCTAACATGTTTGGGGTAAACGATCAGATTTAGATTTTTGTTTTGGTTGAAGAGGAAATAGATACTGCGATTAGGGGCGGCCAGGGATCCTTGATTAACCAAGCACTATATTATGGAACGACTAATCAGAATCTAATATGTGGAGAGGATACTCTCACTAAAAAATGTTGATCAACGCATTTGATTCGCTGAACAATCATACGCATTAAAAAATACTAAATGATTTCTCAGCCAATCAGGAATGTTTGTTTCATGGTAATCCTCAATAAAAATAGATGTTTTTAGGGTCAAATGAGAGAAGAGATCCTATATATATATATATATATATATACTGAAGACAAGAGATTAAGAAATAAATCTCTTTAGCAAAAACTCACGTTCCGAAATTGAATAAGATAGAAAGACTGCGCCACCTAAATACCTCAATTTTCCGTCCCAAATACAACATAAGTGACGAATATTTCTCTGAATTTATTGTATTTATTATTGTTTGAACACTGTGTTTCAATAAATTATTGTTAATTGTTAGCAGAGAGTTTTTCTTCTCTTTGAGTTGCCGACACCAAGGCAACTCGTTCTAATGAACCACTCCGACCGTCAGAAGAAGTTCCAAATAGATTGTGTCATTCCACCTCTGTGGATCTTTCATTTACACCCTGGGTAAAGTTGATAAATAAACTACCGAAAACACATGTGGTAGTCACGGAACCAAAGCCACAATGAAGTAGTGTGACAAGCACAGGACCACATGAAAAATACTTTGCAAAAAATTCTTCTAGTGGCGACCTAAAGACGAAACTAGTTGCGAACAAATGAAAATTAAAGAACTGTAAGTTTTTCAATCCATCTGATCATTTTCGATCCTCTTACTCTTTCACTGTCTCTCTCTCTCTCTGTATCTCTGTCTGTCTGTCTGTCTGTCTCTCTCTCTCTATATATATATACTTTTTTTTTTAAAGAGAATTAATGGAATATCAAGGTGTTCTTTAAACACTAGTGTGGAATATGTCCCCTAATCGTTTGGCATTAGAATGAATGCAATGAAAACAATATATAAGTTATTTTGACACTAACAAAACTAGAAAATATCCCGAGTACTTTATGAAGATATAAGAAAGTATCGATTGTTTGATGGAAAATGATTGATCATATTATATTAAATGTGAATATCACAAATAAATTGAGTCAACAACGCAAGAACAATATTCATTAAATTTACAAAGTATAGAATTCATAACAACTGGACCCACCATAGGAAAATGTCTGATAAATGAATGTTTTACTTATTCTTTTAACATCAAAAGTGTTTTGTTGAAAACAATGCAACATTTATCAAGTGTAAAAAAACATATTCTTCAAAGAAGCATTTACGTTTGTTTTATATAACTAGTTAAGTGATTTATGAAAATAATTTTCTGCAAGAAAACAAACACACCCATACATACATAAATAGTTATTTCTAATGATAGATCGAGCAATAAACAAAAATTAAGATAAATTAACACATGAGGTTAGGCACTGGTTAAATGACGACAATTAGAAACGTGTTGCTACAAAGTTTATGAAATGCCAATTTCATTTTTAGGAAAACTATCTTTACCATCTTAGCATACATTTTTAGAATCTTGAGTAATAGACATGGTACTCTTAGAAAAGAATAACTGAAGTTAAAATTATGCATACATGAATTATGAAGAGGACAATAATTATAATTAGAAAATAGTAAATTCCGTATTTATATCGATCTGGTAGTACTACTCCGAAATCCGCCCAGTCATGGCGGCTCACCGACCTCTTCCCACGCTGTGTTTGATTTTTTGAAAAGAAGTCGGCCACCAGCTTTCGTAGAAACAATTGAGTCAGGTTCACAAAAAAAAGCAAAACGAATGCCATCTTTATTTATGACTGTTAAAACAAATTCTTGGACAGCGTGTGTGACACTTAGTTTTTCAGCTTGAGTCAATCTTACCGAACGGAGCCAAGGAAAGGACCAGAACTCTTCTTGACAGCTCATTTTCTCTATGTCCAACATCCAATTGCTCTCAGCGCAACTCTAGACACGAACGACAAAGGTCCAGTCACCATAAGATATAGGAGACATTGATGGAAACATCGGGCTCGTGCGCTATCAATTCTTTCACTGTCACTTTTAGGCTAGTTGTTAATTGCTAAATCAACGAATACGTGAGATTTAACTTCCGGGCAAAAAATCGTTTTTTTTTTTTTTTCATTTCGATAGATATAGACAGAGAAAAAGGTTCTAACTTGCTGATATCTGACAATAGTCGTTCCAAATACGACAGGTAATCATAGATATTAAATAAATAATCCTTTAATTTTTATATAATTTATATCGAGAAATCATTTTCTTTCGTTTATATATAAATACTTTTCTTTCTATTTTACGGCATCTCTTTTATAATATTCTGATTCTCGACTACCACTTTAATATGTACACAACTATCCACATAAATACATGTTGACTTCGCTAATACTTATATCAACTCATACAGGTACATTTCAACCTACATGCATTTAAATGTATTTGTGCTACGTTATGGTTAGTGTTCATCAATGGTTCGGGAAACCGGAAATTAATCCCAGGTCGAGTCATACCAAAGTCTCAAAAATGATACTCAATGCATCCTTGTTTATTACGTAAGGTACGGATCAAGGGTAAGTAGAGCAATCATGGGAGAAAAGCAGCGCTCTCCTCTATACCAGGGTGTAGTAGCTATTGAAAAGGGACCCTTCAGATCCCTTGAAATCGATCGGCAAACTCTCTCTCTTTCTCTCTAGCTCTCTCTCTCTCTATATATATATATATATATTGTCATCCACAGATAGACTGTTTCGTTCTTTCAGAACTCTTCAGTGTGGCTAGACACGCAGGACGCTCGAAGCCGGGATCGAGACCCGTCCAACTTTAAGTTAGACTAAGTTTCAGACCTCTCGGCCACCAAGCGGACCACGTTGGCTAAGGGAATTTTTAAGGTATTTATTTAGCAACAGCAGCAGCAGCAGCCGTTTGTTTACATTTTATACCCTATCAGCTACCAGAGTGCTCAATTCTTTCGAAGAGCTTTGCATTACGCTAGCGGCGGCCGACCATTCCTTCGCCAGAGTGCTCAACCCCCATGAGGGAGCGTATATATATATATATATATATATTCAAGTCATTGAATTTAGACTGTGACTCCTTGGTTTCATGGAGTTTTTGCAAAATAAAAATCATCAGCCGTATATATATATATATATATATATAATTCTGGACATGTGCCACAGACAAGGTAAACACAGCTCCTAACTGTATATATACTCATTCGAATATGTTAACACGTACACACATATGAATTATTGCACTTAAAATTATTTAGACTGAAAAACCTTCACTGTCATAACAATTCAACGTACTTTGTTGAATCTTTTTCTTGCTCACATTTTTTGCACAATCGAAATCCTATTTGTGTTGAAATTTAAGAAAGTGTATATGTATTGGCATTAAAGGTCATTATATAACCAAGGATTCAACAGGGATCATGTTTCTGCACAAATGGGTAATGGCTTATCTGAATGGTCAAGTCAGAGACTTCATAATTTTTCTGAGATTTCAAATTATCATTCTTGCATTGCCATAATGTATCAGCATTATCATATTGACCCAACCACTCCGCTCGGGCAGGATATGACACAAGGTCAATCTTTAAGCGGAGTTTAACAGGTTTGAATTCAGAGTTTTCCTTCTTTTAGACTGAAGAATCAGTCTGCCCTACTATTTACCAATAGCTGGAGGCAGAATATTTGGATTCATACCTTTCCCAAGGGTATTAGTGCAATGTTAAATGCAATCAGTCTCGTCGAGGATTTGAACTCGTGTCGCCGTGTCCATTTCTTACGACATTTCGAAAATTGTCGAAAATTATTATGTAAATGAACATGCATCTTGTCGGTGAGAAATGGAATACGCTAAATCCCATGCAGAGTGGTAAGATTCCCATTAAAAATATCTGTCCAGGGTATTATACTACGTTGAATCTTGTGGTGAAGGTCCCATTGTAAAACTCTGGGACATCTGGAGTATCATTTCGTCATCATTACTCTCATATCCTCCCTAATATGGAATGATAGTTCCCATTAGGATCCCATCATTTGATCAAATTTATGTCTGAAAATTATCTGAATTAGACAGGAATACATATCATGTAATTGCATGTAAAATGTTCGTAAGAAACTACGCGAAAAATATGACTATAAATGTATAATGTATCCAATACCCAAAGCTATTGAGATAAAATAAACCAAGACGACTAGATACACTGTTGAAACAATCAATATACGATCTAATTGGATACAATCTCCAGTCATTCTACTGACAATAGACTTCCATTTGAAAACTTTTCAATAATTTATATGAAATATGTTATCTGCACAGTTTAAATATAAATTATGTCATAGTTACAGTAGATGATTAAACGTCTTCTGTTTTTCTATTACAATTTTCTTGTCTGGTGCAAGAGTGGAGACCAGAGATAATTTCAGAATATACCAGGTAATTCACAACATCATTCAATATTAAAAACATAAATTTGAATGTTATATTTGATATCATATTTAGTATCATTGTGACACGACACATCTGATCATACTTAATGTTCGTATTACCGTATTTTACTAATGACCATCATTATATTAAATTAGACACCATCACATTCGATAACATTTTATCTTTATACTTATAACTAATAACACCTCGAAGTAATATTCAAGTAAGATACGCTTAGTCAAATCGTTGATATGTTACAAAAATTATTTCACACACATGTATTTTCGCAAATAAATCTATATATTCATTGAATATATATTTGTTCACATATGAAAGCGCTCGTGTGCGTAAATATTCATCTATGATTTCTCATTTTACAAACATTAAATTCTTAGATATGAAATGTTTTGGCAGGTTAATGGCCCCGTGTAATTTCGGCCTTGAACCGGAACTAATAAATAGAAACATCTGAATTGACTCTAAAGTAAATTTGACAACCACTCAGTTTTTTTTTTAATTTGATATATTCTCCCATAACTTGGCAAATGGAAAATAAATGTAGTCTACACTGAACAGCATACACATAACAGCGTTACCTCACAGATTACACGAACATTCACACATATATTTTCGTGATTACGTGTTGATACATATGTGTAATTAGATACTTATATTTTCCAGACGGCAAACGTAAAATAGAACTGAATATTTTTATGTGTTTACTTAAAAAAAGGACGAAATTGAACAGTTAAAGTATATATCGATGTCTGATATACTTTTATTTGCAGAAATTGCTTTAACACAACATTCCAGCTTTTATTTCTATTTTAGATGGAGATTATGTCGTATTGATGTAAAGATGCATGCATGTTGATCTATTTTTTACAAAGTTTGTCTCTTAGTTAATATTTTCTAACAAAATATCATTTGCAATATGTATGTATATATTCGTACATAATAAAAATATACAGCTACAAAGATACACACGCTGAAAAAAACGTATGTATATATCATTATATACACACATCAATGTGTTGCAATATATATATATATATATATATATATATATATATATATATATATATATATATATAGATAGATAGATAGATAGATATAGATATATATGCAGACGAATGAAACATAGATGCACATTCAGATACTAAAATGAGGATTTTCATAGACTATTTTCATCATGTTTTCATCATGTTTTTAAAGCGTTCGGTTGTCAAATTCTTTTTAATACGGTAATACGCATTACCCTCACTCTAATCAACCCTTTATCAAATATCTTTCTTGGTTAAGACCAAGAGAGGTCAAATGTGGGCACCATATTGTCTGTCTTGGAGAAATTTTCCAGAAGATTGAAATTTTGAAAATATGATAGTTTATCCAGTTAAAAAATAAGCAAGTTCCTTTTATTCAATCAAAATTATATATTATTCATTTCTTGATCTAAATAAAAATTTATATTTCCAGCAGTCCAAAAATTAGTGCATTTTTTTGGTTTAGAAAGGTATTAATGACTGTCAATGGATTAGGTTTTGGTAAGAAATATCACCCAATATATAATTTTAACTAGAAAAATAACATTCTAAAATATTGCTTTTAGAATAAAATGGACCTTTTTTAATCTAAATATTTAAGAACTTATTCATTAGTATATATATATATATATATATATATATATATATATATATATATATATATATATATATATGATAATAAATAAATATATATTATACATATATTTAATCCATGGAAAATATTGTTCAGCAATCTAAGGTTTTTTGAAGTTTATAACAACATTCATCAGGCAGTTAGGAAGATGGAATGAAATTGAAAATCGAAAATGCAATAAAATCCAGACAAAAATCGAAAATGCGACAAAATGCTGACAAAAAGATTTCATTTATGCGAGGTTGTAAGTTTATGTGGTTGTCTGTATTTTGTCGCATTTTCGATTCAACATTCTCAGGAAGGACAGAACGTCTTCTATTTTGACGTTCTGAAACAAATCCATCAAACTATTCACTTTGAAAAATTGCCTTCTGATGAGAGTGAAAGCTTTACATTCTAAGACATTGCGTTTAACGATGTAAGGTGATTGACCGGTCAAACACTTGTTGTTCTTGTTTCAGCATGAAAGAGTGAGTGAGCCTTGTATGACCGATGTGCAATTGGGATATTTCAACTTGTTCTCTTCTTGATTTTTGGAAAGCTGGTCTCCATTCTCTCAAAACGTGCTGGATCTGAAAGTGATTATTGTAGATATTATTACTCCAACGTTGTTGCCATTTTGCGTGAAGGAGTTTATTAATTTGGGGTTTCAGGTCAGTAAATGGAAATCGGAAATTGTCGGTGTTCAGATCTAAGGCCTATTTCCCTGCTGTGTCTGCTCTTTTATTTCCTCTCAATCCAATATGGCTTGGTATCTAGGATATAGTTATTTATTTACAACTCGACATTGCGTCTAGACGACTCAACAGTTTAGTAATTAGAGGATTCTCAAGTTTTTGCGTTAATTAATGATAGTAAAACCGAAAGTAAGTTTGAGAATATGAAACATTTGTAATGTTTGCTTTTTGCGAGAATATCAAGAGCTTGGTCTATTGCAGGGCTTCTGCTGTGAAGATGGAGCTTTTCCATTGGAAGGACTTTCTGGATAAATGATCTATTTAGAACTGTGCACAAGCCATTTTGTCGTTCTGCTTGGAGTCATCGGTAAAGGCGTATAGGTGGTCGGAATGGTGTTGGAGGATATTGTGAAATTTCTTCTGATAAGTAATAGAATATGTTTTTGTTTTACGGAGTTTATTCAGTTCAATGATCACTTCGGGTATTTTAATGATTCAAGGTGGTGTTTGAGGCAAGATGCTTCCGTGTATATCATTTAGAGAGATATTGCATTCTTTGAGAGTAGATTTCATCCGAAGGTCGAAAGGTTTTATTGATTTTTTTTCTGTTTTTCAAAGTGTTACTCTTTTTTTGGGATTGAGGACGCAGTCATAAGTTGGGTTGAATGGGCAAGATTTATGTTTTGAATAGGATTGCAGCGCCAGTTTTTCACATCTGAGTTGTAGGGGTGCTTCGTGGTACTCAGCACACAGGTTGTCAACTGGAGAAGTTCTAAAAGCACCGAAGACCTGTCTTACACCTTCATGATGTATAGGGTTTGAGGTAGGGATTCTTGGCTGATCTCTAGATAAAAATAGCATTGTCTAGTTTTGAGTCGTTTCAGGGATCTGTATAGTTTAAGGAGCGCTAGTCGGTCAGCTCCCCATTCTGTGTGGTCGATCACTCACAGAAGTTGTTGGGCTCGGCTGGGTTTGTTTTTTTTAATATTTTATGTGAGAGATGAATGTTAATTTCTTATCGACTAAAACCCGAAGGAATTTATTTTAATGAATGACAAGAATTTCTGTAACTTCAAGTTTAATGAGAGGGTCATTGAGAATTATTCTTAGTTGATAGAAATGTACGCATCGTCTTTTGCTTTTGTAGATTCTGATATCATTTTTGCTAACTCAATGAGTAAATTATCGGATGCATTGTTGTAATTGACGTACAGTAGTTCACATATATTTTGATCAGTAACTAATGCAGAATGCGTCAACAAAGAGGTAATCCTCTATTTCAGGAGTAAAATAAAACTTGATGCTGTATTTTTTTGAATTAAACAGTGTCAATGAAACATACTCCCTTGGGTGAGTCCCTCTTCCTGCTAGTGGAGATTAGAAAAGATTGTTCCGACTCAGAGTCGGAATTTCCTGTCCGAGAAAAAAATATTTATGATGTTGGGCAATCTGCCTCGCAGCCACATACTATCCAACTCTTTCATTAATACTAAACTCCAAGTCGTGTTGTAAGCCTTCACCATATCAAAGAAGACTGCTATAAGGTGGTGTTTTTGGATGTTGGCATCTCTTATGGAGATTTCCAATTTGATCATTTGATCGATTGTCGATCTTTGCTTTCTTAATCCCCATTAAGAATTGGTTTTATATTTGTTGGACTCGAGAAACTAGACCAATCATGTGTTGGCCATATGCTCTATAGTTTTGCAGAGGTAGGTAGTTAGTGCTATTGGGCAGAGGTTTGCAGGATTTGAGCTATCTCATCCTTGATTAGGTAGAGGGGGGATTGCTGTTATTTTCCATGATACTGGAAATTTACTGTTTTTCCAGATTTCATTAAATATTGTCAGAAGGTAGTCGAGTGAATGTTTTGGAAGATGTTTTAGAAATTCATAATGGATTTCATCTGGGCCGACTACTGTGTTATGCAAAGTTTCGATAGCTTCTTGTTGTTTTCCTGATGTATAGGGTTAGTTGTATTTTTCAGAATTCTTGTACTTGAAGTTGAGTTTTTGTTTCTCTGCTTTGTTTTGAAAGTAAAGTAATCTGGATTGGTGTTGTTGATGGAAGAATTTTGTGAAAATAACAGCTATCGTGTCTATCTCTTTCTTGGTAGTTGTTTCCGTTTTATTTTTCGTGAGGTGTTTAAGAGCAGATGTTTGTCTTTTTCCGAATATTTACCTTGTCATCGTCTAGATAGTGTTTGTTCTGGTGGAGGAACCAAGTTGTTTGACAGTTTTGCCAACTTTTCTTCTTGGCCTCCTTTATGATTTTCTTGTTTTTGCCCAAAAGGTTTGAAAGCTTTCAGGTTTTTTGTAGTTGGTTCTTTATCATATTTTCTAAAGACAGCCTTACATAGGCAAATAGCTTTTTTTGCAGTCATCGTTAAACAAAGAAGTTCTGTGTTTGTTTGAAGTTGAGGATTTTGCTATGGTTTCGTTTGCTATTGAGATGAGGGTTTCGGTGAAGTGTTTTGTTTGGTTAATGATGTTAAGGTCTTTGAACAGTTTTTGTTTACACATTGTTTTAAAAACATGCCAGTTTGCTTTGTTTATTTTCCAATGAAAGAGGTAGTAAACTTTCGTGTATAATCTTCATGGACTTTCCACCCATAGTTTATATAGCTCATGGGATCGCATTAACTTAGATCACTGACTGAGTGGCAACTTATAAATAGGCTGAGATAAGTATTGGATTTGTTATTTGGGATACTGACGTTATTAATATTGATGACTTTTTCAAGATCATTGCCTTTTTATTGGATTTTTCGCTGCCCCTGATACAGTGTTGTGGCTGTTTAGGACACCCAGCAATAAGTGGGGTTAAGGTATTTGTTCTATTAGTCTATTTATTTTGATGTCACTTATGGGGTCGTATGGTGAGATGTAGATGTTGCTGATGTTTATTGGCTTATATAGAGTTGCCTTGACAGCGATTGCTTGAAGTTCAGGGTCTATGAGGAATTGCTGTTGAGGTATGTAATTCCTTACTTGGACCGATACACATGCGAAAGCTCCGTTTCTGTCTTTCTTAAAATGGTTGTACAGTGTTTAGTTTTTGAATTTAATTGTTATCGATTCTTTCAGGAATGTTTCTTAGAGGCAAACTATTTGGAGCTTGTAACTGGTCAAAAGGTGTTGGAGTTCTTCATAGTTGGCTCGGATTCCTCTGTAGTTTCACTGTATGAGAGTTTCTCAACGCGTTTAGTTAGAGTTGTTGTTGGAGTGTATTATGATGGATTGGGGTTATTTTTCGTTTTATTTCTGGTATTAATTGCTTCTTTTGTTTCCATTGTTTATAAAAGGTTAAATCTTTTTTTAGTCTCTTCAGTTTGATTTGGGAGGGTCGATACTTTCACCCGTTCTCGTCCAGTTGATGACGGGGCATGATCCCTTTTGGATTGTGGGGAGCGTTCATGTTTGTCACAATTCAGCTCAAGGTTTGAGTTATCTAATTTAGATTGCGGTGGTCGGATTGGCTATATGTGAGAGTTAGGTTTAGCAGATGATTTTTATTTAGGTGGGGGAGTAGTTAAAGCGGTGGGGTTTGTTTGTTGGTTGTTTGATGATTTTACTTCGTTTGTTTCACTGCTTTAGTCTTTATTTGCACTGACTGGTTTGAAGTTCAGCCGTTTGCAGGTTCTTCTCTTGTTCCTGGAATTTCAACCAATCATTCGGTTCCAACTGCATTAATTTCTCCACGAGAACTCTATATCTGTTATCTTGATTGATTCTATCCGCCATCCGTGCAACGGATCAATAGCTATTTTCACCCATATAGGTACCTACTATTTTCCTTGCTTCCAGGAAAGACACATTCCTCTATGTTTCAAATCAAGTGTCTCTTTTTCTTTTTTTTAACTTTCACGAGACTTTGCGAAAGCCGGGTGATTTTGTCGGCAGTTCGCACATCTCGTTTCCTTCAAGTACTCATCGTCCATATGGCCCGTATCATTTTCCCTGCATTTGACACATGTGTGTTGTCCTCTACAGGCTTCCCAGCGGTTCCATACTTCAGACTTTTGAAGCATCTCAGGGGAGATGGGATGTACTGTTTGACCCTCTATACACATTAGCCTATCTTCACTTTCATGGGAATATGCGGTTGGTTGAATGTCTGGATGCAGGTGTTGGTTTCGATTTTTTTCAACTTTTTCTAATAATAATTATTTTTAAGTTTCTGACCCCTCCTCCGTTTTCCCAGGGCTACTGACATCTCTTCTGCTGCCAACGCCAAATCGCTACTCCTGATAACTCCCTTGGAAGTGTTGAGTTTCTAATGCCAGTAAGCCTTGCACTTAGTTGTATGGAAGATTTTCATTTCTAATATATTTCTACTTGCCTCCGGCTCTCCATCTTGATAAAGACGTTTCTGTTTCGGATTTTCTTCACGTTTCTCGGTGAAGCCCTTGTTGATAATACTTTTTTCCATAAAGAAAGGCTATAATTTGGCTTGGCAGAAATCCTCCAAAGATTCAAAGACAATGAATCTGGGAAAACCTGCTGCCTCACCCTCCGAATCTGATTCTAACATGTTTTGTTTTTTGGGTTTTTTTTTTTTATAAGAGGACACCATAGGTGATATATATATTTCGCTGGCCCTGTGCTCCATCTCCCGTCACCACGGAGTCCAACATTTTTTGAGAATGAACCAAAAGAGAAACCCATTCGCCTTGGTTGAGGCAGGGATACACGACCAGTATACGCAAGCTGCGAGTAGGCTTTCGAGCCGTTGCTAATTTCAAGTCCTCAGCACTGGTCAAATTCCTATCCTCTCAACGCAATTAATCCTCGCCCCCCGCCTTCTGGCACCTAAAAGATAAGGGTTGGGAATTTGCTGCAGGTGCAGATTTAAAAGTACGGTCGTGATAAAACATAGGTGCTAGGGCTTGCCAAGACCAGCCGATTGATCGGATCGGGCCTATCCGACCGACAGTCAGAAAAATTAAGGGCAAAAGTGGTGTGTTGCAAGTCACTGACCACTCTGTTACTTGATTAATGACTGCTTAACCACCAGGAACCCCTCCTAGCGCCTTACGTGTCGCCACCCACGGCCAACAAGTGGCCCCAATGGGGTGATATTACCCCTCTGCAGAGGTAAAGTCGGCGTATTCAACAGGCTGAGCCGACAGAATGATTTGCATTTTGGTCGGCGATTTTTAATATTTCTATTCTTCTTGTTTACAATATTTTATATTCAGATTAAAACACGCTGCATTTTCACTTATTTCTTCATCATTAGCTTATAATATATTGTAAAGGTTTTATAATATACATTTATGCACGGAATATATCCATTAAGAGAATGACTATGCTGAATTTCTTCTGATACAGAAATTGATAAGTACTCGTGATCCTTGCGACGAGTCATCTTTTGTAGGATAATCAACTTTTTGAAAGTGGCCAGGATTTTTCTTGTAATGACCAAGGATCAGCAGGAGACCTGTGGTGGAGATGTTCATCTGGTAGATTCCAGAGAAGTGACTCATTCTTTTTGAAAAATTTCGTCTATCATATCCAAGATGTTCTTCATTATAATCTTATCAATTTGATAGGTACAATCTCCAAACAACGGAAGGTGTTAAAGTTCCCTATGCAATTTGCACAGCGGGAGGAACTAAGCCCATGAAGTTGTTTACTCTCTATTCAAATATGTGACAAATTTGTTGCCGGTCGCTAATTTGCCTGATCTTGTCACTCCCATTATGTGGTTCTTTTATTGTTTTTTTTATATTTGTATCAGCTGAAATCCTACGTTAAGGGGTCATCAAGTAGACAACCCCAACAACTCCAAGTCCAAAGAAACCGGTTGAATGTCACAATTGTTGATATAATTGTCAACATGAGGAGGCAAACTGATTAGCATGCAATCGTTTCCTAGGCCGAACCGAGTGCCTAGTAGAATTTGAGGGTGACTAGGTGTTCCATTTTTCTAAGGTAAACATTGTTTACATATTCTTTTAAAGTTTATCAATATTTTCACTTTAATATATTTGTGTGTGTTTAGAAGATACTTTGTGTGCCTACTTAGTTGCCACAAGCTATACTTAAATATGAATACATATTCCCACAAAACTTGTGAATTTTAGATTTTATATAAACTGTTTAGTAGTAAGGTTAGGAAATTTTGATATAAGTTGAATAGCTTGGACACAGGTTCGTATTATCAGTTTCACTTATTAAAGACTGAGTTAAGTCGAAACAGTACGTTAAAGCGATCAGAACACTTATTTCAAACATGGTAAATTTACCTATAACAGCATTGGATGTTTCAACACCCCATAATTGATGAGAGTCCAACCTGAAAGAGAGGTGCTGACTTGAAGAAGATAGCTGATCTTGAAAAGATGTCAGTAAAAAGAGAACTGTGGTAAAATAACAATCAGTTCATGGCTTGTATGAAATAGTAGACAGTGATTCTATGTTTAAAATTTTGGTAACAGGGAAAAAATTAATAAGTTAAGCTTCAGGAACATAGTTCTATTGTAGATTTCTGCTAGGAAAATTCTCTAGAAGCAACGCATGTAAGTGTTCTTAGATGTAGGATGAATGGCAGAAGAGAAAGCGAAAAACAGCCTTGTAGATTTAATTTGCGTCACGTATAACTAGAATTATCAAAAAAAATGTTTTATTGGCCTTAATGCAGAGGAGGAATACATTATTTAGTGTCTTATAGAATATAAATTAGAATATGGTATTGAAGGGCAACTGAATTCGACACGGAATACTTGTGATGGAAGGCGAATTCAGAAACTAGAAGTATTTGGATTGGCTTATCACAATCCTTAATTCAGAAGAATTGTATGAAAAATTTATGCAGGGATACTCATGTGACAATTTACGAAAGAGCAAAAAATACAAGCTATTAATTTATTTTATTTCTTTTTTGTCACCCAACAGCCCAGATCTCAAAACCCAGAGGAAAATAGTGAGCACAAGATCTTTTAAAGTTCAGAAACAAATGATAAAATGAAAGAACCCAAAACTACAACCTTGTCAACACAAAATAAAGTTTTTTAATGGATCTTTCATGGTTTGCTTTAAAGCTTGTCAAATCTATTTTTTCAAATAAATAGCAGAAATGTTGGTTCAGCACAATAAACAAAAAATCAAAATGTTTTGCTTAAAAGTGTTCATCTGATTTCCAATAAAAGTTTTAATTAATCATGATGTGAAAATTTCAAGAAAATGTGTTAACGATTAACTGTTTGATAATTCTATGTAAATATTAATCAGTTTTAAATCAATGTTGCAAAGGTATCAGTGTGCATAATTTATATGTGGTCATTGAACTACTTAGCATTTATTTAAAAAATCAACAGTTTATTATATGCTTGTTTAAAGTCTAAATTTCTTGTGCATTTTAATGAGTCTTTTTTCTTTTCACCGCGCGACAATATCTCTCGCTATATATATATATCATCATCATCATCATATCGTGCTGGCAGCACGGATATCCCTGACCCTCTCTCGCCACTCCTCCCTATCGTTCATCGCCCTAGGTAGGTCTTCAGGACAACAACTTGTATCCTCACATAGCTGCTGAATGTACGTTCGAGCTGGTCGTCCTGCTTTTGCGCGGCCATGTGTGGGGATCCATAAGAGTACATCTCTTATGAGTTCATCTCTGCTTCTCCAGCAATGTCCTGCATGTCTGGTTCGTCTAACTTGAATAGTTTTCGTGATAGGGGGCAGGTGGCCGTACAGTTGGTATCTTGTGGGGTGTTGCTGCCAGGACTTGTTCAGGATTGCACGCAGCATTCTTGTGTAATTGCCATCTAGTTTCTTCTCCAGCCGTTTTGTTAGCGTCCATGTAGTGCATCCATATAGCAGTATCGATGTAACCGCTGCCTGGAAGAAACTGCGTTTCATTTTATCGGTTAGGTCTGATTTCCATATAGTCGATAGCCTATTGATAGCTGTCCATGCTTTCGTTAACCTCGTTTCGATGTCCTTTTCGGTTGATTCGACGCTGCTTCCTAGGTAAGTGAATTTGTCTACTAGTTTAAGAGGGGTTCCTTCTAGAGTGGAGATGTCCCCCGTTTGGTTATAGCACATATATTCCGTTTTGTGTGCATACGCGGCTTATTATTGACTTTACACCCATTCCTGTCTTTTAATTGTGCAAAATACATCTAAGTTCAATTTTGAATCATACAGTTTCTAATTATAATGTTTTGTACCTGGTCTGCTATGTTAGAATCGATAAAATTTCATAAAACTGATTTTCTTGTTTGTGTTTTCCATTGTAATATCGAATATATATATATATATATATGTATATATATATATATATATATATATATATGTGTGTGTGTGTGTGTGTGTGTGTGTGTGATTCTTTATGATTGCGTATGCACAGAGAGAAGTCAATACAAATATATTCATGGCATATTTATTTATTTTCAAAATGAGACTATTTATTTGTTTCTACGCTAAGCTTTGTCTGGCACAAACCGACAATTGTGGAGAAACTAATGAAGAATATAATAAATTATTAATTTTCTGACATATAGGCTTGCTAATCACTCTATTGCATTGAAACTTCCGTAAATTTATATTATTGATTAGTGAATTGCTTAGACCAACTTTCTTAAGAACTCTATTCTCTTCCTTTGATAAAGGAAAGTTTAGATGCTTTTTTTAAAAGTGTTTTACAGAGCCGATATCTAAATGCTCCTATCCGGTATTTTCCCTTCAGTTCATTACATTTTCTGAAAGAAACTCTTTCCCACTCATGTAAAATCAATGTTTTTATGCCAATGTTTATGTCAAATTCGACGCCATTCCGGTATTTACAGACGGGCATTGAGTTAAAAGTTTCTTTAAAAGGAATGTTTTCATTAAATTCCCGTCTGTATACATATAAATGTTTTCTGTTTTATATGTATCCTATTACGCATCAAGACAACGTTGTGAATGTTCTACCACTTGGAATTACTTGGTAAGTTCAGATTTGTCATATACGTCATAATAAGAATAGGAATAACAGAGTTAACAAAACTAGAGAAATTGATTTTGATTGATGGCTTATAATGGTATGTCAACTTGTCTGGGGTTATTTTATGCCAAAAGGTTTGGGAATAGCGTTTATTTTCCGTTTATGCTTACATTTTTTGCGTTGTTTACATACACCATACACACCCAACCCACCAATAAATAAATACACACACACACACACACACATATATATATGGTATTTATATAATATATATATATATATATATATATATATATATACCTTATATATATATATATATATATACATATATATATATATACCTTATATATATATATATATATATATATATATATATATATATGATAAATTTAACAAAAAAAATCCAATCATTAATGTATTTAATTTCATCTGATGAATGTCATTTCGTAGATCTGAAATAGATTTATAATGGAACAACTGAATTGAAGTAAATGTTTTTCCTCTGCACGTGAGTTTAGATCTATTTTTGATCTCAAATTAATTATATATTCGATAGATGTTGACATTGAGCACTCAGCTGGAGATTCTGATTCAACTAGGATTACAACCAAATAGTCTCAGCTTTAGACTATTTTTTTCCGCATTATACTTACGAACATATATATATATATATATATATATCACCATCATCATCATGTCGTGCCGCCAGAACGGATATCCCTGACCCTCTCTCGCCACTTCTCCCTATCATTCATCGCCTCCGGCAGGTCTTCTGGGTTACTTCCCGTGTCCTCACACAGCTGCTGTATGTAAGTTCGGGCTGGTCGTCCTGCTTTTGCACGGCCATATGTGGGGGTCCATAGTAGTACGTCACTTACGAGCTCGTCCTTGCTTCTCCAGCAGCGTCCGGCGTGTCTGGCTCGTCTAACCTGTATAGTTTTCGTGATGGGTGGTAGGTGGCCGTACAGTTGGCGTCTCGTGGGGTGTTGTCGCCAGGACTTGTTCAATATTGCTCTCTACATTCTTGTGTAGTTGCCGTCAAGTTTCTTCTCCAGCCGTTTACTTAGCGTCCATGTAGTCCATCCATATAGCAGTATCGATACAACCGCTGCCTGGAAGAAATTGCGCTTCATTACATCGGTCAGGTCTGATTTCCATATGATTGAGAGCCTATCTATAGCCGTCCATGCATTCGTCAGTCGTGTGTCGATGTCGTTTTCGGTTGATGAGACGCAACTTCCTAGGTAGGTGAATTTGTCCACTAGCCTCAGAGAGGCTCCGTCTAGTGTGGTAATGTTGCCCGTTTGGTTGTAATACATGTATTCAGTTTTGAGTGCATTGACATGGAGGCAATGCCTGCTGCAGCTCGTTCCAAACTATGCAGTAGTGTCTCTGCTTGTTTATGCGTATTCGCCAATAACCCCAAGTCATCAGCATAGTCGGCGTCTGTGATTGTTTTTGCGGGGTACCTTTTGCTTCTTTTCTTAGTCAGCTCGAAGCCATTTTCTCTGATTTTGTCGATCGAAGCTCTAAGCACGTAGTCTAGACAGATGATAAAGAGGTATGGGGCTAGCGTGTCTCCTTGTAGTACTCCTGCGACAATGTCGAAGTATTCCGTGTCTCCATCTGGTGAACGTACTTTCACTTTTGTGTTTCTGTAGAGAATCATTATTGCTGCTACGGTTTCTTTTGGTAGGCCATATGCTAGTAGGATTAGTTCCATTTTCCCTCTGTGGATGGGATCGAAGGCCTTGGTAAAGTTGACATATAGTAATGTCGCCTGAAGGTTTTTTGCCCGAACGCCTTCAAGGATTCTACGGATGGTCAATATTTGTGAGGTTGTGGATCTATTTCTCCGGAAGCAATTTTGGTTTTTCCTAAGGATGTTGTCTATTTTGGGTTCTATGCGGTTTCGTAGCAGGGCATTGTAAATTTTGGCTGCTATGGATGTAAGTGTTATCCCTCGGTAGTTCTTGGCTAATCCGAGGTCGCCTTTTTTACGGAAAGGGAGGATGCATCCCTTCATCCATCTTTCGTTGCATTGCCGAAGCAGTATATCGTCGAATTGTCTAGTCTTCCACACTTTTGGGGGGATTTCGTCCAGCCCTGCAGCTTTCCTATTTTTAATTTTTTTAAGAACCGAGTCGAGTTCTTCTTTGATGAAAGGACCTAGTTTAATGTCTAATTGCTTACTGATAATTCTGGTGATCGATTCATCCGTTTTTTTCGGCGGGCTTCCTAGTAGATTTTTGAAATGCAGTTCCCACAGTTTTACTCTTTCTTGTTGGCTTACAGCTATCAATTTTGCTTTGGCTGTGCTCTTCCTTCTACTTACTTCATTTATTGTTTGCCTGGCTATCCTGGATTGTCTATCTTCCACCGAGTCTCTAATCTTCTCTATCTGATTTAGTATGTATTCTGCCTGTACTTTTAGATATATTCCTGCTAATTGATGTTGTGCCTTTTCTAGTTTTCGGGCATTTGTGTTTGTTGGGTTCTTCCGATAGCTTTTGGATGCAGTTTTCACGAGTGCACGTTTTTCTCTAACCGCTGACGTTTCCCAAGGGACTCTATATTTAGTTCTAGGTTTTGTTGGGATACACTTTGATGCCTCCTCAATGTGTGCTTCAACAAAATTTTCATATTCGTCATTACCCCAAATATATATATATATATATGTATATATATATATATATATATATATATATATATATATATATATATATATATAATGAGAGTGTTGGTCGTCAGTAAATCACTATGTGGTTATGTGTCGAACCAAGTTCAATATAATATGGGCATTACTCAATATCTATTATAGAGCTATTATGATAATAATGATAATAAATGAATATATATTTTTATATATTAAATCCATGGAAAATATTGTTCTGCAACCTAAGGTTTCATGAAGTTTATAACAACATTCATCAGGCAGTTAAGAAGATGGAATGACATTGAAAGTCTAAAATCTGACAAAATAGACAAAAAATCGAAAATTCGACAAAATACAGACAAAAAACCGTTAGGATTTCGTATGTGTGGTATTGTAAGTGTGTGAGTGTATGTGGGTGTGCGTGTATGTGTGTACGTGTGGATGCGTGTTTTTTTGGATAAGTCAGGCCAGCAGCGAAAAGCGTTGACTTGAGCAGAAATGGGTTACAAATGTGTATTAATATGTTGCGCTATTTTGTTTAGTTGACAGTAGATAGGGAGCAAAATATCGACACTGCAAGTTGTGGAGGAATGAATGAGGATTTGATTTGGAAACGTGTCTGGTGAGCAATAATTTATCATTATCATGATGTCGTGCCGCCATAACGGATATCCCTGACCCTCTCTCGCCACTTCTCCCTATCATTCATCGCCTCCGGCAGGCCCTCTGGCTTACATCCCGTATCCTCACATAGCTGCTGTATGTAAGTTCGGGCTGGTCGTCCTGCTTTTGCTTGGCCATATGTGGGGGTCCATAGGAGTACGTCACTTACGAGCTCGTCCTTGCTTCTCTAGCAGTGTCCGGCCTGTCTTGCTCGTCTAACCTGTATAGTTTTCGTGATGGGAGGCAAGTGGCCGTACAGTTGGCGTCTCGTGAGGTGTTGAACAATTACGATGGGTATAAGTAAGGTTATATTGTGTTGTATATACGTTGGTGTAATATTCGGCCGGGATTGTATTATAATGATAATAAATAAATTGGATATAGCGTAAGTATTGTATACTATGGATCTCATAGGTGGTATGCATGCAATAAAATAATAGAGAGTTAAATAATAGTGTGTTAAATAATAATTATGTGCATAATAAATTGTTGTAACGTTAATAATGAATGAATGAAATATTGCGTAAATAGTATATACTGTGGGTCTCATTGGTGGTGTGTGCGTAATGAAATGAATAGAAGGGTTTAGATAATAGTTAATGTGCTTGTGTACGAAGATGATTATAACTGAGGGGTAGGGTGTCGTCAATTGAAAATTAAAGAAATTGATTAGATAGTGGGTTTGAATGTTGGTGTTTTTATTTAATAGTTATATATTATTTGTTGATGGGTGGTACATATACTATTGTAGAAAAGTTTAGAGTGAATTTGGTAGGTAAGTTGAATGTAGAGCGTTGGGGTCTATTTTAAGGCTTGTAAAAATTTTAAATGGTTCAGGCGAGTGGGTATATTGTGTGATAGGTGTGATCGTTGGAGGAGGAAAATGGAACTTACGGTGCGTCAGTTTTTTTTTAAATACATGCACGAGGGATTAGGTGGGTTGTGTAAGTGGGTTGAAGTGTGAAAAAAGGTGCCTGCATTCAAAATGTAGACCTTACTGATTAAATATATAATAATATATATTTATTCATTATCATAATTTATATATATATATATATATATATATATATATATATATATATATGGTGTGGGTTCTTTATTGAATGGTATATCTACTATTATATAATGAAAAAAAGCCTTATAGAAGAATAGAAGTCGGAGTATTTAACTCATAACTGGAGGGATGAGTTTTCATGTTTGTTTTTTTTTTGCAAGGGAATTAGTCCTCATGTGAAAGGAAAAGTGCAACTGGCGTTTAAATTTGCACGCTACAATATCCAGCATTTTAGCCACAACACTATCCCCATGTTACATGTGTGTGTGTTGTCAGTGTATGTGAATCGATAATCAAAATTTATATTATGTCATTAAACATTAAAAGTCAATGTAAGCATTTGTGTCTGTAAACAGAGTTCGATCATATGCAAAAGAAAACCAATTTTCATAAACGAATGATTTGGATTTTGACTAATATTAAGGGATCAAATGAAAACTTTGACCTTACCTTACTACCGGTTTTCTAAACGAACCGTGTATATCTTAATAGTTGAAATATGCATCTATTATATTTCTATAGATCAACAATTCTGTCGCTTCGTTTGATTTCTGACGATATTTAATTGCTGAGATAATTCAAAGATATATTCCTTTTAAGATCATGTAATTTAGAAAAACATGCAACTCTCCAACAAGGACCTATTATAAATAGGGGTCGACCGACACTAATTACTGGCATTACGAAATTCTCTTTGAAGATATAATTAGTTTATTCGGCTTCTATAATCAATATTTTCCTGAGACAGACTTTCTTGCTCAATTCATAAAAGACTGGGATTTTTTGTATGCTCCGTATATGGTTTAGACGGTTCAATATGATTTTATTTAATAAAGGATAAAATGAATGACGACTGGTATGTAGCCCGATTGTTTTATTTTATTTTTACATTCAAATGGATATATGTATTCTTATTTGCTTTTGCCTTTCACTATACCACAATAAAGTGCATATTTTGGAGAGTTCTACACAAGAAAGTCAAATATTATAACTTAATCACAATGTAGACTTATTGTTAATGAAATAAATACCTCTATTCTATATTCTTTGTTGTGTTTGTTTTTTCTTTTCTTTTTTGCTTGTTTGTTGATCTATAAAGCGAATAATGGTTATTAACAGCCAAAGCTGAATGTAAATATTCCAAATAACACATAGAATTTAAGTTGGTCACAGTAAAAATTTTGTCATATTGTTACAGCAAAATATATTTTGCGAGGAAAATGATAAGGCTGCAAGTATATAATTTGGTATTGACGGCTGCACATATTCAATCAAATATATTCACCATTATCTGATATGAGATAATGTCGAGTTTTCTGAAAGGGAACAACTCGTATGATTAGAAAGATAGAAAAAAAACCGTAAATTGAGCCATCCTGAAAAGATCAATATTGTGATTTGATTTTGAATGATCACGAACAATGTGTATAATCTTAAAATGTAAGAAATATTGTATGTTATTAGTACAAAATAGAGTGAGACATATGATACCTCAAATACTTTTTTTTTTCGAAGACATTCAAAAGTAAACCATGGATATTTTAATTGATTGATTACATAAACATTGAAAAAAATGTCGTCTTGTCATTATGATCTAATTCTAAATATTTTTTTGAAAATTTAGCATTGACTTCAATATGATATATTTTCTTGAAAATTCACCTAATTTCTTCAGCAATAAACTTGTATATCAACGTATCAACCTTAAATGTATGTCAAACTAATAATACAGAATCATTTAATACAGTAATGCACATCGGTACAACAATGTATTTCGCCAACCTCTTCCCCATGAGTAGGATGTGACACAAATTCAATTGTTAAGCTAAATATTGTGGTCCATGCTCAGAATTTTATTTCTCTAAGACTGGTTACTTTAGCAAGAATACAATCATAGTCTGTCCTACTTTTTCGCCATAACTAGGGTGACTGGTGATTTAGAGAATTAACGTGTAGGGAAACACAAATAGTCACGTTCAGTATTTTAACTCGGTCAACTGGTTTCATTTAAAACGAGAATAGCCGAGAGGTTAAACGCGTTTCAGATCAATAAATAAGTGAAATGAAAATAAAGAAGAAAGAAAGAAAGAACGAAAGAAAGAAAGAAAGAAAGAATTGCTTAGATTCTTGCTAAACGGTAGAACACAATGGGATATACATCCATGTTTTTAAGTAAAATTTTGTAATTTGTGGCCTGTTTGCAACTATACTTTCAGAAAAATTACTTTACTCACGTAAAAAAGACCATACTCTTCAGTAATGGAATCTGCTTTGTATGCAGGTAAACGGTAAAATATTTACTCCGCCATCTTTACATCCATTTTCCACGTTCTACGTTTAATTGATCTTGCATAAAAAGAAATAAGCACCAAAGTTTGTTTATGATAATTACAGCTGCTTTGCAAAAGATTGGATCAGATAAGTTCCGCCGGACTAGAAGCTGATAAAATTGAAGTATTGGACTAAACGACTATACAATCAAAGCAATTACAATATTGCTACAATCATGTTTATGCAATAATTATCCAAATAAATGATAATGATTTTTCTACTCAGCTACTCTATCCTGTAACTGAAAATGATTTGGGTTATGCGATGAATTGTTTGCTGCTGAAGGAAATTTAAGATGATGAGTGGGTTTACAAAGTAGCAACATCCTGATTGACTTGACGGATACACATTAATCCAGATTAATGATTAAACAGTACTTGAGCATTTGGATTACGAAGTGTGTATTGTTATTAACTGAGCTCAATTTTGTCTGATACAAAAAACAATTTTTGGCGTACTTATTAATGACCAAACTCACTATAGTTATGAAGTGGCTAATAACAATATTTAAAAGAATGTTTTATGCAAAGGGTCCACATGAATAAGAATAGCTTAGTTTGACACATTGCGGTAACGTTGAAGCAGTCGGTAAGGAAAAAAAGAAAAGAAAAAAAAAACGGCACTAACAATCCTCTATTAGTTGTTCTGGCAGGCTAAGTTGCGTACTGTGGAGTGAGGGTTAGAGTTTTCATCGAATTTTCATTTTTTTACTCTTAAAAACACAAAAAAAAACCCCAATACAAACTGTCTGAATTTTACAATTGTATCCATATATAATGAAAACATAAGAAGACGACATTTATCTACAGTCACCTTTAACCACCATAAAACAGGAATAGTTAATATAAATGTTTACAATGAAGTGATGTTAATTTACCAAATAATTAGAATGAAAATAATTTATTGAAAAGAAAGAGAATAATATACATTATTTCACATCATGATCCAAAAGAAAAAAATAAATCATTTCAATATGTAATGCAACAGTTTTATTTTGTAATGTTTTTATCTTTCATAAAAAGATAAATCTTCAGAAAAATCATTAACCTAAAAGTTACGAAAAATAAACTGTAATTAACATTGTCCACCCTTAACTGATTTTCTTATCAAACACAAACACATACACACACGGGCACACAAATGCGCACTTCTATTTAATAGTTGTGTCAAATTGATGCAAAATGTAGTTTATATATCTACTTTATTAAATAGTGTTGATAAAGTAAATAGAAATAAACATTATCCATCCTCTAATGATTTTGTGATTTAAAAAAAAGATGAGTATATTATTGGTGTTAATTTGCTATAATAACCGGGCTACGCCAGGTTTCCCTGCAAGTAGAAAAAAAAAAACGGCAGTAAACAGATATAAAATGAATATAAGCCTCGACACAACTGGGTCGGAAACAATATCAGATTGAAATGGTACAAGAGATTAAAATCTGACAGTGCTGACAAATCAGAATCTGTTCGTTAAATGAAACTCTTAAAATTCTCAGAGACTTTGAAATACAAAGGGAAAAGCAACTTCTGACCAGAAGATCAGACTTAATATTAATTAACTTGAAGTAAAGAACTTGTCATTTGATGGATTTTGTCGTTAAACCAGACAATAGAGTGAAATTAAAAGACAGTGATAAGAGTGACAAATCCCTTGATCGTGCTGGAGGATAGAAAAATCTGTAGAACATGAAGATTAAAGGAATATACGAAAGCTCTAGATGATCTAGCCAATAACACTGTTAAAATCAGATTGCATTGAAGAGTTCTGAAGATGTGAAGAGACTTGTTGTCACTCAAGCTTCAGTAAAAATCCAAAAAATCATACTGGTGTGAAACACTCGCAGAATTATGAAACAGCGCAAAAAAACCCTCCATAGTAAAGTTTTTAATGGAGTGATAGATAACATCAAAAACTATAATGAGAAAGCTGGAAATTCAATTTTCAATGCAGCTATACCAATATTTTCCACACAAATTCGATCGGCAGCGTAACTACGTAAATTCATTTTTAAATAAGTCGGTAGTAACGAACATTAATACTATTTTTACTCACAAATATGACAATTCTACTCTATCTATCTATCTAATAGCTTAAATACCTATATACGTTGGAAAGAAATTAGGATAGCAGTCTATGATTAAAATATTGAACTATGCCTTAGTAGTGATAGCAAAACACATATACGTTCGCCATTAGTTAGAGATATCGATACTAACAAACAATGGCCAAAATACACTTCTTTAATACTTTTAAAATAATATCTACTTCTCAATTTATGCAGTGAATTTGATATTTGCATGAACAGTTTCAAACAGCAACGATTTTCTAAAAATAAATACCGTAATTGAAAAAATAATTAACTTTTATTTTTTATATTGCCTCATGAAGTTACGATATAATCTATAAAAAAACAGTTTTAGACCGAAATCATTTGATTTAATTGAACAGATATTTATCCATTAAAGTTTATGGTTTTAGTTTGTTTGAGAGACATAAGTGTTATATAAGGCTATGTTTTATTTCATATTCCACATTACGAAGTACTTTATATATAATTAAGAATAATATTTTAAAAATATAAATAATTAGTTTTGTAGTGCAAATGTTTCTGAAGTTTGAAAGTTTGTTTTCTTTTCTAATCAGTATAGTTACGAGTCGGATGGATTTCTGCTAAATATTTTTTTTTATGCCAAAGCCAACCAATGAACACCTACGTTCACCAGGAGTAACATTTATATTCTACGAAGTTCCTCAACATCAATAACCATCATCATCATCATCATCATCATGTCGTGCCGCTAGCACGGATATCCCTGACCCTCTCTCACCACTTCTCCCTATCGTTCATCGCCTCTGGCAGGTCTTCAGGGCTACATCTCGTATCCTCACATAGCTGCTGTATGTATGTTCGAGCTGGCCGTCTTGCTTTTGCTTGGCCATATGCGGGGGTCAATAGGAGTACATCACTTATGAGCTCGTCCTTGCTTCACTAGCAGTGTCCTGCATGCCTGGTTCGTCTAGCTTGGATAGTTTTCGTGATGGGAGGCAGGTGGCCGTATAGTTGGTGCCTTGTGGGGTGTTGCCGCTAGGACTTGTTCAATATTGTTCGCAACATTATTGTGTAATTGTCGTCTAGCTTCTTCCCCAGTCGTTTAGTTAGCGTCCAAGTAGTGCATCCATATAGCAGTATCGACACGACCGCTGCCTGGAAGAAACTGCGTTTCATCTTATCGGTCCATACGTACATATATTCATACATACATCAAGTATCATTACCAAATAGGGAAGTGATACCATATTGCCGTCTATATCAAATAAAGAAATTCAACCTGACAATAAAAGTTGATTGTTCGAACGCTTCACTCAATGAGAACCAATCTTTCCAGATATGGAACATAATTTCTACATTAAAATATTCCGCTTGATAGAATAATACAATAAAATAAGTATGTGGATAAAAATGTTGTCAGTTCACCCGAAATATAATACATATATTGCGTCAAAGAGAATAAAGAAACTCGAACACACTGATATATGATTGGTTGCTGAATGTAAAGTGAGAGAATTATCAGTTCGGTGATAATATCACTGTGAATACGGATTGAACATTTTACTATTTGCTTTCTTTTTGGGAAGCAGATGTGGTTCTGTATTTTTAAAATAGTGATTCTAACTTAACATTACAGCATGGATTCCGATTCGTCGAATTAGATATTTCGTTAAGTATTATTAAGGAAAGATTCTATTCTTATCATATTTACCCAACCCCTCCGCTAGGGCAGGATATGACACAAGGTCAATTTTTAAGCGGAGTTTAACAGGTGTGGACTCAGAGTTTTCCTTCTCCTAGACTAGTTACCTCGCCAAGGCTGAAGAACCTAGTCTGCCCAACTATTTACCCATAGCTGGATGGAGAATAATTGGATTCATACCTTTCCCAAGGGTATTAGTGCTATGTGAAATGCAATTAGTCTCGTCCAGGATTTGAACTCGTGTCGCCGTGTCCACTTCCTACAACGATAACCATCACACCACAGGCACCTCCAAAGATTCTATTCTTATTGAAGTTGGTGTTATATTTACTTTGAATATTTTTTCTTCCTACATTTTTGTCGTCTGGAAGTTTTAGGATTTGTTTTTGTGTAAACAAAGCAGTTATTTTACACGCAAAAGCTGACTTCAGGCCGCAAGGCCCCTGGCTACGGCAGGGACACCTTCAGGTAGGCGAGTGCCATCACTGGACCTATGTCATCCTTGTATAGCACTGGACCTTGTTGTCCAGTTTAAGCTCTAATCGGGTATACGTGTCTGGACCCAGATTTGGATCCAAGTCCAGCTAGGCCCACCTGGCCCACATTGCACTAAGTGGTTTGAAAGTCAAGAAGGGCTCGAACCTCGGCTCGTGACCGAACTTCCTCTCCCTTAAATCCCATCTATAATCTACCTTCGAGTCATTGACCTTGTGCCAAGTCCTTCCTGGTGGAAGTCAGGGAGAAATATAGCAGTTATTATACACAAAATTTTAAAAAGATTCTGTTTAGTTTACACTTTAACGCGAAAATGAATTCATTTAATGAATTACTGCTTTTAAAATTGCATTTTTAAAATTATTTAATAACATTTAAAGTGTCAGAAATATGTATGTTGGAAGTATCTAATATTTATGTTTTAAGGGAACGATATAGATGGAATTATAAAACTAATGCTTTTTTTGAAAAGATTTTTAATATGAATTCTTAATCAAATCTCAAATATATGCTAGTGGTTCTTTTTGGTTATAATAATCTCTGTGACAGCCATAATTTATCGTCAAAAAGACGCGTTGATAACACTAAAATTGCTTGCAGAACAAACAATAATTACTCATATGCATTCATGAGAGAAGTTATCATTTTTTCTTCAGTAATGTATTATTCTTAACTGTATTATTTTGTGTTAGTGGATGACTATTATTCTAATAATAATTGCATTTCGTAAACTTTTTCTTCAGTCTGCAAATTTCAATTCGTTAAACGTGGGCATATTTACCCAACTCTATCACCTTGTGGGGGATGTGACACAAGGTCAATTTTAAGAGGAGTAAAGCTGGTTTGAAATCAGAATTTTCCCTCACCAAGAATAGTTGCTTAACTAATGCTTATGAACCTAGTCTGTCATAGAATATACCGAGAGCAATAAATTAGGAAAGATAAGATTGATTCATACTTTTTTTGAACAGTATAAGAGTGAAGAGAAACGAGGTTTCATTCAGGATTTGAACTCAGGTCTTCGATAACAGTGTATAAGCCTTTTTGTAAGTATAGTACTTATTGTTATCGTCGGTAAAATTTACTTCTGTGTATCTCCTCCAATTCCGTTCCCACTCTCTGTCTCTCTGTCTCTATCTATCTATCAATATATCTCTTTCTCTATCCTCTAATTTTTTTTCTTCTCTTCTTCTCTCTTCCTCGCTTAACCTCCCACTATTTCTCTCTCTCTCTCTCTCTCTCTCTCGCTCTCACTCTCGCTCTCGCTCTCTCTATTTTCTCATCGTTTTCCCTTTATCCATTTCTCTTCTTTTCACTATTTTGCTCAGGCTGAGAGATATAATATAAAAAAACACAAAACTGATACATCCAGCGTTTATAGCAATGTATTGTCGATAGACTTTAGTTCGTTTTTGATTCACCATAACATCCTTTTGCATTGACGTAAGAAATGGACTTGGCTATCCGAATTCAAATCCTGAATGAAGCTCTTTGCATTTCACTTCGCGCTAACACTTTTGGGAATGATATGAATGCAACTATTCTCCCTCTAGCTATGGGTAATAGTAGGGTTCTTTAAACTTGCTATGGCAACAAGTATACCAGAAGTAACACTCAAGATCCAGTAACGCTACAAAGAGATACCCCAACAACTAAACCATTTTACTTGAACACTTCACTTGTACCATATTCACAATTAACGCTATGTGCGAAATGGACATATAATGTTTATTACTATTGAATTTATAAAGAACATAGGAATCTCGGAATTCGAAAACACGTAACGACTTCTTGTTCAGGTACGAAACCTTTTTATTAACTTTGAGTTAAAGGTTTCGACCTAAGGAGGAGAGTCACAGTCTTCTATGCTGTCTTATTCATTTGGCCCCCAACTCGAGCGGCCCCATTAGGGCACAAGTTCACCTCGCGTCTGCGAGTTCCAAAAATTGATCCTTCTCGTTTGGCGTCTAGTACCCGACTCTTATTTTCTTCAAATTCTCACACAAACTTCCGCGCGTTTCCGGTGCGCGACGTCACCCGCACCTTGTCACCCAGTATCGTCTCGGACTATTATGACATCTGGGTGAAATCTCCATCCGTGTTAACACCTGCTTTAGTGTTGTACCTAACTAACTCATGTGCTGAGCCGAAAGGTTCTCAGCCTAACTAAACTCAAAGGCATGAACCGAAATCCCTCACTGATGACTAAATAACTTCTCTTCTTTACCCATGATTTTTATTTGATGCTTGCATTTCTATCGAGTGGCGATTTTTTCGTTTTCTACGACAATAATAGGTCTATATCGACTTCTTAAAATTAATTTCCTCCATCGTCTTGTTTCGTATTCTTTAAGATAATTTTCCATGATTTACTTGGAATCGGACTTCAGTTTTGCTTTACTAATTCTGTTGCATTTGAATAATTATTAATCTGTTTTACTTACTAATCGATTTGGCTGTTTTATCTTCTCGTCTTTCTTGTTTCCTTGCTTCGGTTCTTCTGTCCATATCTCATCTGCTTTTTATTTATTGTTGTGTTAACAATTATCATGATTCTGTTGTTAGAAGAAAGTTCATTTCTCAACATCGATTGTTTTAGTATTTCTCTGTCATCATCATGATCGTCATCATCATCATGTCGTGCCGCTAGCACGGATATCCCTGACCCTCTCTCGCTACTCCTTCCTATCGTTCATCGCTTCTGGCAGGTCTTCAGGGCTACATCCCGTATCCTCACAGAGGTGCTGTATGTATGTTCGAGCAGGCCGTCGTTCTTTTGTTCGGCCATATGAGGGGATCCATCGGTGTACATCACTTATGAGTTCGTCCCTGCTTTTCCATCTGTGTCCTGTATTTCTGGTCCGTCTAGATTGGATACATTTCGTGATGGGTGGTAAGTGGCCGTATAGTTGGTGCTTGTGGGGTGTTGAAGACATTGAATTTATATCTTGCAGGTTGTTGTTTGCCTCTGTCTCAAGGTCTTCATGTCGTCTTCGCCGATCTACATCTTTCGAAGAAATCCATCAATATCTCCCTAAATAGGAATACTCTAAAACATCAATGATATTATTAATATCAGAAACATTTGATAGTGTATGGCGTTATTTTATGGCCAGGGATTAGATAATTGCGTACATCGTACGTTTAGACTTACTTTTGTGTTGATTCTTAAAGTGTTTTATCATATGGTTATAAAAAATATCAACCTATTAAATGCAACATATTTTTTAAACAAGAGTAAATAGCTGAGGTGTAGTGGCAAATGCGCTGGACTAGGTCATGGTTGTGAGCTAGTTCAAAGTACACTTTCGCTCTTGTATTCACTTTTGGACTAATATCTTTATGAAAAGCCGACGTAGTTTATTCCATTAGCTATTGGTTAAATGGTGCCACCCATTCTCTTCTAGATGAATCACTAAATGCATTTTGTGTCATATTATCAGAACATTCTTTTTTTGCTGGGGTCTTATCCATCTGTAGGGGACATAACGTATTTTAATCTTCACTGACTGGGAAACTTCAATTTTACTAAAGAAAAAAATAAGTGACTGATACAATATAAGTAGTGTTCGTTTTAAAATCAAATTTCAAATAGATCATAAAAACTTGAAAAATATATTTGCTTTCGTCACAAAATCCGTATATCCTAGAAAAAAAAAACCCACCCCTCACGCCCAAAAAAGAAATCAAGAAAAAATTCAAGACAGAATGTATAAGACATTTAGAAAAAGTTCTCTCGTTTTATTTGCATCAGTGGGAATAGTTCGGTTGAACAAGCGAAAGAATCTGGAGATAGCAGCTTCTCTCTCTCTCTCTCTCTCTCTCTCTATATATATATATATATATATATATATATATATGCGCGTGTGCGTGTGTGCGTGTGTGTAAGTGTGTGTGTCTATCTGTCTGTGTCTGTGTGTGTGTGAGAGAGAGAGAGAGAGAGAGAGAGAGAGAGAGAGAGAGCACGCTCATCATTTAAGTATTTTTTGCTGACTCCTAAAGAAGTGCTAGGTCAATCCCCAAATTTGCAATACATGTAATTAATAGTTCTTAAATGTAAGCCCTTGCTCAGGACAGTTTGGTGTGTGTTAAAAATTCAAGTATGTCCTTCTACATCTGATTCTTTATCAAAGGTAAAAATCTCAGTCTCTTCCAAATAACTCCTTTCTAAATTCAGAAATTGATAAATGTTTTTTTTTGTTTTGTTTTTAGTGCATGAATGCGACCTGAATGCGAACATCTTAAATTATCGCGGGTTTCCCGTGTTTTGCCATTCATTTCACATCGAAAATATTTCTCCTGAAATAAGAACTACGATTTCAATAAATTTCTTCTATTCATGCCCCTTATCTTACGTAAAACGTTCGATAGTAACATACACATGGACATGAACATAAACATGCTTTTTATTTTAAAA
Organism: Sepioteuthis lessoniana; assembly: GCA_963585895.1. Lineage (NCBI taxonomy): Eukaryota > Metazoa > Mollusca > Cephalopoda > Myopsida > Loliginidae > Sepioteuthis > Sepioteuthis lessoniana. Next base: position 12,656,943 of record OY757904.1, on the reverse strand, counting down.
AAACAGTTCGACAATCTAAAGGATTCAATTTTATTTTATCATACAAGAATAAAGCGCAAAATCAAGTAACCCACTCAATATAATTACATAAACAGCAATCAATAAATAGAATAATAATTCAATGCGAAACACAAAAGTGGTTTTTATTTTCTTTTTCAACCAACACGACAAGAAAATCTACACATGGTAAATGATACTAGAGCAAAATTGTGATATGATAGAATATCAAATTTTAACTTTCCTTGCCGTGTTTAAAAAATTCAACAGAAAATAAAGACCCACTCGTTCAATATTGCATTGTTCATCATTCATGCGTATTTGTTCAATATATCAGTTTTGACAGCTCGCCAATAATCCCTTGTAAAAAAATGTCCCAGAAAACCATAGCGATACAAATGCATGAAGCAATAACGGTGATTGATGTTAGATGTTCGCGTATGTTTTCATATGTGAACCTCAAGACAAATACATGTTAAAAACTTAAATCGTAAAATTTGTAAAGCAAAACCGTAGATCATGTAACAGAGAATACATTCGAATTTTTCCAACAATTACATTAGCATAGATAGATAGATAGATAGATAGAGTGAGAGGAGTACAATAACATAGATAGATAGATATGAAAGTTGAAAAATGCAATCGAATAGACTAAAGGCTTATACTGGGTTTATGTTTGATGAAGGAAAAAGTATTTTTCCCAAAGAAATACTCACTCCAAATCAAATTCTATTTTTTCTTGGGTAATTACAAGAAAAATTTAACATAAATCATCCTTTGCTTTCAGAAAGAAAATTATACAGGGAAAAATGGTTCTGCTTCTCTGGTAAATATACAACAAATAAATACATGCGCGCACACCTACACGAATATATATATATATCCTCAGCAGCAGTAGCACCATCATGTTGAACCATCAGCATGGATATCCCTGACCCTTTCTCACCATCCTTCTCTATCGACCATTGCTTTCGGCCGGTCTTCAAGGCTAAATCCTGTATTGTCACACAGCTATTGTATGTAGGTTCTAGCTGGACGTCCTGCCTTTGCTCGTCCAGGTGAAGCGATCCACAGGAGTACATCACTTATGAGTTCTTCCCAACTTCTCCTGGTTCGTCTTGTTTGGATACTTTTCGTGATGAGTGGTGAGTAGGTGTACAACTGCTGCTTTGTGGGGTGCTGCCTCCAGGACTTATTCAGTATTGCTCGTAGCATTCTTGTATAGTTGCCATCAAGCTTTTTCTCCTTACGTTTAGTTAGCGTCTATGTGGTGAATCCATACAGCAGTATCAACAGGACCGCTGCTCGGAAAAACTGTGTTCCATTTTATCGGTCAGGTCTGACTTCTATATGATCGATAGTCTATCGATAGCTTTCCATATCTTTGCTAGTCGCTTGTTGATGTCTGTCTCGCTTGATGAGACACTGCTTTGTGGGTAGGTGAACTTCTCTACCAGCTTCAAAGAGCTACATTTTAGTGTGGAGATGTCGCCTCTGATTAAACCACATATATTCCGTCTTGTGTGAATTGACACGAAGGCCTATGCCTGCAGCTGCCTTTTCGAGACTATATAGCAGGGTTTCGGCTTGGGTGTGTGCATTTGCTAGAAGCGCTATGTCTTCGGTGAAGTCTGCGTCCGTAAAACCTTGGGCGGGGTAAATTCTGCTTCTTTCCTTTGTTAGCTTGAAACAGTTTTCTTTCATTTTATTAAAAGATGTTCTAAGCACATAGACTATACAGATGATAACGAGGTATGGGGCTGATGTGTCTGCTTACTACAATGGTTAAGTAGTGTGAGTCTCCATCCAGGGAATGGACTTTTACTTTTGTGTTTCTATATAGTATCATTATGGATGCGACCGTTTCTTTGGGCAGGCCGTAGGTAAGTAGTATTTGCTCCATCTTTCCTCCGTGTATGGAGTCAAAGGCTTTCGTAAAGTCGACAAATAATATTTTTGCATCTTGGTTTTTTCTACGGAAACCTTCAAGAATTTGATAGTCAAAATTTGTGACGTCGTGGATCTATTCCTCCAAAAGCCATTTTGGTTCTTCCTCAGAATCTTCGCAATTTTGGGCCCTATGCAGTCACGTAGTAGAGCATTGTATATCTTGGTCTATGGATTTAAGGGTTATACCTCGGTAGTTCCTGGCTAATCCAAGGTCCTTTTTGGGGGGGAGGGGAGGACCATCCCTTCGTCTATCTGTCCATCTGGTTTTTGATTATATATGGCATTACAGTGTCGGAGCAGTATGTCATCAAATTGCTTGGTGTTCCATACTTTTGGGGGTATTTCATCAAACCCTGTTGCTTTCTATTTTTCATTGTTCTTAGAACCGAGTCAAGTTCTTCATAGAAAGATAGCTTGATAGATAGTGAAAGAAGCGGAGAGTAAGAAGGAGAGAGAGAGGGGGGATAGATAAGGGTAGTTGTGTAAAATTCATTCTCATTGATTCTGCAGAAAAAACAGATCTGTTGATTTTCTCTTTCGTTTGTCAGTTGCTGTTGATTGCCAGCATAACTTATCACACCAGGTTTAAAATACAGATATGTCCTTCTCGTAGACTGGTTGTACACCACGCTGGGGAGCACAATCTGACTTATTGTTCGCTCAATTAGCTCAAACGAGGTAACCCCAATTTCTTGCATTTGCATAAATATTGTAGTAAATATACAAGGAGCACACAATAAGTTTCAAGACTTTTTTCGTATGGGTACTTTTATTGATAGTACACACACAAAACTCTAGTCCCCTTCGAAGTAATCTCCCCTGGCTGAAATGCACTTGTATCGTTCAGAAAACATCTGGAAGGCTCCATTGAAGTCCTCTTGTGTGAGCGTCTCAATGACCTTCATCACAGCCATTTTCATCTCCTCAATTGTCTCATAACGACAGCCTCTGAGCTTAGGCAATAACTCAAACTCACAGGGAGCAAGGTCTGGACTATAAGGAGGCTGAAGAACTGTCTTGAGGCCCGTCTTAGTCAAATAGTCTGTGACAAGGATGGAGTTCTGTCCTAGTGGAAATGCCATTGACCCGATTTGAAGAGCGATGGCCTCTTCCGACGGAATCTCTTCCTGAACTCCTTTAAAACCCCAACATAGTATTCTTTATTGACTGCCGGTCCAGTGAGAACCCAGTGCAAGTAGATCATGCCAGTGCTGTCAAAAAAAGGATCATCAAAATCTGTGGGTGGATTTGCTCTGTCTGGCCTTCTTGGGTCTGGGAGAGCCAGCATGCTTCCACTGGGGACTCTGTCTCTTGGTCTCTGTGTCATAGCAGGAGATCCAGCTTTCATCGCAGGTCACCAGAGCATAAAGAACTGTGGGATCTGAATTGATCAGGACGATTATCTCCCTGCTGTCATGACAACATCTTTCTTTCTGATCTTCTCTGAGCACCCTAGGGACAAACTTTGCGCAAATCTTCCGCATCTTCAGTTCCTGGCGAATAAGTGTGTGTACAGTTCCCACACTGAGATCAAACTGTGCACTTATTGTCTCTATAGAGACACAACGGTCCTTATCCATGAAATTCTTTATTTGGCCAATGAACTCTGGTGTTCTGACCTCCTTACTCCTCCAACACTTCTCATCATCACTCACAGACTCCCTGCTTCCCTTGAATCTCTTATGCCACTCAAAAACTGATGCTCGATTTATGCAAAATGCTCTAAAAGCAGTCTGAAGAATTCCACACGTTTCTGTGGCATTTTTCCATGTTTAAAACATACTTTTATTGCATAACTTTCATTCTAAAGTGTCCTCACGTCCAGATTGCATTTTTGAAATTCACCAGCTGTAGCTGTTCATTTGAACCTTAAATCATAAAAATTGGTCAGTAATAATGTTAGCAATAACATACTGAATTATCAAGTGTATACGACAATTTTAAATGCCTGTTCAAAAAAGTATGGAAACTTATTGAAGGCACCTCGTATTTGTAAAAACAAGAAAAAATTGTATTTACTCTGTTATACACCTATTTCTCCTTATAATCACTTGTATATCTGTTTTTTCTGTCGCGCTCACACACACACACACACACACACACACACACACACACACACACACACACACACACACACACACACACACACACACAGAGTCTCTCTATTTCTCTTTCTCTATCTATATATCGATCAATCTATCTATCTTTATCTTTCTGAAATTTTTCTTCAGTAAATCCCATTATGTGCGCTGGCATTAATCACACTTCCATTTCAATGTTTTTAATCGCTCTCAAACCATTTTCTCTGGTACTCTCCGTGATTTTTCCTTCAATATGTGTACCTCTCTTCCCCCATACATCTATTTTAACAAAATACTTTTCTCTCTCACTGTCTCTCTCCTTCTTTCTTTCCCTCTCTCTCCCACTCTTTACCTATATATATATATATATATATATATATATGGGCTGTCATAGTGTTAAGGTTATTTCCGAAAGAAATGGACTCTGGGGCTCGATTTTAAATCTTCGACGAGGCTATTTGCCTTTCATACCGTTCTTATAGAAAACCTAGGATAGGTCGGCATCTAACTATTCTCTCTCGAGCTTTGGGTAAACATTCGGGTAAACGGGGCTTTTAAAACTTGATATGGCAACTGGTCTTCAAGAAAAGAAAACCTGGAATTCAATACTTTAAAACTCCGCTTAATACATTACCTTGTGTCATATCCATCTCGCGTGGGGAGGTTCAGTCCTGGTTTCATGTAAAAATAACAAGATATACTTACAATAGTTTAACACTTGTACCTGTTTATAATAAACGGAATTGAAATACTCTACCTCTGTGGATTAAATAAAAGTGTTAGTTCGAAGTTCCGTGTAAACTCCCGAGTTAAACAAGGAACACCAGAAAATATCAAAGGACACATCGGCCAAAAAGTTTTGGTGAAGACAATTGACCGAATACACTAAATGATATAGATTATCAATCTTCATCTAAGAAATTTAGGGAAATATTTATTTCAATAAAGAAAAAAAACGGGTTTCCATATATATATATATATATATATATATATATATATATATATATATATATGTATATTCAATAAAAAAAAAAGCTTTCAAACTGGTTTCGAACCTCACTTGTCTGAGGAATTATCGAGATGATACAACGACTTATCGAGGTGATACAACGACTGAGCAAAGACAACTCTAAGTTTGGACTGAAGAAAGGTAATAGAAATAGGAAGGTGAAAAAGTAAGCATTAGATAAAAACTACTTTAGGTTTTAGCAAACAATTCCTCTATTAACCGCATATTGAACTCCCATTTCCATTTTAAAAGAATAACTCCTCTGACTAATAAGATTTTTCTTTATTTGTGTTTGAACAACAAATTTTATTTTACTTTTATTTCCTTTTAAATTGAAAATACTTCATTAGACTGTGGACTATAAATATATCTTCTAATCATTTGTTTTTCTTTTAAAGTTCTCTGATGATCTATCAAGTTTGAGTAAATAAGTTCTAAAATTATTGTGGGATTCTTAATTGACATTCTCTTTCTTTGACAAAATTAAGTTTTGTCGTTATGTTGCACTAATTCATAAACGCAGCCTCTAAAGGCTATTATCTATTCAAGAAAATAACTAGTAAAATTTAATTCCTAAAAAAATTGTTTATTCTGCAGATCTTAGAATTAATTAGCACGTCACTAAATCGTCCCCTTATCGGTTGTGTACATAAGAATTTTCTATTATTTCTATTGGATTAGAATAGTTCATTTCACCCACACCTATTAAACGTGAGGAAATCTGTTCAGAGCTTGAAAATTTTTTTGCTCAATTAACTTCACTCCAGCCTTAATCTTCTAATAACATGGCGTGTCTTAAAGCCAAATTAAATTATTCGCTACATTCATAACAGGAACGCATATTTCTTATTGAGCATGTGAATGGAAAGTTGAACACTATCCCACCATGAAAACCCTTAGACGCAAAAAATATATACTTATCACTAAACCTGATAAAAATCATTCTACATTACCAGGATTATAACAATGAAATGATGAATATCCTTGGAGACACTTCCGAATGTGTACAACTTGGTCCAGAGGTACAGATGACTCTGCCGTATCTAGTGAGCCTAACTAAAAAATAGCATAATATAAAAAGGGTTAAAATTGGTGTGCCTTCTACATTTATCGCTAATTTAATAAGACCAAATTATTTTATTACCTTCTGTCAGTAGAGTTTTGCTAAAACCCATAAAAACGATGTTCCATTGAGCTATTATTGGATTCCCACAGTATAAAGTAACGAAATGGTTGGCTTCAGTATTACAACCAGTTCGGAAACTTTACAGCTCCTTTTGTATTAAAGTCTCCCTCAGTTTGTTATTTTTTATTCAAAACTATTATTGCACTGTTCTATTCATACTGTTCTTTGATAGAGCGAGTCCTTTTATTTATGTCCAAATAGAGATGATTGATATCTATGATGTGTTTTATATCGTAGTTATTTATCATCCTTCTAAAATTCCGGAGAATATGTTTATTCAGTTAATGAAATTCGTTACATTGCCTGTTTTGATGGCTTCGTGTACAGACAGACTGACAGAATTTGTATGGTTTCTTCTTTAGGATCGACGCTAACTTATATTTCTGTGCGTTTCCACGAGAATTGTTTATTATCTGGTCCTGAAATAAAAAAAAAAAAAAACATTTATTTTCGTTGAGTCGATGAAAGATTTTGTCTTTTAATAATGAGTTGGAAGCTGGTTTATTTTTCACTTTCTTCAATTATGTTCTTTCAGCCTTAACGTTGCGTCACTCTTTGAAGATGTCTTAGTTTGTAAGACAACTTCCCGTTTCTTCACGTCGAAATACAGAAAACTCACTTTTACTGGTGTATATATCCATCGGCACACTTTCTGTTAGACTAAACAAAAATGACTTACCCTATTAACTTTTAAATAAGTCTTAAATGATCTGCTCCATGTCTAATGATGACGAAGTGATTAAATTTATAATAGGGACTGATGGTAATTATGGTTTTTCTTTAGACATAATACAATGAAGAGTTAGAATCAAAATCCCCTAATTCTAATCAAATTAAACCAGGCTTCACACAGGATTTTTCTGTTTATCTACACCTTCCTGTTCTATGTAATATTAGTGACAGGTTCTGAAAGCAAATTTCAACAGCAGTGCAACTGTATTATTCGTCTACGAACTCAAGAGTTGTATTTTCTAATAAACCAATCCTAACATCTAAACTAAAGTATGACGTTCCTCTCCATCGTAATAGCTCTATTGTTCACTTGTTTAATTGTTATTGTCGCTTGCGCAATATGGGTAGAATTGCTGAAGACTTGATATTATCATCAAGCAGCATGTACCTGATAAAATCCGGAATTTTAACTATCTCACTATAGACGTTCTGAAAAATTCATACGGGACTTCCATCACATTAATCGTAGAATCATCTACATATCAGCTCTGATGAGTGAGGTGAAAAACCGGTCGGCTAGGTTTTTCTTCTTTAATATCTCGATTTTCACTTTGTAAAAAAAAAAGGTCTTTTTAAAGTTATCATGAAATTCTGTACCATTAAGAAAAGTCATATATATGTATATATATATGTGTGTGTGTGTGTGTGTGTGTGTGTGTGTGCGTGCGTGTGTGTGATATATATATATATATATATATATATATATATATATATATATAAACGAATGGAAGCGTGTGTTTTAATTTATTGATGAACAAATGGTCTGTGTACTTTTTGAAGCAAAATAATATGCATAAAGTGAAAATAGATTATGTTTATTTTCGCAAGAAGTTAATTTCAAAGGTGCAGAAATATTTTGTTGCTTAGATACACTTTTGATTTCCTTCACCTTGGTATAATTTGATTATCCTAAAATCATCACTTGAAGAGCTGGAGAATGAGCGCTGATATTGAAGATAGCTGAACAAGTTTTTGGTATACATTATTTGAAAATGCCCATAATATTTCTTCACATCAGGAGTTACAAATTCCACGGTTTTTCTGGATAAAATATATCCTGTAAATTAGCGTATTACTTTCTGGCATATCATGACTTTTATCTGTCGTAGAACATTTTTTCAGTTTAATAATTTAAACAATTTAAATAATTTAATTGAGAATAATCATAAAATTAGCAAATCTTTATTAATCTGCATATGCTCAGTCCACTACTATTCTATGAGTTTTGTAAAACAACATATATTTATTTTATCAAAATTCGGCCATATATTTTTGACTGAAACAAAGATATTCTTCCTTTTTTTCTAATACATTTATCTCTAATTTTAGTTCAATTCATTACACACTCTTAAAACAAATGAACAGGATTATTAGACAGGCAAAACTTTATCAACAGAATATCAAGTTCATTTTAAAAAAGAAAAACATATTTGACTCCAATTTCCCAAAAAAGAAAAATCCATACCTAATGTCTGCAACTACGACTGACAAAGCCATATAAATCCTACGAAGAGAATAAAAATTCTGCTTAATGTTTGTAAATTGCTTCAGGTTCGCACACGCACACGCACACACTCACACACACACACACACACATATATATATAGACTGAGAGAAAAAAAATATAATCTAAGGTAATCCAAGTAGAAGGAGAAGTTTATTGTGAAGCTTTTCAGTTCTAATGAACCATCATCAGAATTGTAAGGGGCGATATTAATGATGTTAAATCGACAATAGATGTTTAAAGATACAAAATACAAAAACATAGGGAAATTTTTTATAACAAGAAAAAGATGTTCGTTTAAGTAGTGAATCAGCGTTTTTTTTTTTTTTTTCTTTTTTTTAATTACGTCACTTGACTTATTAGTGATATTGTATAGAATTTATGTTCCATTGGTTTATCGAGTAAGATTTCGAACAAAGAGGAGGAAGAAAAAGAAAGAGAAAAAGAAAAAGACAAAATATAAAATTATGATACATGTGGAATATATTAATTAAAGATGGAATATATTGTAGCTAGTCGAAATCGATTTTCTCAAGTACAGAGAAATATTATAAAAGCCTGGACGAGTATTAACAGATTACAGAGGGAAATAGCACCGGCCTCATAAGTTTATCTTAGTCTTTTATTGTGAATGTAAACGAGCATCTTTGCAGACTTGAAATAGAAGTTACGATTAGATTGAGAAATGTGTTGAAGTACATCTTTAAGCTACCAATTCTAATGTCTCTTTCAAGCAAACGTGACAGTTCCGAGTTGTTTCACCAATGTATTTTAATTTACAATTCTTACAAGGGATACAATAAACACCGGCGTCTGAAACTATTGTCACGTGGTCTACCACTGAGAGGAGAGAAATAAGGAATGTGCCCTACCCCTCCGTGTTTGAATTAGCAGGCCGCCAAAGAATAATCGTTAAGAGAGAAATAGGAATCGAGGTCAATTCCTTGCAGCCGAAGTAACAAATCCAGCTCAGAATGAAAGCCAGCAGATGTTTGCACTCTGTGACCAGGTGAAAGAGATAGTAGTCCTAGCAAATCGCCCGAGAGGGGAAGAAAGAAGATAGAGGCGAAATGATTGGCCTGAACCCTAAGGCGGAAGTGGCACCTTCTTCCATCAGCGGAAATAAGGATAAAGAATATCAGTTTTGAAGAGAGAAGTCGCGGTGAATAGATGGGGCGACTCTCGTGCCAAACTCCAGGTGAAGAAGCGGAAAGAATATTGGACAAGAAGCGCCTGTGCCTTCAAGCCAGAGCTATATAAATAAATCCGCCAGCCCGTAAAAGAGAAAATACTCTCCGAAGTAACCCGTCATGAAGATAAGTAAACATTAAGACTGTTTCTCCCTACACCCTTCTTAAGCATTGCAATTACTCTCTCTCTCTCTCTCTCTCTCTCTCTCTCTCTCAATCTAAAGAAAGACTAAAGAAAAGGAAAAAAGGAAGAGATACATTTATAGTTATGTATTATCCGGCGATAATATAGCCGACACGTTGAATATATGTGTCGGCGTGTGTATTAAAAAGATTGTTATATTTTAATGTCCCCACCCGTTGAAGTTTGTTGTTTACTGTCAAGTTATCTGTTTGATGTTTGTTTTCAGTTTCTTTCGTCTTATATTATTCTCGCCTAAATTGTCCTATTCTTTCCTTTAGAAATATTATACGGGAAACCGGAGTTGTCGACTACTATATTTAATATTATTATATCAAAACCTAGAGGCTCATATCTTCCATTATTCTAGGGGTAGGAAGAGTTAGTGGCCTGGTGGGTGTCGGTTTAATGTAAAATTTGGAAACCCCTTGCCATCGGCTGTCAGTTTAGCCCCAAATTAATCCCCACATAATATGCCAGTTCCAATATGCCCGAGAAAGGACTCTGAACAAGAACTTATTCTACGAGGGATCAAGTGCCAGGCCGCCCCGTCTTCACACGTGCGGAAAATAAATTCCCGTCTTGGGATGTTAATAATTTTGCCGTCAGACTATGTTGCGCTGAGGGCTAGTGTGTACTAAATCGTGGATAGTTTTATACATTTTGCTAAATTTAAAGCTCTCAAAGTTCACAATAAGAATCAACCTCGAACTAATACCAACTCACAATCTTATAAAACTAGTCCCCACTATACATTCATAACTTTGCCTAATGTTTTTTCTTCCAACAGCATAATAAACGAATTAAATAAACTCGATATTAAAACTGCCTCTTTACTCTCCGAAATGATCTGAGATTTAGTACACTCTAGCCCTCAACGTGAAATAGTTTCAGACGCCTGTATCGACTTTGTTTCTCAATAAATCTTTCCTTCTACTTAGATTACTTAATCATTTTTCTCCATATATTGTCATATTACCCTCCATTATTTACTTCCATATATATATATATATATATATATATATATAGTTGTGCTTATAAGGTTCCTTATACTAATGAAGATAGATATAAGGATTTATTTCGGGGCAAATTTTATACGTTTGGAGGAGAATTTGGTAATTGTAAAAATCCTCATGAAATAAATGAAATGAAACATTTCGTTAGCATATATTTTCAAAAATGAAATAAAGCACACATACTGACACACACGCACGCGTTCACACACGAACATACATATACACACTAATAGACACAAACACACGGACGGCATCTCTCTTTATCCTTATCTTCTTCCATCTCCTTTTAACAACTTTAAACCCCCTGTAGATGGACAGTTGATGATAAATCTTGATATGCGAGATATTT
>OY757904.1:12585748-12640748 GCA_963585895.1 Sepioteuthis lessoniana | reverse complement strand
CTTAGAGCATTGGCAAATATCATGGAAAGAATGGAAGGATAAAAAGAAATGAAGATTATAAAAACAGAGCAGAAAGAGGAATATAGGAAGAGAAAAAGAGGTCTAAGATAATAAAAGATTAGGAGGGTGTTAAAAAGAGGAGGGAAACAAGAAATGGATAAAAGGAAAACAGAATGAGAAAGAAGGAGACAATTGCAAAGGAGTAGGAAGAAATGTAAGGAAGGGAAAAGTAGGTTAACTTAAATGATACTCAGCAAAGGTGAAAATAAATGTATATTTAACAGTGTTTTCTGAAAAGCTTTCACAACTGGAAATCATGGTATCGATAAATGATGTACTTGCAAGTGCATGTCTTACATCATTGTTGTTGTTTTTAATCAAATTATATTAAGGTTTAGAAATATTAACTTTCAGAGATAGTTTTTCTATAGAGGCTCACAAGACATTCAAGTATGGAGAAAAAACAAAAAAACAAAACAAAATAAAACAAAAAACAAAACAAAAACGGGACATTCCTGGAGAAGGAAAGACAAAATAGTAATTGATTTTCTCCTTCAGATTTCAACCCCTGAATATTCCAAATATAGCAAGCCAGAAAAGACTTATATGCAAAAGATCTGAGCGGACAAAAGAAGCTGTAGAAATTTCCACCAAGAATTAGTTTTGATAGGGACAACTGTTAAAAAAAAGTCAGGGAATTGTGCATCTGGATTTTAAATATATTATTTACGTTTTCGGACTATTGTCCTCATATTTGTCACCATGTTTATTACAACTGTAAATAATGTACATAATACCTTATCTCAGAAATATAAACAGAGATATATCATCATCCTCATGTCGTGCCGCTTGCACGGATATCCCTGACCCTCTCTCGCCACTTATCCCTATCGTTCATCGCCTCTGGCATGTCTTCTGGTCTACAGCCCGTATCCTCACATAGCTGCTGTATGTACGTTCGAGCTGATCGTCCTGCTTTTGCTCGGCCATATGTAGGGGTCCATAGGAGTACATCAATTATGAGCTCGTCTCTGCTTCTCCAGCAGTGTCCTGCGTATCTGGTTCGTCTAGCTTGGATAGTTTTCATGATGGGAAGTAGGTGGCCGTATAGTTGGTGTTTTGTGGGGTGTTGCCGCCAGGATTTATTCAATATTGCTCGGAAAATTCTTGTGTAATTGCCGTCTAGCTTTTTCTCCAGTCGTTTTGTTAGCGTCCAAGTGGTGTAACCATACAGCAGTATCGACATGACCGCTGCCTTGAAGAAAAAGCGTGTCATTTTATCGGTCAAGTTTGATTTCCATGTGATCGATAGCCTATCGATAGCTGTTCATGCCTTCGTTAGCTGCATGTCGATGTCTTTTTCGGTTGATTAGACACAGCTTCCAAGGTAGGAGAATTTGTCAACCTGTTTCAGAGAGGTTCCCTCTTGTGTGGAAATGTTGCCTGCTTGATTAAAGCAGATATATTCAGTTTTGTGTGCATTAACATGGAGGCCAATGCCTGCGGTGACTCGTTCCAAACTATGCACTAGTGTTTTGGCTTGGTTGGGCGTATTCGCCAGTATCGCTATGTCATCGGCGTAGTCGACGTCGGTAATTGTTTTTGCGGGGTACGTTCTGCTTCTTTTCTTTGTCAGCACGAAGCCGTTTTCTCTGATTTTATCGATCGATGTTCTATGCCCGTAGTCTAGGCAGATGATAAAGTCGTATAGGACTAGCGTGTCCCCTTGTAGTACACCTGTTACAATGTATAGTAAATTTTGGCTGCTATGGATGTAACTGTTATGCCTCGGTAGTTCTTGACTAATCTTAGGTCACCCTTTTTAGTGAAGGGGAGGATGCATCCCTTCATCTATCTGTCTATTGTATTCTGATTATAGACTGCGTTGCAGTCTCGGAACAGTATGTCGTATAATTGTCTGGTCTTCCATACTTCTGGGGGAATCTCGTCAAGCCCTGCAGCTTTCCTTTTTTAAATTTTTTTTAAGAACAGAGTCGAGTTCTTCTTCCGTGAACGGTCCAAGATTGATTTCTAATTGTTTTCTAATAATTCTGGTGATTGGTTCATGCGTAACTTTCAGTAGGTTTCCTAGTAGATTTTCGTAATGTTGTTTTCACAGCATTATTCTTTCCTGTTGGTTTGCAGCTTTCAATTTTGCTTTCGTTGTGCTATTTCTTTTACTCACTTCGTTTATTGTTTGCCAGACTATCCTAGATTGCCTATCTTCTACTTAGTCTCTAATCTTATCTATCTGATTTTTGTATGTATTGTGTCTGTTCTTTTAGATATATGCCTGTTAATTTATATTGTTGCTTTTTTAGTTTTATGGCATTTGTGTTTGTTGGGTTCTTCCTATAGCTTTTGGTGGCAGTTTTCACGAGTGCACATTTTTCTCTAACTGCTAACGTTTCCCATGGGACTCTATATTTAGTTCTAGGTTTTGCTGAAATACACTTCTCTCCCACCTCTAGGTGCGCGTTTAATGTCTCGAATCTGTTTCTTAATTCAAATACATATTTCTCTCTAATATCTCTGTCGTTAAGAAGGGCCCAGTCATAGTGTTTATTGGTCGCAGTTCGTGAGGCATTTTCTCGTAGGCTTAGTCGTAACTTTGCTGTGACTATTCGGTGATCGGAGCACACACCCTCAAAAAAGGAGTATGCCTCGCAATTCATCGCTCTATTTTTCTATTTCTTTTTTATAAAGTCGAAGACTCTCTGTGCTTTGCTATTGTTCGCGTATGTGTAGGTCCATAATATATATATATATATATATATATATATATATATATATATATATATATATATATATATATATATATAATCAATGTCCGCAGACATAAGTTTAAATGATTTAGTGAAACTTAAATCAAGAAATTAAGAAAAATATTTCTTTAACTCGAGTGAAAAGCTTGTTGAAAAATATAAGTTTCAAAGTTTTTCTTTTAGGCAAAGATAATATTAGTTAGAGCGCAAATATTTTAAGAAAGAAAGTACATGTTCATGCCTGTGATAATAGGAATTGTTAGCAAAACCTAAAAAGGTATATTTTGTGAATGCAAAAGTCTTTGTATTAGTATGTCACTATGTGTAAGAAAATATATGTATGCGTCATGGTTGCTTCCGAAATTTTTTATCAGCAAGCGAAGGTTTTAGTTGCCATATTAATAAAACTATGTAAATACAAAAACATTTGATCTATTTAAGATAGTTAAACATTGTTAAAATTAAATGCAATCTTAAAAGAAATAAAATAGGATTTTCACTTAAAAGAAATAAACCAAAACTCGATTGAGTTAATATACAATACATCCATAACTACTAAAAAAGTATATATTTCTTTGGCTTTTCTAAAATTGAGGTTTGCTTGAAATTAAAAAAAGATCATTTATTAATGAATCTAACTGGCTAAAATATGTATCTTTAAACAAGGTAGAAGTGAAGAGATTTATGAAATCATTATAGGTTTTTATCCTTTAAATTTTTCCTGAGTAAAATATTGTTGTCTAGGTTTAAAAAGAAATCACGACTAACAGAAAGGCGTGGACGACTCAATAAATACAAAAATATAGACACCTTATCAAACTTATTTTTTGCACTTATATCAGCACTTTTAAAACTATGTAAATCAGCTGATTATATATATATATATATATATATATATATATATATATATATATATATATACTAATCTAATATCTACCAGTATTCACGGTACCAGACGCTTGGCTCTGCAGTCCTGGATAGTGGTGCATCCAGCACCGCTCGACTCGAGGGTAAACTTCCTGATGATCCGTTCAGGTGAAACTTTAATAGAAGATTTTCGACTAGCGATTTAAGTTAATTCTATATATATATATATATATATATATATATATATATATATATATATATATATATATATAATCATAATAAATAAATATATATTATATATATATTTAATCCATGGAAAATATTGTTCCGCAACCTGAGGTTTCTTGAAGTTTATCACAACATTCATCAGGTAGTTAAGCAAATTATCATTATTATTATAATAGCTCTATCATAGAAATTGAGCACTCTCCATATTATATTGCACTTGGTTCGACATATAACCACATGATTATTTACAGATGACCAACACTCTCATAATATATATATATATATATATATATATATATATATATATATATATATATATATATATGTGTGTGTGTGTGTGTGTGTGTGTGTGTGTGTGTGTGTGTGTGTGTGTGTGTGTGTGATTCGGTCCAGTTAAACCCGATTTCGGAGTAATTCCTTCAGGACAAAAAAAAATCATTCAAAACGTGAACATTTAAATTTTCCTTTGTAGAGAGCTCAATGTTGTTAATGTTACTGAGCAGTAATTTCTTTAAGAAAAACCAAAGACCTGTTACTTTAGGATTATAAATTTATTTCCATCCTGGTATGTGTTTTGGTTTACATCAGAAATACATAACAGGATGGAAATAAATTGATAATCCCAAAGTAACCAGTCTTTGGTTCTTCTTAAAGAAATATATATATATATATATATATATATATATATATATATATATATATGCGCGTGGGGGGGAATAAACAGGACAGACGCTTCGTTTTTCCTTATTCTATCTTTGATCCATTCAAGTTTTCCTATTTGAATTGAATGAATTTTGGAAAGTGCCATATTTTTCCTAAGTCATTTTGATTCTAAAAGAAGCCATATTCAATGTCACAAGGAAAATACATGATGGTCATGATGACGAATCATATGCATTCATATAAAGAGTAGAATGATGAAAAAGTGGGAGGAGAATTTCTGGAAAAAAAGAATTTTATCAATGGTCAGAAAAAGAATTGTTGGGAGAAGTGTTTTAAGACATCTTAGAATATACAAAAGTGATCTTATTTGAAGGTTTGTTAATCTTCATGTCTTGTGCTTCAAAAATGTTGATCTTTTATATTTATTTATGCATTCTGGAGGAATTTCCAGCTAGAATGTTTACTGTATTTGGAGGAGGGGTCGAATATATATATATATATATATATATATATATATATATATATATATATATATATATATATATATATATATATATATATATATAAAATAACTACTGTGAATATCCCCCAAAAGTCCTCAATGCACGGCTATTTAATACAAAATAAAACCGCAGAGAAAAAAAAAAATTTGATTAAAAGACACGAAATTTAGAAATATTATTCTATTTCCATAATATATCTGTTTCGCTTATTCAAATTCGTCCGACAGAATTCAAATGGTATTGGATTACTTTTTTTTCTTCTGTCCCGCTAAACTCCGGCGATATACTTCACGTTATATCGCATTGTGATCTATTTTAATTTAATAACGGCTACGAAATTTTCCTTTTTATTTAAGGATTTTGTAAATATTTTTTTGTTTTATTTCATATCAGCAATCTGATTCCAGTTGTATGAGTGTTATTTGAAAGCTATTTTGTGTTTTTATAATTTAAGCCAAATTGGAAAACATTATTTACAATTTAGAATAAATATCTAAAAAAAAATACATTATTAATTTTTCTATTGTATTCAATTGTTTACTTCTTTCATAGAACTATTCAACTCTCTTTATATTTACATTTAGATTTTAGAGGGTTTTGAGTCTCTATTCAACGTTTTTAACATTACATTAAAAAATAACAACATTAAAATTAATCGATCGACAGGTTTTGTTTTTAAGTTATTCATTTTTTCTCAACTTGTGCTTCTAAAATTTTACGCTGTCTTTAGGCATGAAAATCGTATGTTCTTGTCTTTACTTTGATTATAGAGAGGTGACTGTTTTGATAACGTTGTTATTCTTTTTAATTCCAGGATTTGTGTCTGGGAATTTTCGGTTGAGGTTAATTGTCTGTGATAAAGTTTTGTCTATATAGGTGTTGTTTCCCTCTTTTTCTTTTTTTCTATTTTTCCTTTCCTTTTTGTAAGTGTATATACTGAGAGTTTGTCTGCTTTGGCGCTTGTGTCCATATATGTGTATATACTTTCGAACTAAAGTATATATAGCATCGAGAGCATTTATTTCCTACGATGATATATATATATATATATATATATATATATATATATATATATATATATATATATATATCATCGTAGGAAATAAATGCTCTCGATGCTTTTGGTTCATATCCTGGATGAAGTTGTTATTGTTTCTCTTCACGCTAAAATAATTGGGAAATTAAAAGATCAATCTCTTCTTCTCACTCCTAAGTAAATCATTAAGGCAGAAAATTGTCTCTTCTTTTGGTAGCACAAACTATATCAAATTGAATTTTTATAAGGTAAACAGTCTAAATTTAAAACGGAGGGAAGGTTTTTTTCAGAAAAATCAGTCAGCCATTGAGGCACCATCTTCTGTCATAAGATTCTGTAATTGGGTCATTTTATACACAGGCCTTCCTTACTAAAATCTATTCTACAATATTATAATTATACAACTTTTGGCAACTCTGTTTAGCCCTCACTCGTTGAGATTGAAAGCCGGATTCATTATATATATATATATATATATATATATATCCTCAAGCTGACAGGATTAATTACTCTGATTGTCTCGCCATCCGCCCCTATCATCTCTCGCTCACGACAGGTCCTCCAACATAAATCCAGTGTCCGCTTAGAGCTGATGTTAGTCAGTCCTTGCTGCTCTACCAATACTGGAATGTCAATATACAGGTGTCAATTTAAGAACATTACTTATGAATTTGTCATTACTTTCCCAGCAATGCTACGCATTTGTTGTTCGTCTTTGAGGATTTTTGAGTGGGAAGGTAAGTCCTCACCCAGCTGCAATTTTCTAAACCCAACAGTATTGTCACAGCCACATCTTGGAAGAAAAAACAATTGCTTTCGAGTTTTTTGTTTTTTTTTTAGTATCATTATGGCTGGAACGGTTTCTTCAAAAAGACCATATGGTAGTTGAATTTGTTCCATCTCTCCTCAGTGCTTGAAATTGAATGTTTTGGCGAAATCTGTGAACAGTTATTCTGCCTGTTTTTTTTTTTTTGCATGTACTTAGATTATTCAGTGAATTCTAAAAACTCTGAATCTCTTTGAGTAATATAATGACTGAGGGATTTCGTTTTATATATCTTGCCTTTCGGTTTAGCTAGGCTGAGAACCTTTCGCTTAGCGCATGGGTTAGTTAGGTGCAACATGAGCGCAGGTGTTCACGCGAGCGCGGGGAGGATGTGTCATTCAGTGATGTCAAAATAAAAACCCCAGATAGGAAATTGGATTAGGAGGTATGAATGACGTCATGCACCGGAAGCGTGCGTGGAGGATTTTAGGGATTCGAGAAAAGTCAGAGTTGAGTTTTAGCGTCCGAGGAAGACGGTTGACTTTCGGGGATCGCCGAGACCAGACCAGTAGTTTGCGGTGGGGTGCCGCGCATGGTAGGGGGCAGATGGAAAAGTCAGCATAGAAAGATTGTGTATCACCCGCCTTAGGTCGAATTGCCTTTAACTCAAACGTAATAAAATGTTTCGTACCTGAACTAAGAAGTCGTAAGTGGGTTTTTTTGTGTGTTTTGGTATTCCTATGTTATCTATATGTGCGTTATAGACATTATGAACGTTTTGCGTACCGGTATGAATATGTCTATATCACGTATTCATGTATGGCTATGTAACATTTGAATCTATTTCTCTGAAAACAGTTTTGACATTTTCTAAAAATTTGATGAGAAGAATGGTATTATAAATCTTTTCAGTTATATCAGCAACGGTTATGTCTTTAGATATTAGTAATTCTTGAATAACTTTTCGATTGTATCTTGCTCGTACACGACGTTGCATGAGAAGTATACTGTGACATTTTCTCGTCTTCCATACTTCAAGAGCTATTTCGTCGAAGCTTGCTGCTTTTCAGCGATTATTTTTTTTTATTACTGCATCGAATTCTTTCTCTGTAAACAGACCTAGTTTGATGATTTGTTGGCTATTGAAAATCTCTTTGAATTAGATAGCAGGGCCTTGAAATGTTCTTCTCACTTCTGCAGTTTTTCTTCTTCGCTGGCAGCTTTTAGTTTTGCACGCAAGGTGTCCTTTTTGCTCAATTCATTTATTGTTTACCATGCTAATCATCAATTTCTATTTTCCATCAAGTTCAATTTATTGATTTGGCATTAGATATATTTCAGTTGTTCTTTTTGGTATCTTAGTTTGATATCTCTGTTTTTTTTTTTTTTCCTGTTTCTGTGCATTGGCATTTGACTGTTTATGTCATATTTCGGCTTAGCTTCTGGCGTATCTTTGCTGAGACATAGAATTGTCGGAAAATACTCTTTTAAAAGAGGATTATATCTCGCAGTTGACATCGTTATTTATCCATCTCTTGTTTATGAATGTGTAATCTTGTTATTTGGGTCAGTGTTTTCTCTTGTATTTTTAGAATTTGGTATTTTGGCATGCTAGCCTGTTTCGAGTGAAAAATCTGATGGATATTCCTGATTTCTATTTGGCCAGTTGCGTATGCAGTATTTGTTATTTCTGTCTTTGTCCATATAAACATTAATGTTACCACCTATGATAAGAATTTTGAGATGAGGAATTTTTCGAATAAGGGAATATCGTTCGAGGTGAAAGGTGATTATAGCCGATTCATCATTGGCACTGATGAGTCTGTTGGAAGAATCACTTGGTGTGTGGTGTGCAGTGGTTGTCATTAAATGAAACACGCATCTTTCTCTATGCTAATGAATGATTTTAAGATTCGAAGAGTGAAAATCAATCCTAAACCTCCATTGACGGTATTGGCAGAGTTTTACTATGCAGATCTCGAAAGAAATGACCATGCATTTCCGGTGCCATATCCTAATTGTGCAGGACTACAGTAGTATTTATGTTTTTGTACAAATAGGATTTCTATACTATGCTCGGATGCAGAAGCTGTCAATGCAGGTATGAAGTTTACTCTGTATAAAATCCTAACATTCAATACCATAACGTTGATAATGTGGTTGCATCTAAATAATTTAGGTTTTTGAATTTGTTGCTAACATTTCGGATACTGGGACCGAAACTAATCCTCTAAGCTCAGCAGAACGAGGCCTTGTTCACCCACATGAAGCTGGTGAGGCTTGGATGTACGATTTGAATTAGAGGCATGGTAATGTTTTGTTGGCTGTTTTTTCCTCATCATTAGACACCACTCTTATAGATGAGAAGCAATTATTTTATTACTGAGTTATGTGACCCTGGCCATAGATCTATGAATTCCTTCCACCATCTGCTGAAATGTGCCTTGCGTCAACATTTGTCTCATCAATAGACACAATTGTTATTGATGAGAAGCAATTGTTTCATTACTAAGCTATGTGATCCAGGGAATATACGTATGAATTCCTTCGACCATCAGATGAAGCGTACCTTGACCCAACTTTTGATTCATCAATAGACACCATTCATGGATACGTAGCAATTGTTTCAATACTGATCTATGTGATCACGGGCAAAGACCTATAAGTTTCTTCGACAATCTGGTGAAGCGTGCCTTGACCCAACTTTTGATTCCTCTGACATTTCACATCCACGATGCTGCTCCTCATGAATCCCGTTGATACAGGCTTCTGCTGTTTGAACTATATTTTCCATACAGAGAAGTTGAGATATGGCTAATGCATTACAGTTGTTACGGTTATTGGATTCTCATCATGTAAGTTTTCCTTCCTGTGAAAATATTTTGTCTTTACGCCTTTAATTTTCTTGTATTCGCTTAATGTATTCATTGTTTTAGTATAATTCTAACTGTTCATTTAAATAAGATTGTATGAGATAGAACATCTTAGAGATCTGGATATTCCTTCGAGGTCTTTTCTGGTGGAAACATTCTGCTAGTGATTGAAGACTAGTTTCTTTTGGTTTTGATACTTTGATGTCTTTATTTAGCAAAAATATCACTGCTCAATAATCAATGAAGAAATAATAATTTAGATATCAATAAACGCCCATTCAACCACTAAAGAAATGCACTTACTAAATTAAAGGTTAATTGTTAAAGAAACAAATACATTCAGTTTACACTGCTTGGATAAAAAAAGATTGTATATATACTAAGTTAAAACTTAATACTTTCATTTGTGAACATACAAACGTAAATTCGCATAACGATAGTAGCCTAAAAACATAAATAATGTCTGGAATATGGTCCTGCGAAACTGAAGGAAAACTAAAAATTCAGTATACCCACTCCACCAGAAAAATAAATAAATGAACAAATACCCTACGCTTAACATAATATGAATGTGTCGAGAATCTTAAATCAGTAGAAGAAAAAGAATAAAAGCGCTAAACTTGAAGGAAAAAAAAAGAAGATAAAAGCCAAATCCTCAAACAATATATATATATATATATATATATATATATATATATATATGTGTGTGTGTGTGTGTGTGTGTGTGTGTGTGTGTGTGTGTGTGTGTGTATTCGGGCACGTGCATTAATGTGTGTGTGTGTGTGTGTGTACTTGTAACCACGTGATTGTGTTTATCCTTCTGTTGAAGAATGAAAGTGAGAAGGATGGAGCCAGGATATTTTTTAGGTGCAATATATATATATATATATATATATATATATATATATATATATATATATATATATATATGGGGGTCAGGGGTTTGTGCGTGAAATAGAGCAGGAGAGCGAGACAGAGACACAGGGAGACAGAGAGAGTGTAAGTTTGGGTATGTTTGTGTGGGAGTTATTCTATATTTACACATAAGTTGGATAATTAACTGATAGTAATAAATCCACAGAGGAAACATTGAAAGAAGAATCTGTACCTACACCCACACCTATGCACATAATCTTCCCTTCGTTTTATATTTTACTGTCACTAAGTCAGTCTCACGGTCTGAACAGCAATGTTATATTGTAAAATTAAAGAAATAAAAACATATTCTACAAAACCTACTGACCAAACTGACATCTAAAATTTTGAAGGATAAATTTCTATTAAGCTTCTTCCTGTTGGCGAAATGGTATTACTCTCCCTGCTCCATTTTTATCCTTCTCTGTCTCACTATATATATATATATATATATATATATATATGTATATATATATATATATATATATATATATATATATAAAGAAATAGACATATAATAAATAATATTTATCACTATTAAACAGGTACACATTACTCTGTTTTTTTTTTTGGTGGGGGTGAATTTTTTTTTTTTTTCACACCCTGATGATGACTTCCAATTGAATCAAAATTTATCTCTCATAATTATTTCTCGTAGTAAATTAATTTTGATAAAATAATTTTGCATTCTGAAATAAGACTGATGTCGAAACCCTTTGGAAAATAAGGAAACCATTAAACATAAATCTTTCTTCCTATTTTTACATGAATATGTATGTGTGTGTGTTTGTGTGCGTTAGGGGGTGAATGTGTGAGTGTGTGTAAATAGATATATATATATATAGATATTTCAACAATAAAATGAATATAATCTGTCAAATTTTATATACACTGATTTTCATGTCGATGATCTTCAGGTGGGCGTGAAGTTTTCCCCTATTTATTTTTCAGATATTGCTCTGCATTTTGTGCGTAGAACATTCCATATGTTATGACATTTTAGTTTCTAGTTGCTTGACATTATTTTAAGAAAACTCTATATTTTTTGATAGTTGAAATATTGTGCTTAGTTTTCGATTTTTGTTCATAGAAAACTGTATTTTACTGATTTAAAATGCTTTTAGTGGTAGAGTTTAATTGTAATTACACACACATGCGTATTTAAGTGTGTATATGAGTGTCTATGTGGGTGATTACAATGAAAATCTGCCGCTAAAAGCATTTTAATCAGTAAAATATACTGCTTGATTAACAAATATATATATATATATATATATATATATATATATATATATATATATATATATATAAATATGTGTGTGTGTGTGTGTGTGGGTGTGTGTGTGTGTGTGTGTGCGTGTGTGTGTGTGTGTGTGTTCGCAATAAGCCTGAACAAAATATTTTTCCCCAAGACAAAATTGGTGAGACTAGAGACTCGGTATGCATTAACTAAATATATAAAGATCCCATATTTCGGTATTGCCATTCAATAATACTTTTAAAATTTATATTTCAGTAAATTGTAAATTTTATAAATGTTCTTCTTTTCAAATGTACGACAACCATTATTTTTTTTTTTTTAAATAAGTTGTCTCATTAACCTACGCGACCTTAATTCGACTCTAATAGAGAAAGAAATTGCTATCCATATATACATAATTACAACACACGTCAACAAATTTCCAGAGAGTATGTCAATATTTAAGGGTATTTATTCCGTTTGTCAGCGTTTCCACATATAGATAAGATAAATAAAAGAAATATTTCAGTATATGTAAATATATACAACGAAAAAAACATTACTTTAACTTCGTATGAATGTAAGTTAGTTTCAAATTCTTTTTTTTTAAATAAATTAATCATAATATATATATATATATATATATATATATATATATATATATATATATATATATATAAAGTCAACGATTTATACTTCGATTTCCAAATCCATATTCTTTGAACTACACACCATTAATCGATGGCTATCAATGTGCAAATAATACCAAACCAATTTAAAACGAACTCAAACAGCAGACTTTTAAACATTCTTCTGGAATTCAATATCTATTTTATAATTTTCTGCATTTTCTTTGATTTTCTCTTTTGCCTCATCTTCTATTCGTTATTTCATTTTACATCTCTTTCACTTTCTTTTTCTTCATTTTCACGTTTAATCTTGTATGAATGTCTTATTAACTGCGACATGTGTCTCTATTCTACCAATATTAATGTCTGGTCAATTCAATTTTAAAAGAAATTAACCCTTTCACTCTTTGCGAATCAACTCAATATATTCTTAATTAATTTACTTGGCAAGTTTATAAATGTGTAATTAAGATAGTGATGTTATAAAAGCTTTCTATATGAATCAAGATAATAATCACTGCTGTATTAAGTTCCTCAAATCGAGATAAGCCAGTTATTAGAAATGTTTCTCTTCGTAAGATTACGGCTATTTAGCAATCTTAAATAAGTACCGCAGAAGTTCACAACAGAATAATATCGACATGAATAAACAAAGTAAAAAAAATATTCAGAATAGAATCATCTTCTTCCAAATGGGGGTTAATATGACGCACTCGTTTCCAGAAAAATGTAGACAGAGAAAACCTATTGGTTAACTGATTGATTTTAACGGCATGTTAATTCCTCAACTTTATTTTATTTAGGTTTCTTTGTTTAATAGCATGTCAACCTCTGTAGGTTATTTAATACCAAGGCCATTCTCCCAGAAGAACAGTAGTGGTACTATTTAACCCATAGTTGGGAGGATAAAGGGGTTCATACCTTTCCCAAGGGTATTTGCCTGAAAGTTAATGTAATAACGCGACTGGAGTGCGAACTCGCTTACTACGATTCCGCTGTCCATCGCTTTAACCATTACACCACGAGGACAACCCCTATATTTTATACAAAGATCTTATAGGGTTGTGTTTACCGTATACGTCTAGCATAATTTTTGTCTTGTAATTTCTAAAGACTTTTTCTTTCACACACTTCTATTGAATAGGAATAACGTCTACACATATCTGTTTGAACCCTAGTGACACACTAACAGTTATTTCCATTCTTGATCCGAGTGGAACAAAGAAATAATAACAATGAACGGTACTTCCAAGACCTTCAGAATTGGATCCTTATCATCAGGCTCTCGGAATATTGGAATTTTAAGGAACAACGAGTACCTCTTCATAGCCATCGCGCCCAGGTCCGCTCGGGCCCGGAGTGGTAGCATCTGCTTGGGTCCTATCTATGGGTAAAAAATAAATGTTTAAGGTATAAACTGTGTACTTATGCTAAAATGAACTGTGTGAAATAGAACTGTTCGATCATTCAGTTGTGTGTAAATAATTAACTTATGTTTAATTGAATTGTTAGTGGTACATAGCCATACTTGAAAACATTTAAATGTGTCTAAACAAATAATTAATATTAAAAGAAATCTTCGTATAAGATAGGAATAAGTGAAAACTGTGTAAAAAATGAGTTATGGCTCGTTTAGAAATATTATCAGCAAAATGTGTTTAAAAATCATATATTTTTTATATATGAGTAAGGAGGATTTGGCATTAAATAGTCTACAATGGTTGATATGCCATAAAACCGAACCAAACCAAACAAAATTCATGATAACATGCAGTGGCATAGCACTGATAAAATTCTTCCGCAGGGTTGTTAATCAGCGTATTCTCAGTTCAATCGACAGGTTGATGAGAAAAATAAATATTCTACAATATGATGATCATTTGTTAATGATGATTCTAAGATATTTATTTTATTCAGTTTTGTTTATCATTTGGGAAAGTTATGAGTAAATAATCAAACCTCGAATGCATTATGAAGTTTTGGCAGTGTCTAGATACGTTAACCTGGCTAATTGGCTTATTGGGTAGAGTGTTTGCCTATGGCCCGGTTTTAATCCCAGGTCGTGTCATACCAAAGACTTTTGAAATGGTACTTGATACCTCCTTGCTTAACACTCAGCAATATATGGTACGTATCAAGGGTAAGGGGGAGCAATCCAGGGGAAGGAGTAGCACCCTCCCCTACACCTCGGTGTAGTAGCTATTGAAAAGATAAACTTCTGGTCACCCTCGATTACAGTCGTCAGCTTTTTAGATATGTCGACTTCGTGAATGAGTGACCCCTTTCACTCAAATGGTTTGGTGTGGGCATGTCACTGATTAGCATCTTATCGTTGGGGCTCCGGTTCTGGCGATCTGTGTCGGTAGGTGTGCGAAATACCCCATCGTTTACATTGCTCTCGAGTCTGCTTTGGCTCAGAATTGTACTGCTCGTTGGGATCCCTTCTGTGGATCTGTTTAGATATTATTTGAATTCTATTGGAATGTAACAACAATATTATTAAGTGTAGTTGATTGAAGCTATTATGGTTTACTGAGACTTATTAGTTCTCTAAAATAATATAACTATGTGCGAACAAATTAGATAAGAATACTTACTTTAAATCATATCATGAATAGTATTAAAAGAAAATATATGGAGCCATACAACTCTGAGTCAATTATTTTCATTAGATAAGAATACCGGAAAAAACACCAGATGAAAATATAAATGTTCAATGAACATAGTTCCCTAATCTCTACTCATGAAGAGA
This sequence comes from Sepioteuthis lessoniana, assembly GCA_963585895.1. NCBI lineage: Eukaryota > Metazoa > Mollusca > Cephalopoda > Myopsida > Loliginidae > Sepioteuthis > Sepioteuthis lessoniana. Next base: position 12,625,511 of record OY757904.1, on the reverse strand, counting down.
GAGGTTTCCATACTGTAATATAATGGCCGAGGGATTCCGGTTTATGCCTTGGGGTTTAGTTAGGCTGATAACCTTTCGGCTCAGCGCATGGGTTACTTAGGTGCAACATTAAGACAGGCGTTCACGCGCGTGTGCGCAGAGCGGACGTGTCACTCAGAGATGTCAGAATAGCCCAAAGGTGAAACGGAGGCTAGCGAGTGCGAATGACGTCATGCACCGGAAGTGCGCGAAGGATTTGGGGAGAAGTTGAGAACTGTACACCGAACGCGACGGTTATTTTCGCTTGCTCGCGGAGACCTTTGTGGCGGATGCCACTCGTGTTGGGGTGGGGGTCAGATGAAAAAGCCAGTATAGAAAGATTGTGTCTCTCTCCTTATGTCGAAGAACCTTTAAACTCAAAGGTAATAAAGAGTTTCGTACCTGAACAAAGAAGTCATCAAGTGTTTTTCGAATTTCGAGATTCTATGTTCTATGTTATATATGTAATGAACATCCCATGTACATTTCGCATATTCATGTATATGGTTATGGGACAATACTGCTTAGATAAATCAATCAATCAATAAAATTTATAACTGTAGAAATGGTAAGAGTGAATACCTTAACAACTGCACAATAATGATGCTTTTATATTTACAGAGTTTGATCGAAAAAAACCTTAAATTAAATCATGGGGTACTGGGTTGATTTCAAACTTATACTAATGACATAAGAAAATAAACTGCTGTCCAAAGAATTAAGCAAATTATTTGGTAGCAGACCTCATTTCCTCTCCAAACCTTTCAGGTAACCGTTTCTCCGACAGACCCCTAAATCTATATCTATCTGAGAATCAGCGACATTTCTCCATCTCTGCAATTTCTCATCTGGACTCTTTCTTTTATTCAGTAACTCATCCCACTGGTCAACGACTCCTTCCTCTTGTCTATAGCAAGTCCATCAATACAAATATCTATTTAAATACGGGGTTGTCGACGAAGCTTTGTTGAGTGAAGTATAAGTGAAAATGGTATCAAATAAGGTAGTGTGTTGAAACCGTTTTAAGAGAGGAAGGGTTGGATAACTGGAACAGTTTCAGCCAGACTTACTGAATTCTATACTCAGGTGGGATTTTATAATTATTTTTCCTCTTAAAAACTGTGTTCTTTGAAAATAATTTTCCAGGAATTCGGCTTTCGGAATCACAATGCATAATTACATACATATGTTGTTATGTCGGTTTTCTTGGGAAGTGTTACTGTTTTAAATGAAAAAAAACATTGTGTCAGTTAAAAATAATCACTTCTTGACTGATGCAACAGTGTGCCAGAAGGCAATCCAAAGCATCCCTCTGGGTTTGCATTTGAAGTTTTCTCTGCTCCAAACTGCTTGTTTTATCAAGATTAAATAGGCTCGTCTGCTCTAATATATATATATATATATATATATATATATATATATATATATATATATATAGGTGTGCATGTGTGTTCTAGGCAAAGCAGCTTAAGAACTCACATGCCAAACAGTTTGATAACACCATTTTACTGCAAACAAAATGCGTATTACTCTGAAGAAGGAAGAGCATAGACTGGTTATGACAGAGAAAGTTATGGAAAGATCCATAGAAGGAATCTCGGTTCGTGAGCTCATCCGAAGCAACATAATTCGGGACCGAACTGACGGACTACCAAAAGCAGTAGTTACACTGGATCAGGTATGTCTCAAGATTTCCACGCGCAGTTGTCGAGCGGTATCTGAGGAAAATCTTCCACAATGTTGGAAAGATGAAATCGTCAATAGATTCAGGCAAATATGTTGAAGAAGAGCAGGATTAAGCATGATATGTTAGTGCATTTTGACAGCGATATGGGTAACTTGTTCACCCTGCCAAATAAGACAAATACATGCATATAAGAATAATTTCTTTTATTTACAATTACTTCCATTGGCCCTGTGGATAGATTGTTCGCAAAAGCTACTGGAGGCATGGGTTCAATTCCAGGTCGCGTCAAACCAAAGACTTTAAAAATGGTACTTGATGCTTCCTTGCTCAACACTCAAAAATATAAGGTACGTATCTAGAGTAAAATGGAGCGATCCAGGAAAAGGAGTATCGCCTTCCCCTACACCTCGATGTTGTAGCCATTGAAAAGTAAGCCTTCTGGTCGCTCTCGACTACCGTCGCCAACAATTATTAGACAAACACCAATATTGAGCAAACACGTTTGGCATGCATACAATCTGAATAGTGGAGAAGATTTTAATGTAATCTAAAAATAAATAATAATCAGCTGAATGCGATCCTGTTGCAATATATAGACAATTTCATGTACTGAAAATATTTAATCTTAAAAAAGGAATAATATTGATTGATCAAATGATTATTTACATGATTTTAAGTATGATTAATTATATTTCTTGATAGTAATTAAAAGTGTAAACTGAAAATAATCTTATCAGCATTTTACTATGTCATGATCAATAATTCGGACAAAATGAATAAATCTACATCTCTATTTAAATATTACAGATAATCCCTAATGGATAATTAATTCAAAAATACAAGCACAATTCCTTTGCACAACACCATCAAAGAGTAGTAATAAATTTCTCCGATGATATATAACTACATCTCATAAATTTTATTTTCTGATATAAATATTCATCGGTTATATTAACTTTTATGAATTTGTTACTATGTGGCATTAACTTTTAATTGACACCGTTGTGAAATTAAATGATTGCAAATGCAACCTGAATGTCTACAAGAAGTAACATTTATAGAAAAAAAAAGATTTTTTTTAGCAATTACCTGCTCTTACTAAACAAAAATGGTTTACTGAGGATGTATTCTATTGTAAAACGTCTTAATATCTTAGCCAGAGTAGACGGGTTCTAATATGCAAAATAGTTAATTTTTAGAACTGCATACCGGAACGTAGACATAACTATCAGATAAACTGTGCTGTAACACAAAATTTTTTTTTTTTTTAAAATAGGTAAGAGATAGTATATATATATTTGAGGTCGGTGAGTACTAACAATCGAAAAGCTATTCTCTGATTCAGTCTCTCAAACCCGGGGCGTTAGTAACAGACATTACAGCATTTACTACTTAATGCAACGTGCACAAAAGAGTCAAGTCCGCGTTTACTGCATCATTGTTAAATCAGAGATATTGTTTGTTGTTGAATGCCTCTGGCTACGGTGACAGTAAATGATCAAGATAAACACGATATATACACATTAGTCGACTTTTTACTTTATACACGTTTTCTTTCTTTGTAGGCTTGTCTCTCTCCCTATTTATTTGATCTATCACAGTTGATGATATACATGGATATACGTAGTAATATTATTTTATCTCTGCGTTTTTGAATTTTTCCACCTCCATCACTATCTCCCTCGGTCTGTTTTCTCCTCATACACACGACCACACCCACGTGTAAATATATATTTACACACTCACGCACACACACACTCACACATACATATATATATATATATATATATATATATATATATATATGAACAGGGGAAATATATAAATAGGAAATATCACAGTGAGGTGTAATGCAATGTATGTATGAAACAATATATCAATCTATTTGTAGGTATGGTTAAGTTAGTGATAACTTTGAACATCAAATCATTATTCTCTTATATGTTTCAACGTGTGAATATTCATCATCTGTGTTATAACTTTTGAATTTTTACTTACTCACAGATACACTTAGGGGGTGTCCTTGTGGTGTAATGGTTAAAGCGATGGACTGCAAAAACGTTGTACGCAAGTTCGTACCCCAGTCGCGCTATTACGTTCACTTTCGGGCAAATACCGTGGGGAAAGGTATGAACCCTCTTATCCTCCAAGCTATGGGTTAAATAGTACCACTATTGTTCTTCTAGGAGAATGGCTTTGGCATTAAATAACCTAAAAAGAGTTGATATGCCATTAAACAAAGAAACCAAACCAAACCAAACAGATACACTTAAATTCGCTAATAAACCACAAACATATTCGCACACCCAATCCCCACTATATATATGTATATACACACCCACACACACATACACACACACACACACACATATATATATATATATATATATATATATATATATATATATATATGAAGGTTGCAGAAAAAACATAGTCCAGATAGGTGAATTTATTATGAATTGAAGTCGACGTTAAACGTTTCGATATCAGGAACCATCGTCAGCAATGGATATCAGAATAGTTCACATAGCGACGGATGCTTGCTGAGAAAATTGGAACAACTCCATTGCTAGGACCATTCACTCAAAAAGAATTCCACTCGGTACTAAGAAAAATTAAAAATAAGAAAGCAACAAGGCTCAATAAAATATCCCCAAAAGTATGGAAGACCAGACAATTCGACGACATACTGTTCCGACACCGTAATACCGTCTATAATCAAAACCTGTAGACAGATGGATGAAGGGATGCATCCTCCCTTTCTCTAAAAAAGGTGACCTCGGATTAGCCAAGAACGACCGAGGTATAACCCTTAAATCCATTGCGGCCAAGATATACAATGCTCTACGACGCAACCGCATAGAACCCAAAATTTAGAACATGTTTAGGAAGAACCAAAATGCCTTCCGGAGAAATAGATCCACCACCTCACAAATTTTGACTATTCCTCGAATTCTTGAAATCTAGAGACAACACTATTATTTGTCGACTTTACCTTGGCGTTTGACTCCATTCACAGAGGAAAGATGGAGTAAATTCTACTTGCCTACCGCTTACCAAAGGAAACCGTCGCAGCCATAACAATATTCTATAGAAACACCAAAGTAAAAGTCTTTTCTCCAGATGGAGACACAGACTACTTCGTCATTGTAGCAGGTATACTACAAGGAGACACATTAGCCCCACACCTCTTTATCATCTGTCTAGACTATGTGCTTAAAACATCTACCGATAAAATCAAAGAAAACGGTTTCAAGCTAACAAAGGAACGAAGCGGAAGGTACCTAGTAAAAACAATTACCGACGTCGACAACGCCAATGACATAGCTTTTCTGGCAAATGCATTGCTATATAGTCTGTAACGAGCGGCTGCAGGCATTTTGCCTCTATGTCAATGCACACAAGATTGAATATATGTGCTTAATCAAACAGGAGACATCTCCATACTAAACAGTAGCTCTCTGAAACTAGTTGACTAGTTCACCTCCATAGAAAGCAGTGTCTCATCAAGCGAAACAGATATCTACACGTGACTAGCAAAGGCATGGACAGCAATCGTTAGACTATCGGTTATATGGAAATCTGACCTGACCGATAAAATAAAATATGGTTTCTTCCAGGAAGCGGTCGTGTCGATACTGCTGTTTTGATGCACTACAAGGACGCTAACTAGACGTATGGAGAAAAGGCTTGACGGCAACTGCGCAAGAATGCTGCGAGCAATACTGAACAATCCTGGAGGCAGCACCACAAAGCAGCAGCTGTACAGCCACTTTCCTCCTATCCCGAAAACTATCAAAATTAGACGAACCAGACGTGCCGTACACTGCTTGAGAAGTTGGAACGAGCTCATAAGAGAGGTACTCTTGTGGACCCCTTCACATGGTTGAGCAAAGGTAGGAGGACCACCTCGAACCGACACACAGCAGCTCCGCGCCGATACAGGATGTATCCCTGAAGCCATGGGCGATTGGGAGGTTTGTCGATACAGCATCAGAAATATCCGTGCACATGGTGCGAGATGATAATGATGATGATGACGATGATGATGACGATATATATATATATATATATATATATATATATGTGTGTGTGTGTGTGTGTGTGTGTGTGTTGAAATGATAGTTTGTCGAGAATCTGACAATATTATAAAAATATGTAGAAAGTTGGATAAATCAAACACTCAACCCCGATTCACATGCATGATATTTTGTTGATTTTATTTCATCGAACTTTTTTTCAAACTGAGCATAAAGAGAATGAAATATCACGCGTCTGAATCGGAGTTAAGTTTTTGATCTATCAATCTTTACATATATATATATATATATATATATATGTGTGTGTGTGTGTGTGTGTGTGTGTGTGTGTGTGTTGATTTATTGAATGACAAATGTGAGAATGAGATAAACATATTTTTTTATTTAAAATATATATATATATATATCTTATAGATACGTATGCAGATGATCTGTTTATCGATACAAAACCTTTTCTTTTCTCTGTTCATAGATGTATATAGATATTCCTCATTCCATCTTCCATACGCTCGCATTTTTTTTAATCAAATACAGGAGAACGCATGCAGGGCCGCGTATACCGAGACTTTCTTTGAGTATGGAGGTATCTGTTATTATGTCAGTATTTTTTATAAAATTGTTCGGTTTTTTGGTTTGTCTTTAGTGACTACTGCTACATTTTTGGAAAGAAGCTGACAATGTAATGGTAGCTAGTACAGGAAAATCGTCTATTCCTTTCCATTTGATAATTTGAGATTGTTAAATCATTTAGTGAGAGATGATTCCTTGAAAAACTCTAAAATTGAAGAAAAATTCCTTTTCATTTCGAAAGCAGAATATTTCCTTTTGTTGAATGTCTACGTTTTGAAATCTTGGATTTGTCAGTGTATACATCACAAAATATTTTCGCAAAAAAGATACATCACCATGGTAGCAGTCTGAAAAGTGACAATGAAAGTAATTTACAGAGTGAATAAGGAGGAGACTTAATAGATATGAAAACCTCTAGAGAAGATAAAAAAAAAATGTGAAGATGTTGATTGTACATAAATCTAATCTTGAGTTTGAATAATTTTTAAGGTAATTAGATGTTTATGAGTTTTATTTAAACTCGGGTAAAGCTTTCGAGACATATGGAATTAAAAATTCAAGAAACATTGAAGGTGGAATATTATGTGAATATTTTTACCAGATAAACACTCTCTATACGAAACATTCAAGGTAATTTATCAACAATGGATAATCGTTCAAAATTTGCAAAAGACACACATAACATGCATTGAGTATTACAAAAGAGGAAAGGAAATAATATTTTACTGATATTAGCAATAATTACTTACATCTTGTTACCGGTCATTGGCCTAGCGGTTAGAGTGTTGGCCAATGGCCTGGGAGACCTGGGTTCAATTCCAGATCGAGTCATACCAAAGACTCAAAAAATGGTACTTGATGCCTCCTTGCTTAAGACTCAGCATTATAAGGTACGGATCAAGGGTAAAATAGAGCAATCCAGCGAAGGAGTAGCGCCCTCCCATACACCTTGGTGTAGTAGCTATCGAAAAGGGAGACTTCGGGTTACCCTCGACTAAAGGGAGACAACTTTACTTTACTTACTTACTTACATCTTATACCGGGCCATTGATCTAATGAGTAGAGTGTTCACCAGTTGTGCGGGAGACCGGGGTTCAATCCCAGGTGAAATCATAAAATGATACTTGATGCCGCCTTGCATAACACTGGGTATTATAAGGTAAGCATCAAGGATAAAATGGAACAATCTAGGGAAGGAGATTTCATGATTCATTCATTGTAGCTATTGAAAAAGAAGCCTTCGGCTCACCCTCGACTATGGTCATCAACTTTACTTACTTATATCTTATACAGGTTGGAAAATTTCATTATTAAGTTAGATAAAATAAGAAAACATAGGAAGAAATAAATAAAAAAAAAATATGGGCGAAAAGAAGAAAACTCTAAGATTACTGCAGAGGTCAAGCAATACAAAAAACATTGACATTCCAAAATAACAAAAGAAAATTTTGCCAACAGGATGCTGGAGAATGCACAAAGACAACACAACAACCAGAAGCAAACGAAACAAAACAATTTTGAAATAAAATATCGAGAAGGAAAAAATATTACAGAAATACTAAATGGATAAATTACTTGAAAAAAGAAGAACTTGAAGACAGCCTTGAGGTGAACACTATCCTCGACTCGCTAAGAGCAACACACAAGAAAATAGTGAATTGTCATTAAACCATCATTAATTTCTGGTCTTATTTATGGTGTAGTATTTATTCTATCTCTCATACTATTACATGAAATTTTGTATATAATATTTAGAAAATTGAAAAAATATCTAATTAAAAGCGCAATAAATTTGGTTGACAAAAATAGAAAAGCACTAAAAGGCACTATAATTCATTAAATTACTTTGTTCCATACAACAAAAATCTAGTTTATCGAAATGGTTTTCAAAATGGAATTGGAATCAGATATTCAAGATCAAATCCAAGGGAATAAGTTTGTTCTTCACTTTGCAAAAAAGCCTTGACTACCAGTCTCTAAGGAAAACTGTGGATTCTACCACTTTACCCCACTTAACACTTGGTATTGTACTATATCCTATCCGTTGCATATGGGTTGAATAAGTACATAAAACTATACTTCTGCTGTTCATTGTCTAATTTCATTTTCACTTCCGAAAACGGTAATACTCGGAAAGGTTCAATTTTCTATTAGAAGATTCAGTCAAGAGTGTTTATTGAGTAAAATCTATCTCTTTCCTATGCTCTCTCCCGTAACAATATGTCCGTCTCACAGTACTGATTCATTCATTTGGCAATTATTACAAGAAGCAGGAGATTACCTCTCTCCCATTTAATCGTTTGCGTGCAATTTGTTCCGAGAGGAATTTTTTCTAATTTTAATTATATACAGTGAGACAAATATATATATATATATATATATATATATATATATATATATATATATATATATATATATATATTCCACGTGCCAGACACGTTCGTATGACTTTTGAATTATGAAGGCTTTGTGTACGTTTATGTATCTTTTCGTTGTATATCCCTCATTTGCTCCTGTCATCTTAGCAAGCATCCATCGCTATGTGAACTATTTTGATATCCAAGTCCTGATGATGGTAACTGAAACCGAAACGTTAATGTCAACTTTACATCATAATAAATTCACCTATTTGGATTATGTTTTTTCGGCTACCTTCATACTGTTGGATTTTAATCCATATTTAGTTTCATATATATATATATATATATAGAGAGAGAGAGAGGGAGAGAGCGAGAGAGAGAACAATTGATAAATATTTATATATTTGTAGAACAAATAATCATCAAAATATAATATGAGAAAGTATATCTAAATAAAATTCCTCCTAAGACAATATATAACAAACGATTCTTAAGAGTTAACAAACTGAATGACAGGAATAATAATAATAATAATAATAATAATAATAATAATAATAATAATAATAATAATAATAATATTCCTGTCCCGACACACCAGAGAAAGAACTGAAAGAATGTGAAAAAAAGGATAAATACTTCGACTTTACTTGGGAATTGAAAAAAACTATGGAACATAATGGTGACAATTATTTCAATAGTTATTGGCACTTTTGGTACAGTCACCAAAGGATTATTAATGGGACTGGATGACTCGGAAATTGGGGGATGAGTGCAGACCATCAAAACTACAGCATTATTGAGAACGGCCAGAGTACTGGAATTAGTCCTGGATACTTGATGAGACCTGCTGTCACTCAAACTCCAGTGAAAAACCATCAGTTAAAACTGATGGAAAAAAGTCTCAAGCAGTAAAATAATAATGATAATAATAATAAATAATAAAAAATAAAATAAAATAATAATAATAATAATAATAATAATAATAATAATAACAATAATAATAATAGTGGCTGATGTAATGGAATGACCAAATCAAGACAATATTACAACGCTCGGAGAAAAACAAACCAATAAATACTTGGGCATCTTGGAGGCTGACACCATGAAACAAGTGGAAATGAATGGCAAAATTCAAAAAGAATATTGCACGAGAACTAGGAAACTATTCGAGACAAAACTCAATAGCAGAAACCTTATCAAAAGAATAAATACCTGGGCTGTATCCTTCGTTAGATATTCGGGAAACATTCTGAAGTGGACCAGAAATGAACTTAAGCAAATGGACCAAAGAACAAAAAAAAAATGACCATGCACAAGGTATTACATCCCAGAGTCGATGTTGACAGACTATATGTATAAAGAAAAGAGGAAGGAAGTTGAGTTGCCAGCATCGAAGATCGCGTTGACGAATCGATACAACGACTCGAAGACTACCTGAGAAAACACGGAGGACTGTTTACAGCCATCAGAAACGATACTGACAACACGATGAACAACAGAAAAACAGTAACTAGGAAACAAAAATGGAAAGCAAAACAACTCTATGGGCATTTTATACGACTAATAAACAACATCTCACACCAGAAAACCGGGACGTGGCTAAGGAAAGGAAACTTTAAAAAAGAAACAGAATCTCTCCTAACATCGGCATAAAAAAACGCCATAAGAACCAATCATATCAAAATGAAAATAGAGAATACGCAGCAAAATAGCAAATGTAGACTATGCAGTGACAGAGATGAGACGATCAATCACATATTAAGAGAATGCACCAAATTAGCACAGAAGGAGAATAAGAATAGCCACAACTAGGTTGGCAAGTTGATCCACTGGTAGATGTGCAAGAAATTTAAATTTGACCATACGAACAAATGGTATCTGTACAACCCAGCACCTGTCCAAGAAAATGACACACATAAACTCCTATGGGACTTTGACGGACAGACTGATCACGTAATCTCGACCAGAACACCAAACCTTAGAATAATCAACAAAAAGAAGAGAACTTGCAAAATTGTCGACTTTGCTGTCCCGGCTGACCCTAGAAAAATACTGAAAGAAAGTGAAAACAAGGATAAATACCTCGACCTTGCTAGAAAATTGAAAAAAGTTGTGGAACATGAAGGTGACAATTATACCAATTGAGATTGGTGCCTTTGGATTATTAAAGAGACTGGAGAACTTAGAAGTTGGTGGCCGAGAGGAGACCATACAAACGACAGTATTATTGAGAACGGCCAGAATACTGAGAAGAGTCCTGGAGACTTGAGGAGACTTGCTGTCCCTAAAACTCCCGTTAAAGACCATCAGCGTTAGCTGATGGGAAAACTCTATAATAATAATAATGATAATAATAATAATAATAATAATAATAATAATAATAATAATAATAATAATAAGAAGAAGAAGAAGAAGAAGAAGAAGAAGAAGAAGAAGAAAAAGAAGAAATTAAATATATTTCGATAAATGAATAAACAGATCGCGAGAAAACCTTTCCAAGAATGCCCGACAGACTAAATTACACTTCCCATCATGCCCCACACAACAGAGCTGAAAGGATACCTAAGACATGGATGTCTTTTTCTTTCCCATTAAGTACTCTTGACTCTGTGTCTATGCTATTCACACTCAGACCTGTATATACTCCATCACTGATGCTGACAATTCTTTATTTATATTGCAAACGATAGATAGATAGATAGATAGATAGATAGATCCTATGTTATAAAGATACACAATACAATTTTTATTTTTTTTATTTCTTTCATTTTTTGAGTAATACATTCTGTAGTTCTTACGATAAGGGCATTGTACAAACATACATACATACATATATACATAAATATATATGCAAGTACACAAATCCAAATATTTTTACACACACACACACACACACACACACACACACACACACACACATATATATATATATATATATATATATATATATATATATATATATATATATATATATATATATATATACAGACAAAGAGAGACAGATATCAAAAGACAGCAGACAAGATGTGCTGAAAGCAATCCAGAAACATATAAGTACAAAATAATATTTCCAGGTATATATATATATATATATATATATATATATATATATATATATATACTCATTTGAGGAAGATAAATGAACTGAGTCATAGACAGACTAGGAAAGAAAACGTGTATGATGTAAAAAGTCGAACGAAGCGCATATATCGTGTTTATCTTGATCATTTATTGTCACCGAAGCCAGAGGCATTCAACAACAAACAATATCTCTGATTTAACAATGATCTAGTAAAATGGTCTTGGATTTTTTTGCACAAGTTGCATTTAGTTGGAAATGCAATGTCTGTTGCTCTAGAGACTGAAGCGCTGAATAGCTTATTGACTAAGAGAACTTTATATATATATATATATATATATATATATATATATATGAGAAAGATGTAAAGAAAGAAATCTTTCACCAGGATTTAAAAAAACAGACACACCATACACACACACGCTTAATTCATATGCACACACATGCATACGCAGGCACACTTACATACGTGGAACTCAGAGTGAGAAGGAAAATTCCGTGGGCTTACAATTGTTTCATCTTGTATAGAATGTAAGCCAACTCTACTGAAATGACAATGAGTACTTTTAGCATTTTTTACGATCAAGTTATTCTCATTATTTATAATTCGTATGATCTATTTATTTATTTATTTATTTTGTTAACACAGACGCACACACACACACACACACATACACACACACACACACACACACACACACACACACACACACACACACGTATATATATATATATATATATATATATATATATATATATATATATATATATATATATATATATATATATATATATATATATATACGTTTTTCTGTGTGTGTATACATGTAGTCTCTGACGATCACTATATATATATATATATATAGAGAGAGAGAGAGAGACAGACAGAGACAGAGACAGAGAGGGAGAGAGACAGAGAGAGAAGTCCGTTCTATTTCTTTTGGATTTCGTGTCATTTCCCCATTACTTTAAATTGATTTTGCATTCAGACAACTATTCATTTGATAGAGTCTGCTTATCACATGATGATGTTAGATTATACTCCTTGAAACACTTGTGATATTCATCTTCGCATTCCTTATGGCACGACCCTATTACATCTTTTATGGTTTTCTTTAAAAGAAATTAAAATATTATCAATGAATTCCAGTTTGGCAGCTTAGGATTCAAACTCTACAGTATCCATAAGTAAATATAAAATATCACTTATAATGTAGGTTGCTCATCACTACATGTGAGAAATATGTGTAAAATGGATTGTACTGACACATTGTACACGCATATATTACCACTGACTGGGAAACTTCTAATTCGTTTCATTATCTAAATAAATTGTTTTTACTTTACTTAGGCCAATAGCATCTTCAGAAACATTGTATAAATATATGAATTCTTCGATAAATATGAGCTAATATTTCCCAACGTAATACACTTTCAAATATCGAATCTTCTTAGACACACACACACACATAAACAAACACAGACGCAATATATATTGCCCAGTCGACTGGGGCTGTAGAACACACAGGCTGCTTCTCTGCAGAGGAGTAAGACCCCCGCAACGAGAGTCCTGTATATGACACTAAACAATCTCATGGCGTGCTTCCAGCATTGCTGGACCTTTGGGGAATGCAGAGTAGCACATTTATTGCCATCGCTCCCAGGTCCACTCTGGGCCGGAGTGGTAGCACCTGATATGGGTCCTACCTATGGGTTAAATAGAACTAAACCATACTTCTTTCACTATACTGTTTTTGCATTTAAACTGCGTATTTAGGCTAAATTGAATTGTTTAAAATAAAACTGTTTTGACATTGAAACTGAGTTCTCATGCTAAACTGAATTGTTTGAAATAAAATTGTTTTGACGTCTAAACTGTACTCATGCTAAACTGAATTATCTGAAATAAAACTGTTTGAAATTTAACTCTGTGTATTGGCCAGTCGGCTGGGGATTTAGAATACACTGAATGCACCTCGGTAAAGGGCTAAGCCCCCCCCCCCATGAGTGTCCTGGATATGACACTAAACAATGTGATGGTAAGGTCCCAGTAATGCTGGGCTCTTGGGGAATGCGGAGTACCCCTTCATTGCCATTGCTCTCAGGTCCACTCTGGCCCGGCGTGGTTGCACCTGATAGGGCCCTATCTATGGGTTAAACAGAACTAACGGCATACTTATGCTAAAGTGAATTGTTTGATTAAACTGAATAGCTTGAAAGAGAAATGTTTTTGAAAATTGAACAGCCTGCTTACATTTGAACAGCGTGCTTATGCAAAACTGAATTATTTCAAACAGAACTGTTTTTGACATTAAAACTGTATTTACACTAAATTGAATTATTTAACATAGAACTGTTTTGACATGTAACTCTGTGTAAATAAAACCTGTCCTTATACTAAACTGAATTAGCTGAATTAGAACTGCTTGACTATACTGATTACCTCGAAATAGAAATATTTTTACATTTAAACTGTACGTACATTTAAACTGCGTGCTTATGCTAAAATGAATTATTTGAAATTGAACCGTTTTTGACATTGAAACTGTACTTACACTAGACTCAATTGTTATATATAACTGCTTGAATAGTTGAAATTAGAAATGTTTTTGACAATTAAACTCTGTACTCATGCTAAACGGAATTGTTTTAAATAGAACTGAATATTTACATGAAAATGGATTTGGCGTTTAATAACCTACAAAGGTTGATATGCCATAAAACCCAACAAACCAACCCACAAAGTATATATATATATATATATATATATATATATATATATATATATATATATATAGTTATGTAGGTGGATTTATCGGTAAGGAAAGTATAGTTCTATATCGACGATAAAGTATATGTAGTGTAAATAAAGAGTTAACTATGTCTAATGACTGTCAGTTTTTCACTAATGCGATTTTCAGACCCAAGAAAAGAATCGTATGTCGTGGGGACAATTTTGTATAATCTTATGGGCAGCATGATGGGAAGGGTGATCTAGTTTGTCAGGCATACTAGGCAAAGTGGTTATGTTTATTCTCCTTTTTATATTTTAATAAAAAAATCATATGTTAATTTATCTACACAACTAAATTTAATTCTTTATTTTTTTATGTTTATTTATTATTACGAGAGTTTTTCACACCAGCGTTAGATAATGTTTTTTTTTAGTGGAATCTAAGTGAGAGTTAATGTCCTTGTTTCCAGGATTCGTCTTAATAATCTGGCTGACCTTGATAACACCATAGTTTCGATGGTCTCCGCTTGGGCTCATATTTCCAAGTTTTCCAGTTCCTGTACCAATCCTTTCGGCATAGTTTTAAGCTCACCAATTACAGATGTTATCACCATAAACTACGTGTTGCTTATTTTATGGTCTCTAGCAAGGTCTAGGTTCAACATTTTTTGTTGACTATTAGGTCTGATTGTTTGGCCGGGATTAGGTGATCTGTTTGTATTTCAAAACTCCAGTGAAATGTCTGCATTTCATTCTCCGGGAGGAACTCAGGGTTGTCTATATACCTGTTATTCGTATTGTCAGATTTGAATTTCTTGCACAATTCCCAGTGGATCACCCCACATAGTCTTGTCTAGTCTTATACTCTTTTTTCTCTAATTTGCTGTATTCGCTTATTATGTTATAAGTCTTTCGTCTCTTTCAAGATATAAAATGCACTTGCAATTTTTTCGTGTCTCATCTATTTTTCCCTTAAAGTAATTTGTTCTTATGGAGTCATTTTGTGCTGCAAGTAGAAGAGAATCAGTTTGTGTCCAAGAAATATATTCACCAATCTAGTGCGAGCGTGTGAGTGTGTATGTGTGTGTATGTGTCTGTGTATGAGAGAGAGAGAGAGAGAGAGAGAGAGAGAGAGAGAGAGAGAGAGAGAGAGAGAGAGACAAAGATAGATGCAGAGGGAAGGGAATCAAAATATACAGATAGACATACTTTGAAAGCTATGATGGTTAGATTAATAAACAGACATAAATTGATCGATAGATCTAAGAAAATAGTATTACTACAAATAGAAAGGTTAATAAAACAATGGATCAATCCATTTACTGTGTGATAGCATGACAAATAAGCCAAATTTCAAAAAATAAAGACGAAGGAGATTCTAAAAAAGATTATTGTAATGAATAATTAACTTCATTAAATAGATATAGATTAATTGATAGATAAACAGAAATAGATTCATAGACAAATAAACATACGTTGATTGATAGATAAATAGACATAGATTGATTGATGGCTATACGAAAATATTGCAATGAAAAAGAGATGGGTGTATATAGCAATTGATCACTCAATCTATTATGTGATAGTATTAACAATCAGCCTATTTCCCAAATATAAACGAAAAAGACTCTAAAAACATTTTCATTGTAATTAACAAGTAACTCCATAAAATTCATACACAAAATAAAATAAAAAATGAGTAATTTTTTTCTAAAATTAGAAAACAGAAGAAACGGTTCCAGTTTTTAATAAGTATTTTTGTTCTATGAAATAATATGTGTTGCTGAGTAAGTATAGAAATATATAGAGAATAATGTATTCCTCAATCAGGTAATCACGAACTCGTATCTAGTTTTTTTCAGCGACATATGTTTATTAATGTTCGGCATTGTTACGTTACTTTTGAAGGTTCTGGTTCCTGTAATCAAAATACAAAGTCTAGAAAAATAGTGCTTCCCTGGAGAACGCTCTTTAGAAATAATCGTAGAGAAGCTTTTCAGCAGATTGATACAGATTCAATGAAAATAAATATAATATTCAATCCGAAGAATATATTTATGACAAGGCTTGTAATTTGAGTAGATCTTAGTTTATTTCTAAGTCATTTTATCAAACAGATGCAGATGAAGAAGAAGACACATACAAATAAAAAATATGTCCTATATTAAAGCGAATCCATTTCATTATATTTACCGTATACACTTATCAATCAATAACGAGTACTTTTCTCTGAGATATTTCTATGAATATAGTTTAAAAACTATTACTGGAAACTATTTCCGTCAGTAGCGTTTTAGGCTAAGCTCTATGTTTAGAACATTCGGCAAATCTGTCCGAACTTCTGAGGTCAAATATCACAGAGGTTAAATCAATATAAAATCGAAAATCATTCTCTCTAAATAGTGATTCCATATCAAATATGCAAATGGTTTAGCGGAAATGAAGCCAAGATTGTTACTTATAAAGTAAAGCGAATAAAAAGGTCTTGTTAAATATATACAAGTGGTGTCCACTAAATGTAACAGTCATTTTCAAAGAAACCTTAAGTAAATTCAGATGAGTAAATTTAATTAACGTATCAAAATAATTTTATCGATCAAACTAGAGTATCTCTAGATACGTTGGGCTTCTGTAGTAAGTGCAGTGCATGATTCTATCAGGAAAGGGTTACTAGATTCAACTTGCTTTTATATCCATTCTAAGTCCCATCATAATGAAAAATTTGTTTATTAAAACTGAAATTCAGACGCCCTAAAATTATCATTCGACGGAAAAGTGACCAGGGAAAATGATATTTTTCTAAGTTATAGCATTTTGAGTATATCGTTCTAAAAGTTTACCTAGAATCTGTTGTTTTTTTATGGTATATATATATATATATATATATATAGTCAGTCATCTTGAGGTGCCCGTGATATAATGGTTATCGTCGTAGGAAATGGACTCGGTGATACGAGTTCAAATACTGAACGAGGCTGACTGCATTTCACTAATACACTTGGGAAAGGTATGAATCCAATTATTCTCCCTCCAGCTATGGGTAAATAGTAAGTTAGACTGCGTTCTTCAGCCTTGGTGAGGCAACTAGTCAAAGAGAAGGAAAACTCTTTATTCAAACCCTTTAAACTCCGCTTAACAATTGACCTTGTGTCATATCCTACCCGAGCGGAGGGGTTGGTAAACAAGTATATATATTCTCATCCACAGACAGACTGTTCTGCTCTACCAGAACCCATCAATGTGGCTAGACAGGCTAGATTCCCGAAGCTGGGATCGAAACCTGGCTGATTGTAACGCCAATCCAAGATTCTACCACTCAGCCACGAGGAAACCAGCGCAAGCGAAGGAAATTTAAACACTTATATATCACATATATATTATCATCTTAGCAAATTGATTCGGTGACCCGAGTTCAAATCCTGTGCAAAGCTATTTTGTATGCACACATACACACACCAGTACACATATACAAACTCACACACACACACACACCCACACATATATATATATATATATACATTATCGTAAAAGAAATACTGTGCCCCGAGTTCAAACCCTGGAAAAGGCTATTTGCATTTCACAAGGCGCAAATCCATTATTGAAAGTTATAAATCCAACCCTTCTTCCTCCAGCTATGAGTACGTAGTAGGGCAAATTGAGTCCAAGAGAAGAAAAGCTATTAATTCAAACCTTTAACACTCCGTTTAAATATTGACCTTGTCATGTATTCTGTGATAAACACACGCACCTACACACACACACACACACACATACACACGCAAACACACACACGAAAAGTTGGACGGGTTTCGATCCCGGCTTCTAGCGTCTTGCGTGGCTAGCCACACTGAAGAGTTCTGATAGAACGAAACAGTCTGTCTGTGGATGACAATATATGATCCCCCATGGAGGTTGAGCTCTCTGGCGAAGGAATTGCCGGCCGCCGTTAGCGTAATGCAAAGCTCTTCGGAAGAATTGAGCACTCTGGTAGCCGATAGGGTATAAAAAATGTAAACAAAGGCTGCTGCTGCTGTTTCTAAAAAAGAAAAAATACCTTAAAATTCCCTTAGCCAACGTGGTCCGCTAGGTGGCCGAGTGGTCTGAAACATAGTCTAACGTAAAGTTGGACGTGTTTCGATCCCGGCTTCGAACGTCCTGCGTGTCTAGTCACACTGAAGAGTTCTGATAGAACGAAACAGACTGTTTGTGGATGACTATATATATATATATATATATATAATTACCTTTTATAATATTTCCTTCTGGGGTAATCTTCGCCGTCTATTTATAATGTTTCCACTCGCGTACAATGTTGAATACCGAGTAACAAATACTTATTAGAATTATGACTGCTCTGAAATGCTATAGAATTCTCCACACAGTTTCCGGACATCTGTTTGAATTATCCACATATTTACTGTTCATAGACACGTGACTCCCAGGGACACAATCCATTTCAACATTTGTGTTTGTGGCCTGGAGATCCGAGTTCGACCATACGGGTCGGTATCTGCACATTCTTCCAACATAACATTCATCTTCATCATGTCGTACTACGAACACAGATATCCTTGACTTTCTCTTGCCACCCATCTCTATCGTCCATCGCTTCGGGAAGGCTACATCCTGTATCTGCACAGAACTGTAGTACATACGTTCAAGCTAGTCGTCTTATCTTTGCTCGTCCATGTGAAGGAGTTTACATCGCTTATGAGTTCGCCCAACCTTCTCTAGTAGTGTCCCACATGTCTGGTTCGTTTAATTGGATTGTTGGGTTGTAGGTGGCTGTACAGCTGCTTTTTTGCGGGGTGTTGCTTCCAGTAATTTTTCAGTACGGCTCGAAGCATTCTTGTGTAGTTGCCGTCAAGCTTTTTGTTCATATGTTTAGTTGTGTCGAATATGGTGCATCCATAGAGCAATATCGACATGACCACCACTTGGAAAAAACTGCTTTTTTACTTTACTCGTGGAAGGAAATAACTATAATTTTAATTCAAAAGAGTTATTTTTTTTAGTAGTATACTTTATAATGGCAGAATGCTCAGCTATTAGTAGAAAGCAGTTTTTGGTTTGGCATTATTATTTTATTTACTTCTAAATAAAAAAAGCAAAACAAAACAAGCTCAACTCTCCTAAGTAATTCCAAAAATATTTGACCAAGTTTGTGACCTCGAGTGCAAATTTAAAAGCCTCCAGCCAAGAAGAACGAATCTAGACGCTGGAAGCAGATTTCAAGAATTTGCTTGGAATATTCCTCAAAGATACATTTTGATTTTCACAAAAATTATTCATAATCAACTTGGACATCAAACTAAGACAGTTTACTCGAGATTTCATCGTAGTTCTGACAAAAATCAAAATTTGAAAAACTGCTCACCCCGACGAATAACCCCAGAAATATGGAAGACAAGAAAATTTGTTGACGTAAACTTAAAGGTTGCAACACCGTAAATAACCGGAATACAATAAAGAAATTACCAAAAGTCTGTACCCCCAGCTTCCATAAGAAATGTGACCTTATAATGTCCACGAAAATCAGAGGCATCAATTCTACTCCTATACCATCGAAGGTATGAAAGGCTGTCAAATCAAATTTAACCCAAAATTGAGAAAACAAAAATCAAACTGTTTTTTGGAGAAATTGATCCACAACATCACACAAACATATCCGTCGAATCATCGACAGAGTTTGTGCAATAAACTTCGAGTTTACCATCTTGTTTGTTGAGTTCCCGAAGGTACTTGATTCCATATACAGAGGGAAGATGGAGCAAATACTTCTAGCTTATGATCTCCCCAAAGAAACTGTTACTGCCTTAATGATACTCTATAATAACAGTAAAGTCAAGCTTCACTCATCGAACAGAGACACGGACGTTTTCGGAATTGTTGCCGGAGATCTGCTAGATGATACATTAGACCCACATCTGTTATTAATCTGCCTAGACTACGTACTTGGGACGTTGCTAGTTCTAATCAAAGAAAATGACTTTACACTAAAAAAAGCAAGAAGCAGACAAAACCTTGCTGAAAACTATAGAATCACAGCGCTTCTTGCGAATTCATCTACTCGAGCAAAAACCCTCCAACGTAGCTAGGATCAGGCAATAGAAGGCCTTTGCTTCCATTTGAATGCGGAAAAAAAACTGTGTAAATGTGTTTCTATCAAGAAGGAGACATTTCTACTCGAAAAGGCGGTTCTCTGAAATTAGTTGACATGTTCACATACCTCGGCAAAAGTGTCTCGTCTACTGAAAGTGATATCAATGTGTACCTAGCAAAACCATGGACTCTAATCAATAAGCTATCGAACATATTGAAGTCTAATCTATCTGATAGAATAAAACGGAATTTCTTCCAAACTTCCTTTGTATCACTACTATTGTAAGGATGCACCACATAGGCGCTGCCAAAATTCATAGAGAAAAACGTAGACAGTATCGGTGCAAGAATGTTACTTGTTATTTTGAACAAATTCCGGAAGTAACACACTATAAAAAAAGCAGCAGTAGAGCCACCTATCTCCCATCTCTAAAATTCTCCAAATAGGACAAACAAGATACGCAGGTCTCTGATGTAGAAACAAGGGTGAACTCATCATTAGCCTCTCAGATGGACCCCTGATATGGACGGGCTAGTATTGGCTAACCAACAATAACTTACTTATAACGGCTATTTGTAGATACTACATAATCTGGATGACCTAACGGGAGCGATAAATGATAGGGACGAATAGAGGAAGAAACAGAGCGTTTAGGAAATATCTACTTGGAGCGTGATTTGGTGACTTATTATATATATATATATATATATATATATATATATATATATACTGGCACATGATGATGATGATATATTTATATTGAACTGGCCATTGGTTATAGTGTACACCAATAGTCCGAAGGACAAGAGTTCAGTCCCATACAGAAGACTCAAAAATGGTACTTGATGCCTCTTTATTGAACACTCAGCATTATAATGCAGGGATCAGGATAAGTGAAGCAATCCAAGAAAAGCAATATTGCCCTCCCTATAGCTCGGTGTAGTAGCAATTGAAAAAAGGTGCTTTCATTTCGCCCTCGACTATTTGATTGAGTAATATATATACCAGAATCATTTACATTATACTATAAACATAATTCATTAGAAAAATTAATTAAGAAATTATTTTGGGAATCATTCTTAATAAGAAATATTACATTCTAATATCCTTGTCCTGGCTTATTTTAAGAAAAATATTTAAAGTCAGTTCAAGCAGAAATTTAAATACCCGTTATTGAAATCCCTACTTGGAACATCTGCCAGTTTGATGACTGAGAAATCATGGGATTAAGATTTACGAAAGTATAGTGAGGAACTTCATATATATATATATATATATATATATATATATATATATATATATATATATATATATATATATAATTTCAGATTTAAACAAACAAACCACAAATATTTGTCCAGCAGAATGAGGCAAGGGAAATGGGGAAATTATGACATGTTGAGAGTCCCCTGTATCTATGTTAGCCAGCCAGTGCAATAAAAGAAGTTTATGAATGTGATCGAGTATCATATATTATCAAAAGGGCTCCTTTCCATCCTTGGAAATTAGTGTTAAGATATTGCAATGAAATTACGCTGTAGCGAGTATAACAAAGCAAAGTCACCCTCAAGCAATAATCTTTCCCGGTAGAATTTGGCTTGATTACTTCCGAATTTTAACCTACCGTGTTTGATTAAGTTCAATCTGATCTGCTGGGGAAAGTATGAGACATACTGGTGTGGGGCACTGTCAAAAAAACATCTCACAGCCTCTTCAAACGTGAATCAACTCATGCATTGTACAACGTATTCTCTCTCTCTCTCTCTCTCTCTCTCTATATATATATATATATATATATATATATATATATATATATATCTGTATGAACCCGGATGCTGCTGCATGTGTTTGCGCTCGATTTGTTTTTAAAAAGATATGCACTTTTATGCAAGTCAATTTCACCGTTACTTAATGTTAGAGACGAAGATTTTCTGTTTCTCTGTATTTTTATTCCTATGCTTACCTTACCTTTAAAGAAAGATTTACGCATAATTACAAACACTGTCCGTTAATTTAATTAAATAGTTGGATATTTGGTACAGATCACTTAAATCACAGTATCTTGTGGACGACAAATAGTAACTTGGCACTCAGCTGTAATTACAGAAACGAATATAACTTTATTTTGTAACGTTAACACTTAATTTTTTTCGGCTTCTTGTTCAAGAATCAGGATTAATTTACATGCTGAAAACAAAATCGTTTGCACTTGTTTTTCACGGAAGCGAGTCTGAACGATTTCAACGGATATCATATCGAAGGTTTCATATTTCTTCAGGTGAATTGTGTCTGGTAAGAATATAACAAAGTAGAATATCTTGAGAGGAATTTTCGATCATCTGTTTGCTTTTGATTATTCTCATAAAGTTATTTTGAAATTCTCATCAACACCGAGGATAAGGTGAATATGCATGCAGAGCAGCTGGTTATAATGACAGTAAAACGATGACTCAGAACCGGTAACAAGCTGCTAAGGCTTGTTTGCTTAAAGATCATATAATGATGATGGAAAATTGATCAATTTGAAAAAAAAAAAACAAATCAAAATAATCTACAATTGTTGTCGGCTGTTTGAAATATGGAGAAACAAACAATCCATCAAGAAACAAGTATTTTGAAAACAAGACTTACCAAGTATCCAGGGTACCTTTCAGTTTGTACACGTTTATACCATGTGTAGTTGGGTCTTTTTATCCTCAGCCGGATATTCAGTTCATATAAGATCACATAACAGTGACAGGTTGAATTTACATTGTCCTTCCGGAGCAAACTATAGGTAATTAGAGTCATATCAGTGACTAATTATGTGGGTCTGTAACCTGACTGAGATGCCGTATAAATGGGCAATGTATTAATCTTTACCCTAGGGTTCTCTTGCTTGTCAAATCTGCAGCAAAATTTCTAAGTAGCAATTTGACCTGATGAGTCACATGCGCTCTCAAAGGCTCTTTTTGAGGGATTTAGAAGGTATTTTTATTCTCTAGATAATATGCACTCTCTCTCTCTCTTTTTTCCTCTCTCTCTCTCTCTCTCTATATATATATATATATATATATATATATATATAAATATATATATATATATATATATCTTGGTTAGAAAATTAACCTTTTTTGAGGTGAAGACTATTTTTGTAGAAAGCATAAGTGTGTTTTAAACATGTGTTTTGGATGTTTCATCCTTTTTCAATAATATATACTTTACAGGCTTTCAACTGACCAGGAACTTTTCCTTATCTATCCTATCATACTTACAGAAAGGTGAAATAAATTAAATTGTTAAATAAGAAATTTAAATGAACGACTCTTAAGATATTTATGAATTTTTATATTTTTGTTTTTCTTCGGATTGATGGATTTCATTAATGAATATGCAATTTAATTATCTTTCATTGCCATGCTACAGACCAACATACAAACTTAATTAATGTTAATTAATTAAAGGTGTATGATTGTTTTTTAAGTCAGACAATTTGTCATTTTTTCTTTGATGTTTCAAATTTAAACACTAAACGATATGACTTTCTTTAATTACTGCATTCAAAAGAGTGTCTCCCAGAGAGCAATGTAGCATGGTCATCGACGACTCTAAGGTCGGTGATTGTTATCGCCTGGTCGTCTAGTGGATGTGTAAAAACATAAAAATATTATTATTATATTATATATAGGACTTTTTGTTGTTAATTCCTTTGGTTTAGCAACGGGGGTTGTGAAAATACGTTGAAATGAATGGTAGATACAAAGTCTGAATATATTCATCGGCCATTGTTTATTCTAGAATCAACCAACTCTTTTCAGAGTCTTGGGATTGTTCCTTCTCTCTCATTACATGATACGGCTCCTCTTGCATTCAAATAAGAGCATGAATCGGTTGGTTTGTTTTGGTTTTATGAGATATCAAGCGTTGTAGATTATCTAATGCTGAATCCATTTTTATATATATAAACACTTCTATTTCAAAAAATATGTTTCAGCATAAGTACACATTTTAAATGCCAGAATCAGTTCAAACAATTCAGTTTAGTGTAAGAACACAGTTTAGTTCAATTTCACCTATATATGGGACCCTCTCATTATTCATTTGTTTGCACTTAGTTTAAATTCCAAACAATTATATCTAACCAATAGATATGGATACCGCTCTGAACCAGAGTGTACCTGAAAGCGATGTCAATAAAGTGATACTTTGCATTTCCCAAAGCTCCAGCATTACTGGAGCCTCATTATCAGATTCTTTTGCGTCAAATCTAGAACACTTGTTGGGAAATTTTTACCCCTCTGCAGATATGTAGTCAGTGTATTCTGCAACCCCAGCAGACTGGGACAGAGGATGAATCGAAAAATCCTATTTCTTTTATAGGGGTTCTAAGTAAACCGAACCGACCTTCCTGCCAGCATTGGTGGCATGACTGAGCAGCTCTTGCGAGTACTTCGATAACTGATGATTTTAGCAACTTTTCAATAAGTACTGTGGTGAAAAAATAAGCATATCTTATAACATTAAATCTACTGGGCGGAGTTTTGAACACATCTTTTCATCTGGTGTTGCATAAAGCAATTCATCTATTTTCAGTTCACGACCATTCGTTAACAATAATAAAAGCAGCCTTCCCCCACAAATGACAAAAAGTTATATTGATTCCTGAATTCATAGATTATAAGAACAAATTCTAGGATCTCAGTATCAAACTGCCCAGGCGTTTGAAGAGTCGGTACAGAATCTTCCTTATAATCAAAATTAAAGAAATAAAAATTGATAAAAATAAAAATGTGTTTCCATAAATTTTTAAATGCAAAGCGTATTTGTTTTAAATTTCATTTAGTTAGATATAAAGTTTTCAACCATCACTTGCAAGCATTTATGTTTGAAGGTGGGAGAAGAGTTTGATGAACATTGTTTTAAATCGATGAGAATAAAAAAAAAGCACGATGTATACAGGAAAAACAGTTGATTTTTCTATTTCTTTAAAATTAGTTTAAGTTTGCTTTTTAACAGACGCCAATATTTTTTTTCTATTTGGTAGGTTTCCTTTTATAGCATTGATGTGAATATAGTGAACACTATACAATGGACGATTTGAACGAAAGAAGCTTTCGACCGGTGATTAAAATGAATGCTAGAAAAGTTACCTCTCACAGAAAAGAACAACAACCAGCAAGATTTTATTTAAATGTTTTAAGCAGAGAACATAAAAATGCATAAAGAGAATAGAGCAGAAATCCCTGACTTCAAAGAGTTGAAAAATATGATGTTTATCATAAGTAGATAAATGCCTAGAAGAATAAGGACATAATGACTACAAGACAACAAAAAATGCAAAACTAGAATGCAGCAAGAAATGATTAGAAAAGATTAAAAATCACGCCAAGTCAACACAAGGAATCACAAATAGAATTGGTTCTGCAAGTAGAGAGAAAATTATTATCTGCAAAACGAAAGCAAAGAAAAGTCGAAAAAAGAGGGATTAACAGTAAGAAGACAATATTGTTATTAATATTAAAGCATCGAGGTAAATCTGAGGAAAATTCAAAAAACACAATTATCATTAATAATTGAAGAAATGAAGTGGTCCAAAATAACAATTAATAATACATTTCTCAAAGAAAATATATTGGACAACTGTTTGACAGTTTTTGTGAAACAGTTTTTACCAGTATACCTAATATGGTTATTACTGCCGTTCGAAAAGTAATATTCGGTAGTATAAGTTTTTTTTATTTGATATATAATTATTGCAACCAAAATTACAAACATTTGGAGAAAAACAACTGGTCTTATAATTCAGAACTTTAACGTCCTTCATTAGGAGTGCAATATCTGATGTTCAAGGTATTTAAAGATTTCCTTTATATTTTATGGGTACTATTATTTATAGATATAAATGCTTTAATTTTTCAAATATTTTGAGATTATATATATATATATATATATATATATATAATCTCTGAAAACATTACATATATATATATATATATATATATATATATCTGTGTGTGTGTGTGTGTGTGTGTGTGTGTGTGTGTGTGTGTGTGTGTGTGTGTGTGTGTGTGTGTGTGTGTGTGTGTGTGTGTGTGTGTGTGATGTTTTCAGCTGAGAATTGAAAGCAGATGTTTTATATAGCCATGGACATTCTTTTTCTAACCCTTCTTTAAAAAAATGAAACAGCCTTTTCTAAATGGTTCTGGAGATTGAAGGATAATGACCGTACACCAATAGTTTGATGAAATTTTATGATTATATCAGCCAAGCCTTGTAATTTCAAAATAAATATAATCTATGTCTACAAGAAAAAAAATAGAGATATAGAATATAGAAATAATAGTTAATTACTGCACCAAAGAAATGAATTGATATTTAAATGTCACCATAAAAAAAGATATAAGTTGTATAAGGACTTAAGCTCCATTTTTTAAAGTAAATGTTTTATTTCAGAAATATTTTTCTAATCTATTTTATTTATATTATATTATATCAAATTATATTCATTTTTAATTTGATTTGATTTAATGTACTTTGAATTTTAGTATATATGTTTTAAGATATGATGTAAATCGACTCTTCGTTTTAAACAACTGGTTTTATTTAATAAATGATATACTAAGTGATATAAACCTTTTTCCTTGATTTTGATGTGCATATTACGAATGATATATTTGTCATAATGTTGTAGTACATAGGAATAAAAATTAATATAAATTTGATGATTTGTGGTTGGTATTAATTATTAATTGTCAATAAGTATTAATATGAAGTAATAAAATATAGTGGTAGTTGTATATGTATATTATTGTTTTTTATTGGCATTAATGTTATTAATATTTATAATGATAATGAGTTGATGATTAGTTTAATAATATCTATAGATCTGATGATTAGTAGCAATAATTGTATTAGTAATATTAATTGTGGTGATAATTCTGAATATGGTATTACCTATAATCCTTGGAATGATGTTATTTATATTTTTATGAGTTATAATATCAATAGTAGTCTGTAGTATTTTATAGTAATCGATGATAAATAACTATGATTTGTAAAATTAAGGATTTGAGGTTTAGTTATAATATGAATAATATGATGATAATTTGTAAGATGTAATTGTAAACAAGAGAATTCATAATATTATGATGTATTTGTTTATTATTTTAGAAAATAGTCTTAAAAGTTACCGGTATGATTTTTATTTTTCCATTTGTAATGTTAATAATCATAATGAATAGTATTAAAATTTTGGTACGACTATTTTCTTAGTTTTTTGATTAAAAAGAATTTATGTACAACATAATATTTTGTAATATTATTTGATTTTAAAATGTTATTAATACCCATGTATATTGTTTATGCTAAATTCTCCAAATTCATTAATTCCTTTATTTCATTTTATTTATTTATTTTATTCATTTATTTCATTTGGGTTTATAAGTTTGTTTGTCTTTATATAAAAATGAGTTCAAAAGGAAAAGAGAATAAACAATTTATATATCTTGATACAGAAACTGTGTGTCATTTCTCAACCAGACAGGAAAAACAAATAGTCTGAATTTTATATTAAAAAAAGAAAAATTTGGCTTGAAGAGATAGGGTGGCCGGAATTTTAAACATTCTCAGATTTCTTTGTCTGAAGATGCAAATCTAGCATTTGAAAAAATATAGCGTCTGCTGAAATAGACATTATTATAATAAAAGATAGTTGATTTTAAAAGATTTTTCTTTTTTTTTTTGCAATTATATGTTTTGAATTTTAGTTTATTATTATTTTACAATGAGCTCTCCACTGGATTTTAAGTGTAATGGTTATTGAAGAAACAAAATCCTAAAATAGAATTGTTTCCACCACTGGCTGATTTGGCTTTGGAAGGAGTAGCGCCCTCCCCTACACCTTGGTGTAGTAGCTATCGAAAAGGGAGCCTTCGGGTTACCCTCGACTATGGTCGCCAACTTTACTTACTCTATATATATATATATATATATATATATATATATATACTCTAGTGGCACGACATGGTTGATAATGATGATGATATATATATATATAAATATAGATATCTATATAGATAGATAGAGAGAGAGAGAGAGAGAGAGAGAGAGAGAGAGAGAGAGATTAAATTGGTAGATGATATCTAAAAACCTGAAATATTGATTAATAAGTTGCTAAAAAAAAGTTTATTTCATTTTAGAGTAAAATAAAGAACATACTTAGAGTGTTAATTTTTATTGTTTCAACCAAAAGGAGACGTGAAGGGTTACTTGCTTATAAAGCGTATTGATTAAAATACATAGGTTTATGTGATATTTAATCTCAACGAATCTTTTGGTATCATGGAAGCAAAAGGTAAAATAACTACAATTGTGATTAAATATTGAAATATTGCATGTAACGACTATAACATAGATTAAATGTTTGATATCCACAAATCAAATACTGAATATATTGAATAAGCGAGAGATTACCATTAACTCTCTGTTTGTCTCTTTTTCTCTCGCTCTCTCTCTCTCGCTCTCTCTCTATCTATCTAGAGATAGATAGATTGATATAATCGGTTTGGTTCAATTATCTCATAAGTGAGAAACTCTCAGAAACTTGGTAGCATTTACTCTATGTGTACACTATGCTAACTATCAAGTAAGTAAAGTAACTCGTATGAATTATTTGATTCTGCATGCTAAGATTTGTAGTTTTCGAATGTTTCTATTTGCTTCTATATAACAAAATGGATCTTCCCTCAACGACTCTTAGGACTAAACAACGGGTTTGATAACCTACAGGAATAAAGTTTCACAATCTCAACGGGTATGCAAGTGCAATTTCATACACTAATAAAATGTATTTTCTGATGTACAGTTTCATATATATATATATATATATATATATATATATATATTAAAAAAGCATGGACAGCTATCGATAGGATCTCGATCATATGGAAGTCGGACCTAACTGATAAAATGAAACGCAGTTTCTTCCAGGCAGCGGTTGTGTCGATACTGCTATCTGGATGCACCACATGGACGCTAACGAAGCGGCTGGAGAGGAAACTAGACGGAAATTACACAAGAATGTTGAGAGCGACAACACCCCACGAGACTCCAACTATACGGACACTTGCCCCCCATCACGAAAACTATACAAGTCAGACGAACCAGACACGCGGGGCACTGCTGGAGAAGCAAGGACGAGCTCATAAGCGATGTACTCCTGTGGACCCCCACATATGGATGTGCAAAAGTAGGACGACCAGCACAAACATACATACATCAACTATGTGAGGACACAGGATGTAACCCTGAAGACCTGCCGGAGGCGATAAATGATAGGGAGAAGTGGCGAGAGAGGGTCAGGGATATCCGTGCTGGCGGCACGACATGATGATGATGATATTATGAATCGGCAGAAACGTAGGGGATATTTTATCGTCTATCAAACGAAAATATTTTGTTCATAATGTAACCAAAGAAAAACTTATATTCTTCAGGCTTTTTTTGAGTTGCATGATAAATAAATTCACTGACTGGCTTTGTAGCGTCCTCGGCTCGATCTGACCTTCAACCATCATTTCTGCAATTGCTTTGGGCATAATATATTTATTGAATCTAAAATATATATATTTTTGTCCGATTTACGTTCACTTTTCATAAACATACTATGCACATGTTTTGTTTTTTTTTACTGTGAAGGGATTGTTTCTTATCCCCACCCGGGCAATAACCTGAAATCGGCAATAAATAAAACGCAATGCATATCTGGAAGTAAAAAAGCAAAGAGCCCTGTAGATATAAAAAAACAAAGCGTAGGTTTACGTACTTTAATGAGTTGGCGTTTTCAAATATATACTGATCTGAATGAAAGTATACACAATAAAGCAAGGCTTCCAATATATAAAGTGTTCTTGTATCATTCAGAATCCATTACCACGACAAACAAAATAACTTATTTCCCTTCCATATATCTATATTTTTTCCCGTTATCTATATCTTTATCAAGATATAGATATATTACTGTTTTATATATATATATATATATATATATATATATATATATATATATATTCATGCACATTCGAATTTACAACAGTAGAATAATCGGCGTTTACCAAGATAAAATGTATTTTTCAAGCAATATAGAATATCTTCTCCCGAATTATTATACACTTTTTGCGATGGTTTATTCAAATATCATTTTACATCACACGTCTAACTTGTTATATTATTGATACGTTTTATTTATCTATCTATCTATCTATCTATCTACCAATGTGAGCCAAAAAGTAATTCTTTTTTCTTTAAAGCAGAAATAATTTCCTACGCAAGTACATGTATCACACATGAAAATGTCCTCTGTGAATCACTTCTTTTCTTCTTAACATCGTCACCGTTTCTTGAAGTAGCAATGTTCCACCTTCGATTAAGCGCATGTATTCCAGCCTCGTAAAATTCTGTTGACTGTTCGTTGAGCCACGTCATCATGGCAGTTTTTACTTCTTTATCTCTAGCATAATATTTGCCTCTTAAATCTTATTTCATGTGGCTGACGAGATGATAAAGATTATGTCAGAGACGAGGAAGGAAGTGAAAACTGCAGTGATGACGTGAATTAAAGAAAAATCAACAGTATTTTACGAGGCAGGGAACATGGTCTCATTCGAAGGTTGAACACTGATATTGAGAAACGATGACTATGTGAAGAAGTTAGGATATGATCCAGAGAAAACCAGGTTCATTCTGATGTATGATACATGTTCCTGTGTCTCTGATTATTCCTGTACTAAAGAAAAAGGCATTATTTCTACTCACCCTTCTCTCTCTCTTTCTCTCTCTCTCTCTCTCTCTCTCTCTCTCTCTCTCTGTATCTATCGATCTATTTATCTTGTATGATTAACACTATAACTTTGGTGTTCACCCTCAGTTTTTGTAATCACACCAAACCATATATATATATATATATATATACACACACACACATATATATATATATATATATATATATATAAATATAAATATATATATATATATATATATATGGGGGGGTGATGAAAATGTTAGGTAGCCATATACACGAATATGGCCATGTGCAAAATAGACATGTAATGTTCATTACTACAGAACATATAAAGAACAGGAATCTCAAAAACACGTAACTACGAAACCTTTTTATTAACTTTGAGTTAAAGGTTTCGACGTAAGGAGGAGAGACACAATCTTCTATGCTGTCTTATTCATTTGGCCCCCAACTCGAGCGGCCCCCCATAGGGCGTAAGTTCGCCTCGCGCCTGTGAGCTCCAAAATTGATCCTTCTTGTTCGGCGTCCAAAACCCGACTCTTATTTTCTTCAAAATTCTCACACAAACTTCCGCGTGCTTCCGGTGCGCGTGACGTCACCCGCACCTTGTCACCCAGTATCGTCTCGGACTGTTATGATATCTGAGTAACACCTCCATCCGCTCGCACGCACCCGCGTTAACACCTGCTTCAATCTTACACCCAAACAACCCATGTGCTGAGCCGAAAGGTTCTCAGCTTAACTAAACTCAAAGGCATGAACCGAAATCCCTCGGCTATTTCATAACAAAAACAGGTTCTCTGCTTCATCAAAAATGGATTTCCCTAAATCATGAAATGCATCCAAAATTCTATGTATTCATCATGCAATTCAATACACTTCATATATATTTCTTTAACGTTTTATTTTTCAGGCTATTTTAGTAATTTTGTGAATAATTTATCGATAGAAATATTGTAGAAAACAGACAGCATCGACCTAATACCATAATCAAATTAAATTATTCGATGATTCTACAGTCTTTGCATTAGTCTATTATAAGATATCTATAGGATTTGGCAAGTTATGCAAATGCTCTTGTTCTTTGATTTCTAGTGAATGTTAACTTCACACCCAATACATTGCGAATGTATCGAGCAAATTCTCTTCGAAAAATTCAATCCAAGGATTTAGAAAGTTTCAATAACTCATCAAAAGTAGTTCATACTCCTTTTCAAATGTTTGAATGAATATTAAAATGGCCTAACATAGTCTTTCATTGGTTTTTCTGATTGATATGTTTCAGTATTAGAGATCACTTGACCAATTCACCATTATTTTTCATCTTCATATCAGTTTATTTTTATTCATTATTTTTCTGTTGTTATAAATAATAACAAAAAAAAAACCGGTTGGTATGTATTTTTTCAACTCCTTTTCCTACTTGAGCAGAATGTGACACATAGTAAATTGTTTGGTTGATTATATTTGGTTTGAATTTAGATTTTTCTTTTCCAACACTTGTTGCTTTACCAAGGCTATAGAAGCCAGTTTTTCGTACTGTTTACCCATGGCTGGTAAAAGAACCGATGGATTATCCCCTTTTCCAAGGGAATTATCGAAAAGTGAAACACAAACAGCCTCTTTTAGTTTTGAACTTGTCACCGATTTTATTTCCAACATCGATAACACTTATATGAAATTTGCTTCTTTACAAACAAAAGAAAACCACAATCTAGACGTAGTCTTTGAAGAAAATTTCACCTGTATTATCAGATATTTGAAATTCTTCTGATATTATTTTATGCTGAATTTTGACTCAAAATGCTTTAGGTGAAATATGTCTTCTTGGCATGAAACGATATGTTCTCTAACAAATGATCAGTAGAATTGATTCCACATGGTATAAGGAAAATCTCGTGTTACTCACGGAAAAGATTGGTAATTTATCAGATCAAATGTATGGCGTGATGGAGACTATTAATACCATCCATAAATCGTTCAATAATTTTCTTCAGCCTCGAAATGCCAGAAGCGTCACTTATTACCACATACAAACTGAACTTAAAAGCAGCAAGGAATCAGACCGAGTATTAAGTTATGAAAAAAATACAAAATGAGATTTCATCATCATCATCATTTCTTACTGATTTCAAGGGTTTCCTTTACCTTCGCCATTCGTTTCTATCATCCAACACTTCCGGCAGGTCTTCTAGATTACGTCCTGTGTCCGTACAGTGCTTTTGTAGATAAGTTGTTTTTAATCGTTCAACATTTGCACGTCCCTGTGAAGGGGTCCATAGAACAACGTTGCGTATGAGTTCGTTATTATTTCTCCAGCAGTGACCTGGATGTCATGTTTGTCTTCGTTCAGCGGTTTTTGAGATGGAGGCTACAGCTGCTTTTTGTGGAATTTTGCTTCAAGGATTTGTTCAGTATAGCACGTAGCATTCTTGTGCAATTTACATCTAGCTTCTTCTCTATACGCTAGTCAGCGTCTACGTGTTGCATCCATATAGTAGAATTGATACAACTGCTGCTTGGAAAAATGCCTTTTATTTTATCGGATAAGTCTAACTTCCATAAGATCGATAAACTATCGACAGCAGTCTATGATCTCGTTCGACGCATACTGATGTCATTTTCAGATGAGACACTACTCACGAGAAACGTGAACTTGTTTACTTGTAATGTTTCACAAATATTTCCTCTTTTTTTTGTTATGAATGAAGGAATGATTGTTTATATCGCAAACATTGTAATGGATACCTCAAAAGTTGAAGTTTAAAATTGGTGTAGAATCTTGAAAATTCAGTATGTTATTGCTATACATCCTATGAGATGACTGACTAATGTTTATGATTTTTGTTTCAAATGAACAGTTACAGCAGGAATTGGAATACATCCTAATAAATTTTGATTGTCACAGAAGATGAATTTCAAAAAAATAATCTAGACGTGGGGACACTTAGAAGAACGATATTCTATAAAAGTATGTTTTAAACTTAGAATGCTTCGGAGTACTTTTCGACAATCTTGCATGAATCGAGCATCAGTTTTTGAGTGGCATAAGAGATTCAAGAAAGGCAGGGGATCTGTGAGGGATGATGAGAGGTGTAGGAGGAGTGAGGAAGTCAATATATCTGAGTTGCTTGACCAAAAGTGTTAGGGTTAGCGTTACTATGTTGAGGTTTTAAGGGAATTCTGGATGAGATTCCGTCGGAAGAGGACAGTACTCTTCAAATCGGGCCAGTAGCATTTCCACCAGGACAATGCACCAGTCAACAAGTCCATCCTTGTCACAGACTATTTGGTTAAGATGGGCATCAAGACAGTTCCTCAGCCTCCCTATAGTCCAAACCTTGCTCCCTGTGGCTGACCTTTGGTTATTCCCTAAGCTCAGAGGCTATCGTTATGAGACAATTGAGGAGATGAAAGAAGATGTGACGAAGGTCATTGACACGCTCACACAAGATGACTTCCATTGGGCCTTCCAGGAGTTGTTGGAACGGTACAACAAGTGTATTGCAGCCGGAGGAGATTACTTTGAAGGGGACTAAAGTTTCATGTGTGTACTATCAATAAAAGTGCACATACGAAAAAAGTCTGGAAACATATTTAAAGATCCTCGTATAATCTGCCTATGAAATATCTCCGATGTAAGACATTGTTCATCGTCATGAATTTTCTTGTCCATTGGTCCATTTGTGTGAATTCTTATCTTGTCCATTTTACGAATGGCTCCGAGTAAATGACAAAGTGGACCGCCCAGGTGGTTATCGCTTTGATAAGATTTCTGTTGCAGAACTTGGTTTTGAAAAGTGTTTCTATTTGTCTGGCATATTTGTTGTTTTTTTTTTCTTTCAGCTCGTTTGATAGTGTCTGCTTTTTTTCTTTCTTTCAGCTTGTTCGATGGTGTCCACATTTTTTCTTCTTTCAGCTCGTTTGATGGTGTCCGCTTTCAATATTCCCAAGTACTTGTAATTTTCATTTTCACCAAGTGTTCTGAGTCTTTTTTGATTTGGCTGTTTTATTCATTTAGTAATTACTATTTTCCCACTATTCATTGTTTTCCACGCCAGCGTTAGCTGTTGGTCTCTTACGGGAGTTTGAGTAACAGGATGTGTTCTCAAGTCTTCACGACTCTCCTCAGTATTCCGGCTGATTTGAGCTATGCCTGGATGGTCTCCAATTTTCCTCTGATTTCTAGTACCTTTATGAAGACTTTAGAGATTGTACTGAGAGCTTTAATTACAAGTGGTATCAGCACCACCTTCATGTTCTATAGTTTTAAAAGTGGAAAAGAGTATGTCAGGTGTACGAAAAAAATTCTCGAAAATGAACTCTGCTGCTGGAATCCCATGTCAACACCATGTCAGCCCACATTAAAAGATATTCATAGTTATTCTTGAAATTGACGTTAGAAGAACTTCAACAAATGGACCAGAGGAGAAGAAAACTAATGACGATGCATTAGACATACATCTGAGAGATGATAGACTATATGTGTCAAGAAACAGAGAAATAGGACTCGCCAATATTAGCGTTGATGCATCAATACGACGACTCGAACGTTATGAAAAAAGAGCAAAGAAAGACTTATAATAGCGACCAGAAACAGCACAGGCAATATAAAGACTGAAAGTACGACAAAAAGTAGGACATAGAAATGGGGAGAAAAATAACTGTATGGATACTTCAAGAAACAAACAAAGGAACTTTCAGAGAAGTAGACCAGGAACTGGCTAAGAAAGGTAACTTAAAGATAGAGACTAAATTATTTCTGATTGCAGCACAAAACTGTTGTCCAGAGCGGGCGTAAACGGCAATAGGAAAACTGATTCTTGTATCAATCCAACAGAGACCACTATTGTTGGTTTCAGGGCGTATTGAGTTGAGCGCTCTCTCCCGCTCTGTTCCTTCTCTCTCGCTTTCTCCCTAGTTCTCCTTCCTTCCTTCCTTCCTTCCTTCCTTCCTTCCTACGTTCGTTCGTTCGTTGAGTTGTAACGCGTTCGTCAGGCAACTGCACTTAGAATCGTTGTCCCTTTCAGCCGTTACTGTGCGTATTTGTATGTTCGTAAGCTCTCGCACCAATTTGCATACGCGTACATTACCTCTCGCTGGTTCGAGATCTCCCCTCGTCAAATATGCTCGCGGCAGCCATATCGGTTTCTCTTCGACAAGCCAGACACGTTCGTGCGCGCTTCGAATGCCCAGGTACGTTACCTTTACAAAAACAACGCCACACGGAGCGCCTATCTTCAAGCCAAAATATATAGGACACAATAGAATTGCAAGTGCTGGTTATATTGTGATAGAGGAGAACCATTAAACACATTATTAGCAAATTTGCGCTAACATCGTACAATACAATACACGAGCATTGGGAAGGTGATCCATTGGGAATTGTCGAAGGAATTCAAATTTGACCTTCCTACCAAATGGTATATGCACCAACCATAATCCGTCCTGGAGAACGAGATGCACAAAATACTCTCTGATTTAAAGGTAAAAATTTGTCACCTAACCAGTATGAAGACCAGCTTGAGAAATAGATTAAAAAAGGGAACCCTCGGACTAGTGGGTGAAAATGAAAAAAATGAAAATAAGAGAGAAAAGGACCAAGACTCTGCCAAAAAAATTAAAAGAATTATGGAACATGAAGGTGACAGAAAGACCAGTTGTAATTGGCGCGCCTGGAACGATACCCAAATGCTTTGTAAAGGAACTGAAGAAGTTGGAAATTTGAGGACTTGCAGAGACTATCTACACTAAAACATTGTTGAGATCGGCCAGAATACAAGGAAGAGTCCTGGAGACTCGAGGAGACTTTCTGTCACTCAAATTACAGTAAAAGGTAATCTGTTAACACTTGTGTGAAAAACTTTCAATTTTTGACAATAATGATAATATTAAAACCAATAATGATTATAATGTTTACCATAACATCGCTATGTTGGGAACATATTCAAAGAGAAACAGAATCACGATTAATAGCAGCCTAAAATAACACCATAAGAAATAATTATGTAAAAGAGAGAATAAGAAAAAATGAAGAAAATAGTAACTGAAGGCCAAGCAGAGACAGACAGACAGACAGATAAATGAAAAGATAAATCACAAGATAAGCGAAAGCAGCCAGCTGGTGAAGAGGAGAATACAAAAGCAGACATGACTGATTAGGCAAAGTGATCCACTGAGAGATGTTCATGTGATTAACTTTTACTATACTGCCAAATGTTATCTGAACAGACCTGTGTCTGACCAGAGTTTGTCCAGGAGAAAAAGACGCACTGAAAGATCAGGGATTATGAGATTAAAAACGATTACCCAATCCCGACCAGAAGACAGGTTCTGGTGTTAGTCAATAAAAAGAAAAAGACCTTGCAAGTGAGCTAAAAGAGAAAAAGAAAATGTTATTGAGAAAAATATCTACCATTGGATGTGCTTTCGGAACAATATCCTAGAATTCGGAAAACAGAATGGGTTATTGCAAATCCGAGGGGGAAGTGACATCGTCTAGACGATATCACTGCTGAGAATATTAAAGTCATGGAAGGGTGAGGTGAGGCAGATTTCACTGAAGATCAGCAGTTATGTTTGGCATGAAAAACCCAGATAAATAACATATAATCAGGAAATGTACAGGTGGATAAAAACTTACTAAATCACAAGAAATGGTCAGTCACCTAATGTGTATTGACGACATCAAATTGTTTGCCATAAACGAAAAAGAATTGGAAACCCTAATACAGGCAGTGAGAATATAGAATCAGGATGTAGGGATGAAATTTAGCATAGAAAAATGTGCTATGCTAGTAATTAAAAACGGAAAACGACACACGGTGGAAGGAATGGAACCACCAAATCAATAAAAAGTTAGAACACTCGGGGGGAAAAGAAACGTACGAATATTTGGGAATATTGGAAGCTGTCAACATCAAACAAGTAGAGATGAAGGAAAAACTTTTTTAAAAGTACCTAAGGAGAACAAGAATGCTACTTGAAACCAAGTTTATAACAGGAAACTTATAGAGATAAATATATAGACTGCCTCCTCGTTATATACTCGGGACCATTCATGAAGAGGAAGGAGGAAGAGAACTTGCCAGCATTGAAAATAGCATTGATGCATCGATACAAAGACTCGAAGTAAACATAGAGAAGTGCAAAGGAAGACTGATTTCAATAACTAGAAACAATACTGACAAAATGAAGACCACCCTAAAGAAAATAACTAGAAAAAAATGGAATAAAAACAACTGTATGAATATTTTAAGGGACAAACAAGAGACATTTCCCACGAGAAAACATGGACGTGGCTACAAAAGGGACATCTTAAGAGAGAAACTGAATCTCTTCAAATAGAAGCACAAAACAATGCTCTATGAACGAATTATATCAATGCACGAATAGACAAGACGCAACTAAAATTCCAAATGTGGTTATTTGGTGATAGAGACGAAACGATCAATCGCATGATAAAGAAATGCAGCCCCAAAAATACTTATATAACACAAAACACGACTGGGTGGGTGTGGTGATCCACAGGGAATTGTGCATGAAAATGAAATCTAATCATACGAACAAATGGTATATGCATAACCCAATATCTGTCAAGGAGAATGAGACGCACACAATCCTCTGTTACAAACGAATCACCAAATCACGGCCAGATGACTAGAACTAATCATAGTCAACAAAAAAAAAGAGAACCTGCCGAATTGTGATCTATGCTCTCCCAGCTATCCAAAAAGAAAAATTGTAAGAAAGTGAAAAGAAAAATAAGTACCTGGACTTTGCTTGGCAATTAAAAAAATAAGGAACATGGAAGTGAAGGGGATACTAATTGTAATTGGTGCTCTTGCCATTGTCACCAAAGGATCAGTAGAGGGTCTGGATGATTTGGATATAAGAGGGCAAGTGGGGATTATCCAAACTACCGCATTGTTAAGATCAGTCAGAATACTGAGAAGAGTCCTGATGACTATTGGAGGCTTACTGTCACTCAAACTCCAATGATACAGCATCAATTAGCGCGGGTGTGAAAAACTCTCCAATAATAATACTACTACTAATAAAAATAAATGAGAACTTGCAAAATTGTCGACTTTGCTGTCCCAGCTAACCACAGAATAAAACTGAAAGAATGTGAAAAGAAGGATAAGTACCTCGACCTTGCTAAGGAATTGAAAAAATATGGATCATGAAGGTGACGATTGTACCAGTTGTAACTGGTGCGCTTGGAACAGTAACTAAAGGATTACTAAATTGACTAGCGGACTTTGAAATTGGCGGAAGAGTGGAGCCCATGCAAACTCCTACATTATTGAGAACGACCAGAACACTGAGAAGTGTCCTGAAGACTTGATGAGATTTGCTGTCACTCAGACTCCAGTGATAAACTATCAGCCAA
>OY757904.1:12513248-12580748 GCA_963585895.1 Sepioteuthis lessoniana | reverse complement strand
TGTCCAGACAACATTTTTCATATCAGCCATTTTTACTCTATGCCGTTCATATTCTTGACTTTTAAACGTCCTTCGGCTGTATCACTAAGAAAATTTCCGCATAAAAGAGCTCAAGTGTCATTTATGATAAGATATTTCCTGTTTTTTCTCTTCTTTCATTTACATCTCCCTATGACTTATGATTTCCTTAAGTACTTTGCTGTATAGATTCGCAAGTACCAACATTATATATATATATATATATATATATATATATATATATATATATATATATATATATATATATATATATATAAACTAATTAACCTGTGATTATTTTTCTGTTTCATTGCAGATATATTCGAGATCTGTCTGAAAAATAATGGGACTAGTGTAAGAAAGAAGAAAATATTTCGATTCCAAACAGTAAACTACACGGTTTCCTATTCAAAGTAACCCCCACCGAATCCGATGCACTTTGCCATATTCACCCGCCACGTTTCTTTTCAGTGTTGGAAGAATTTTTCTAAGTTACCCCGCAACTCCCCTTACGGCCCTCTTGATAGCCTTCGTGCCTTCAAAAAAGTCCCATTGATGATCCGCTTAAGCTTGAAGGAAAGAAAAAAGACACACGGGGAGAGATTAGGTGAATAAGGAAGTCATTCCTCTT
Source organism: Sepioteuthis lessoniana (assembly GCA_963585895.1). Classification (NCBI taxonomy): domain Eukaryota; kingdom Metazoa; phylum Mollusca; class Cephalopoda; order Myopsida; family Loliginidae; genus Sepioteuthis; species Sepioteuthis lessoniana. The sequence continues at coordinate 12,580,099 of OY757904.1, read as the reverse complement.
GGGTCGGAACATCTGGATTCTCAGGGTATTGTGGGCAGATGCACTTTCGGTGTAATCGCCTAACAGCTTCGGCAATGTCGGGGACTTCTACAGACTTCTCAGGAGCTTAGTTTCCTTGTCATATTAAAAATGTGTTGCAAATTTTAAGGGACAGAAATGAATAACACTAAGAGATATAAGGTTTATAGCTGTATATATTTACGGAAATACTGACAGTAATGGTTAACTGTAACTGACTAGACTCGATTGACTTGTTTATCGAGTCAGTCACTATTTATAGTTTTAGAAAGCGTCCCTACAGTGACGTCTTGGGTTATATCACAATAACAAATGCTTGTCTCATCACGTGATATGACTCTACAAATCAATTCAGGTTGAGTTTGAAGACGCGGAATTCCTTCTGATCGTCATTTAGCAGTCTTATCCCAATGTTTCTGTAGATTTTCCGCATGATCAGATCTTTCCATCATTTTTTTTTTTATGCCCAGCTGACTTGCAATCATTCGCAAAGTTAACGGACGATCACCACACACCATCGGCCTTATCCATCTGACGTTTACCTCTTTCTTTTTGCACCTGTTGTCGGCTTTTACCTTCTCGTGCCCTTCTTGGAAACTCTTGTGCCACTCAAAAATACGTGTGTGCGACATTTGTTATTTCCATTAGGGTACTTGTAACGGAATTTGGCCCGATTGGAGCAAATATTTCAGCTTTTATGTGTGACACAAACTTCATCGATTATTGTTCAATGCTGACGGCTGAACGACTTGATAAAGAGAAATTGTCAACGAAGCATGAGAAAAATATGCAACGGTTATAGAAAGCGAAGCTTACAGTTATATAGACCAAGGTATGTTAGATGATAACAGAATCTGTTAATCACCCTTTCGTCTATAGCTCACACACCGCACCCAGTCCTGGTAATTTTAGATATTCCTTGTATTTTATTCTATTCTTAACGTAAAAAATGTGGTTAAGAAATTTAAAAAAATAAACGGATGATGTGATACAAAGCTCGGAATGGTTTTCGTCTGCTTTTCGTATTTGGAAGTGAATCGCATTGTGATTTAAGACAATTTGTAAATGTTGATAAAGGCAGGGAAAACGATGATTTTTTATGGGAGAAGTTGAATAGATATTTCCTCGACGGAATATCATAAAAAGTCCACTTCAAAATCAATAAAATAGTTGATTAAATGAAAATCTTGTTCTTTTTTCTATACCATATAACAAAGTCAATACCTATCAGTTTTTCGGCTCTAAGAGAAGCAGTGATTAAGGTAATCTTCCGAAAAACAATATATACTGCTAGTCATAAGTATTTGAACTGGGGTGTCTATTATTTAAAGTACCATTAAACATTTTGATCAAATGAAACAATGTTAGTCTTTGATTTTGTCAACTCTCTAAAATGTGCATGGGTGTTTGCTTTTTCCATACTCTTGATCAATTTTTTACACGTGTTTAGTAATTTACAAAGCGCTTTGCTTTGATGTGGCACAAGGCCGAATGAATGGGGCGCCCAATGAGACTCGAACTCACTCGTGTAGGTCTGCTAGTCTAGCTTGCTAACCGTTACACCACCAGAGGAGAAATCAAAATAACTGTTTCAATCCAATCATGTTATTCTGCTATGAAAATAAATTATAAGAATTGTATCATTCAGAATCACGATATAATTAAGAATATGCAAAGTTATATCAAATGTTATAAAATGTGATTCATCTCACCTTTTTTTTCTATTCGTACCTCTAAAAACCAAGTAATTTTAAACAAACACCCCGTTCAGTCAAATAACTATGAGCAGGAAGGAAAATTCCAAGTTCCATTGGGTTATTATAAAAGAAACTGATGTATGTTTATTTTCGAACCTTGTCTATTCACTCAGTCCAAAAACTTTCCTGATTATTATACGAATCAGACACCATAGATAGAAATATATTGATCAGAATATATTTAATAACTAACCCATAATATTTAATTTCTACGCTCGTGTATATATATATATGTATATATATATATATATATATATATATATATATATATATATATATATATATATATATATATATATATATATATATATATATATATATGTATATAAATATAACGCAAAAATAGATTTTCCATAAAAAGTTATCTATTCTATGATAACAGAGCAAGAATATTCCAGAAAAATACCATAGTAATGGCCACAAGAAATCAGTTACGAGAAAATCAATATAGTTTTCAAAATAATCCGATCGAAATGCAATAAAATTGACTAATCAAAGATATATATATATATATATATATATATATATATATATATATATATATATATATATATAACGTGTGATAAAGCCGTGTGACTCTCACATGAAAAAACTAAAACTATGTTCAATATAGCGAAGACTAAATAAAAAGGAATACATCGAGTTACTAGGAAGGTTGTAAATGACATCGAGGTAACTTATCAACACGTCTATAATTAGATATCAATTCGCTTCAGGAATTTGTTTCAGCATGTTCTATCAAGTATAATTAATCTTCCGGACACAATCTCCATGTTTGTTTCCTCCTTTTTCTAAACATCGGTTTCTTTCACAATATTCCCTTTTATTATGAGAGTTATATCCTTTTATAGCATATATATTTCGATAGTATTGTTGCCATTTAATATGTTAATAAAGATGATTGTATGATTACACCATCTATCTATTTTGAATTTGTATATATATATATATATATATATATATATATATATATATATATATATATATATATATATGTAATGTTAAAAGTATAACATCTTGCGGCTTTTTTAATCGGAATATGCCAAGAAGTTAGATATCTCCAACGTTTGGATTGCATCATTAGGATTATTACTAGTGTTGTTGATGTTATTATGACTCATTTTGTTAAGAGTTTTATAACCATCTCGAAATATACGTGTATAATTATGCACATATTGAGTATCTGTAAAATGATTTAATAATTTTTAGCAGTTGCATACAAAACAGTGTCTCTTACCTGTCCACCTCTGAATTATGATCTTATACCTTTTTTTTAAAGGTATCTTACTTATGCAACGACCCTGTCTTTTCTAAATTTTCCAACATTGTATGAATAACTCTTTTCGGTATGAAGCATTGAGATAAGTTAAATACGCGTGTAAAAGAATTGAAGGCGTCTCCCATTTGAGCTAAACACTAAAATTTCCTAGCTAACAAGTAACTAAATTATTGTCTTTTTGTGATGCAAAAAAAAATCTCACTTCTGTTAAAGATCCAATCGTGTTAATCACCTTCTGAGATAAACAGTGCATTTGCCTTATAAAGTTTTAACGCTTTTCAGCTCAGGATTTTTTTTCTCTCTCATAACGAGCTTATCATTTTCTTTTTATATCTGACAATGAGATTATCAGTCATTTCTATCAATGGTATTTCTTTTATATTCTATATGATATTTCGTTTCTTGATATAACTTCCTTTTGGAGACACTTTTTTCAGTTGCGTATTTCCTTGTTTTGCTGCAGTGCGGTACTTCTGTATATTTACACGCATTAGGTCGCAAAAAATGGTCCAGATAATTCGGTTATATATGTGTTGATGATTAGGAAGAGTCTGTTTGTCTGTCCGCTATAGACGAACGAAAGTAGAGACAGCAAATTTGGTATGTACGCTGCTTGAATTCAGAAGAATGGTATTAGTTGATAAAATATGGTAGAAATCAGTTCCTGTTAAATGGACTTTTAAAAGTGTATATAGACCTCACAGTGAAGTTATTTTAATTCACGACATAGAAATTCATTGATAATTTAACTTTCCATTCGTCAAAGCAACAAATCACGAACGTCTTATTAAAATGATTATTCACATTTAATTAAATATTATTGATTGGGTTGATAAATTGTCTTTCAAAACGGTGATGGGGTATTATTATCTGACACTAACGCTAAGTTAAGACAAATGATTTTACAAAAAACAATAATGTATGGAGCAGTAAATCTTTAAATGCCACATGTTTAAACTACGACAAAAAATATGTTCCTGACTAAATTTGACAGTATCAACTTCAAGAATATAATTGATCAATGTTTTCAAATATGTTCAATAAAGTTGGTATAGTCTTGTAGGGTCGGAAGACATATCAAACATTCCATGTCATTCCATACCATTTTTAAACACATTTTGTCGTTAAAATATTTAAACGAGCCGAGCCAATGTTTTTCTTACATAGTTAAACGGTATCAAGTATTATTTTGTAATAGTAAAAATTTCACATGAGTGCTTTTTTTTGTACTGAATTTAAATTTCAAACAGATCTATTTGACCTATAGATAAGACACTATCATATGCTACCACTCCAGGTCAGGGTAAAAAAGAGAGAAATAATAGCGATAAGGCACTCTACATTCACCAAACCATCAAGACATGATCCTTTATATTAACTAGCTTAATGCCATAGCCAGGATACGCATTGAGAGGTGTCTTACCCCTTTACAGAGATTAGTCTGTGTATTCTACAGCCCCGGGAGACCTGGGTTCAATCCCAGATCGCGTCATACCAATGACTTTAAAAATGGTACTTGATATATACTCAGCAATATAACATACGTATTAAGGGTAAAGTGGAACAATCCAAGGAAAGGAGTAGCGGCCTCCCCTACACCTCGGTGTAGTAGCTATTGAAAAGGGATTCACGGGTCACCCTTTAAAATGGTCGCCAACTTACATATATATATATATATATATATATATATATATATATATATATATATATATATATATATATATTTATCTGTTAGTTTTCATCCATTCTAGATAGCTTCGTAAATTTTGAATTTATGTCATGTAATCTCTCGTTGACTGAATTTTCTGATGAACCGAATCGACTATTATAGAGGAGTAGCTGTAGTTTTATAATGAAACTATTTGATCCTGGCAGTTGTAATATGAGGTGCCTCCACCCAGCATGTATTGATGTTCGGCATGACCTGTTTTGTGATTCATCCTCCTTACTTCTCATCCACTATGGTTTTCATTGATATACGCTTGTTTATCTCGTATAAATATTTACTTCATGAGATGCTGTTATCTAGTGCAAAGTCCGGGAAAGATAACTATTGCGCAATTTTATTGTCGTAAAATAATACATATTATATTTCACGTTTGAAAGATTTTGAAAAGGTGACTTCATCGTCTCTGACAGAAAAAATGTTGAATTCTTATAGCTACAATTTTCTTAAATTCTGACTTATGAAAGTTAACTACCTTTTTTTTTATTTTGATCGGGCTTCTTAGATTGATGTTAATGCATTTGGTGATTAATTAACTTTTTTCCTTTCCTCCTACTCTTTTGCATGTTTTCCTTTTGGTTGATTTACACAGAAAATTTAATAGAACAAACTTACTTACTTTTTCAACGATACTATTTTTTCAAAAGTTCACCATTGTTAAATATATATAGAAATAAATTTAAGCAAAATAGTATTTGTAAGAGTTTTGGGCATACCATTTTTTGTTGAAGATTTTCTGTTTGGGCTTGAACTTACTTTTGTGGTCTGGATAATTATTTTGCTTGGACTTTTATACGTAGCATTTTTGTATTTTTTGCGTCTTTCATCAAGGTGAGGGAGGCATTTTTATTCACTTTTTGTGTGTGAAAAGTATAATGCATATCGAAATTTTATTTTTGCCCAGCTACACAGGCTATTCGTATATACATTATTTGTAATTTTAAGCAGATTTTGTAACCAGGAATTGAGTTTTATAGATTTAATAGTTTCATTTTCAAACATTTTAGTTTTAACTTAGAGCATATCCAACAATCCTTTTTGTTATCATTGAAGCTGGTGGATTGTTTTTATTCCTTACTTTAAAAAATAACCTTCCATTTCGTAATTTTCCTTTTCATTTGGCTTTTTCCCTTTAATTCTGTGGATGATATTCTTCTTAGGGGTGATTCTTCTTGAATAAATTCATAACAGGAATATTTACCAGACACAGAAATTACAGCTTTTCACTTTTAGGTAGAATTACTTTTTATTATTAAAATGCATACAAAGTGATTATACAAAAATACTTAACCGTATTTAATGTTCAAGTGCTGCTCTCAAGCTACATCCTGTCCCTATTGAATATTCCTGGAGATAACTATTTTCCTTTACGCAAGAGATACGTGTTCAGGTATCGGGTTAAAAGGGGAACAATAGAGTATTTTTTTTTCTGCTAGCAATACTTGCCCAATAGAAACGACTACTAATTTCAAAGAATTCACGTTTCTTTTCGAACTATTTTTCTCAACTGATCTACTTTCTATCTTTACATGTTTTCTTTCTCTTAATGGTCAAAGTTTTCAATACTACTGTATGGATCCACCACATTGACGCTAAAAAATACATGAAGAAAAGGCTAGATGAGAACTATATATGAATGTAACACGATGGTTTGAACGAATATAAGAAGTAACGCAGGAGTACTGCTGTATGACCACCTACCCCCATCTCATTAAGTAGGACGGGAAAGTTATGTGGGGCATTGCGGAAGAAGCAAAAAACAAACTGATAAGTGACGTTCTCTGTTAGAATGCTCCACATGAACACACTAGTGTGGGTCGATCAGCAAAGACTTGCATTCATCATTCTGTCCGGACACTGGATATAGTCCACAAGACCTACCACGAGTGATGAATGACTGGAACAAATAGTGAAAAAGAAAGTGTGTCAAGAGACTTCATGCCACCTGCGTGATTTGATGATGATGATGATGATGATGATGATGATTATGATTTATTTCTTCTCATGTCTTTTATGAAATGGAAAGCGTAATCCTCAAATGAAACTTTTATAGGAATAAAAATCAGATGACTAAAAGTGCTGGAAAACGTTTTCTTTTTTATAGAAAATACACAAAATAAAGGATTTTATTTCTTGAATTCTTATACTGCTCTCCTTGCCAGCATTTGAGCACTTTTTATTTATAGAATATTTTTGTTCTCATCTGTTTATATATATATATATATATATATATATATATATATATATATATATATATATATATATATATATATGTACTCTCATCATTAGCCATTAAATTTCCTTGTTGGTCAGAAGCACTTCCGTTCACTTAATGAAATATCGATTGTGCGTGTCTCTATTTACCAAACCACTGCACGAACGAATATTAACATTTTGTTATGTCACTTGTAAGCATTGTTTTTCTAGAGCACCGTTCTATTAACACTTTCCGTGATCGTTTATCCTTCTTTCTATCAATGTTTTCTGAAATGTTACATTTTTAGAACAAAATAACTTCTGCATTATCTCATAACAAAGTCTTATATCTGATCCATGTTTATTCATTTTTGTTCTAGAAAAATATTCATAGCACTCAGTTTTCCCGAGGTATTTTTGTGAATATAAGTTTTTATTCCAGGGATTTTTCTTCACAGGAAGAGCATAAAAATAAGTATGTATTTTTTTTTTATTTATTAAATTTGCAGAGTTAAAAGAATTATTTTATTAAAATTGCATAGGGTAACACACAGACAGAACCAAGCGGAAATGATAAGTAACAAAAATGCTAATTAAGGCATATATGCAAACAATGTTTATTTTCTTTTCAATTGCGTACAGATTTTTTTGCCCAAATGTTATATAATAGCCGAGGGATTTCGGTTCATGCCTTTGAGTTTGGTTGGGCTGAGAGCCTTTCGGCTCGGCACATGGGTTGGTTGGGTGCAACATTGAGACCGGTGTTAACGCGGGCGGATGGAAGTGTCACTCAGATGTCATAGTGGTCCGAGACGAAACGGGGTGGCGGGGTGCGGGTGGCGTTGCGCACCGTAGGCGCGCGGAGGTTTGTGTGAGAATCTGAAGAAAGTTAGAGAGTTGAGATTAGACACTGTACGATGACGGTCGACCGTTGGTGCTCGCAGACGCGAGGCGAACTTGCGCCCTATGGGGGGCCGCTCGAGATGGGGGCCAAATGAATAAGACAGCATAGAAGATTGTATCTCTCCTCCTTACGTCGAAACTTTTAACTCAAAGTTTATAAAAAGGTTTAGTACCTGAACAAGAATTCGTTACGTGTTTTCGAATTTCGAGATTCCTATGTTCTATCGTTATGAACATTCGATGCCCTTTTCGCACTAAGCGTTAATTGTGAATATGGTACACAAATTCTTGTTCTTGATTATTACCATTCCAACCGTTGCATTAAATCTCTTTATTATTATATTCTGCACACAATATATGGAAAATTTCATACTCAGCAAAGATGTGACACATCCAGTTAAAAAAGAATTGGTGCGAATACGAGTCACTGTCTTTTCTACTATACGTCATATGAGCTGTACACGTAACAACAATCAAATATCTTTGAAGAGGTCGATATTGACTTAATAAAAGTGAGTTGTATTGAATGAATTTGTTTTATGGTCTTTACTCTGCTTAAAAATAAATCTTATAACACAACCTAGACGTAGTGATCTAGCTGGGTTAACAGAGTCTACTGTTCCGATGCTAAAGAACCTAATCTCCCTAATGTGCCGAGGCTAACGAACATAGCCCTCCTACAATTTGCCGAATGCTAGAGAGGAATATAAATGGATTTCTGCCTTTTCCAATGCCATTTGTCCGAAGTTAAACGCAAACTCTCTCGTCCAGGATTTGAACATGGGTTACTGATTACATAAATTATGGCAATAACTAGTACGCCACGCGAGCTGTGAATATAACGAAGATCAAATATCTTTGAAGAGACCAAATCACTTGATAAAAGTGGGTTGTATTGAATGAATTCTTTTTATGCTCCTCTTGAAAAACTGATACCAATTCTCCGTAGTAATTCGGACAATCTTTCTAAAATTCTTAACGCTACGAACACACATAGTCTGTGTGGGGGACTGTCTTTGTATAAGTTTGCGTGATTTCGATTATGTACTACTGCGCTCTTCCGGGTGCAACTGAGTTCACAAAGCTAGCCAACGGCGTTAATAATGATGCCGACAAAGGAAGAAATGTACTCGACAACATCAGAAGTTTTGCGAGCACTCAAAGTGCCTGAAGAGTGAGAACGCTGAAGGGCCTCCATTGTCTGACAAGTTAACAATCCCACTTTAGCGAAACTAAGAGTCAATTGCAGATTGAGACAAGCTACAACGGTTACCTCTGTTAGTCCACATGATCGAGATTTTCATGAAAGCGAGGGCAATATAAAGAGAGGGAAGGTTATCATAATTGTCCAGCCGTCATGTCTTCCATCAGAGCAGGCGATAGATAAGAGCACCCACTCTAGGTGATGCCTACAGGGTTATCACGGTCGCGATGATAAAATTTCTGAAACTTCTGTTCGTTTGACCTTTCTTGAATGACGTCATTATCGCCAATGGTCCGGATACGTGTTCTCCGTCGCTACAAAGAGCATCTCTAAATGCGCTTATCGCCTGTTTTGCTGTTCATTGGCAGGTTTTTTTTTATACAATAACGGGCGGGTTTAATTTATTCACATTATATTTATTGCTCTTCGTTCTTCATTTCTCCTTTCAATTTCGTTTCTTTCTTTATATTTCTCAATTTTTCTTTTCAATTTCCTGAATCCTTCTATTAACTTTTTTCTAAGCTTTTTTCCCCTATTTTCAATGTTGTTAAATTTCTTCTTTTCTAGACGTTTTGGTCTTATTTTACTTTTGTCTTTACCAGGAATAGTCGTCTTTCTTATGTATCTTCACTTTTCTTCAGTATTCTTAACAATTCATTTTTCGTTCTTTACTGTTAATTCTTTTTTCGGTACGTGTTTTTCAAATCTAACTTTCTTCTATATTCCATATAGTGTTTTATTTTTTGACGTCAGTTTATTCCATCATTCTAATCTCTACATTTTTCCTCTTCAAATCTTTTCCACACGTTTCATCAGATGCATTTAGTTTTTTCTTTCCTGTTACTTTATATATTTATCTTCTCTTAGTTTCAATTTATTCCTAATTTCAAAGAATTCACGTTTCTTTTCGATCTGTTTTTCTCAACTGATCTACTTTCTATCTTTACATATTTTCTTTCTCTGAATAGTCAAAGTTTTACAAAGTCTGTCTCTATTTTTATATATATACAGACTTTCAATTTTAGGGGGTCTGAATACCCGCCTGTCCAAAAATTGTTGAAAAAATCGCTCACATCGAAAAAGACGGTATTTAATCGACAAAAAGAAAAAATATTTAAACAATGTTTATAGAGCTTACATAATTTAAAAGCAAAAAAATATTTGTTACAAAAATGGTAACCTTCAATTCCTAAGAAACGGAATATTATCGCAGGAAATTGTTGAACTTTATGCTCCATATATTACAATAAATGAAATCTTTATAAAACCTGAATTTAAAATTTTTTTTTAAGGTAACTTTAAAAACAATGCAATTCGACAAAAGTAATCAAATTAAAGTATTAATGAACAATTCACTGGAATATACGAAGTAAAATTACATTTACTTTAAATTTCATTAAAAGTGCTATTGTATTTAAATTTCCATAGAAAACCTTTTAAAATCATTCTTGTCTGCTGAATGAAACGTTTCTCCGCGGGAAAATATAGATGACGAAAAAACAAAACAAAACTACTTTACTTTTATTTTTAGAAGAATCTATAACTATCAGCGAAATTACAATTCCATAAGGCGAAAAAAACATACAAATAGAAAATATATAATATCTCATATGATTAGATAAAACAAAAACTACTACATTCACCCATGGACGATTAATAAAGGAATGAGTGTCACTTCTATAACTATTTACACACACACACACACACACACACACACACACACATATATATATATATATATATATATATATATATATATATATATATATATATATATATATATATATATATATATATTCTGCTGATTATGTAGGGGTTAACGTCTAGGAAAGAGACACTGCAAGCCACGTTCAAATCCTGGATGAAGCTGTTTGTATTTAGGAAAAGCATGAATCCAATTATTCTCCCTTCAGCTATGGGTAACTGGTCGATCAAACTAGACTCTTTATTTAACCTTGATATGGTAACCGGACAAGAAGAAGGAAAACTCAGAATTTAAACCTGTTAAACTTTGCGGAAAATGACCTTGTGTCGCATCCTGCTCATTGGGAGAAGTCGAAAAAATATATACATTCTATTCTAAAAGCAGAAATCGAAAATCATTCATTCAGAGCTAATTCGGCAAATAAGGAAATTTCCTTTTTAATGATATATCTAGTTCCGAATAATTTTCCGAATTTTTAACATTTTACTCATAATGTTCGAACATTTTTATATGACCGTCTTAAATTTATCTATATATTTCAAAACCAAGTACATTCGTTACTAAAAATAAATAAATAAATTGGCCCAAGCAGCTGGGGCTATAGAATACACCTACTATTCTCTTCAAAGGGGTAAGACTCCTCCACCGAGTGTCCTAGATACGACGCTAAACAATATGATGGTAAGGCTTCAGTAATGTTGGACCTTTGGGGAATTTGGAGTACCCCTTTATTGCCATCGATCCGATGCCTACTATGACTCCGAGTGGTAGCACCTTATAGGGTCCTATCTATGAGTCAAATAGAACTAAGGTCTGTACTTATGCTAAACTGAATAGTTTTAAATAGAACTGTTTATATTTATGAAAATGGATTTGGCATTAAATGACCTAAAATAGTTGATAAACCAAAAAAAAAAACAAAAAAAACAAACAAACAAAAAAACCAATAAATAAATGAATAAATAAACAATTTATATTATATTCTTATGCATGACTCCTTTTTGAATGGTGTAAGTGTTATGAAAATTGATAGGTCAATTTTTGAGGAATAAATTTAAAGTTGTGCTCGCAATTCGATGTTGACTCTTTCGTAAGTCTAGTTTATATCAGTCACTTTTATATTTATTGATCTCTGTTGTTTTATTTCTTCTATTTCATTTTTATTGACTTTTTCATATCTTAAAATGACAAATTCATGCAAATCTACCTTCTTTTTTCATCTTTCTACACATTTTAAAAATATTTTTCACTCCTTTCTTTCTTTCTTTCTTTCTTTCTTAAAATAACTCCATTTGTATTCTTAATTCATTTTTTGAATGTTTTAAATATCCTTTCCTTGTTTTTTTTTTTTTTTTCTATTTCATGAATCAAACTGAATTCTTAAGAGTTGATCTCAAATTTTCTCTGCACTTTTCAGTGTTTTTCCTTCACTGCTCTCCTACACTAAACTTCACAAGTTCCTTAAACATTGTTCTACTTTATATTTCCCCCCTTTAGTGTTTTTAATAAAGTTAGATTCCAACTTTTGAAAAAAAATTATTTTATTTTCCAATGTTCTCTTTTAAAAATATGCCTTTTTACATTTACTGATATATTTGACCAAAAGATAAAACCCAAAGTTACTAACGCTCCGGGGCAAATTGGAACTGGGAGTAATGGTTACAAAGATTTCTTTAACTGTTCCTAGAACCCCTGAACATGAGACTCACTACCAGATACCGGTTATTGTAATATCTACGACACCTCTTTCATGGATGTTTTAATCGTTTGTAGAGGAAACGATCAGTTTATTGTAAGCCACCCTGAGAGGGCAGCCTCAGATATTTTAACTCATTATTAGGAATATTTTTGAAATTGGCCAACAGTTATTTTATCAAGGTCAGTGAGACCTCTATTCTTTTTATGCTTCCCCTTTAACAATATCTTCTTAAGCTACTTACCCTTTCAATATTCTTACATATATCTATTTTCATACTATATTTTTCTTTTATCCAAAACTAAAAATGGTTTCAATACACTTAAAACTGCTCTACAGAAATATTTCTACAAAACTAGAGTCTAAAAATGGAGTATTTCATTCTAAAACTTAGACCACAAAGGGGAAGTTTATATAGTATAATGGCTAAGTGTTGGACTGTGACATCGTAGTACGCGTGTTCCAACTCCAATTGCCCTATTACGTTCTGTTTCAGAAAATACCTTTGGAAATGTACGAACCTACTTCTCCTACCAGCTATGCTTTAATACTACCACTACGGTTGTTCTACAAGTATGGTTTGGGAATTAATAACCTCCGAGGGTTGATGTGCCATTAAACAAAAAAAAGTGAGGTAACTAGTCTAGGAGAAGGAAAACTCTGAATTCAAACCTGTTAAACTCCGCTTAAAAATTGACCTTGTGTCATATCCTGCCTTAGCGGAGGAGTTGGTAAATAGGATAAAACAAAAAAAGTGAAACCAGTGGAAGAACAAAGAATGATCTCTTTCTGAACTTCTTTATCGTTAGGCAAACGTCAATATTTCACTTTATCAACAAAGATTATTTTTAAAGTCGATATTTTATCAGATATGTGACATCAGGTTCTGTAGAACAACAACCAAGGGCACGTAGATAAACATTAAGAAACTGAGAATAGAATATTTTACACCTTTATCCTAATTTCATGTTTCGATTAATTTCTTGAAGTATTTTCTTTAGATAGTTACATTTAAGTGTTTTTCCGATTATATTTACATTTCTAAAAATGCAATAAATTACATCATAATATCCGAATGATGTTAAAACGGTCGGTGTACATTTTTATTTGATTAATTTCGGCTACATTTATTAATATACTCACCATATATATATATATATATATATATATATATATATATATACTACGCACAAGTAGGATGTAAAGCAAGGTCAAGCTTAGTTTGACATATTTGAATTTACAATTTTCATTCTCCTAAACTGGTTGCCAAAGCAATGTTAAAGATCTCTGTCTGCTCTCCATTTTACCCAGAACTTGAGAGAGAATAGGTTGATTCTTTTCTAAGAGCTATCAACGCTAGAATCGAAACAAATCCGTTCAGTCTTTGAACCCGAGTTGTCGTGTTCCGTTCCCACTATCTGTAGACAAAACACACACACACACACACACACACACACACACACACACACACACACACACACACACACACATATATATATATATATATATATATATATATGATTATAAGAGTCAGTATATATGGTTTTATGATATCACACAGCAACAGCTGATCCCCCACACGTATTTATATAAATGTATCTCTCTCTCTCCTCTCTCTCTCTCTCTCTCTCTCTCTCTCTCTCTCTCAGAATATATTTATTTATTTATTTATATTAATGTGTGTGTGTGTTTCTGTGCCTGTGTCCGAGTTTTAGTCTGTGTGTCTGTACCTGTGTCTGTGTTTTTGTCTGTGTATGTGTATCTTTATTTTCTCTAGCAGAGAAACAGCATTGAGTCAACTTGTCGGTCCTGTGACACTCTCATCCATCATCGTATTGTGTTTACTTCTTCATCACGCCTGATGAATGTATTTTTTGTTTTTGTTTTTAGAAAAACGTCATATCAGCTACATACCTTAAAATATATTGCACATCTATGTGAGAAAACTAATAAGAACTCCAACAGCCTAGAAACGAAGCGATAAAACTGGTATTAATCTGACACACTCTACGTAAACATTTGGCAATGCTACAAGCTAGGTATTGAACTGGAATCCATAGGCAGGCAGAAGTGTTCGGGGGTCGAATGAGACTCGAAAAAGGTCAGTCAACACTAATATAGGTCAATCTAAGGAGAGGATTACAGAATCGATTTTGCTGGTTTTATATGATTGTGTCGACATGGTTTACAAACAGACGCCAGTAGCATGCGCAAACGCAGGCAGGCAGGCAAGCATACGTATATATATATATATATATATATATATATATATATATATATATATATATATATATATATATATATATATATAGACTCTACTTGTCACTACAGTCATTAACGAACAATTTCTCTTTCATTATCTCTCTTGCTTACTTAGTACATGTCTAAATACAATCCAAGAATATATATATATATATATATAGAGAGAGAGAGAGAGATAGATATTGCGAACAAGTATCAAAAATTATTTAGTTAAAGCAAAGGTATCAAAAGAGAACACTCCCTTGGCATGATAACCAAATGATTCCGTTCGCGTCCCTCTCTAGAAATTTAGAAATTGGTGAATATTTCCGTTTTTTTAGTCTCTCTAAAATCTGGAATCAAAGGACGTAGATTTATGATTTCTGTCTTATAAATCGAAACTTCCGAACACCACCATCTCCACATTAAATGTGTTTTCATTTTCAGCCAAAAATGATGTCTTGTGTAAGATCTTCAAATAGCATATATCTAAAAGATGACTGTGCAAAGAAAACGAGAGAAAAAGCAATTCCTTTTTCTGCCCTATCCCAAGGTCACCGGATAATCATCTCTGCTAGTAACCCAACAGGAAAAAAATTTCTTAAGGAGACAAGAAAACGACTGTAACACGCCATAGCTTATGGTAGTTTGACTAACCGAAACAGGATAACTCCATAATTCAACACTTGATATGTGAGCAACTGATATGTGTGCAACTGGAGAATAACTGCAGGAATCGATGACATCTCCCGGAAATAAGGAAATACAGAGGCTATTCACAACACAGAAAACATCATCAGCATCTTGCACCTGGGAAAGAAGTAAATTTCTACAAGACTTCAAAGCTGTATTTACCATTACCATTTATAAAAAAAAAAAGACTAAGGCAGAAAGTCTTACTATTGAAACTAATCGCTTGCCAAAATGATGTCGGAGTTCTACTAAATAGCTGTGAGAAACATCTGTAAGAGGCAGCAAACTTTCGGTGTGACAGTAGCAAAAATTCAATGGTCAATTCCATGAGTATATGCCAAAACTAAAACAGATAAGTAAATGTCACGTTCACTGACTTGTCCAAGATTTTTATCAAAATCCGCTGACAGGGTTTTTAAAGATCCTTAATAATTATGGCTTTCTTCCGAAAATGTTTGCTAATGTGTGTGTGTGTGTGTGTGTGTGTGTGTGTGTGTGTGTGTGTGTGAGGCAATATCTCTCTTCATCACTCCTAGTAATAGTGTTATGAAAAGTAGGGAACGTGCACACAGCAATGTATATTGAAATTTTAATAATATTATAAATGTATCCTTGACATATATTCTTGTAAGATAGAAACATATGCATTAGCGTCTATGTTAAGTGACACTTTTACCAATAAAGAATATATCAAAACTTCATGAATAACCTTAATTTTACAATATTTTACCGTTCATCTACTTATTCCCATCTTCTCCCAGTCTCTCTTCCGCTCTTTCTCTCTCTCTCTCTCTCTCTCTCTCTCTCTCTCTCTCTCTCTCTCATTCTCTCTGTCTCTGTCTCTTTCTCGATATATATATATATATATATATAGAGAGAGAGAGAGAGAGGAATAGACATATTTATAATCAGAAGGCAGAAAGAGAGAGATAGACTGAGATACTTGTATAGTCAGTGTGTGAGAGAAAGTATTAACTAGAGAAAAATATGGATCAAAGTTATTGAAAATGATAAATGATAACTTATTTTGAAAGGCATTATTATCTTAAGATGCTTAAAATAGTATCCATATGTTGCCTTTAAAACTGTCCTTCTTTCTTGAAAATTCGAACTTGAGCAAATAAGAAAGTATAGGTTATAAGTGTTCAGTTGGAATCATAAAAAACTCTTGAAATAAATGTAATGAGAAAGATTTGAATAAAAGATTTGTATTTATCACACACACACACACACACACACACACATATATATATATATATATATAGAGAGAGAGGTGTGGACACCATCATATGTCTGTTCATCTTCAGATATCTTAGATTCGCTTTCATGTGTCTTCAGATAATTGTGTTGGTTTCACACACGTGTGCATTTTACTTTAATGCAGTCAATCTTATCATGTGTGGGCGTCAACGACAAGATTTGCACATGTAAAAAGTGATTCATGTTTTCTAAACTCTCTCTCTCTCTCTCTCTCTCTCTCTCTCTCTATCTATCTATCTATCTATCTATCTTTCACAGCACAATATGTGTCTTTACTTGTTCCTTTATTTGACAACTAACCACGAATAAAGTCGAAAACGTGGCAGAAGTGGCTTTCTTGGTCGAGAAAATTATACCAGACTCTTACAACGTGTCTATTTATCATATCAAGATTCGTTAATTGAAACTTCCCTGCTTGGTTTTGGATGCTTGCTTAACCTAACCGGCCAGTGGACCATAAAACTCTGCACCTGTCGTTGAAGATAAAAATACAACAACTAGCCTTTATAAACAAACAAAAAAACACACTCACACACACACACACACACACACACAAAAACACACGCACACACACCCACACACACCCACACACCCAAAACCATACACACACGCACACACACACACACACACACACACACACACACATACATATATATATATATGCAAATTTCATTAAACATAATAGACATTTTATGCCTACATATTTTCTTCTGGATCCGTTCGAATTCCCGTATTACTTGTATTGTATTCGCGGGGAATTGATTTATGTATTGTCCATAGTTGTATGTATCCCTAGTACTTTCTGCCCGACTTTGGGCCATCATCAGGGAAGAATCTATTACAAAAGTGATGTAACTTTTGTTTTAGCAAATTACTACAGTGTAAGGACGTCTTTGCTGTTGAAAATTATGGCGTTTGCTTTTAAATGTAATTCTGTAAATAATTTCAATGGCAAAGACGTCCTGCCACCATTTAAAGTTAGAATTTATAGGACGTAAATTCGTACTTAGACTCCAGTTCTTTTGACCTTGAAGATGATCATGTTAAATAACATCTATATTTCAATGGTTTAACTTACAAGTTTATTGATGAACCCAAGAAACGTTGAGCACTCACTGAAATGTAATATATTTTTGAAATTTTCTAAAGATTTTTCATCATTTTTGTTGATTAATATCAATGCATTTTAATATTCTTGAATAGTAAAATCTTGAGCCCATTCCGTGAAATAGTATATTTTTTATTGATCTCTAATCCACTACTATTGAGTTTAATACGAGGTGCATACGATAAGTTTCTGGACCGTTTTCGTGTGGGCATTTAAAATTTTCTTGAAAATTCAGTAGGTTATTGCTATACATCTCATGAGATGACTGACCAATTTTTTACGATTTCAGGTTCAAATGACCAGATAAAGCAGTAATTGGAATAAACCCTACTAAAACCTGATTGTAACAGCCGGTGAATTTCAAAAATTCAATCTAACACTTTAGAAGAACGATATGCAATATAATTCTGTTTTAAACTTGGAAAAAAACCCACAGAAACTCATGGAATGCTTCAGACTGCTTTTTGACCATCTTACATGAATCGAACATCAGTTTGTGAGTGGCATAAGAGATTCAAGAAAGGCCGGGAGTTTGTGAGGGATGATGAGAGTTGTGGGGGGAGAAAGGAAGTCAATAGACCGGATTTGATTGGCCAAAGAGTTAGGCATAGGGTTACTATGTTGATGTATTAAGGGAGTTCAGGAAGAGATTTCTTGGGAAGAGGCCAGGACTCCTCAAATCGGCTCAGTGGCATTTCCACCAGGACAATGCACCAGTCCACAAGTCCATCCTTGTCACAGACTATTTGAGCAAGATGGGCATCAAGACAGTTTCTCAGCCTCCCTATAGTCCAGACCTTGCTCCCTGTGACTTTTGGTTATTCCCTAAGCTCAGAGGCTGTCGTTATGAGACAATTGTGGAGATGAAAGAGGCTTTGACGAAGGACATTGTAACGCTCATACAAGATGACTTCCATGGGACATTCCAGAAGTTGTTGGAACGGTACAAGTGCATTGCAACCGGAGGAGATTCTTTCGAAAGGGACTAGTATTTCATGTGTTTACTATTTATAAAAGTGCCCATACGAGAAAAAGTCTGGAATCTTATCGTATGTACGTAGTATTTGCATGTTCCTATATCGGATTAGAGCTGATGGCTTGGTATGGTTTCTTTGTTGATTAGCATATTAACTCTTTTTAGGTTATTTAATGCCAAAGCCATTCTCCTAGAATAATAGTTGTGGTACTATTTAACCCATAGCTGGGAGGATAAGGGGGTTCATACCTTTCCCAAGGGTATTTGCCCGAAAGTGAACGTAATAGCACACTGGAGTACGAACTCGCGTACTACGATTCCGCAGTCCATCGCTTTAACCATTACACCACGAGGACACCCACCAGGATTAGAGCTGAATTAGTATAGAATATATATCCATTAGCTGCTGGTTACGGTACCTTCTACATGTCTTTTAATAATTTATTAAACAGAGTCCGTGATATTTTTCTTTAATTCGAATTTTTTTATCTATATTTACCAACCCCTCAACTGGGCCAGGATATGACACAAGGTCAATTTTTAAGTGGAGTTTAACAGGTCTGAATTCATAGTTTTCCTTCTCCTAGACTAGTTGCCTTACCAAGGCTGAAGAACTCAGTCTGCCCTTCTATTTACCCATAGCTGGAGGGAGAATTATTGGATTCCTACTTTTCCCAAGGATATTACTGCTACGTGATATGCAATCAGTCTCGTCTAGGATTTAATCACGAGTCGCCGCATCCATTTCCTACAACGATAACCATTACAACACGGGCTCCTCCTCTTGTTTCCCTCTGCTCGGGCAGGATATGAGACAAGGTCAATTTTTAAGTGGAGTTTAACAGGTTTCAATTCAGAGTTTTCCTTCTCGTAGACTAGTTGCCTCACCAAGGCTGAAGAACCCAATCTGCCCTACTACTTACCCATAGCTGTAGGGAGAATAATTGGGTTCATACCTTTCCCATTTCGAATATTTTCATCACCAGGTTTTTTGTTCTTTTATTATTAAAATATATACGTGCCAGTGATTCATTAACATTTCCTTATAATTCAAGTTTAGGTTTACAGAATATTAATCTTTACTTGATTTGGTTGCATAAATACCTCATTTGAGGTTAAGGTTCCTTATACAGTTAAAGAAAGTATCACATCGTTCGCTATGTCAGCCTGAAATAACAAATATGTACGGATCTCGACCCAGTAAAAAGTGATTTCATTACACTTTGCATCATAATAAATCAAAATTATATATCTCAAACATAAAGATCCAATTTTTTAATACATGATATTCTAACGTAGTGACAAACGATACATTGTTGCTAGATCTTTGTGAATGCAAAACCATTACAATTCTCATAATCCTATCCAATTTACAATACTTATCATCATTCCCGTCTTTATCAACCTTCCCATCTTTATTATCATCATCATCATCATCATCAAGTCGCGCTGATTAAAATGATTTTTTTGACTCTATTTCACCATCCGCCCCTATCGGATGGCATTCTTGGAAAGTCCTCTAGAAGTCAACCAGTCTCCATACAAAGCTGAAGAATCAAGGTTTTTCTGATCGGCTAAAACTGGTGTACCCATAAGAGAATGTTGCATGTAAGTTTGCCCTTACTTCTCCAGCAATACCTATAATACATCTTGTTCACCTTTCTTTGATGGTTTGAGAGATAGAAGGTAAGTAACCGAACAGCCGCTCTTTTAAGGGGTGCTGCTTTTAGGTTTTATTTAAATCATCACATAGCATCATAGTATAATTCCCATCTAGCTTTTCTTCTTACTGCTTCATTACATATCCTCCTGTCCGTCTGTCAAGAATGTGGGAATATCTGCATATTACCGTAACAAGGAACAGGAAACAAATTAAGAAACCGCAAGTGGCTCTGTGTTTATCCCACAGTGGTAGCCTCCGTTATACACGAGTCTTAGATTGAAATAAGGTTTGTGTGTTACGAGGAACATGACATGTCAATCTTAATCCTCATGCAGACCCTTATATTCAATACTACCGTTAACATCGACATGCTGAACATGATCAAGTTCTGTAATAACGGCGTTACCAAATGGAGGCATTTGGTGTACACGTTGAACACTGCTCTCTCCTTTTTTTTCACATGTTCCCCGGGTTTTGTTGCCTGGAAATATTCCCGATTATGTCTAATACAATATCGGGTAGTGATCAAAATAATATTAACCAGCTGCCTCACAATAAAAATGATTTGTTGAAGGTCGCACTGAGCAATATCAATAAAGGCCATTTGATCTGGACACATCTAAAGCTTTAGTGAATCATTCTATGAGGTTGAGTATATATTACGGAAAAAAATTGTTTAAAATGTATTTTTGTTATCATTTTAAACGTATGTATTATTGCTTGATTATACAGATCGTTGCAATTGAAGATTTAATAAAATATAATTAGTTGTCCATCTGATGTATCATATACATTCATGCTTCTCTAATGATTATTATATGTCGTCAATTTTTCATCGCATTAATAGAAATAAAAACTATTGATGGTATTATTTTTATCTCTTCATTTCTTTTGTGCCTGTTATCTACTTTCCAACGCCGAATACATTTCAACCATTGAAATATGTAGCTGGAAATAGAAATAAAGAATATACATCGGATGAGGTCCGGGTTTTTCTTTCAACTATTATGTCTACGACTAGACTTCCGTCTTATTTTTTCATAGTAGTCACACGTACAAATTAACGTCATCAGATATATTAGTTACATGCATTCAAATTAAGTATGAAGCATTTGTACTTCTAGGTCACTGAAGTTAAGTAGCAATCACTATGCTTAAAACGTAGAACTGCAATCCTTCTACAAGGATGGCTTTGACTTTAAATAACCCTCAATGGCTGATATATCATTAAAAAAGGAACCGATATGGAAACAAAACTTAAACGAATAGAAGCTTATTGCTGGATTTTACAAGCATATTGCTAATTGCATATAAAATAAACTTTTTTCTTTAAATTAATATTAATAATTTCAAATATTAACAATAAGGACTTCATAAATTCTCCTTGCAGGCATTTTTTACCGATTTTTTTACTTATTCCATCTGCTTCTGTATTTACTTGTCTGCATTAACTAGAGTTTACTTGGGATTTGTTTAGCACATATTTTGCTGTACGACTTTATTACTAATTGTCTGCACATTTCACACCATGTGCTCACGTCAATATAAGTCAAGATTTTTCATACTTCCTGAATCGTTTTTATTTTTTCCTAAAAGAAATTCCGACAACTTTATTTTTTCTTTCATGTCTCCTCGTTCCCACATTGTACTGGGAAAATATTAACGCCCATATGTGCCTGTTATCTGGGACCGACCAAAACGACCATTACAATCATGAGTTCTGTTCCTTCTATAATCTCCCTGGGAGGAGACTTAAACCCTTAAATGATAAAAGATAGATAAAAAAAAAAGAACCTACATTAAATGTTGTTACTGGTCTCTTTTAACAACCGTAGTGTTTTTATAGCTTTAAGAATATCCACTGCCCGGACTATATAGCATTAAATACATTGATTGAATCTCCTAAGGAAAAATCAGATCCCCACAAAATGGGTGTTCCTGTATATGACAATAAACTGCATCGTATAGTGAGGTTCCAGTTCCGAAGATCTGAGAAGTTTGGAGTACAACTTAAGTGCCGTCATGTCCAGGTTCATGCTGAGCCAAAGTGGTAGTACCTGTTCCCAATTATCGTCCTAATAACGGATCAAATAGATCTTTTTAAACATATTCATGGTGGTTTTGTTAGATCTACTTTGGTTGTATGGCATATCAATGATTGTAAATTATTCAATACCAAATCCATTTTTATACTTATAAACAGTTCTATCTCAAACAATTAAATTTAGCATAAGTACACAATTTAGTTCTTTTTGACTCATAGATAGGACCCTATCAGGCGCTACCACTGCAAACCTGAGTGGAGCTGGGAACGATGGCAATAAAGGGGTACTCTGCATTCCCCAAAGTCTCAGTATTACTGGAGCCTCACCATCAGATTGCTTCATTTCATATCCAGGACACCCCTTAAGGGAATCATATTCCTCTTCAGAGATGCAGTCGGCGTATTCTGTAGCCCAAGCCGACTGGGCCTTCGTAGCAGAAGACAATCCTGGAAAGCATGTAATTGTGAGCAAAAAAAGGTTAATAAATTCATATTAGAAATATTTGAAACTTAGGGATTTTTATTTGGTACTTGAGAAGATATCATTCCTCGCAAATAATAACTTTTGAATAAGAATACTTGAAATAATATAATTGTGTGCAAACAAATGATGATCATCAAATAGAAATAATCACTTTAAACTTTATAATTGTGTATTGATTAGAATTGACTTGTGAATATTAAAAATAAAGTGGTACTCCACATCACTGCACAGGGTTAAGACTCCTACCGGGGTGTATTAGGATGGCACTAAACTGCATCTGATGGTAAAACCTCTTTTCTGAAGCACCGAGGGATGTGCAATGTACTCTTTTATTATCATTACTCCCAGGTTCACTCCATCCCGGACTCGTAGTTTATTTTAAGCCCCCTTCTATGGTTCAAATAGATCCATTTGGCAATTTTTGTTATTGAATATAAATACTTGATATTATAAGCTTAGTTATTTGAAACTATAATCCCTTACAAAGGCTATTGCATTATTAGTTACTTGAAACCATTTAATTGTGTGCAAGCTTATGGTTATTATCAAATAAAAATAATTATTTGAAACTTTATAATTATCTATAAATTAGAATTAGATAGGAATACTTGAAAAAAATAAGTGTGAAAATTATATGTATTAGATAAGTATACAACATCAAGTAACTCTTAAACGATAACACAAAAAATGGTAATGTGAAATGGTTCACTAAACTCTACGTATAATGCTGGTTGGCATGCCATAAATATCAAAAAATCAGTAAATATCTTTATTATTCCCAGGATTATATTGATAAGATTTTATAAGTAAATATGAGTTTATACATGTCTTTATTAAGGGTTGAGTCTATGAAACTCTAGATCTGCATATGAGAGTTAAATATAAACAGGGAAGTCATAATTTGAGTTGTGGCTAACGTGCTGGGCTGTGATATTGCAGTAAACGACTTTAATCTATTACATTCACTATAAGTTTATGTAGAAGTTATGAACTCTGTTATCCTTCCAGCTATGGGTTAAATAGTACCGCTATTGTTATTCTACACGGATGGCTGATATATATCAAATAACCCACAAAGTGTGATATGCCAGACCAAACCAGATTTTTACAATTTAAAATGTATGCTCGTCTTTAGTCCGGAGAGATGCCATTCAAGAAGGGAAGAGAAATACAACTCATTTTTAATGGCTTGCAAGGCAACCAAACAAACACCATCTAAAAATTTATTTACGTAGAATTCACATCCGAAAATGTACGGTATCTTTATGAAAAAAGTGTTCGATATAATTTGTATTATAAAGGAATACTTAATGTTATGTATTCCATAACCTTTTCCTCATTCTAGGTAGTTTTGACGTGGAACGGTTTTACAAGATAATATCAGATAATTATCAGAGTAATAAAATACATTCACACTGGTTATCCAACCATGATGGTCTTGTATAGTAAAAGGATAAACTTATTAAATTAAAAGAAATATTAATCAGACGATTTCAATTCATCATCTTCCGGTGTATATATATATATATATATATATATATATATATATATATATATATATATATATATAAGTGTACAAAAAATTAACTAGGAGTAATCTAATTTCAAGCTTCAGCTCAGATTTCTAAATGAGTTTTGATTTTCCACTCTGTAACTCTGTTCGGTGATTGAGATTAGAAAAAGAAAGGGTTAATATATGAGACCCAAAACACGTTCCACACACACTCATATACCCACGTATATGTGTGCACGCGTAAGTGTGCTTGTATATGCGTAAGTGCGTGAGTGTGTAAATTTGTGTGAGTGAGGATGCACATTAATGCATTTGAGGATGAACGCATATAAGGACGTATTTGACCTTATCATTGGTTTGATTTGGTTTGGTTTTATGGCATAGAAACCATTATAGGTTATTTAATACCAAATATATTTTTATGAATACAAACAGTTTTATTTCAAACAATTCCACTTAGCATACGTACGGTTTTGTTTTAAACACAGTTAAATGTAAAAACAAATCTATTTCAAACAATTCAGTTTAGCATAAGTACATAGTTTGAATGTCAAAACCACTTCTATTTCAAACCATTCAGTTTAGTAAATAAAGTTAAATGATTCCAAAAATTGCAATGTATCACTATCAATTCAATTGAACATCAGTCATTTATTTACACAGATTAAATGTTAAAAGGTTCTATTCCAAACAATTTAGTATATAGTTTGAATATTAAGACATCTATTTCAAACAATTCAGTTTAGTAGAAGTATGCAGTTTAAATGTCAAAATGGATCTACTTCAAACGATTCAGTTTAGCATAAGTACACGGTTTAGTTCTATTTCACCCATAGATAAGACCTTGTCAGGAGCTACCACCCCGATCAAGAGTGGACCTGGGAGTGAAGGCAATAAAGGGATACTCCCCATTCCTCAAAGCTACAGCATCACTGGAGCCTTACAATCAGATTGTTTCGTGTCATATCAAGGACACTCGTGGCAGAATCCTACCTTTTTGCAGAGATGCAGTCAGTGTATTCTGCAGCCCTAGTCGACTGGGCTACTTATCACTGGGGATATATACTGGTATATATATACATATATATATATATATATATATATATATGTGTGTGTGTGTGTGTGTGTGTGTGTGTGTGTGTGTGTGTGTGTGTGTGTGAGAGGATAAGTAAACGAGACAAGCTGATCATTAGTAGTCATTTTAATTTGTTCTAACTGACCATAGTCCTAGTTTTGTTCCAGACCTAAGTATCATAAGTAAATAATATACTCTTGTTTTAATTTCTTGTAAGCTAAAGTAGCTATTTAAATAATGTACATTGTTATTGTGTTATACCTTTGCATACCAATGGGTTCTTAATGACACCAATTGACACTTCATTCACAGAAGTGTCTTACTTCTACAACATTATCTTCTTCCTTATTTTGCGTTTATTGAATTCGAAAAACAATAATTTAAGTTCATGCTTTTCTTCTACGCACAATAATAATTATGCCGACAATATACATCTATCTCTTTCCTAAATTATCAAAATATTTCCCAGGTTTCCATACTCTTTGCTCTCTGTCATTAATTCCACAGAAAGTTTAGCTTATATCATTTGACGAATCTATCATTTTTCCTTCTATTTTCAATAATTACGCATAGTTTCTTGCGATGTATTTTCAAGTTTCATTACATTCCAATCCTTTTTCTTGCAGTTATTATTCATCTAATTAACTGTGGAACATCTTTTATTATGTGAATACTCATATATGTGTCCTTTTCAATGTGTATGGTATTAGAGAACCCTCTTCATAGATATAGGTCAACAGTCACACCACGTCAGTGATGGTTTAGCTCTTTCAGCAGCAGGTAGGTTTTCATGAGTAGAGGTTCTAGCCTCACACTTTAGGTTTTGAAATCAGATTTTTCTCTCTCCCAACTCAGTTTGCCTATTTATAAAGCTAGAGAGTACTGACTGACCTGATTTTTAACCATAGCCTGTCGTGGGGAAAATAAAAGGGATAGATTTGAGTTTCCTCCCTGGGTAAGAGAGATACAAACTGCTTCTTCTAGGATTTGTACTTGGCTGTCCAACTATAATTTCTACAATGACATGCAATATGCTACCAATGCCTCACAATTACCAGAATTATCTTTTTGTATTTTTCTGATGCAATCTTCTGCTTTAGTTTAGATGATATGCTTATTTATCTCTGTTTATTAACATATTTCATTTTATGTCATATTTTGTCAATTTTGTCTTTTAGTTCACAGTAAAATACACAATATGCATACGATGGCTACCATAAATATCTACTTAAATAAATAGGTAATAAACAAAAGCAATGTAATGAATACATTGATAAGCCACAGATTACCAATAGCTGGTGATTTAATATTTGGATTCTGATCACTGTGATAAAATAAAACGTGATTTCTTCCAAGCTGTGGCCAGGTCAGTACTACTGTATAAATACGACCCCTGGACTCTTCAGAAATGTTTGAGAAATAAAAAGAAGCTTGACGGGAACTACACAAGACTGCTGCACGTTTTTTTTTTTTTTTGACTAAATTTTGGAAGCAGCATCCTCAAAAAAAGTAGCTGTTCGGTCACTTTCTACCCTTCTTCGAAATGATCCAAGTCAGACAATTGCCCAGTCGGCTGGGGCTGTAGAATACACCGACTGCTTCTCTGCATAGCGGTAAGACCCCCACCAACGAGTATCCTGGATATGAAATTAAACAATCTGATGGTGAGGTTCCAGCAATGTTGGAACTTTGGGAAATACGGAGTACCTCTTCATTGCCATTCCTCCCAGGACCACTTTGGCCCGGAGTGGTAGCACCTGATAAGGGTCGTATCAGTGGGTTAAATAGAACTAACGGCATACTTATGCTAAACGGAATTGTTTGAGTAAACTGAATAGCTTGAAATAGAAATGTTTTTGACAATTAAACCGTATTTACATTTAAACTGCGTGCTTATGCTAAACTGAATTTTTTGAAATAGAACTGTTTTTCGACTTTAAAACTGTATCTACACTAAACTGAATTGTTATGTATAACTGCTTGAATAGTTTGAAACAGAAATATTTTTGACAATTAAACTGTGTACTTATGCTAAACTGAATAGTTTTAAATAGAACAGATTATTTGCATAAAAATGGATTTGGCATTAAAAAACCTACAAAGGTTGATATGCCATAAAACCTACCAAACAAAACCAAACCAAATCAGACAAATAAGACATGCTTGGCTTTGCTGGAAATTTGAGGATTAATTTAAAAAAGGCGTTATCTTGTGGACTCCAGCACAAGAACATACAGGGTTGACTGATCAGCAAAAACCTGAATACATCAGCTCTGTGCGGACACTGGATCAAGTGTAGAGGGCGTACCAAAATCGATCGCGAAGTTTGATGATGATTATGATGAGAATGATGATAAGGAAGACGAAGAGGATGATGGTGATGATACTGATGGCATCATTGAAGTTTCCTCCACCGACAACATCGAAATACCTCCGCCCCCACTTTTTCATGATTTTCATCTTCTTCTTTAAAATATGTTTAATGTGATTAACAGTGATTCACTAATCTTAGCTTAGTTTGGTACAAGGCAAAAAATGAGGAGTAACACTGATTTTTAAACACCACATCATTGTCGACATGCTTAGCTTGCAAAATATTGCACAATAGGGTGGGGGTCGTAAAAATATTTGCTTTTAGTAGTCGTTAGCTTAGAAAATTTTTTTACCTCCGTTGTGATGGTTACATTTTTTATCATATTCATTAAATACATTAGATATTTATCATTGCGGTTGCCCTCGTTTCTCTAAAGTGTGTTGTTATCCAGTTGTTTATTGCTAACGAAAGCAGCAATGTTTATACATTAAATACCGTGAAGAAATATCTTTTTTTTTTATTTTTATGTACGTTCAAAAGATTTACAATGAAAAGTAATTACATTCACTCTTGTATGTTAATCTGGTTCGCAGATTTAAATGATTTTTTCTTCAAAATGTGTTTCTAAGACACATTACATATACGTGACTTTATTCAAAATGTTGAAATTATAAAAGAAAAAAAATGTAATATTGTCAGCAGTAAGTAAATATTGTAACAATGATCTACATATTATGTATACTGATTACTATTTTTGTGGAGAGATAAATATAGAAAAAGAAACAAATAAAAACAGGTAGGTAATTGATTGACAAATGGAACAGGAGATAATGAAGTCGGATCACGTGTTGTGCCCGATCATCTGACGGACATAAAAATATCGAATAAAAGATTTTTATCTTATCATAGACTTGATTATATATATATATATATATATATATATATATATATATATATATGTGGATTATATATATATATATATATATATATATATATATATATATATATATATATATATATGTTGAAAAGATAGATTTGTTGTGAATCTGACATTACGATAGAAATATGTGGAAAGTTCGATAAATCAAACACTTAACTCAAATTTAAATGTCTAATGTTTCGTTCAGACTTGATTTTATCTTCACGAACTTCTTCAAAACTTGAAGTAGGTCGTGAAGATGGAATAAAGCCCAAACTAAATATCACACATCTAAAATTGAAATAAGTGTTTGATCTATCCATCTTTCCTCATACTTCTATTATATATATATATATATATATATATATATATATATATATATATATATATATATTTACTAATCTAATATCTAACAGTATTCACGGTACCAGAAAAAACAAAAAAAACCCTGGCCAGGAACAAGAGATAAAAATATCTCGAATCACCGCCCAGCGGAAAAAGAAAAAAGTTTTTTGGGTAAAAAAGAAAGAAAAGGCCAACCTCGTACGACTCCTTGAAAAAAATCAAGGGGTACGCATTCAGTGGTCAAAAGAAAACCAAAAAACCCTCCGCGAATGCTGCAATGCTAAAATTACTAAAGTGCTCAACATAAAACAATGGAGCCAATTATAGAATTAACTTAAATCGCGAGTCGAAAATCTTCTACTAAAGTTTCACCTTAACGGATCATCAGGAAGTTTACCCTCGACTAAATTCTAAAGAGAAATTACTTTACTTTATTCACCAAAAAACCCACCTATCCTAGAATTTGCATTAAAAAAAAATAAAATAAAATATATATATATATATATATATATATATATATGGGGGGGTGGAGATTGAAAGTGAATCAAACCTGGTTACATATAATCTTTTAGAGTAATAAGGAATGGACTTTTAGATTTTTTCCAGTCTTCTAAGAAAAACCCATAAATTTACGAAACAAACATTATTCATTTTTTCAAGCTATTTCTAAAATTAGCACTTCAACGAGACATTTTGCTCATCAGCCAATCCTTCATAGGACACGACTCCTCGTTGTTCAAGCCTTCTGTATTAATGATTTTTCTGTCCTGCAACTTAAGAAAAATTGATCGGTGCGCTCTCGGTATGGCATTGCCAATTAAGTAAAATGGACGATTATTTTTTATTCTTTATTGTTGATTAACAGGACTACCATTATTAACAAAGGTACCACATTATCGCTTTCCAGTTTTCACCTATTTGAAGATACTATCATGAAATATAGACGTCTGACATTCTGTTAATGAGGATTCTTGTGTCTGGTCAGAAGAGTTAACTTTCCAGCTGTTACGAGTTGACGGTAATTAAGAAGATTTTATGAGTTTATGAATCTAAACTCTTATTAGGGTACGCCGAAAGTTTATGATGGCTTTGTTTTATGTTGGAGGAGTATTGAATTTGCAAGGATCACAATTGAAAATCGCCTTGTTTATATGTGTAACATACTGATCTAGTTGTAATTAATGTGTAACCTTTTATACTCGCCATATTTTCCTCTTGAAATGATCTGTGGCCGAATGACCCGAAACATGTTCCGGAAAGATAGATTAACCTACAAGTACTTCACTGACAACAGTTATTGGAAGAAAAGGAGGAGAGATACAGTTATACTGTAGCATCACATTATTCTATTGACCACTGTTTACAATTATTTAAGTGAGACACGTTTCAATGAACAAAGAATATAAATGTAAGAAACATCTAAATGACCTCTCAAGTATATCGCAGAAGTATTTCATACATTATTTACAATTCTGGAATATCTAAGAAAGGGGTCTATTGGAAAAATGCCAAGGATACATTTCGATAGGCAAATGCAAGTTTAAATCTAAAATAGAGTGTGGTAAGTAAAAGAGTTTGTTTTTTTTTGCGTGGAATCCGAATCATTTATGGAGGTGCCTGTGGTGTAATGGTTATCGTCGTAGGGAAATTGACACGGCGATACGAGTTCAAATCCTGGACGAGACTGATTGCATTTCACATAGCGCTAATAACCTTGGAAAAGGTATGAACCCAATTATTCTCCCTCCAGCTATGGGTGAATAGTTGGTTAGACTAGGTTCTTCAGCCTTGGTGAGGCAACTATTCTAGGAGAAGGAAAACACTGGATTTAAACTCTGCTTAAAAATTGTCCTCGTGTCATATCCTGCCCGAGCGGAGGGGTTGGTAAGTATGGTAACCCGAATCATTCAAAGGTGGCTGGTAATAAGTCTGTATCTGAGTAACATAAATATGCATATGTAGCATAGTGATACTAATGAGATTTTAGACCCTACCTCGTTAGCAACTGTAGTCGAGAGCGACCCGAAGGCTCCCTTTTCATAAGCTACTCAAACGACTAGTAGGGGAGTGCACAACTACTTACCATTGATCCGTACCATATGATGAGCTAACCTAGGCGGCATCAAGCACCATTTTTGAGTCTTTGGTATAACTCGAACAGGGATGGACCCTGGTATCTCGAGTCATTGGTGAACCATCTGATAAAACAATTGAATGATACCCTGCAGACTCTAGAATATTGTGACGAATGAAGAGGAAGTTGTTTATCAGCAGAGGTACGATGGAAGGCTAGGAATTCGACAGAATGGAGAACCAAATCAATAGTTTCTATTCATACTTAGCTTAATCTTGTAAACGAGCAGGAATTAGTGACTTACAAGCTGTTCAAAGAATATAATCAGTAACATATCTCAAGAAGATTAAGAAAATCCTATGGCAGTTTTAGTCTGAGAGACTTCTCTTCATTTGGCATCTCATTGTGGCATAAGCTTGAGATAGCAATATTTACTGAATGTAAAATTCCGTGTTCAGCTTTGTGCTTACCACTAACTTGATAACGAAGTTTTTTGGAAAAAAAACAACATACATCTAGCATTTGATAGCCTTTGATTACTAAGTGAGCGAAAATGATTACTGTAAAATGTATCGTAAGGTTCCTTGAGGATCTGATCACATGTGATTTTATGATGACAGTGGACGTTCACTGTTGGACACTACGCCGTGAATATTTCTGTTATAAATCATTTACAAAAATTGTCTTCGGTCTAAGATTGTTGAAGAACCAATTTCTTACCTTATAAAAACAGTTTTACGCACAAGATGCCCGTTTGATTTTTAGTGGGAGATATGTTTGCTATCTTTCTTTTACGTCAAACAGGATGGCACTTGACAATTTTTTCCACTTACGTTGATAGGAGTAACATAATTTTTTCCACTTACGTTGACAGGAGTAACATAAGAATTTACTGTGAAAATGACGACCACTACTAAAGAATTTACTTGAGAGGATATTTTGATAAACCTAAGCCCGACGTCTATATTATACAACATCCTCAAGACCTGATTGGAATTACAAACAAAACAGACATAAACTAGTACAAGTACTTGCAACGTTGACCCGCGTTAAAATAGAAGTGTCTGGTTGGCGGCGGGTACATATGCCTGTATTGTGTGAACGTGTATTGCATTTTTTCGGTGAAAGTTAATAGTTAAAATGTTCTACTTTCTTTAGCTAACTCCTCTGATCAGCAAAGTGCATTCAAAGGTCATTGGCTTTCTGTTGCCTTCACCTGACTTTTCTGCAAAGAGTTGTCGAATTATTACACAGTCTTTTTTTCTTCTGAAACGTAAGTAGCTTCCTGATTCCTTTCTGTATAAAAGATCTTTGCCGTAAACTGACATAAATGCAGGGGATTTTATTTCACTACTCTCCTCAAAGTTTTCCTTGGATAGCCAGGCAAAATATAACAGAATATATATATATATATATATATATATATATATATATATATAGCAAAAGAGAGAGAGAAAGAAACTGAGGAAGAGAGATAAGGTGTGAGGGGCTGACAGATCTTTCTCTAATGTCACACTTCTTGTGTGAACTAGGGTAACTTTTATTTTGGAGATCAAACATCTCTATTGGTCGATTGCTCTATTTTCTTCGAGACGCGATCATATATATATATATATATATATATATATATATATATATATATATATATATACTTTAAGAAAAAACAAAACCGGTCACATTAGGATTATAAATTTATTTCCATCCTGTTATATATTTTTTGATATAAATCAAAAAGCACGAAAAAAATTTAAATTTAACAGGACTTCTTCAGATCTTATGGGTAAAAACGTATTTTCGTGTTTTTGATTTATATCAAAAACATATAACAGGATGGAAATGAATTTATAATCCTGATGTGACTGGTTTTGTTTTTTCTGAAAGAAATTATTGCTCTGTAATGTCAGTTACATTGAGCTCTTTACCTGGAAAATTTAAATGTTTATTTTTTTTTTTTCCTGATGGAATTATTCCCAACTCCAGTCTGACTGGACCGAATAATGCTTATATATATATATATATATATATATATATATATATATGCGTGTGTGTGTGTGTGTGTGTGGGCGTGTGTGTGTGTGTGTGTGTGCGTGTGAAAAATAATTAAAATGTCATTATCTTTTCTTCTTCTTCTCGTTCACATATCACGTTTATATTAATCCTATTTAAAATTTGACAAATATCCGTCTTTTTTTTCGTTAGTATTGAATATATTGTTTTAAACTTTTGATTCGAGTTTTCCCTTTACTAATAAAAATCCTTGAATTTAATTTACCAAGACTCTTTACGTGAACGTCCATGATTCTTCTTAACGAGTTCAAGTAAGTTGTCACTAAAACTTCTTAGATTATTTTAACGCGAGTTTTGCTTCACTTCACCTGGTGTCCCCGCCGATTGTTTGAGATTTTAGCCATTTACTTTATTTGTCTCTCGGACGATCAATAATTTCATTTATTCATTTGCTAACCACCTCATAAGTTTCATTTTTTTTAATCGGCACATAAGATTCCTTCTGTTACCAGGTCATTCTTTTATTTGTTTCATTACCTGCTAAAATACGGAAAGAAAAAAATGCAGGTTGGTGACCAGGGACAAAAAAATCGATTGACCTGTTCCTCCGGAACACAGTCAACGAAACTAAAACAAAATATCCCAGGGGTATTCTCTTTAGCATAAAGGGAACTTAGTATACTACCCGCTTCCAGTATTAAACGGGGTAATGTGCTTTTAAAGTGTGTTTATAACTTGAAAGTTGGTATCTAAATCAATATTATTCAGAAAAAATGCTGTATTAAGATAGCAAAAATATTATTTGTAAGGTCCGACTATAGTTGTCAGCCAAGAAAACAAATATTCTATCCAAACTTTAAAGAGTAAAGATGGCCATCTAGGCTTTTCACTACATATTTGGCAATACCTATTACAATAAATCACCATGAATTAAATGACACCCGAAAAATCATTGTAGCGTTCAGTTATAGAAACAGTATCAAACCAGTAAGGGATCCCTGCATAGCAAAAGTTTTTGGATCATCTGTTTACCTAAGTCATTCTTACCTACAACAAGTACTTCTGGCTTGTTATTTGGCGACTTCTGTTTGCTTTATTTATTTATTTATAAATTCATCTATTCATTCAATTTCCGTTGAGCCGTTTAATTACGTTACACCTAGTTGAAAGCTGAATTTGAGGGCAAAATCAGCAAAGAATTGTACGGTAGAGTGTGTAGTGTGTTAATCTTTTTTCTTTTCCCTTTTGCTGCCAAAATTCCCTTGTAATCCGATATTTGCATTACCCTTAGCCGCCCGAAATTATATACCCCACAAAAAGCCGTTCAGAATCTACATTGAGTGATAGAGTGACTCTTTATCTGACCCCTGCCATCAATCCACCGATACATTGTCCTAAAAACACTGCCAAGCTCTACTGCCACATCTATACTATATGATACCAATGGCATAAAGTTTGGTATGCTTCCCTATCTCTGCACACACACATACACACACACACACACACACACATATATATATATATATATATATATATATATATGAGAGAGGATCATGTTCGCAGCATCACGGAACACAACGTGAATGCCCAAATTGGCAAAAACGGAAACCACAAAATCAGCCTACACAACTCGTCAAATACAATTGGACAACATCTAACAGATTTGATGATAGAAAATAGATTAACACGCCTCCAAAAAAAGTAGGGAAAACTTTGGACCTACTCATACCCGAACAATACCAAAGCACAGATAGACTACATATTTATAAACAAGAAATGGAATAATAGCGCATTAAATTGCGAAGCTTAATCTTCATTCAAGGGTGTGTCCACTGATCACCGAATTGTCACGGCAAAAATAGGACTGAGCCAACGAAAGAATGACACCCAAACAACGACCACCAAGCAATATGTATGGGACCCGCTTAATAACAAAAATATTAGAGAAAAATATACGTCAGCAATAAGAAAAAAATACGATGCTCTACAAGAACAGACAGAAACATTTACTCCGAATGAAGAATATGAGAATTTCGTCAACGCCCACTTTGAAGCGCTAGCGGAATTCATTCCAACTAAACAAAGATGGAAATATAGAGTCCCATGGAAGACATTCGCGGTTAAAGAAAAGCGTGCAGACGTGAAAGCTGCCTCCAAATGCAACAGGAAGAACCCAACCAATACCAATGCCCTGAAAACTGAAACCAATGCCCACAAAACGAATTAGCTAATATATACCTAAAAGAACAGACCGAATACATACAAAATCAGATCGATAAGATTAGAGACTCGGTTGAAGATAAACAATCTAGGATAACATGGCAAACGATAAACTAACTGAGCAGAAGGAAGAGCACACCCAATGGATATCTGAAAGCTACCAGCCAAAAAGTTCGAATACACCTGTGGAAACAACATTTAGAGAATTTACTCAGAAACCCTCCGGAGATTACTAATGAACCAATCACAGGGATTATGGATAAGCAATTAGATATCAAACTAGGACCGTTTACTCAAGAAGAATTCGACTCGATACTGAGAAAAAATAGAAATAGAAAGGCAGCTGGGCTCGATGAAATACCCCCAGAAGTGTGGAAGGCCAGAAAATTAGACGAAACACTGCTCCGATACTGTAATGCCGTATATAATCAAAACACAATAGATGGATGGACAAAGGGATGCATCCACCCCTTCCCTAGGAAGGGCAACCTTGGATTAGCCAAGAACTACCGAGGTATAACTCTTACGTCCATAGCGGCCAAGATGTATAATGTCCTACTACACAACTGCATAGAACCCAAAATTGACAACATAGGAAGAACCAAAATGGCTTCCGGAGAAATACATCCACAACCACATAAATTTTGACTATCCGGCGAATTCTTGAAGGTGTAAACTCAAAAATCTAGAGCCAACAATATCATTTGTCGACTTTACTAAGGCCTTTGACTCCGTTCACAAATGGAAACATGGAGCAAATCCTTCTCACATACGGCCTACCAGAATAAACAGTCACAGCCATAATTATGTTCTGTAGAAACCCCAAGGTAAAAGTCCGTTCTCCGAATGGAGACACAAACTACTTCTATATTGTAGCAGGTGTACTGCCAGGAGACGCATTAGCCCCATACCTCTTTATCATATGATTATACTAAGTGCTTAGAACATCTGTTGATAAAATCAAAGAAAATGTTTCCAAGCAAACAAAATAAACAAGCCGAAGGTACCCCGGAAAAACAATTACCAACGCCGACAACGCCGGTGATATAGTACTTCTGACAAATTCACCAGCACAAGCGGAAACACTGCTATATAGTCTGGAACGAGACGCTGCAGGCATCGGCCTCCATGTCAATGCACACCAGAACGAATATATGTGCTTCATTCAAACAGGTGACATCTCCACACTAAACGGTTGGGCTCCGAAACTAGTTAACAAGTTCACCTTCCTAGGGAGCAGCATCACATCAATCAAGACAGACATCAACATAGGATTATCAAAGACATGGACAGCTATCGATAGGCTATCGGTGGTATGGAAGTCAAACCTAACCGATAAAATGAAGTGCAGTTTCTTCCAGCAGCAGTAGTATCGATACTGCTCTATGGTTGCACCACGTAGACGCTAACAAAACGTATGGAGAAAAAACCTAACGGCAATTACACAAGAATGCTGCGAGCAATATTGAACAAGTCCTAGAGAGAGCATCCCACAAAACAGCAACTGTACGGCCACCTACCATCCGCCACTATCAAAATGAGACAAAGCAGACATGCGGGACACTGCTGGAGAAGTAGGGACGAGCTTGTAAGTGATGTACTCCGGTGGACCCCTTTACAAGGACAGGTAAGGCAGGACGTCTTGCTTGAACATACATACAGCAGCTCTATGTAGATACTTGATGTAGCCCGGAAGACCTGCCAAAAACAATGGACTATAGGGAGGGGTGGTGAGAGAGTGTCAGAAATATCCGTGCTGATAACGTGACATGAACATGATGATGGTATATATATGTATATATATATATAGAGAGAGAGAGATTGAGGCACACTTAGAAAAAGACAAATGTAATGTAATGGCCAAGGGATTTCGGTCCACGCCTTTGAGTTTAGTTAAGCTGAGAACCTTTCGGCTCAGCACATGGGTTAGGTGCAACATTGAGGCAGGTGTTAACGCTGGTGCGCACGGGCGGATGGAGGTGTCATTCAGATGTCACAATAGTCCGAGACGAAACGGGTGACGAGGTGCGAGTGACGTCACGCACCGGAAGCGGGAAGAGGTTTGTGGAGATTTGAAGAAAGTTAGGGAGTTGAGTACTAGACGCCAAACGAGGAGGTTCGACTTTTGGAGCTCGCAGACGCCAGGGGAATTTGCGCCCAATGGGGGCCGCTGGAGATGGGGGCCAAATGAATAAGACAGCATGGAAAATTGTGTCCCTCCTCCTTATGTTGAAACCTTTAACTCAAAGTTAATAAAAAGGTTTCTTACTTGAACAAGAAGTCATTACGTGTTTTTGAATTTCGAGATTCCTATGTTCTTTGTATGTTCGACGTATATGTGTTACCAACATGCCATGCCTATTTTGCAGATGGCGTTAATGGTGACTATGTAACACAAATATATTACAATTAAATGAGATACATACAAAATTAACAGTATCGTATACTACTTATATTGTGAGAATGTTTCCATTACTCATATTTCTCCAGGAATCGCATGACTCTTTTTTATTTATACATATGTATGCCACCCAAATTTAAGGCAGACCTAATTAACGACTGAGAATTATTCATATTTGTGTTTCCTTTCTGTATTAGATAATAAATAAAGATGATATTAAAGGGTACATCAATAATATAAGCCGTTACTGTGTCAAGATGAAATTCATATTTTAATAAATTTCAGGTCAGGCATTATTATAGTTTTAATCCAAATTTTCAAGTTTTACCTTTTATTGACATTTGTACAAACTGAGGGCCACTAAAACACAAATCCTTTTTCACATGAACTGAAGTTAAAAGATTGAGTTATTACATAATGGTGCTATTTTCAAGTTATGTATTTTTACCCTTTTATAATAAGTGTGAAAGTTACATTGATGACGTCATCAATGACATTTTAATGATCAACTTCATTTCAAGTGTTTTGCTTTTCTTGTTTTTGCGCTTGTCATCTCTCACATTGAATAGGAATAATAATTTCTGAAAGAAACTCTCTCTTCATATTCCCGTGGTAAATCAGCTGACACTGAATGATTCAATGTTTATGGTTTTACTTCAGTATACGACATGTGATAAAAAAGAATCAACTCTGAAGCTTTAGATTATTTCTAACATTCTTTATTTAGTATTTTGATATCCGGCGAATTAACAATTTAATATAAACTGGCGATGTCTAGAAGTCTAGGCTGCTGTCAAAGTGTCTAAAAGTCTTCTCGACGTTTAAGCGTCACTTTGGTAAAACAATATGAAACCAGTTTAAATACTTTTTAGCAAAATGATTTTTGTCGAACTAGTATCCTCTTTACTCATCATGCCTAAGTCCATGAGACTTCAAATGATTACGAACCGAAACAATAACCTCAAGGTTACGATTTGAGAATGTAGATGACATTAAAAGACATATACCGGCGCAGCTTGGCATCATATCAAAAGATTTTTAAAAGTGCTTTGAATAATGGAAAACTCGGTTCAATAAGTGTGATGAATGCAATGGGGGTTATTTTGAAAAGAATGTTTCATTCATTCGTTATTTTTTTTATTTCTTTTTTTTGTAAATACACTTTCAGCCTCAGTGCACCTATTGGGTGACGATTTTATCAATATTTTCGTTCAAATTCTATGATTCTGATAATTTTTTCAAAAAATGTATAAATCTTCCCAAAGATTATACAAGCAAGAACACCATGTTATGGGATTGCCAGCTATTTAGCAAAACAT
Organism: Sepioteuthis lessoniana; assembly: GCA_963585895.1. Classification (NCBI taxonomy): domain Eukaryota; kingdom Metazoa; phylum Mollusca; class Cephalopoda; order Myopsida; family Loliginidae; genus Sepioteuthis; species Sepioteuthis lessoniana. The sequence continues at coordinate 12,540,959 of OY757904.1, read as the reverse complement.
ATTTCGAAAAGCTTGTTCAGTATAATACTGTAATGGCTTAATATGAGACAATAATTGAATTATTATGTGAAAATAGCATTGAATCATGTTTGGATAAAATGGGGTCTCCTTACCAACTAAAGAACACAATCCTATGTGCTGGGGTTAAATAACTGTATGGAACAGTTTATTTTTTCTTCTTCTCTGGTGGGGCTGCTATACTCAATGAGATTAAAAGAAAGATCGCTCGTGCTACAAAAAAAACATCAGAATTTTAAAATGCTCTTAAAAATTCCTGCAAACACCCTGGCAAATTGAAGGCAACTAGTTCATGAATTGAGAAAAAATATCAACATTCTTCTAATTCAATTACGGGAGGGTTTCTGAAAAAAAATATCAAAATTATTTAGCGACCCCCCCACAGTCTCTCGACTTGAGAACTAGTGACTAGAACTAAAAGTTTTATTTCGAGAGTGGAGTCCTCGAAATCTTGCTGATTTGAGTATTTTTCATCAGAAGTAAAGGACTGAAATTGCGCCAAGAATTTAAAGTAAATTGGTAGCATCATACACTCGAAGTTTGGAATCAGTCATTGCTTGAAGATATTCAAGGACAGAGAATTGAATCGTTTTTCATTGTATCAGATATGTTGTCCTTTCAATTTCTCCTTTATTTTTCCCTAAATATTATAGGTCTTTTTATCTTGTAAACTGATTTGTATCTGATTTGGTTTGTTTTTAATACCTATCAACTTGTGTAGGCTACTCAATGCCAAATCCTCTTATCATATGTATATATATATATATATATATACATATATATATATATATCAGGTATATATAATTTGTAAACACATTTTGTTGATAACGTTCTTAAACGAGCCAAAGCCTAGAAATACAATTGGTTTCGATCAAGAAGTTATTTGTATAGGTTATTAAATGAGTTTCGGTTTCTTTGTTTAATAGCATATCAACTCTTTTGCCAAAGCCATTCTCATAGAAGAACAGTAGTGGTACTATTTAACCCATATCTGGGAGGATAAGGGGGTTCATACCTTTCCCCAGGGTATTTGCCCGAAAGTGAACGTAATAGCGCGACTGGAGTACGAACTCGCGTACTACGATTCCGCAGTCCATCGTTTTAACCATTTCAACACGAGGACACCCCGTAAATGAGTTTCCCTCTGTATCTTCTTTTATGTTTTATGTTTATTATTTTTACATCATTTAAACTGAGCTAGCAACATATGACGGATGACGGATATTTGAAGATGGGCACCAAACAACGATTATTTCATATCACATTTTCGTATAATATTTAAAAGCCCGGTAAGTGTAAACTGAAGCCAAACTTTTTATAACCTATGTTTCAGATGCATGTATGATTGGGGAATAAGAAACGTTTTGTTAAATGGGCCAAAGAATTATCCTGATATTTAAGAAAAAAAAAACAATCCAGATTTATTGTTTTTTTTTATGCTTATATATCTGGATGTATATTGATCTTCAGTCTTTCGAATTCTGACGAAATCCCAATTTCTTTCTTTGGATCATACGACAACAATTATTCTCGATGCAACTGAAATTTTCGCAACATTCCGATCCTCACCATACCCAATCCTAATAGCTTCAACTAATTTACAGAAGATTCTTTCAAATGAGCACCAAACATTTTTGCTTGATAACAGTTTTAAACTATATTTTCATCTCATTCTTGTGGAAGATTTTAATATTTCACTTTTTTATTCATTCTCGCTAAACCTCAAGTCTAATGAAACATCAACTTCCCCCTATCCGAAAGGATTATTTTTCTTTTTCAGAATGTTTTTTTTTTTTTTTTTGTTTATATATGTTAGTTTGTCTTGATCACAAGCTAACCAAGCAATATATCTTATCCAGTTTCAAGAACAAACAGTGTTTGGTTAATAATGGTATACTACGTTTTTGCAAAAAGGTCATTATATCTCTGATCGTGCTTAGTCATATATATTTTTATATAATTTTATGCTACCGTTTTTTTTACTCTATTTATTGACTGAGCTCATCTTATAAAAGTCAATGTATGCGTTATCTCAGTTATTTCTGACTTTCTTTTCACGTTTTTCTTCTGGTACGTGTTTAATATCACAAGCAAAAGGTACCGAGTCGCGAATAGGTAAATTATCGAAGAAAAACGAGATAGAATGTTAATATCTGGCCCGATGGGGTAAGCGTACAAAAATATGCTTAATCTGATTGCAGCAATTAACCAAATTTTCCATGATCGCCATATTCGACAGGCTATCTTAGTGGTGGCACGGATCGGTTAAATGATTTCGGTCACGTCTAGCGATAGTGAGGATTGGTTATTCTAACAAGACGAGAAAGCCCAAGACTTCTCCTCTCTTTTGATGGCTGGGGTACGAGAAGACGACTGTTTGTGTAAATGGAGAACCAGAATGATTCAAATATACGGGAAGAGTTGGTTCGTACTAGGATGAGAAAGAGCATTGTATCCTTTATTCATTCCCACCAACATCTATGGTCCCAGAGACTGAACGAAGATAATACAATAACAGAAGTTTTAATTCTTAAGTCGAGTTGTATTTTATGTTTCTCCTACCACATTCGACGTTTATCCATCACCGATATAGCAGTCGTTGGTGACTACTCAAGGAATGTTTTCAGCAGTAGTAGTAAGATTTTTTCAGCTTTCACGCGAGTTCAATGTATTCAGAACATTTTCTCTCATAATTTACTTTTGGCTTTTAAATTATCCTTTGTTATTCTTTTCCGATATTCTCCTTGTTAAGTCCCCAATTGCTTTTCGTTTATGTAAACCAATTTTTTGTCTTTCTTGCACATTTGAGCAATTGTTATAATCCTGTCTTTCAGCTGTTTTATTTATTTTCTAACGTTTATTACTGCAGAATAAACAGACTTCAATAACGTGATGCTTGCAACTTACTGTGTTTTTACATGCATTTTCTCGTTATCATGTCTGGGCAGAATTATTATTATAACTCTATTGGTCTCATGAATTTGCATGGTTACAACAAATGATCATTATCGCAACTAGTCTAGGCTAAGAACAATACACAATTACTTATATTTTCCATACACACAAAGCATTCACCCATTTTTCGATGAATCACTGGTCTTTGGGGCATCGACTACACTGATTGTATCTCTGCATATCCAAAAATTTGTGTTCCAGCAATGACACTAGATTGCATCAGGTGGTGAGGTTCCATTTCTTGCTCTATGTGTAGTGTAGAGACTCTTTCAATGCAATTACTCCCAGATCCACACTGAATGAGAGTGTTAGTATCTCTAAGGGTCAGTTGGTCAAAAAGGTCCTTTAGGAAATTGGTTGAATTAGATGGATATTCTTGCTATTATCTAAACGTGTGCAAAAATATCTCCCAAAGCATTACACAAAAACTGTAAATGTTAACGTATAATATACACAATCCCCAAACATCTAGGCATAAAATAACACCAGACAGGTTGACACGTCTTTGATATTTAACTGTCAGTCAACCCAAAGGTTCCACACACACACACACACACACACACACACACACACACACACACACACATATATATATATATATATATATATATATATAGTATTATTCGGTCCAGTTAAACCAGAGTTGCGAGTAATTCCTTCAGGACAAGGAAATCATTCAAAAGCTGAACATTTAAATTTTCCTGATAGAGAGCTCAATGTAATTAATATTATAGAGCAATACTTTCTTTAAGAAAAAAATGGTCTTTGTTTTTTTCTAAAGGAAAGTATATATATATATATATATATATATATATAAATATATCATGTCATGCCGCTAGCTCGGATTTCCCCGACTCTCTCGCTAGTCATCTCTATGATCCATCATATTCGGCAGGTCCTCCAGACTACATTCTGTGTCCATAGAGAGCTGTTGTAGGTAAGTTGTAGCTGGTGGTCTAACACCTGCTCATCCATGTGATTGGGTCCACCGGACAACGTCACTAATGCATTCGTCCTTATATATTTTTTCTGTTTTAGAAAAATATAAAGAGAATATCATTTCGAATATCACAGATATATAATGTTGTATACATTGCATTGTAATATCATATTCTGGCGGGGAAAATATTTGTAGATATGATTTGAATTATTGCAAGCGTTCAAAAATAGAAAAAAAGTAAATTAAAAACTATGTAAAAGAAGGGAAAGGTTATTAAGTATGAAATTAGATTTGTTCATTGGGTCTACTTTTATTTGGCCAACCCATCTGAAGAAATTTAAGAATGCGAAAATAAGATCTCTTCATACCAAGGTTAACGAATTAGATGTTGTTTTTGCTATTTCATTGTCCGTCATCTTTAAGATGTAAAGCAAGAATAACTTTCAACGTCAGACGGTGTTGTTACGAGGAATTCTACTGGAAATATTTTGGGATATTGAGACGGAAAAAGATAAAGAGAAGCACGAAAATACTAAATGTACTGAACGAAATATCTGATGAACTGCAATTGCAAGTAAATCCCACGGATCGATTGGGAAATAAGAAAACCATGTACATTTAAAGTTATAAGCTATATGCATTCATTTATTGTCGACATACATAGATTCCTCCATTTATTGATCACTTTACCTTTTTGTTTTTATATCAACATAGTCTATAGTTGAAGAAAAATATCAGAAATTAAAAAAGATATTGCTGTTTTTTAACTTTTACCCAACCATAAATCTATTTTCTTACTTGTTTTGAAATATTTTAAATTTGCTCCTTTAATGTCACCAATTTACTTTCTAATATTTTCAAATCTGTCAATATATTGATTTCTCTATTTTTCTGTATTAGGTATTATATGGAATTTCTCTTGCGAAGATAAATATTTGATATGAAATTCCTCCATTTATTGCAAATACTAGTATATCTCCTACTCAAATTATTAGATTATTCAGTTTCAAATTGTGGATTCCTTGCACAATTAGTTTTAAAACAAATATTTATTAGACCTTGGTTAAATTAACATGAATAAATCTCTAATTTTCATTATTATTATGTACTATTTCATGAGCGATTGATTGAGTGGTTCAGGAACTAGGATAATTGTATGTTGTCATTTAGATTTCTTGAGCCTTCATTTCTGATGAGGGTTTTATCGAACATGAAGATATTTTTTAAACAGTTTCATTTGACCAATAATTGGGTGCCAAACAGTTACATATATAAAAATAAAATGTTGAAAAAGAAAGAAAAAAATGTAGATAGAGCTAACTTAACATGGACACAAAGAGAAGGGTGAAATGATAGGGACTATATTTATTCAAAGAATAAAAATAGGAAAGAAGTGGGGAAAACACTATGAATCTATACGTCTCAAAGTATAAATATAGAAAATCAGAAAATAAAAGGAAGAAAAAAAAATCAGAAAATTCTGAGTCAAGTGATCTGCTTCAGAGTAAGTAATAAGGAAACGGTGTCCACAACCAACAGATAACAGCAGAAATGAAACAACCAAAAGAAATACAACTGAATGTGATATCCTGGTCTTTGAAAAATGCTTTATCATTACTCTGTAAGGAATTTTTCACGCCAATGGTAGTTGATGGTTCCTCCCTGTAGTTTGAGAGACAGCAAATCGCTTCAAGTCTGCTGGACATTTCTCAGTATTTTGGCCGATATTAACAAAGCTGTAGTTTTTATGTTCTCAACTCGTCCTATTTTTTCCAGTCCCTATATTAATTCTTTGGTGACTGTACCAAGTGCGTCAATTATAATTGGTATCACCGTCACTTTCATGTTCCTGAGTTTTTTTCAATTCTCTTGTAAGGTCAAAGTATTTATCCTGCTTTACACTTTCTTTCAATATTATTCTATGGTCAGCCGATACAGCAAAGTTCACAATTCGGCAATTTCTCTTTTTTGTTTGCTATGATTAGGTGCAGTTGTCTGGCCGAGATTAGATTTTCTAGTTATTTTCGTTCTGTTGGTCTTAATGTTGTTAGTATTGTTTCTGGTTGCTGTAATCAGTCTTTCTTCGCCTTTTTCTAAGTAGTCTTTGAATAGATGAATCAATATATCAACGCTATGTTAAATGCTAACAAGTCCTCTATCTCCTTCTTCTCTTGACGCATATGGTCTGTCGACATCATCTCTGGATTGTTAGGTCTTATGCACGGTCATTAGTTTTCTTTTTCTCTGGTTAGTTTGTTTAAGTTTTTCTCTGGTCCACTTTAAAAATGGTCATAGGTGTCTTACAAGGGGGCAGCCCAGGTATTTATTCTTTTTATAAGGTACCTGCCATTTTGCTTGGTTTCGAGTAACATTCTTGTTCTGCTCAGATATTCTTTCATTTTTTTTCATCTCTACTTGTTTGATGGTTTCCACTACCTGTATTCCAAAATATTTATACGCTTCCTTTTCTCCGAGCGTTCTTATTTTTTCAACCGGGCCATTGGCCTAATGAGTACAGTGTTCACCAATGGTCCAGGAGACCGGGTTTCAATCGCAGGTCGAGTCATACCAAAGACTCTAAAAATGGTACTTGATGCCGCCTTGCTTAACACTCAGTATTATAAGGTTAGGATCAAGGGTAAAGTGGAGCAATCCAGGGAAAGGAGTAGTGCCCACCACTTATCCTCAGTGTAGTAGCTATTGAAAAGAGAGCCTTCGGGTCACCCTTGACTGAGGTCGCCAACAACCTATAAGTCGTCTTACGCTTTTCATTATTATCATAGTGCATATTTTTTTGCCAAATTCCATCCCAAAGTCAAGACTATATTCTCACTGCTTTTTCATTTTTAACAAGCAGTTTTGTGCCGTCCATATACATTAGGTGATTGGTCTTTCCTTACGATTTAGTAAGTTTGTATACACCTGTGCATTTCCTGATTATATGTTTTTACTTAGAGGGGTTTTTTTTATGCCAAACATAACTGCTGTTCTTCAGTAAATTCAATCTCACCTCACGCCTCCATGATTCTTTTTAATATTCTCAGCAGTGATGTCGTCTAGACTATGTTACTTCTCCATCGGATTTGTTACTTTTTACTTTCTTGTCCAAACATGTTCCAACGTTTTTCCTCAGTATTATCCTTTTTACTTGTATAAATGTTTTTTATCGGCTTTTCCATTGGAATTTTCGAGCCAGATGTTAAGTTTCTGTTTGTATTTTCTTGTGGAAGTCCAATTTTTTCACAGAATAATTTCGCTCATGCATAGATTGGTTCGTTTAATTCCTGGATGTTAATTCCTGGATGTTTTTCGTTGAGAAATATATTAATAATTCGTTTATATTTTCAGTTTCTGCCTTGATTGTTCTCCATTCTTGGTTTCTTAGCGATGGTAATTTTGTCTTCCCTTTAAATTTTCTAAATTCATTTCCTCTTCTTGTGTTAATGGTTGTTCTGCGTTTTTTGGGGGCAGGGGCTGTGTTTCGATTGTTATTAGTTCGTGGTTCATTTCGTTTAGAGTGTTTTTATTTTTCAGTATTTCATGTGTCGGTTATTTCATTGGAATCTTGTATTGGTACCCTCTTTATTTTTCGAGAATTTTTTTTGTATTTCAAGGTCAGGGAGTCAATCTTTCCTTATTACCGTCCTAACTTGATCAGCGTAGTTTGTTTTTCTCTTAAAATTGGACAAACATGCCTTAATACTAAGTTCCATTACAGGGAAGACTATAGACCCTTACTTACGCAAATAATGCAAACGTACAGATAGATTATATCATTATGAATGAGAAATGGATTAATTTCGCTTTGAGTTGTGAGATATACTCTTCTTTTGAAGGTATTTCTTCCGAACACCGAATTGTCGCGGCAAACACACGTCAGAACCTACGCAGTAATACGACGCAAAGAATCAAAACCCCACTTCATGAATGGTCCTAATTTAACAACTGAAATCTTAGTGATAAATATACGATATGATAAATCTAAGAAAGAAATCCATGTTCTTCGGAAGATATCTGAAACACTTGCTCCGAATAGAAATTATGAAAACTTATACAAAGCCCGATTGAAAGCAACAGCAGAATACATACTAACTTATCTAAGAGACAAATATGGAATTCTGTTAGGGACATAAACAGAAAAAACGAGACAACACGAAAACAGCACCCCTATGTAATAAAAAGAATCCAACTCAGAAATTTAAGAAGATACAAAGTGAACTAACAGTAAAAAAAGAAACAAATAGAATATCTTGAAGACTAGATAGAAATTCAGTAGATAGACAATCTCGAATAGCGTGGCAGAAAGTAAATAGGGTGAGTGAAAGGAAGAGCATCTCCCGAGTAAAACTAAAAGCTACCAGCAAGAGGAATGAATTCACACGTTGAAAGAGCATTTCAAGAATCTGCTTGGTAAATCGACAAAAGTTACTGATAAATCTATGACAAAAAATATTTTGATAATCAAATAAACATCAACCGAGAACAATTTCCACAAGAAGAACTTGATTAAGTACTAATAAAAATTTAAAGCTAGAAAACTGCAGGTTTTGATGAAATACCACAAGAAGCATAAAAGACAATGAATTTCGACGACTTACTTCTTCGCAACTGCAACGCCGTATATAACCAGAAAACAATGGAGAGCTTGTATCCTCTTTTCCTCAAGAAACGTGACCTCGAAATTGCAAAGATCTACCGAGATATAACCCTTAATTCCATAGCCGCCATACTTAACAATGGTCTGCTACTTAACCAGATCGAACCTGAAACTGAAAGAATTCTTTGGAAGAATCAAAATGTTTTTTGGAGAAACCGATCTGCAACATCACAGATTGTAACAACCCGTCGAATTGTAGGAATTTGAGCAAAAATCCAAGAGGCGACTCTCTTATTTGTAGATTTCTCCAAGGCATTTGACTCTATACACACTGGGAAGAAGGAACAAATGCTTATAGCTAATAATCCCTCCTAGGAAACTATCACCACCTTAATAATGCTGTATAAAAATATGAAAGTAAAAGTTCGGTCACTAGATGGAGGCAAAGACTACTTTGGCATTGTTGCTGGTGTTCTGCAAAGGGATACATTAGGCCTGGATCTCTTCATAATCTGTCTACACTACGTACTTCGAACATCGATAGATCTGATGAAAAAGAATGGTTTTACCCTAAAAAGGCAAGAAGTAGACGATACTCAGCAGAAACTATTACGAACGAAGACTACTGGCAATACACCTCTATTGGCCTCCATGTCAATGCAGACAAAACGGAGTACATATACTTTAATCAAAAAGCAGACTCCTCCACACAAAATCGTTGTTCTCTGAAACTAGTGGACCTTTCACCTACCTCGGAAGCGGCGTCTCATCAACGGAAAATAGATTAGTCACCAATCATATGAAAGTAAAACTTTACCGATAAAATCAAATGAATTTTTTCCAACCAGCTGTCATGTTAATTTTACTTAATGGATGCACGATATGTTTGCCGAGTATGCGTATAGAGAACAAATTTGACGGGAATAGCACAAGAATAGCTGCTTTACGGCTACCTCCCCCACGGGACACTGCTGGAGAAGTAAGCGCGTACTCATAAGCAACGTTCTCCTAAGGACCCTTTCACACGGACGTGTATGTTTCGGATTACCAACTAGAACGTATTTAAAACAGCTCTGTACGGACACAGAATGTAAACAAGAAGACCAGCCGGAAACGATAGATGATAGAGATGAATGACGGAAGTGAGTTAGGGATATCCATACAGGCAGCAGGACATGATGATGTTGATGATTTTATTATAATTGGATGATGGTAATTATTCTTTTCTTCCTATTAACTATTTACAACATATGTATATGCGTAATATGTATATGCGCAATATGTTTATGCACAATATGTATATGCACAATATATCCGCAGTAGCAAGAGGTGACACAATATCAACTTGAAGCCAAGTAAAACAGTTTTCAATTCAGATTTTCCCTTCACCTTGATACGCTAAGTTTAAACAGCCCACAGTGCCTTACTATATACCCTTAGCTGGAAGTAACTGTTAAAAATAGAGGAAAGATAGAAAATAGGAAATAGATGAAATTGGAAAAAGAAAAAAAGGAATGGGCGAAAGAGTAGAAAGAAAAGTAAAGTAAAAATAAATTAATTTTCTAAACCTACAAGTTCCACATCTGAAGCAATAGGAAGCAGCATGGTGGATATGAAGGACGGCGGATGAACATATCATTGGGTTTCCGGAGTGCTTCACCAGATACTGGGGAAAGGAACCCCAATGGTCAACGGCCAGGATTACATTAGTACAGTCTGGAAAGTACAGCTATTCATCCTTTAGGGTGGCGCCTACTAATGAGGTTAAAATTCGGCCATCGAAAGATTACCATGACTCTCACTCAAACGATGTGACAATATACTTCTTGCTTACAATCTACACAGGGAAACCGTATCAGCCATGAGGATGCTCTATAAAAACACGGAAGTATAAGTTGACCCACCGGATGGAGGGCCAGACTTATTTGACATTATCGCTAGAGGGCAACAACGGGATACATTAGCAATATACCTGTTCATAATCTGCCTAGATTACGTACTTCGGACGTCCATGACTTTGATGAAAGAAAAGGACCTTATACTGAAAATGGCAAGAAGCAGACCCCGCACGAAATATTACGGTTGCGGACTACGCTAATGATATAGCACTTCTGGCATATACACCAACCCAGGCCAGATGCCAGCTGCGTAGTCTGAAGCGTGCAGCAGACGGCATAGGCCTCCTTCAAATTGCAGACAAAACGTAGTACATATGCTTTAATAAAAGTGGTGATATCTCCAAACTAAATGGTGCCTCTGTAAACAAGTTCAACCTCCCCGGAATCAGTTCTCATCAACGGAAAATTACTTCAATACGCGATGAGCAAAGATATGGTCAACTATCATTAGGTTACCGGACAAATGGAAGTCAGACCTAACCGATAAAATAAATTGATTTTTTTTTCAAGCAGCAGGACGCTGACTAAGCGTATAGAGAAAAAGCTTGATGGCAATTGCACAAGAATCCTACGAGCTATATTAAACAAATCCTGGAAGTAATATCCTACAAAACAGCAGCTGTACGGCCACCAATCACCCATCTTGAAGGCCATCCAAATTAGACAGACAAGAGATACATGACACTGCTGTTGGAGCAAGAACGAACTCATCAGCGACGCTTTCCGATGGATCCCTTTACCCGGATGACCAACTAAAACTGATCTAGAACGGTTCTGTAGGGACACAGGATGTAGCCTGGAAGACCTGCCAGAAGCGATGGATGATGGCGACGGATGGGGAGAAAGAAAGAAATCCGTGAAAACTGCACAACATGATCATGAGGAAGTGTTTATAAATGTATTTTAAATGAATGTACATATACGTATGTGTGTGTATATGTATACGTGCGTATATGCAAATCTATACATGTAAGAATGTATGCGTATGTAAGTAGTAGATGTCTGTTTACACACACACATATATATATATATATATATATATATATATATATATATATATATATGTATATACTCGGATGTACGTGCATATCTATCTATCTATCTATCTATGTCTCTTTGTGTGCAGGCATATGTGTGTGCATCGAAATTTATGTGAGTTTGTATATTTCAAATATAATTTGCATAAAGATAAAAGAAGCCGTTGGTTAGTTGATTGGTCGTTTGGGTATTATGGCGTATCAAACTTTTTAGGTTATTTAATGCCAAATCCATTTTTATACAAATTATCAGCTCTATTTCAAACAATACTGTTTAGCATATTTACACAGTTTAATTGTCAAAAACATTTCTATTTTAAGCTATTTAATTTACTTTAACAGATCTAATTCAAACGATTCAGTTTAGTGTCAGTGTAGATTTTTCCACTCATTTTTAAATGTCAAAACAGTTCTATTTCAAAGAATTCACTTTAGCATAAGAACAATTTCAATGGCAAAACAGTTCTATTTCAAACAATTCAACTTCGCAGTTTAAAATTTTAAACAGTTCTGTTTAGTGTCATTGTAGATTTTTCCACTCACTGTTAAATGTCAAAACAGTTCTATTTCAAAGAATTCAGTTTAGCATAAGAACAATTTCAATGATAAAACAGTTCTATTTCAAACAATTCAGCTTAGCAGTTTAAAATTTAAAACAGTTCTATTTCAAGTAATTCAGTTAAGCATAGCTTCGCAGTTTAGTTTTATTCGACCCACAGATAGGACCCTATCAGGTGCTACCACTCTGGGCTATAATGGACCTTGGAGCGATGGCAATGAAGGGGTAATCCTCATTCTCTAAAGCACCAGCAATACTCGAACCTCATCATCAGATTGTTTGGTATCATATTAAACAAAATCAGAAAAATCATTTTCATATAGCTTTGAATGAAATTACAATGTCTTGTCAATCCGTGAACGTTAAATCTCCTGGCGATTGATATTATTTTCAAGAAGAACAACACACGAGAGACAGGATATCTACTTCAGAATAAAAAATTCAAAAATAGAAAATAATGTCCATATGTGTTTGCTTTGTTTATAGTTTTTAAGTTGTTCAAACATTCTTCGTGATGTTTGTTGAAATGTTGACAGCTAGTGGAGTGATAGAACGCTTCTGATATTGGCCACTTGTAAGAACTGTTAACACACTCAATGAAAAGTATAGCTAGACAGGTTTAATTACATTGTTCAAAATATAATTAAACTGAGGTCTATATTAGACAAAATGGTGCCGACGGTAAGAAATTCACCAAGAACGAACTTCAGGAGATATTATGAGCAGTTAATTTTCCACTTAAATCAAGACAATGAACGCAGCAGATGGTTAAAGCCTCTATTTCTCTCTCTCTCTCTCTCTCTCTCTCTCTATATATATATATATATATATATATGTGTGTGTGTTTGTGTGTGTGTGTGTATGTGTATGTGTGTGATATCTTGATTTTGTATATATGCATGTGTATACATATGCTTAAGTGTGCCTGCAAATGGGTCTGTGTATGAATAAATATTTTATTAAGTGAAGAAAACAACGCCTTTTCAAAAAGCAAATAATTTAAACTTCTATGTAGTAGTAGTGGTAGTAGTTGTAGTAGTTGAAGCAGCGTGGTTGTTGACTTTTTTCAGCCACAGATATATATATATATATATATATATATATATATATATATATATATATATATATAATGTTTACTTTCTTCTTTTTGTGTGTATTTCTGAGTAAGTATTTATTTGATTTTATTTGTTTTTTATTTTTATGTTAATATCGGTAAAGAAGTAGATTAAAAATATAAAATTTGATATTATTTTATATTAAATAATTCCGTTGAATTTATTTTGAATGTTCTGCTCCCACTCGCTTCTGGCGTGAAGTATCGTTAAGTTTGAATCCGTTGGGACAAGTAATGCTTTTTTTCTTGCAACTTCGAGACGGCAGGTCATAATCTTTGTTATTAGAAACAGATAAATTTATAATATAATTGATAATATAACATACATTCTTCCTTGATTGATTATTAATGTTTCTGCAGATAGAAAGTTTTCAATGCGATTGGGTTACAAAAAAAAACAACTTCTTTTGGCATTCAGAATAAAATGCACCAAAACTAAATATGAAAATTACTTTTTATGAAAGACTCAGTATCAGTCAACCGTATATAAAAAAAATGGCCAAATAATGAAGCTAGTTGGGACAAAAACATAAGCAACTAAAAAATTCTCAACTACTCCAGTTGTTACAATAATGCTTGCCTAAATTTACCAATATCTTCACCACAACTAATAATTAAAAAATAGGGGAAAATAGTCAAACGTACATAGTAAAGAAAAAAGAGGGGCATACGATCCATTTCCAGACTGTTTTCGTAGGGGCATTTAAAATTGTCGTTGACTCTTGAAAATCTGTATGTTATTGCTATACATCTTATGATATGACGGACCAATTTTTATGATTTACACCCTACTAAACCCTGATTTTCACAGCTGGTGAATTTCATAAATGAGATCTTCACTTTAGAAGAACGATACGCAATAAATTTCCGTTTTAAACTTGGAAAAAATGCCACAGAAACGTATGGAATGCTTCAGACTGCTTTTCGACCATCTTGCATGAATCGAGCAACAGTTTTTGAGTGGCATAAGAGATTCAAGGAAGGCAAGGATTCTGTAAGGGATGATGAGAGGTACGGGAGGAGTAAGGAAGACAGAACACCAGAGTTGATTGACCAAAGTTTTAGGGTTAGGGTTACTATGTTGAGGTTTTAAGGGGGTTCAGGAAGAGGTTCCGTCGCAAGAGGTCAGCACTCTTCAAATCGGGTCAGTGCTATTTCCACCAGGACAATGCACCAGTCCACGACTCCATCCTTGTCACAGACTATTTGACCAAGATGGGTATCAAGACAGTTCCTCACCTTCTCTATAGTCCTGACCTTGCTCCCTGTGACTTTTGGTTATTCCCTAAGCTTAGAGGCTGTCGTTATGAGACAACTGAGGAGACGAAAGAGGCTGTGACGAAGGTCATTGCCATGCTCACGCAAGACGACTTCCATGGGGCCTTCCAGAAGTTGTTGGAACGATACAAGAAGTGCATTGCAGCCGGAGGAGATTATTTCGAAGGGGACTAGAGTCTCATGTGTGCACTATCAATAAAAGTGTCCATACGAAAAAGTCTGGAAACCTATCGTGTGTACCTCGTATATGTAACTGACAAGATATCAGAAAGAAATGCAACTCAAGAAACCAATAGCATAGAGCATAGGATAAAATGTTCTGATACACATTTACATTTCAATAAATTAGCAAATGTCAGAATTGACCAACAAAACCACGGAAGGATCAAAGAAAAACTTAGACAAAACAAAAGACTGGATGCTACAATTAACAAACCCACAAGAGAAGCAAAAGAAAAATCATTCATAAAGAAAATATTGATTTGCTAAGGAAGTCGACCTTATAACAAAAGAAATATATATAAGAATTAAATAATACAGACAGCAAAACATAAATAAACAATTAAAAGAACATAGACTAAATCAATTAAAAAACCCAATGGACGTTAGGCACAAAGAATTACAAACGCTGATGTTGATATTGTAAAGACTAATCTATGACTGAAAAGTACTAGACTGAAGGTGGAGATGGAGGGGTTAGTAATAGCTGCACTGTCAACAAAAAACTGTCCGGGAATCATTATTTAAAAATGGATTAAACCTATATGCAGATTTAGCGAAAACAAATACCCACCTCATTCAATTAACCTCTTAGTGTTATATTTCCTAATCCTAACTCCAATAGAATATAAGGGAAGGCATGATAGAATAGGACATTATATTTATTAGAAAAATATAAATAATATGGAATTGTGAATTGTGAAAAAAATGCATATGCGTTGACCAGAACCAGAAGCAAAGGGAGCATCTATTTCCTGGGCTTTGTTATCCAAACTGATCGAAAAATAAAAACAAGATAGTTTTTAAGGACTATAAAAGAAAAACTATCATTCTAATTATGTCATTGTCAAGTGACAATAAGATATCGGACAAAGAATATTACAAAATAAATAAAGACAAACACCATGAAAGAGAAATAAACAAAACTGGTATCTTGAAACTAACATCGTGCCAGTAGTATTGGGAGTACTGGGTATTATTAAGAAATCAACGGATAAGACTCATCGTCTAACAGGCAGTCCCAGACCATACAAAAAACAAAAGATGGAGCTTAGTTGAAACCCTACTCTCTTTAGGAGAGTACAAACAATGTGTCCAAAAATATCACCCCAAAAAAGGTAGTAAAAATATGATTGAATAGAATAGATATAATCATCACATTCATTAACCCAAGTTTTTGGTTGAAAAGCCGGTGTATTGTAAGAAACAGAAACTAAAGCTGAAAATTTTAAAAAAGAAAATGACGTATTTTACAAAATTTATAAATAAAGGATCGCAAATATCAGTGATTCACCATCTTTATTTAGGTTTGGAAAGCGTAGACACGGGACCACGCCAATTAGTGAGTACCTTTTTCTAGCTTATACAATCATTAGGCAGGGTTATATATATATATATATATACGTCTGTGATATCTCTATCCCTTCTCTCTCAGTCTCTCTCTCAGTCTCTCTCTCTGTCTATATATATATATATATGTATATATATATATGTGTGTGTGTGTGTGTGTGTGTGTGTGTTTGTTTGTACGCATTTTATGTATGCACGTATATATAAAATGCGACCATTCAGAAAGTAATGTATTAAAATCTATTTCAACAAAACCTACAATAAATATAAGCACCAAATTCATTTGTTGGAAACATCAAGTTTTAAGCTGCGATAAAAATACAACAAAAAAAAAACATTATACTCACAGTAATTTCGTTCACAATGATGAAATACCGAACTGCTGTACACCTGTAATCTTTAAAAATAGTAATGACATCACTGTAGTCTGGAAAATATTGCTCCTCTTTTTCTTCTGTTATCTGCCCAATTGATAAGAGTATGCCAACTAAAACGTTGTTTATTTCATTGCTTGATTGCTGGTGGTTCTCACTGCTAAAAATCATATAATGGCATCTCTAGAGTCTTGAAAATTTCATCAAGCATCAATGAAAGTCATTGAGAGCAATTCTTTCACCCGTAGGAGTTCGAGGGTATCTCTATGCTCTTAATGTTTAAAGTTGTTTCGCCCTAAAGCCAATCATTACTTACCTGATTCAAGGCAAAGAAAAAAGGACTACAATATCCAACTGCTACTGCCATGCTGTCAGCATTGAATTTATTGAGAAATAAAATTGGATGCATTATTTCCGAAGCCATTCTCTGGTTAAATGGTATCATTTGCTTTTCATTGCTTGCAATGCATTGCCAACGGTGCTGACAAACTAAATGACGATATGCTGCAGCGTAATCGTTGTTCGATTCAATGATACTTTTGTTCCCAATGTAACTGTTTGACTTTGTTAATCGAGAGGATTTGTTTCGTGATACTTGCTCATATATATATATATATATATATATATATATATATATATATATGCACACAAGGACACACAAATATATATATATATATATATATATATATATATATATATATATATATATATAATACTCAATGTGAAATGCCTAAGGAAGATACCAAATGCTGAAATTTTGAACATCGCTGAATGAGCATCTATAGTCTCTGATTATGTCAAATCAAATGCTCTCGACAGGACTCAGTCTTTCAATAGAAAACCAATAGCTTTCCAACCCCAGCTCTACAGCGAACTGATACATGAAAAACGTCTTTAAAAAAATCAAGAAAACGCTATCAAAACAATATCAACAATAATGTTAAATCGCTGAAAATCAAATCTCTTTCTCTCTCCCATTATAATTATCTCATAATTCCTTCATCTCTCTCTCTCTCTCTCTCTCTCTATATATATATATATATATATATATATATATTAAGTCAATCTATTTATCTATCTGTCTATTTACCTATGTTGAGGTGTCTACATTTACCTGGGGCAAAAAGGGCATTAAAATTGATGCATTGGAAGTTGTAAAAACGACGGTTTGTTCACATTCTATATGTTATTAATTGACTAATACGCTAGAAGTTTGAGAAAATATATCAAGATTAGAATATAGACAACCCTTTACATTATCTAGATGTTATCTCCTATTTTTCAAGATGTCATACTTTGCTTAAATATTAATTATTGTTTTTCTTGTCATAATTTCCCAGGTTAGATTTTCCAGAATGTCAACATTTATTAATTTGAGGGTTATTTAATGTAGAGATCCTTGTGGAAGAAATAGCATTGGGCATTTTTTTCTATGTTTTGAATAATCTTGATATACCCAACCCTTAATTTTTGCATCGGAAATTGGTTGTTTCTGGTGTAAGGCCACTTGGCAATTTTCACGTCTCTGGTCGGATACATACGTATTAAGCAGCATACATTTGTGTTTTCCTCTCTGTGAAAGGAAGTACTGAAATTCATAAAATACCCAGAAGACGGTGGCATGTTGGATTGGGATGAATAGAATAATCGCCCAGTGCAGGTTATTAACGCATTCAGTAAAAGCCAATTCTCTTATTTCCTCTCCCTAATGAATTAAATAGTACACAATTTAGCATAAACAATTTCTGAAAACATCTTAAGCTCTTCCAAATTAGAATAGAGTATAAAGATGTGCTTTAACTATTTTAGCGAAGTTCTAAATATAGTGTTATAGACATTAAGGCCAATCTCTCAACAAGTTCTGCGCCTATATTCGCCTTAACAATGAATAACATCAGTACTATTTCTGGGTAGAGTGTTTGCCAATGGTCCGGGTGACCTGGGCTCAATCCCAGATCGCGTCATACCAAAGACTTTAAAAATTGAACTTGATACCCCCTTGCTTAACACTCAGTAAATATAAGGTACGTATCAAGGGTAAAGTGGAGCATTCCAGGAAAAGGAGTAGCGCTCCTCCCTACACCTCGGTGTAGTAGCTATTGAAAAGGGAGCCTTCTACTATTTCCACTCTATGTTCTTGTCTATACGTGTTCGAATTTTATCAGAATTTGTTTTGTTTACACGCGGACATTTTGAATTCCTAATATGTTTTCTCGAAGGATAAGGTAATTTCATTGATTATGAATCATTTTACACGTTTTTCATTAATTTTGAAAAGTTATAACGGCAAACAATTACTTTAATTCCAAGTGCTTCGATTGAATAAATTTCATATATTTTTCTTTTTTTTTTTTAGCAAATATACTAATTTTTGAATCCTGTAAAAAACATCAAAATAGCAATACAATATCACTTCTAGTTGAAAAAACAGTTACATTCTTTAACCAAAATTGTTTCAACAATATATATGCTTGTGTGTGTGTGTGTGTGTGTGTGTGTGTGTAAGAGATTTGTATGTCGGTTTAATGATTACAAGGTTTACAAAATGTCCATCTTCGGATTAAACCATTTGAACTTCCACTTTCATGAAAATCCTCACCGACAAATAATGGCAAAAATTAACTGTTCTCTTAGACACGGTACGTATGATTTTGTTCAACGATGTTTGCCGCCATTTCTCGTTGAAAATAAGCATAAAATATGAAATACAGTTACAAATACTAGAAAATCATTGTCAAAGATTTTCATAATAAAATTTATGAACGAACATTGTATTTTTGCTTTCTAGTGATAGTTGATAAAAAACAGAATATCTAGAATATAAGCATCTCATAAAATGTGTTTAGTATGTTAGAACGTTATCTGTTATAAGGCAATAAAAAAGGAACGCCATAATTATTACGTTTTATCTTTACAGTTAATCAAATACTAAAATTAGTATGATTAACATTTTTACAACTAAGTCACAAGTAGAAATTTATGAAACAGTTAAGCATTTCACTTTTAAATTCTGATGATATATTTGATTTTCAAAAATCAAACCAGAAAAGGTTTTTTCTTGAATAACTGTAACGGTAACTTGATTGACTGGTGTGTAGATATATATAAGAAATATATGAAACACATAGAGAAATGGGTTTCCAATATTTGATAGTTGTTACATATTGTTTTGATAAAGAACGGCATATCAACTCCAGTAGATTATCTAATGCTGGATCCTATGTACACGCACACACACACACACACACATATATATATATACATATATATATATATATATATATATATATATATATATATATATATATATATATATATATATATATAGCACGCGAGACAAAGGCAGAAACAGAGAGAGCAGAAGCAAACTATGGAATAATTCTTAAAACATATGTTTTAGTCAGATTAATTCAATTTTTGAAAATAACACAATAAATGTAAATTTTCAATGTTAGCTCAATTATTCATGTACTTTTTCCATTGAAATTCAGCCCAACATAAATGAGCAAGAACAAAAACGACAAAAATGTGCTTAACGCCCAATCCAAGGCAAAAAAATTCCGAAACAATTGTTTTTTATAGCTTCCATTCTTAATTACCTTGATTACACTATATTGAGCGTTCTAGATAACGAAACAATTGCAACTTCTCATCTAAAAATTGGTTCGCTTAAGACTGGTATTGAGGAGGAAGGGAATAAAATAATTTATTTTGAAGGCATGCAAATTGTTTTGAAGGTGTGCTGATACAATGATTGAAAAAATGACGGCAACATTAAGTATATTCGCTTTTTTTATGTCTATCTTCTTATTTTATTATTTTATTTTTAAATTAAGAATTAATCTTGTATTATAATTGAGTCATTTATTATCATACAGGCTATTCCGAATTTTTCTTCCGCTACGTATATATATATATATATATATTGTAACCAAATATTTTGTAGGTACCATTTCGAAATAGTCAGAGTTCATCTGTTTACAAATCCATTAAATGATTTGAAATATTCCAATCAAACACGAATAATTCTAATTAGTATTAATCAATTATTTCCATAAAGTTCAATGGTTTCAAGTATTGCTATGAAACTGACCATTCAATTCAATATTAATCATTTGTTTGCGCAATGATAAATGATTAAACGGTTCTATATGATCCATGGATGTGACCCGAACACTTACTACAAATTCAGTT
Organism: Sepioteuthis lessoniana; assembly: GCA_963585895.1. NCBI lineage: Eukaryota > Metazoa > Mollusca > Cephalopoda > Myopsida > Loliginidae > Sepioteuthis > Sepioteuthis lessoniana. Next base: position 12,520,426 of record OY757904.1, on the reverse strand, counting down.
CAGAATGGACTTGGGAGGGTAATGAAGAGGTAGTCCACATTCATCAAAACTCCTGGACTATTAGATGGTCTAGTCTCATATCTCAGACACTTTTGAAGGAGTTTTAATATTCTGCTGCAATGCAGTCGATGTATCTTCAGTTAGATCAAACCTTACGTGTCAGATTCAATGATATAATTAATTTTATTATAAATCTTATTATTACATTGGCAGAACTTTTGCAATAATTTTTTCAATAACAACTGCTTGTTAGTTCCGGTGAAACTGCGAATGCAACGTCAGTACTACGCACAGTTTCTGTAAAGCATCTTCAGAGATTTTAGCAACAATTGCACATACGAATGACTAATTATCAGAGATTGTTAAAAGTAAATTTCATCTTGATGTAAAAAAATATTTCAATATTTCATTATGAAGAAATGTCTTTGAAAATTGCAACCTTGATTGAAGAATATGTGGACACCCATATTCGTATATATATAAGCAAGTTATACTCTAGAGCAACTTTAATCAACCAGGTTTCCCCGGAACCCTAGGATTTCGCAAAAAGTCCCTAAGTGTTCAGTGAAAACATATGAGATAATCTAGTGTATTTTTGTATTGCTTTATAAATTTATATATGTATTTTATAAAAACTTATTTCTAAGAAGAAAAAGAATTGACTTTGTGAGGTACGTACTTTTGGCAAGAGTGGAGAAAGAAGAAGTAAGCGAAGACAATGACGCCAGGAGCTGTCCCTCACCATTTTATCGGCAACTACTACTAAATCTTCAGAGCGAACACGGGTGACAGATTGTCAAGGGAGAAAAAAAGAGCCAGCAGATGGATTTTGTCACTCACTTCTTGAACAGCTGAGAATTATTCTAAGAGGCAAGAAGCTTCCCAAGAAATTCAACTAAAGCCACCCAAAAGTCAGCTTTACAGAATAAGTCCCGGAAATTACACCAAAATTTGCAACGCTTCATCCTTTTCCTTCCATCTTTTTTACTTGTTTCTTGGTATAAAATTTGTTTCTTTTTTTGTCGTCTGTATTATCTTTTGAATCAGCATCCGAACTAGAAAACTTACTGTTTAAAATTACACATTGATTGAAACATCTTAAAAATATTTAACCCTTAAATATTGAATTTTGATTTTATTGTCAACCCTTCAGATAAAAAAGAATGATACTTTAATTTCATTCAAATGTGACTATAGATGCCCATCATATTCATAGTTATAGTAATATACAGTATAACGATATCAATCTTGGCTATTTATGTCCCGTTTCGTCAATACTGATTCTGTGAAATCAGTTTTTATTTTAACGTGCCAAATTTAATTAAGTTCATTTTTTCGATACAACCAAATATATTTTCATTATTATACAAAACAATACGTAATCAACTTATGTGGCAATTTTTGAAGAGGAAACAGTTAGAAAATTCTGATGAGATTTGAGGTAGAGAGCCACAAGCTCCTGATCAATGCAGCTAAGCTAGTAGTGCAACTACGAGTGGAAAGAAAACCCGTCTTTATGATGAAAGGTATTCATCAACGGGCATTATGTGGACAGGTGAACCAAGGTGTCCAATTCCATTATGTGTCTTCTGTGGCAAACGACTTTCAAATGCAACGATGGCTCCAGATAAACTGAATAAGCATTTCCCAACAAATCCCTGTCAACTGAAAAAAGTGAAGCTTATTTTAAAAGGCTGTTTGATTCTCAGATGAACCAGAGTACTGCTTTTTAAAGTAAAGTTAGTAAAAGTGAAAAGGCTCTTGAAACAGTTTATTTGATAGCAGAAATTATTGCGCAGAAAATGAAAAAGCACACTGATGGTGAGAACCTAATATTGCCAGTTTGTAAAATTACAGTCCATAGAATACTTGGTCGAAAGAGTACTAGTAAATGAAAATGTTCTACTTTCAGAGAAAAGATTTAGTCGATGATATGGCATATGACCGTGGATAGTTTTTAGTGTAACAGATTGAAAATTGTAGTTTTTCCATACAGGTTGAAGAGTCAATAGATCTTACTAATAAAAGTAAGATGTTTGTGAGATTTGTTAATGAGGGTGAAATTCAAGTGAACTTCCTATGTTTCAAAGGAATGCCGGTGGCAAGCAAAGGAATAGATGTATTCAATATTTTGTTCTCATAGCTGAAAGTGAGAGATATTTCCTGGCGGGATTGAATTGACATTTGTACTGATGGTGCTCCATCAATGGTTGGTTCCATACGAGTTTGTACATCTCATGAAAAACAAGAAAATCTTGTTTTAATCTCAGCACACTGTCTTATTCAAAGATTGGAATTGGTTTCAAAATCTCTTGGAGATGAATTGAAAACATATTTTGTTGATACTATTTATTAAACGAAGACCAGTTTACTCCAGAATGTTTAAAACAGTGTGAGAAAATCTGGAAAAAGAACACATAAAACCATTGCTACATACGGAAATCCGGTGGCTGATTAGAGGAAGAGTTCTAAATTGGGTGTTTGAACTAAAAGATGAATTGTATAAATATTTCAAGAAACCAATAAGCAAAGTTTTGCTGAGTGCTTTGAAGATGAACATTAGCTGCAGAAGTTAAACAACTTAGCAGACATATTTGATCTCATGAATCAACTGATCGAGTCACTGCAAAGTCCCAAAGAAAGTTTACTAACTTCAAGTGATAAACTTATTGCATTTAAAAGAAAAGTAAATTTGTGGAAAAACATGTTGCAAAATGAAAATCTTAAGATGCTTCCGATACTTTTGGGACTTAAAAGTGAAGAGGGATATTAGAACTTCTTGAAACCCATTAGGAGAAACTGTATATTAGAAATTGAAAATTATTTTCTTTTCCTTTTAACACAAGTGTATGATTGGGTGCAGAATCCATTCTCTGAATCTGCTGGTCATGCTGATTATCTTACATTAAGAGAAGAGTAAGAACTTTGTGATCTGTAGTGTGATCGTACACGCAAGATAAGATTTTTAGATTTATCTCTGGACAAGTTCTGGGTTTCTGTAAAAGAAGAGTATCATACTATACATAGGAAAGCAATTAATTGCTGTAGTTTTCAATATCTTATATGTGTGAGCAAGGTTTTTCTTATTAAAAAGATTCAAGAGTTAAGACATAAATCGTTTCTTCTCAATTGAAAATGAAATTCGGGTGTGATTATATAAGGTTTGACCTCGAATTAAGAATATCAGTAGCAAAAAGATAAGTGCAGGTTTCATATTAGAGAAGTATATCACTTTATCAAATCACTCGGAAAGTAACATTTTCTAATCCCATTTATTATTTCAGAGAACCTTTTGCTAGAATTCACTTTATGTCTATTCAACATTGTCAGCAAAAGTATTAATAAAAAATGAACTAATACAGCAATTATCTGTTTTTTTTTCTTCTGTTTATATTTATTTGTTATTGGTATATAATATTGGCTGCGTCTGTTTATTTTGTTGCATTTTGATAAATATTTTTACGTGAATAAAAACTCTCTGATTATAAACGAACAATATGTGTTTTTATTCAGCATTACTCATAAATTTGGCAAAAAAGTATTGATTCTTTTCAAGCAGTTATTCAAGAATATATATATATATATATATATATATATATATATATATATATATATATATATATATATATATATATATATATATATATATACAACGAGAGCTTTGATGAAAATAATTTGAGAAAAGTATAACATAGTTGACGTATGTGTTAGAGACCTGAGCGAGAAAAATCTGAGAAGGATTTTAATAGTAAAAAAAGAAGCAAAATTGATCAGCAAGGATTTTAGAAGAATAAAATCCGTACATTAATTTTTTTTGAAAAAAATACAATATATTGTCAAAATGAAAAGAAGCCAGAAATATTGTTTTTTGTTTTGTTTTTTTTTACCAGAAACGGAAGGAAAAAGAGGGAACTATAATATTAATTTTGTCACCGAAAGACTGACAAAACAATGGTTGAATTAGGGCTTGGGTCAAATTGTACGGTCAATCATGGCCAGGTAGAGATCTGATTATACGGAAACTATTACACACGAAGAAGTTGAAAATTTTGGTTTATTCTTTTCTTCAGAAGATCGAGTTATTTGCTTGATGTGACATGTTGATCACTTGAATGAGAGGACTGCTTACGACAGAGAGAGGGACAGTAGCCGACACATAGAAGTGGGAGGAAAACTCTCCCCATTTCAATAACGGTTAGAGAGATTCACCATTAGGGTAGCAGAAAGCAATTGTGAATAGAACTACTGAAATCTAATTAAGGAGAAAACCATTGGTGAGATACGCCAACTTGGAAATAAGAGAAACCATTATATAAACTCAGTTTTTGCTGAAAAGCAACACAGAGTCCGGAGATATCAGCCAGAGATAAGCGTCAACAGTAAAAACCTCATCGCTTCGAATTTAAAGCCTTGAGGCAGACTTTCTGAGACAGAGAAGCAAGGATCACTAGTTAGTAACGGAAACCTGACAAAACAGAAAACTTAGCTTAATTAGAAACTGTTAAACCACTTATTCATGTTTAAAAGGCTGTGTTTGATGCTGCAATTAGACCGCCTAGTTTCAATCCTTCATTGGAGCAGTGACACTCCAGTGGTCCGGAAAGTCGACTGCGTGAATAAGGTATGGTATATAATTGTTTATATTTTGTCCAGGTTTACTTAAAACATGTTATCGGTCTTATGCTAGAGTATAAAGGTTGAGAAACGCTGCTCTAGACTATAAATTTATAAATCATTTTTGTCCAAATATACTACGAGGCTTACAAGTATGAAAACCTAATATTACACTTTGCGACTATATTAGAACAAATAGTGATGATTGTATATAAGGATGAAATACTTCATGTGATAGTAAATAAAAATGTAAAAGAAGACACTTTCCAGATTGAGCAATTTTTTGTTTGTCAAAAGAACAGTAATAACAATAAAAACATAATAGACATTTTAAATTAAGTACAACTTGGGAATAACAAGTCAGTATTTCTTCTTTGGACATTCGATCAAAAGAGCCCATATTGAAAGAACGAAGTGAAAACAGGCTAATCGATCTTTCGTCATTCTTGGCTCTCACCAAGAGAGCAACTCTAAAAATGGCATTCGGTGGTAAGAGAAAGGGAAAAATGAAGAAGCTATGACACATAATGCCCCCAAGGCGAGGATTATCATTATCCAAATCGATGAGTCAAATGGCTGGCCAATCAGTTGATTGACAATGGTCAGTGAAGTATCGATACTGGAATTAGAATGATGATCTGCTTGATTGATTTATTGTCACTATAAATCGGTGGAGAGTTTGTCAGAAACAAATCAATTATAGCAATGACCATACAGTATTTGAAACATTAAAGTGACTGACTACAAACCCTGGTCTCCAACAAAACACACAAGAGAATATATACAAAGGTCAATCAAAAAGTTCTAAGCCTCACCTAGAATGAAAAAGTATCATAGCTTATACGATGTGCATACGATAAGTTTCCAGACTTTTATCGTATGGACACTTTTATTGATAGTACACACATGAAACTCTAGTCCCCTTCGAAGTAATCTCCTCCAGCTTCAAAGAACGTGTTTCGCCATTCCAACAACTTCTGGAAGGCCCCATGGAAGTCCTCTTGTGTGAGCGTGTCAATGACCTTCGTTACAGCCTCTTTCATCTCAATTGTCTCATATCGACATACTCTGAGCTTAGGGAATAAGCAAAAGTCACAGGGAATAAGGTCTGGACTACAGGGACGGTGAGGAACTGTCGTGATGCCCATCTTGGTCAAATAGTCTGTGACAAGGATGGAGTTGTGGACTGGAGTATGGTCTTGGTGGAAATGCCAGTGACACGATTTGAAGAGTGCTGGCCTCTTCCAAATGAATCTCTTCCTGAACTCCCTTAAAACCTCGACAGAGTAACCCTTACCCTAACCATTTAGCCAATCAACTCTGGTGTATTTATTTCTTTACTACTCCCAGACCTCTCATCATTCCTCACAGACTCCATGCCTTCCTGGAATCTCTTATGCCACTCAAAAACTGATGCTTAATTCATGCAAGGTGCTCTTAAACCAGCCTGGAGCATTCCATACGTTTCTGAGGCAGTTTTTTCAAGTTTAAAACATAATTTTATTGCATACCGTTCTTCTAAAGTGTCAGCTTGCATTTTTGAAATTCACCAGCTGTGACAATCAGGATTTAGTAGGGTGTATTCCAATTCATCCAGTAGCTGTTCTTTAAACTTGAAATCATGAAAATTGGTCAGTCATCTCATAAGATGTATAACAATAACATAGTGAATTTTCAAGAGTCTACGACAATTTTAAATGCCCCCCCCAAATAATACCTGGAAACTTATCGTATGCCCCTCGTATTTGTGTTTGGGCTGCTCACTAGCACGTTTTTAAGAAACAAGAGAAGTAAATTTTGATTTTTTTTCTTAATTTCCGAGTAAGTAAGGCCTATAGAACGGACACAGATATGCGACAAATCTAAAATCTAAACGAGACTTACAACTTTTATGCGACTCTCATACATCCGATATTGTATTTAGTAGTATTTATAAATGAACCTACTAAGAGGGAAAAGATAGATATACACATATATGCATGCACATGCGTACACATACAAAGCAACCCTCCTATATATATATATATATATATATATATATATATATATATATATATATATATATATATATATATATATATATATAATGGACTCTCGTGTTGATGTCAATGTACAAGGGTTCAAAAGATTAGTTTATCAGTAAAACCACTGAACTTCCTACATAATAGATTTATTTGAGGGATAAAGGTTTTATAAAACTAATGCCAATTTTGGACAAATGGACGACAAAAGAACATTTTACCTATGAAACACACTTTCTCTTAAAAAAAAACCCTTACATTTTGAATTTGATTGTTAGCAATATAGTGATAATAAATATTGTTAAGTGAATATTGTCAATATTGTGAACGGACACTCAAGCGCGCGCACATACACACGCACACACACACACACACACACACACACACACACACACACACACACACACACACACATATATATATATATATATATATATATATATATTTTCGATAGATAGACAGATACATAAATATGTGTATTCACTTAACACTCCGCATAAGCAGGATGTGACACAGTAATAGCATATTCCAATTTAGAGCTTT
>OY757904.1:12435748-12510748 GCA_963585895.1 Sepioteuthis lessoniana | reverse complement strand
TGATTTGGTATGAGATGTATTTCTAACATTTTTAAGCGAGACAAATCTAAATAATAATTTCTCTATGCAATTCTGAGATTTTTTTTACTAATTTTGAGTTATGATATTGTTTAATCAGTCTTACTAGACTATGAATTATTTAAGAGATTTAAAACATCTCATGTTGGTCTTTACTTATTTTAATATGAAATTAATTTATGCAATGATTAACAATAACCAAGTATTGGAAATATAGTACAAGTTAAGCAACGATGACACAATTCACTTCTAAAATGGGTGATAATTTACACACAAAAGAGAACGTAATTTTAAAAACATCTGAGCACCTGATTTAGTACATAACTTCAAAATCTAAACGCTTGGGATATAGATTGATATATTAATATTACAGTATCTTCATTAAAAAGTTCTTTTGTTATTCTCTCATAGAAACTACGTAATGAGTATGCACACATTATTATTTGGTAGTATGATCAAATTTGAATCACTTGCACAATTCCTTGTCAAAAACCATTCCCCCCACCCGGGTTGTCCCTGAATACCTTTTGTGTTAGTTTGCTGCATTCACGTAATATGTAATTACCTGTGTAACCCTTATCTACATAACCTACACATGATTATCTCAAAACCCTAATGAATTTTGGACAACTCATTTTCTACGACAGTTTTTGGATCGTAATTAAACCATTTTGTAGTATGGTAAAATTTAAAATTCTTGCACAGTTCCGAATGAATCACCCTCCCCACCCAGTCGTGTCAGTTTTGTACAATTCTAGCGCTAGGTAGATGCAATCGCTTATTAAGTGATAAATGGATTCGTCTCTATCACCACACAACCAAGCCTTGGTATCGTGTGGCTTCTTAACTATTTTCACTTTAACATTATTCGTCCTTATGTAGATGTTTCGGGCGGCTATTCGTTGAGATTCAGTTTCTCTATTATGGTTTCCTTTCTTATCCATGTTCAGGTCTCCTTGCATGATTTTTTTTTTCGGTTTATCACGAAGTACTTCTCGATCAATCTGTTTTCTTTGATTTTCACTCGTTACTCAGTAAGAACGACAAGTTCCCATTTTTTGTTGTTGTTGTCTCTATGTCTGGGATTGGGTGATCTTTTTCTCCCTTAAAATCCTTGACAATTTTATCCGTCTTAATCGCCAGGATATATTCTGGTTTCTGGTTTATCTATACATCTGTTTTTATTCCCGTTACTGTTTCTAAGGTTGTGTTGCTCGGAAATCTTCTGGTATCAGCTCATCCCCAGAAAAACATAATTGTTCTTACCCACGCTTTCATTGATATAAACCAACAATCTGTGTAGGTATTTCTATGGATCACATGTTAAATAAAACTCTTGAGTTTAAATTCATAGAGATCTCGGGCGTCCATTATATATATATATATATATATATATATATATATATATATATATATATATATATATATATATATATATATATATATATATATATATATACCCATCAATTTTAGAATTAGAATCTAATGCCCTTAGGATGCCAGACTTTTTATAAACACTAAAAATATAAAACCCAAGATTTAGACCAATAGCTCAAATGGTAGAAACATGTAATGAATTTAAGGATTGATCATCTTTATTTTTTTAAATTTTTACTTTTTATATTATTATAGTTCTTTTAAATATATATTTTTTTCAAAAGTAAAGCAATCTTCCCTTCACCAACACGAGTACACCATATAAAAATAAAATCGAAAATCTAATTAAACATAGCAGAAGGAAATCTTATAATTTATTTTCATGAATAAAAGATATCATACACTTACCCTATTTCCAAAAGTATTCTTTAAAAACAAAAATACCCTACACTGATTCATTATTTGATACTATTTGGGAAATATATTTTTAGCATTATGAATAAATTTCCATTTGTTTTTAATGCAAAAATCTGAAAAATTCGAAAGCAACGTTTACAAAAAAAGCGTGTCCAGTGCATGGCAATAAATTGCATGAATGTGGTGCTCTCATTCTGGATCCTTAGGGAGAATAGAAAGCACGCTTATTTCCATTACTCGTAGATTCAACTCTGACCTGGGGTGGTAGTACCTGCTAGGTTCCCATCTGTATGTCCAATAGAAGAGTTTAAAGAGTGATGTGAACGTTCAATATTCAGCCTTCTTAAACCTCTTGGCATAAAATCATCTCAGGCAATAAAAACTTCATGATTGCCTTTGTTCAAGCTTGGAACACTCTAATTGATTTCCGACCATTTTTAATAACCCCAAAATGAATGTTTTTGATAGATTAATAAAAGTTTGACCATAAATTCGAAACAAAGCAGAGTTTATATTAGTGGAAAAAATATGACAATAAATATTATTGTACTCTTTTTAAAACAATTCCGCTAATTTAATGAATGACTCTTATATATATATATATATATATATATATATATATATATATATATATATATATATACATATATATATATATATATTTATATATATTTGCATGCGTGTATATAGATGTATGGAACAAATCCTACTAGCGTACGGCATACCTAAAGAAACCGTAGCGGCAATAACGATTCTCTATAGAAACACTAAAGTAAAAGTACGATCACCAGATGGAGACACAGAATACTTCGACATTGTAGCAGGAGTACTACAAGGGGACACGCTGGCTCCGTATCTCTTTATCATTTGTCTAGACTACGTACTTAGAACATCGATTGACAAAATCAAAGAGAATGGCTTCGAACTGACGAAGAAAAGAAGCAGAAGATATCCCGCAACAACAATTACCGACGCCGACTACGCCGATGACATAGCGATACTGGCAAATACACCTGACCAAGCCGAAACACTTCTGCATAGCCTGGAACGAGCAGCAGCAAGCATAGGCCTCCATGTTAATGCACACAAAACGGAATATATGTGCTATAACCAAACGGGGGACATCTCCACTCTAGAAGGAACCCCTCTTAAACTAGTAGACAAATTCACGTACCTAGGAAGCAGCGTCGAATCAACCGAAAAGGACATCGAAACGAGGTTAACGAAAGCATGGACAGCTATCAATAGGCTATCGACTATATGGAAGTCGGACCTGACCGATAAAATGAAACGCAGTTTCTTCCAGGCAGCGGTCACATCGATACTGCTATATGGATGCACTACATGGACGCTAACAAGACGGCTCGAGAAGAAACTAGATGGCAATTACACAAGAATGCTGCGTGCAATCCTCAACAAGTCCTGGCAGCGGCACCCCACAAGACACCAACTGTACGGCCACCTGCCCCCTATCACGAAATCTATTCAAGTTAGGCGAACCAGACATGCAGGACATTGCTGGAGAAGCAGAGATGAACTCATAAGAGATGTACTCTTATGGATCCCCACACACGGCCGCGCAAAAGCAGGACGACCAGCACGAACGTACATTCAGCAGCTGTGTGAGGATACAGGATGTTGTCCTGAAGACCTGCCTAGGGCGATGAACGATAGGGAGGAGTGGCGAGAGAGGGTCAGGGATATCCGTGCTGCCAGCACGATATGATGATGATGATGATATAGATGTATGAATATGTACAAAGACATAGCCACAATTTGTTTAAGCCTTAAATTATGGGAATTAATTCACCTATTATAAGTCTCTCTACTACAAGTATATTGTGTTTGAATCTCTTAATATTTTATTTGCGTATTCCCCTTGCAGCGAAGCCACAGAATTTAAATAGTTCTTTGTCAGTATTCAAAATAGCGAACATTTAATCAGTAATCAAGACTTTGAAGTTGAATTTGGGAAACATTCCGGTCAGACAGATCAGTTTTGGATGGATCAAAGTTGCCCACCAAATGGAAAGCGGAACAATTTCACAAGTCAATGCCGTGCAATAAATATTGATTTAATATAATTACCTTAGTGATAAATGCCGACAGACAAAAACAATCTTTTATGAAGCTTCTGAATAATAAGGTCAATGACTGGTTGTAGATTGCCATAAAAAAAAATTTAAATGAAAATAATGTATTTGCAATATATTAATAACACGTAGCACCTCATTCCAAAACAATGTGTTTCAATAGACATATTAGAGTATATGTTAAGATTTTGCCTTTCATAGTATTTGCTAAGATGTATCTAAATAGGCATGAATGAATCTGGTATAAAATGAAATAAATATTAATTCCAAAAAATAAGTCACATTACGTTCTTATATATAAATAAAAGTAGAAAATGTTTACATATCTTCTGTCTGTCCCTAACTATTCGCACCAACTGTGATATGTGAGTTGGCTAAATGTTTTACAGATTTCAAAACAATAAAAGTGTTTTATTGCCAACAGAACAGAATCATGCTATCTTATATTGCAACATACAAATACAATATGGCGTAATCTCAAAAGTCAGAAGAAATTAACTGAGTTTATCATACTACACGACTCAAAGAACTATGCATCGAGATTTTGTTGATTTATCTTTTTTTCTTTGTTTTTTGTTTATGGCATATCAATGTCCGTAGATTATTCTATCCCAAAGCAATGCTTTTAGAAGAATCACAATGGTACTATTTAACCAATAGTTTTAGGGTGTATGAGTGTTCCATTTTGGACAGGGCTGTCAGTAATGACACCCTGATCATCAACACGAGAGCTATTCTCAGCTGTTTCTCTGGTCTTTTTGCCATTCATAAATTCCCGCATTATAACATGTCGAATACGCACTTCCTAAATTTTTGAGGCATGAAATCATGAATTAAATTTTGATTTGGACTCTTTCATTATTGAAATAAGAATGACCGTAAAAGGCTCTCTTTAATCATGTTAATGTCTGGTCGTATTAGAAGCGTGAAATACGTGATGACAACTTGCTTTTTAAAAATACGGAAATCATTTATGACGTAACTTCATAAGATTAAAATTCTTTAGAGCAAAGTAACTCTGTATTAAGTTTAGCTTATATGAGGATACACATAGAGTAAAAGAATAGGGATAGTTACAGGAATAAGGAGAATGTATAAATATAAGAATAAAGATATTAGGAATTATTTCATAGTTCTGGCCTGATACCAAACTTAGCTAAACTTTTCTTATCTTTACTTTCTTAACGGCATAATACTGAGTTGTTGACCAATATACTGAAATAATTTTGTAATTTTCCTAGAGTAAAAGTTCATGATAAATAGACCATTAATTACTGTTTAGGAAAAAAAGCAGAATTGCAAGTGTAGATGGTATGGTGCCAGGGATAAAACGGTTAATCACATTACATGAGAATACTGAAAACTAGCACTCAAGCAATACTAGAGAGGGCATGAGTGGATGGGAAAAAAGATCAGCTGCGAATTGTACCAGAAAGTATAATTTGACCATTGGGACAAATGATATATACAGAAAACAGAATCTTACCACGAAAATAAGACGCATAAAAATCTCTTAGGCGTTGACATACAAACGGACCACCAAATGGATGTCAAAAGAACTAAGAATTAAATAATAAAAAGAACTTTAAAAATTCAAAAGTATATTCTCCCTTGGTGCATTTTACCGTTATAGAGGACCATAAAATAAAAAAAAAACAAAAAACGAAACAATCAACAGTTATATGTATTTTGCTAGAGGACTGAAAAAGCTTTTGGGTAGGGAATTGACTGGAACCAATTAAAAGAAACAGAGAGAACAAGTGATTAGAGGAAAAATCGAGAAAATCTAGACAGCAGTACTGTTAAGACCAGCAAGAATACTTAGAACTGTCCTGGAGGCGTGAGGAACTTGCAATCACTGACTTTTCAGTGAAAAACTACACTTAAAATTTGTGGAAAAGGCTCGCAAGAAGTACAATGATATCACTGAAAAATAAAATATTGAAACTGCTGAAATTACAATGTGGCTTAAGTGATATTCATTCAGAGATTATTATTGGCGATTATTTTACTGACCTATTGACAAAACATAATACGCAACACTAATTCAAGATTGAGTTGAATGGAATATTAGAATAATTTGCTTACCAGTAAAAACCTTGATTGCTTATTTTCATAACAAAACAGAAATCAGCCTTGTACTAGACGAAATACATCTTAGTATATAAATATAAATATCCAATGAGTAGATATAAAAGAGCATCATTGAAATAATCAGCTGAAGATTCTATGAAAATGATTCTTGAATCTCTATATCTCATAAAGAATCAAGTTAAAAGAGGCCTTGGCAAATTTACTTTTCATATACAAAACCAACCATAAAGAGCATTTAATATGAAAATAACTTTTAATCAATAAGATCCGATTGTAAGCTGATCGTATTGAAGGAGATATTTATTAGATTAAACCAAATTAGATTTTCGGCTGTCTTCAGGATGCCTGCTTTAATGAATAAAATCTCCAGAGATGGTTATTTAGATTAGCACGCGAATTCGAAGTCTAAAACTGTGCATGGTTCAGTTGTAAAGGAACGGTAATAATTTAAGAAAAACAAGAATTGATTATTTATATAAGAATCGGCACTTTTTACTGTAGTATGCCTTGCATAGTAACAGAAGGTTCTTTTTTTCACCCGTTGAAATAGCAAAGTTAAAACTATTGCCTCTGAATTAAGCAGTGTGAAATTGTTTATTTCGCAAAGTATAACTAATAATACTAATAATAACTAATAATAGTGCCTGAATTAAAGAAGAAAATGAGATTTATAAATGACTATTTCAAAGTTACTCAGTTTATCAAATATTTTAGTTAACCTTCTTTAATACTGTAATGACGATTTATGATTACTGATACCATAGATATTATGTACTGCTGATTACATAGTCAAGTGAATTATTTCCATGTGAATTTCTCATAGCTTAAAAAACGTACGTGGTGCATTCAATAGGTTTACAGACTTTTTATGTACAGGCATTTAAAATTATCGTAGACTCTCGAAAACCCAGTATGTTATTGATATACATCTTATAAGATGACTGACTAATATTTATGATTTCAGTTTCAAATGAACAGCTACAGCAGCAATTGCAATACACCCTACTAAAGCCTGATTGTCACAGCTGGTGAATTTCAAAAATGCAATCTGGACGTGAGGACACTTTAGAAGAACGATATGCAATAAAATTGTGTTTTAAACTTGGAAAAAATGTCACAGAAACGTATGAAATGCTTCAGACTGCTTTTCGACCATCTTACATGAATCGAGCATCAGTTTTTGAGCGGCATAAGATATTCAAGGAAGGCAGGGAGTCTGTGTGAGATGATTATAGGTGTGGGAGAATTAAGGAACTCAATACACCAGAGTTGATTAGCCAAAGGGTTAGGGTAGGGATAGGGTTACTATGTTGAGGTTTTAAGGGAGTTCAGGAAGAAACTCCTTGGGAAGAGGCCATCACTCTTCAAATCGGGTCAGTGCTATTTCCACCAGGACAATGTCCCAGTCCACAACTCCATTCTTATCACAGACTATTTGGGCAAGATGGGCATCAAGACACTTCCTCAGCCTCCAGACTTTGCTCCCTGTGACTTTTGGTTATTCCTTAAGCTCAGAAATTGTCGTTATGAGACAATTGAGGAGATAAAAGAGGCTGTGACGAAGGTCATTGTCATACTGACACAAGATGACTTCCATGGGGCCTTCCAGAAGTTGTTGGAACGGTACAAGAAGTGCATTGCAGCCGGAGAAGATTCCTTCGAAGGGGGCTAGAGTTTCATGTGATTTCTATCAATAAAAGTGCACATCCGAAAAATGTCTGGAAACTTATTTATTGATTCTCGTACAGTTATAATAGAAAAATACTTTATTTTTTTTTTACGCTGAGAAGTGAAAAACATAAGGTAATGTTGATATTCCTTAATTTTAGCGTACTATTGAATAAGTTTAATTAATGAAAAAGGAGTAAAGAATAAATGGGGCAGAATGATCGATATTTACTTTGAATTTCAAACTTTGAAGTCCAAACAAAAATCAAAATGACTTGTGAGTTTCATATTAAGCCAAGCGATTAAATGATCAGGATTTGGCTGCATGTCATGTCAGTTTACATGTCACCCAGTTAGGTCCTGATCACTAAAACGTTTTGTTAAACTTGAAACTCACCAGCTTCTCTTACTTTAAAACCAGTATTAATGACATAAAATGGCTTAAAATTCACGATAAGCACGGATTTTCCAGTCTCAGTCCATCCGTTCATGTTATCCATCACTCCCGGCCAATCTTCCAAACTACCTCTGGTGCCTGCGCAGGGCTGGAGTGAGTAAGTTCATGATGGTCGGCTTACACTGGCACGTCCATTTGCATAAATCTAAAGGAAAACATCACATGAGTTTGTCCTTGTTTTTCCAGCAGTGTCCCACAGGTTTTTTTGTCTTACTTTGAGGGATTTGGGGATGGGAGATTGGTGGCCATACAGCTATTGTTACCTTAAGTGTTGCTTTCAGGATTTGTTCAATATAGCTTGTAACATTCTAATGCAGTTCCTTTCAAGCTTTTTCTCTCAATATTTTGTCAGTGTTCATGTGGTGCATCTGTACTGTAGTATTAGCACAACCACTGTTTCTTTTTATTTTCTTAGATTGATCAGACTTCTCTATCATCGATAGTCCACCGATATATGTCCACCTCTTATCTAGCCACATATTGATATCACATTTAGTAGATGATACTCTGCAGTGTAGGTACGTTAACTTTTCTACTAATTTCCGAGGAACGCCATTTAGAGTAGAGATGTCTGATTCTCGATTAAAACACTGGCACACCTTTTGTTTGCGTTCACGTGGTGGCCTATGTCTCCGGCTTCCTGCTCCAGGTAGATGCTGTTGGGATTCAGCTTGGGTGAATGAATTTCCAAGTAGCGTTATATCACCGCCATCGTCTGGGTCTGTTATAGTTTCTGCGGGATATCGTCCACTTCTTGCCTTTTTATTTCGTGTAAAGCAACTTTCTTTTATTAGATCTATCGACATTCCAATTACTCAGTCCTGGAAAGTTATGAACAGATATGGTGCTAATGTATATCGTTGCTGAACACCAGCAACAATATCGAAGAAATCAGTTTCCGTCCAATGAAGGAACCTCGATTTTTGTGTTTCTGTGCTGTAACAGTTTCTTTGGGGAGATAATTTGCTGGAAGTATTTACTCCATCATTGCTCTGTGTATAGAATCAAATGCTATAGAAAAAGTTACAAGCAATAGTATTGCTATGAGATTTTTCGCTTGTGCAAATTGATGAATTTGTTCAAGCAGTTTTCATAACCATTTATATGAGTGCAAAAAATGAATTTTAACACTTGGAACTATTTTACTGTGCAAACAAATGATTTATATTGATCCCTTAGTAGCCGTTAAGCGTATATGTAAACAAACGAAAATAATATATATATATATATATATATATATATAATTCCTTCATTTACACTGAGGTTGCCGATATCCGACTAGCATAAAGTCAGCCAGTTTTTTTTTTATCCCAGCTTGAAGTATCTTGGGTGTCTCGCAACACTGATGAGTTGAGATACAATGAAAATGTCTGTCTGTGAATAACAATATATATATATATATATATATATATATATATATATATATATACTTTCTTTAAGAAAAACAACGAAACCGGTCACATAGGATTATAAATTTACCAGGAAAATTTTAAATATTCATGCTTGAATACCTTCTTGTCCTGATGGAATTACTCCCAACTCCGGTTTAACTGGACCAAATATACATATATATATATATATATATATATATATATATATATATATATATATATATATATATGATATTTGGCAAAGAATAACCCAAAAGAGTAGATATTCCATAATAAACGTATCCCCGCCTTTTACACTCCTAGTATCCTTTCACTTATGTTTTATCTATATTCTTTCTATTTATAACGTTCTAATCTTTTCTTAAAACAGCCTAATGTATATGTAATTAATCCCTTGTTCGTTATCTTAGTCGCCCTTAAATATTTATCATCATTTAATCGGGAGCTCAATGGCAAAATATATATCAATTTAAGTAGTGACACGTTGACATTAACGATTACTTTTTATTTATTTATCAGACTCTTATTGTTTCTAAACTCTATTTAGACAAGTTTTTCTTGAAGGCGTAGTTTACCCTCTCGTCTTCAGCCATCACATATATTATAGTTTTTTTGTTCTACTCACGATATTCAACTTTCGTTTCTGGTCCTTCTCCATTTTTTTTTAAATTTTCTACACATATTCAGATAATGTCGTGTTTTTCATACTTCTTATTTGAAAATGCTTAGTGGTTGTTCAAAAACGTTTTCCAAGGGTATTGGTTTGTTTTAGTCAATAGTTTTTCAGCACTCTGGTTTTACTGCGATCTTTATTATAAATCACACTCATTGACTCAGCCAACTGCTCTTTGATGCTCTCCCTAATTAATTAAATACGTTTTTATATGAAATAAGTTCAAAACTTTTATTTAACAAATTTTCTTAATTGATTTTGTTTAAATTCATTCACTCAATAACCAATTAATATATTTTTCCATTAAAGTAATGACAACGGATTTTAATTTTGAATTTCAAAATATCACATGATAAAGTTAATTTAGTTATTCCATTTTTGCTCAGAATATCAATTTCTTAAACAGATTCTATTTCAGATCTTGAATCCCTTTTACTGTAGGTTGTTTGATCATTGGATTATCCTGGAGTATTGTAGATTGTGAGTTGTGATTTCGTTGTTTTAAGAAAATAATCAGCTGCGGGAGAGAATTTGAATTTAATAGCATTTCGTGGTACACGTATTGTAATAAATTAGTACACCTAGTAATTATACTTTTCAGAAATATTCTAACTAATATTTTTGGTTTGACGTACGTAAAGTTACGTAAAACATCGAGTCATCAGGCGTTAATAGAAATACTTTTGCACTGAAGAAATAAGATATGGAGCAAAATATTTCACCTAGCCAAGAAGGGAAGAGTCTGCAGACAATATATTTATGTTGAATTCAACTTATTCATCATGTACTCCGAAACAATAATCATGGGGTTTCATATAATTTTCCACCCACTTCCCTAAAAAACAATATATATAGTAGTTTATGAAGTTTCAATACGACAATATTTCTATGAAATAATGTATTTAATCAAATATGTAGTTATACCCACAGAATTGTATTTTAATGTCAAAAGTTAATATCAAGCACATCAGAAAAACATTATTAGATACTGTTGCCCAGTAATAAGCTGCATAACATTTATTCTCGATTCAGACATTAATTGTTTTTCATTGTTTATTAAAATACTAGTCATCATCATCATCATTTTGTCGCGCTGACAGCACATATATTCCTGACCCTCTCTCGCCACACCTCCCTATCGTCCATTGCTTTCGGCAGATCCTCAGGGCTACATCCCGTATCGGCACAGAGCTGCTGTATGTAGGTTCGCTCTGTATGTAGGTTCGCTCTGCCTTTGCTCATCCTTGTGAAAGGGTCAAAAGGAGTATAACCTTTATGAGCTCGTTTTTACTTCTCCAGCAGTGTCCTGCGTGTCAGGTTCGTCTAATTTTGATAGTTTCGTGATGGGTGGCAGGTAGCCGTACAGATGGTGCTTTGTGGGGTGCTGTGTCCAGAACTTGTTCAATATTGCTCGCAACATTCTTATGTAATTGCTGTCAAGCTTTTTCTCCGTCCGTTTAGTTAGCCTCCATGTGATACATCCATATAACAGTATCGTAATGATCACTGCTTTGAAGAAACTGCACTTCATTTTATCGGTCAGGTATGACTTCCATACGACCGATAGCTATCCATAGCTGTCCATGCCTTTGCTAGTCGCGTGTTGATGTCTATTTTAGTTGATGAGATACCGCTTCCTGGGTAGATTAAATGGTCAACTATTTTCCCTTCTCTAATAATTGCTTCCCATCATCAGCATACTCATCAAATTATGCTTAGAGGATCGACTTCTCTGAATCTCTTTCTGTTCGATCCAATCTTCCGTCGCTATTGACCGGCCCTGAAGAGTGTATTATGTATCTACACAAAGTTGACGTACAAGGAGCACACAATAAGTTTCTAGGCTTTTTTCGTATGGGCCCTTTTATTGATAGTACACATGTGAAACTCTAGTCCCCTTCGAAATAATCTCCCCCGTCTGCAATGCACTTGTTATACCATTCCAACAACTTCTGGAAGGTCCCATGGAAGTCCTCTTGTGTGAGCGAGTCAATTACCTTCATCACAGCCTCTTTCATCACTTCAATTGTCTCAGCCTTTAAGTTTTTTCCTTGAATGTAGGGAATAACCAAAAGTCACGGTGAGCAAGGTGTGGACTATAGGGAGGAAGAGGAACTGTCTTGATGCCCCTCTTGGTCAAATAGTCTTTGACTAGGATATAGTTGTATACTAGTGAATTGTCCTGGTGAAAATGACCCGATTTGAAGAGCACTGGCCTCTTCCGACGGAATCTCTTCCTGAACTCCCTTAAAACCTCAACATAGTAAGCCTAACCGTAACCCAAAACCCTTTTGCCAATCAACTCTGGTGTATTGACTTCCTTACTCCTCCCACACCTCTCATCATTGAGAGGTGTGGGAGGAGTAAGGACTCCCTGGCTTCCTTGAATCTCTAATACCACTCAAAAACTGATGCTTGATTCATGCAAGATGGTCGAAAAGCCGTCTGAAGCATTCCATGCGTTTCGTCCAAGTTTAAAACTGAAATTTATTGCATATCGTTCTTTTAAAGTGTCCTCACGTCCAGATTGCATTTTTGAAATTCACCAGCTGTGACAATCGGGTTTTAGTAGGGTTTATTCCAATTGCTGCTTTAGCTTTTCATATGAACCTGAAATCCTAAAAATTGGTCAGTAACCTCATAAGATGTATAGCAATAACATACTGAATTTGCAAGAATCTACAACAATTCTAAATGCCTCTGCAAAAAAGTCTGGAAACTTATTGAAGGCACTACTATATAAGTATTTGCTGGTAGCCCAACACTAGTCCATCCATGTATAGGAGTCCACAAATAAATGCTGCTTTTGAGTTGTTTTTTATTCACCATCAGTGTCGATCATGTCTTGTCAGTTTTAATTGCATTATAAGATTGTAGGTAAGTGGGCTTACAGCTGTTGTTTTGAAATTGTATCTCGGCTTTGTTCGAAAAAGCTCGTAGAATACTTGTGCAGTTTCTATCTGGACAGTTTTCCACACAAGTCCAAGTTGTACAACAATACAATAAAATAGAGACGCAAAAGTGAGTGATTTGGGAAGCAGCATTTCTGAATATAGCGAAGTTTGACATCTCTTGTTTGATCTAGGTTTAATTGGCTCAGAGTCTAGTGTTATATGTATGAGAATTTACGAGAAAAAAGGTTCTCCTCCTCATTTTTTTCTCCTTAAGTTTTAACTTAGATAAAGTCCAATTATCTATCCTATTTTATAATTGGAGTCATCTTAGCCGTTTTGCTAAGGTGATAGACTCCGGATTCTAGTCAATCTACAACGTTCTTTTTTTTTATTTATATCATTAGCTATGGGTTAAATACCATCACTGGTGTTTCTCTACAAGGATGACTTTGTCATTAAATGACCAACGAAGTTTGATATGCCATTAAACACAGAAGCCACCCTATTTTGATTTTATCAGGTAATGTAGGTTCAACGTAATATTTTATTTCTCGAGTAGACAACGTTATTTTGGCAAAATGGATAAGAAATTTTCTAATGTGGTTGTTGATTTTTTAAATTTTAAATTATTTTTTAAATTCCACTTTCTCCAAGGAATTCCAAAAAATTCCGTCTCTTAATTTTTTTATTGGGTCCATCAATTTTCAGCAGTGTTTAGTTCAGGACTTTTTTCGAGTTATACCTATATCTTAATTTAACTGTCATCTAAGTGTATGTAATAATTCTTGCCATATATTTCGGGTAATTTTCATCTTAGAACGTACTACGAAAACCTCGAAGATATGCTCAATGAAAGTATCTATTGACTATCTTCGTCGATAAATTCAGCACTGCTATCCGTACATCATTGGCAATACCCATTGCTACGAAGAGGAAAATTCTTTCCATTATCTTAGAAATGTACCTTTTTCTGCCAATCCATAACTTATTCCTAACACAAGTATCATTATATGGCTTGATAATCCTCCGAACTATGAACATAAAACCGATTGGAATTTACTGTAAATACGGATCAATTATGTTCATTCGGAGCCACTTTTACAATTTAGCAATTTTCAACATTTTGCAAAACAAAAGATTGGTAAGTGACAGTCACATGGTATGATCTGCTGAACATTCAAGAATGGGATAGAATGAAATTAATAGTATTCTTTGTGAGTGTAATTGACGACTAAATAAACCCATACATGTGGAGTCGAATAAATTGGGATAGCACCGATTTCGAGAAAAATGTACGACTATTAATAGAACTGATAAAAACTTCTAAAAACTTCACAAATTATCCAAAACTAAATACAGGATAAACTATACATGACAAATTCAGTAAGTATTGCATATATTCGCATTTCCAAAGAAAATATATCAATATTCTATTGTGAGGAATAATTCAAACACCAACGGTACATAATGATACGTACACATACTCATAGCCAAACCTCAATCCACAAAGCCTAAAAAACCAGATATATGCGATATCTGTTATATTGTTTTTCCCTCAGACTATTGCGGATTTAGATACAAATTTGATATTGTCAATTTTAGAATAGACATTCACCCCCCCCCACATACAAATAAATACTCACTCAAAAACAAATGCATGCACAGATACTTATAGTTATAAGTAAAACTAGGCGCTTGTGGTGTAATAATATCTAATTACGAGGTGCATACGATGTTTCCAGACTTTTTCCGTATGGGCACTTTTATTGATAGGGCATACATGAAACTCTAGTAGAAGTTATCTCCTCTGGCTGTAATGCACTCGTTGTATCGTTCTAAAAACTTCTGGAAGGCCCCATGGAAGTCTTCTTGTGTGAGCGTGTAAATGACCTTCGTCACAGCCTCTATCATCTACTCAATTATCTCATAACGACAGTCTCTAAGCTTAGGGAATAACCAAAAGTCACTGGGAGCAAGGTCTGGACTATATGGAGGCTGAGGAACTGTCTTGATGCCCATCTTGATCAAAGAGACTGTGACAAGGATGGAGTTGTGGACTAGTGTATTGTCCTGGTGGAAATGCCACTGACCCGATTTGAAGGGTACTGGCCTCTTCCCTAGGAATTTCTTCCTGAACTCTCATAAAACCTCAACATAGTAACCCTATCCGTAACCAATCAATTTTGGTGTTCTGACTTCCTTTCTCCTCCCAGACCTCTCATCATCCCTCACAGACTCCCTGCCTTCCTTGAATCTCTTATGCCACTCAAAAACTGATGCTCGATTCATGTAAAATGGTCGAAAAGCGGTCTGAAGCATTCCATACGTTTCTGAGGCATTCTTTCCAAGTTTAAACACAATTTTATCGCATATCATTCTTCTAAAGTGTCAGATTGCATTTTTGAAATTCAGCAGCTGTGACAATCAAACTTTAGTAGGGTGTATTCCAATCCCTGTTGTAGCCGTGCATTTGAACCTGAAATCATAAACATGGGTCAGCCTTCTTAGAAGATGTATAGCAATAACATACTGAATCTTCAAGGGTCTACGACAATTTTAAATGCCCATACGAAAAAAGTCTGGAGACTTATTGTATGCACTTCGTATTACACAGCAAGCGCCTAGTTTTTCGGTCAATAAACACTGTGACTCGAGTACATAGTTTGTACCGATAAGAAAATAGTTTGGCAGACTGGGCACTTTAACTTACTAAATTTAAACCTGTTAACCTCCGCTCAAAATTAACAAGATGTCGCATCATGCTTGTACGTTGCAGTTGGTTAAATACATATCCACAATGTTATTAAAGTGATTTATATTTATTTATTGAACATACGCACCAGTGGAAACGGGTAATAAAGATCTCCTTCGTACCAAATGTTATTGTAGATATTAGGTTATAAAATGTATAGCCACGAATTTCAAATATTTAATGATTTTAGCAAATGGAAAAAGACGGTGAATCTAAAATCAATAACATGAGAAAAAACAAAAGACAATTGTACATCATTTTATCAAATATTCTTTGATGTAATCTTTTCTGCTAAACTGTTAATATATTAGGAAGAATATCAGCAAGATTATTTTCCAGTTCTTATATACATAAATCTTCAAGTTGTTGGAGAGTTTTTTTGGCGTGCTTTCTCTCACGTCTTCTTTCTTTTCAATTCATTCTGCAAATCCTCAACTCGATTCACGTTTGAAAAGTAGAAACCAAAGTACAAAAGTATTTAATTCTTTGGATTAATTTAGAAAGGATTTTTGAAGGATGTTCATACATAACGTTTCTCCAGTGCTGCAGTTTCAGATTTCGAGTAAAGATTTTCAAGTTAGCGTGAAATATTTCAAAATAATAGTCTTTTTTTTTTTATCCTGACCTTAACTTTTATTAAGAATTATTTCCCTATTGCGATGAAGTCCCCGTGACGTAGTGACTATCGTATTAGACTGAGGACTCAAAGAAGCAAATTTCACTCCAGTCGCGCTATCAAGTTAACATTCGGAGTAATATAGCTAGGAGAGGTATGAAACTCCTTATCTCTCAGCTATGCTACAATCTCCTTTTACATCGATGGGTTTGGCATTAAATTACCCACAAAGAATGATATTCGTTCAAACAAGGACATTAAGCCTAATTTTCCTATTGTAAAAGAATATTCTAAATCATTATACCCTATCCTCCATATTAGCTGTACGGACGGTGTTATTTCAATGAAAACCATTAATTTGGTGTCTCCGAACGAAATTCTTTTCAGTAGCACAAATTATAGTTTTATCTTATATGACTAAAGTCTATTCTAGAATTAGACATTTCTCTATTTTCTTGGTTTAGTTTACTTTCTTTGTTCAATGGCATATCGACCTTCGTTGGTAATTTTGAACCAAAGCCATTCTCATAGAAGAATAGGAGTGACACAATTTAAGCCATAGATTGGGGGGATAAGGGGGATTCATACTTTCCCCAAATGACATTAGTACAAAAGTGAAAGTACCAGCGTGACTTGAGTTCGAACTGGGTTCTTTTTCGGGGCTGCAGTCCAGCAGTTTAGCTATTACTCTATGGGTGCTCTCTGCACTATATTCTTAGAAAAACTTACCAAATCAACATACTCATTGAAGTATTTTGGGGGATATAAAAGTAATATTATATGTAATCTCACCCCAAAGCTTCCAAATTGTTCCTGGGATGTGTAGTTTTAATATTTTCACTGTTTAGGGAAGTGTTCTTTTAGATCTGACCGACTGTTCAGACTTTTAGCGATTTTTACAACGCTTAGGTTTCTACATGCTCCGTCTGTTTGTTTTTTTTCTCTTCTCTTTTTTCTTTTTTGAAGCTTAATATGAAGACTTGAAAAGTTATTTTGAAAACCTCGTCGATCGGAAATATTTTATCCTCTGTCTTTTTTTTCTGCCATAACAATTTTGTTCAATTTATAAATGCTACTCAGTTTTCAACATTTTTCATACGTGCGGCGATCTTTAATAATTTATCATAGGAATAATATATTTTGATTGAAATTACTACAAAAGAATTATCTGGAAATAAATATTTACAATTTCTTATTTATCAGGAATTAATCATTTATATATGAATATAGTTTATCTGCTTATATGTTCTTGCAATTTTTAAACTTATCTATTAAAATGGAATATTTATTCTAGATAAAAAAAAAAATAAAGTTGGTGACGGTAGTCAAGGGCGACCAAAAGGCTAACTTTTGAATTGCTACTACACCAAGGTGTAGGGGAAGGTGATACTCCTTTCCCTGGATTGCTCCACTTTACCCTCGTTTCGTACCTTATATCACTGAGTGTTAAGCAAGGAGGTAACAAGTACCATTTTAAAAGTCTTTGGTATGACGCGAACTGGGATAGAACCAGGTCTCACGGATCATTGGTGAACACTCTACCTACTTGGTATTGAGCCAGATTCCTCTAATTTATAAATACTCCAGCTACAAATTATTGAAACTTGTTAATTATGAAGTGAAGAAAAATAACTCAGTTACAGTAATGACCGTCAAACCTAAATTACGTTTAAATAAATATACATAGTCATCCACAGACACTGTTTCATTGTATCACAACACTTCAGTGCGGCTAGAAAATTAAGATTCTTCAAGCTGAGAGTGAAACCCGGACGACTTTACGTCATTCGGGCATTGTAACCCAGAACTATCGTCATTATCGATCTAAATAAAGACATTTTGACGTATAACTTTTTACATATACGTTACAAGCTACCTGGAGTGCTTCGTATAAGGTTTCCAGCAATACCTCACTATATATATATAATATATATATATATATATATATATATATATATATATATATATATATATATATATATATATATATCGTAAATAAGTAAAGTGGAAGAAATATATGTTTGATGGTTTGTTTATTTTCCATCGCGTTTCGACTTCAGTTTCGACTTCAATCATTTTTTGAATGCAAAAGTATCAAAGTTATTTTCACATCGGAAATAATTATGACAGATAAATGTTTATTCCACCGGAACTCTTTATCAGTGCTTGTAGATCTTGGCTAAAAATATTAATCTGATAATCAAAGATGGAGAAAGCTACATGCTAACTGATTTTACAAGCTTTTTTCCTTTTCAGAAATATTGCATTGGCTGCATTATATTTATTACTTTTTGAACTAGGTGCTATTTTTTTTGTTTAAGCTATTAGTAATGTTGTGGATTTTTAAACTGAAATATGTTTTTCAACGAAGGGTAAGAGTACTTTTTTAAAGTTATATATATATATATATATATATATATATATATATATATATATATATATATATATATATATATATATATATATAATGTGTGCTAATAGAATTCATGCTAGCAAACAAAAGACCTATTCCAGCATTTTGCCAAAAATATAATAAACTAAATTAAAAAGTAAATAATTTATTAATCGTCAAGAGTAGGTGTCAATTTGCTCCTAAGTTTTTTTTGGGGGGTTTTGTTGTTGTTGTTGTTGTTGTTGTTTGGCGGTGTTGCTTTTGAGAATATAATTAAAAAACGTTTGTGCGGGTTTTTTTTTTAATCAAAGCATGAATAAAATCAACAGCTGTTATCAAGGAAGATTGCCTTCAAAAGTGTCTAATGTCAACAGAATATATTGCCATCTTTTTCTTCTGTGAACGTACAGAATAACGATACAAACAACAGGAAGTATCTTCGCAAAACAAAAAATGATTTCATTGCATTTCTTGTCTTTACAGTTCAAAATCTCACTCAGGGTCTTGAAGGTAAAATATTCTGGCTCGAACCAGCACATTTTATGCTTCAAAACGATCATAAACATTTTAAAAAATTTGATTTAATGTCAACAAAGATATAATAAATAAACCTTTAATGTAAGATACCTCAAACAAGATTATCATAAATCCCCTTTGTAATTAGCTCTAAATTAAATTATTCATACGATTATTTCTGCTTCATTTTCAATTTGTTTCATTTGTAAAACCATCTACTCTATATTTATTTAGTGTTACAGCATTGATACGAATATATTTTACTCTAAAAAAGCAAAGGGGGCAATTAATCAACGGAAAAGGTAAAGCACCAATTGTATATGGGTGATATAATGTTATTCTACAAGAATAAAATTTACAAGCGTGATATAGATATGGACATTGAATAAACAACAACAATATTAATAATGATCAAGTAAATTTTGACCATACTGCCAAATGGTATGTTCCCAAACCAGTAACTGTCCTGTAGAATTAGACACATAAAATATTGAGATAGAAAGACATCACGCAATCCCAGTCGGAAGACCAGACTGAGTAATAAGTAAAGTAAAGTTGGCAACCCTAGTCGAGGATGACCGGGAGGCTCCATTTTTGATACATCAAGGTTTAGGGGGGGGGCTCAACTTCTTTGGTGGGGGATTGCTCCACTGTACCCTTCATCCGTACATTGTAATGCTGAGTGTTAAGCAAGGAGGCATCAAGTACCATTTTGAGACTTTGGTATGAGTCGACCTGGAATTGAACGCATGTCTCCCGGACCATTGGCGAACACTCTAACCATCATGCCAAGTGCACTAGGAATGATCCCGAAAAGCTTGGTACAGAATGCTTGAAGAATTGAAAATTGCAAGAGAAGCAGAGACCATTCAAAGTACGTTATTGTTAAGATCGGCCAGAATACTGAGAAGGGTTCTGAAGGAACTTGCTTTCACTCAAACTCTAGTTTTGCTGGTGCGCAAAACTTGCTCGGAGAAAAACTGAATCTCTTTCGATAGTAGCACAAATTAAAGCCATTAAGAGTAACTCTGTCAAAGTAAAAATAGACAAGACGCAGCAAAATAGCAGATGTACATTAAGTGGTAATAGAGACAAAAAGCAAATGCAGTAAATTAGCGCTGAGACACTATAAGAATAGACACGACTGGGTAGGCAAGGTGATCTACTGGGAAATGTGCAAAAAAGTTAAAATTCGACCATATGAACAAATGGCATATTCATAACCCAGAATCTATCCAATAAAATAAGACGCAAAAAATTCTTCTGGATTTTGGGATATAAACAGATCATCTAATCTCAGCCAGACGACTAAATCTAGAAATAGCCAACGGAAAAGAAAGAGAACCTGCCGAACTGTGGACTTTGCCGTTCCGGATGATTACTGAGTAAAACGAAAGGAGAGAGAAAAGAGACATAAGTATCTAGATCTTCCCAGAGAACTAAAAAAAAAAGAAGGAAAATGGAAGAGACGATGAACAGTCACAAATGTATTGGTACAGGAACTGGAGGACTTCGTTTGTTTGTTTGAGGGGTTTTATGGCATATCAACCCGTATTTAATGCAAATCTATTTTTATACAAATAAGCAGTTATATTTCAAACCATTCATTTTTGTATGAATTAATTGTCAACAACAGTTTTATTTCAAGCTATTCGGTTTAGTCAAACAGTTCTGATTCAAACAATTTAGTTAATAATAAGTATAGTTTTTGTCTGCACAGGAATATAACAAAATAGTTGTATTTCTAACGATTCAGTTTAGCATAGTACACTTTCAATGTCAAAAAAAATCTATTTCAAACAATTCAGCTTGGCATAAGTACGCAATTTACTACTATTTGACCCATAGATAGGGATCTATCAGGTACTAGAACTTCAAATGAGAGTGGACCTGGGAGTGATGACAATGTAAATATGCTCCAAATTCCCCAAAGCCCCTGCATCACTGGAACCTCACCATCAGATTATTTAATGTCATATCTAGGACACTTGTTGAGGGTTGAAATTATTCAAACTACAGCATTATTGAGACAGCCAGAATACTAAGAAGAATTCTGGAGACTTGAGGAAACTGGCAATCACTTAGACTCCAGTCGTAGATCATCAGCTAATTCAGAGGTAAAAAAAAAAAGCTCGCATGAGCAAAATAATTATAATGCCGCAAAAAACAGAATTTTGAGAAGAAAATTGTGTTGTTAAAAAAAAAAATACGCAAGTACAATCATCCCGATCTATTGGTAGCCTCCGCTAAACTGAAGAAAAGTTTGATAAAAAAAGAAAAGAAAAATAATGATATTGATGAGTCATATTGTATAAAAATATATGATAAACAGAATGGTGACTTCGTAACATTGAAGATTCTGTTTTAAATATATTTGAGGATAACACGAAACCTAATAATAAAATATTAATAATGAAAAACAAAACCCTAAGGAAAGTTGATGTATAATTGATTTAGTATTGTTTGATTTGGTTTTATAATTTATCAACCATTGGAGGTTGTTTAATGCTAAATCTTTTTATACCTAAATATTTAATAAATGATTTCTAAATACATTTTTGTTCATAACATTTTTAAACGAATCTAAAATCATTTTTTGCAGGTAGTTAAATTGTTTTACTTCTTTCTATCAATTGTGAATAATTATTTGTTTGCGCACAGTTAAATGTTTTCAAGTATTGCCAGTTAACACAAACAATATAATTAAACATCACCCATTTGTTTATAGACCTTTTCCAGTTCAAAATGGGAGTGGTTCAGTTCAAAATGGGAATAGTTCAGTTCAAAATGGGAATAGTTCAATTCAAAATGGAAAAATTATTATAAGTATAAATATGAAAAAAAAAACTACAAAGAGACAATATGGGGGTCCAGTTGTGATGGTTGTTGACAATGCCCATGTCACTCAAACATTGAAGAAGTTTTTAGTGATGAAAAATTTCTAGGATGTGAAGTGCTTAGGTTGGGACCATGCAGTCCAATGTTTAATCAGATTGAACAAGTATGGTCTTTAATCAAAGCTTATGTCAAGCAGGAATTGGCTACTAAAATTGTGAGGATTCTTGCAATGGAGAGAAGAGATGGCTTGTCAATTACTGAACAAAGGGCAAGAGCTTTGACTTCATTAATTGAGGAAGAATTGGGAAGGGTTACACCAGAAGTATGCAATCGTTTCATAGCTGGAATTCAATCTAAAATTCCTGCAGCTGTAGCATTAGTAGATGTTGTGTTCTAATAAATGACGTGACGAATTTTTTTATATTATAAAATGTTAACAATTTTATTGCTAAATTAATTTGTAAAATATTTTTTATTCTTATAATTATTTTTACATTTTGAACTGAAATATTCCCATTTTGAACTGAACAATTCCCATTTTAAAATGAACTTCCCATTTTGAACTGAACTATTCCCATTTTGAACCGAACTACTCCCATTTTGAACTGGAAAAGGTATAGACTGCTAAATGATTAAACAGTCCTATTTTAAACAATTCAGTTTAGCATAAGTCATTTTTTGCACTGTTTAAATGTGAAAGCTCTCGGTTTAAACGTCAAATGATTCTATTTGAGCGACAAATAGGAACCTATCAGATGCAAGGAATGTAGGTCAGAGTGGACATGGGAGCGACCGCATTCCCTAAAGTTCCAACATTACTAGAGCCTAACCATCAGATTGTTTAGTGTCATATCTAGAATACTTGTTGTGGATGTCTTACCCCTCTGCTGAGACGGAGTCGGTGTATTCTACCGCCCCAGCCGACTTGGCCAAAGAAAATATGACTATCTATTGAAAAAGAAAATGTAAAACCAGAATCGAAAAACAAATACAGTCACCTACAAGGGTTCCAGCAAGAGAATGACTTTTTGATAATAAACCATATAGTGCATTTAAAATTAATAATTTAAAATTATCTTGCGATCTGGATTTAATTTCTGAAAAATATAATCCAATGACAATCCAAAGGAAGTAGAGGATTGAAAGTGAATTGCAAAATACTAGTTCTAAGATCAAAATCAGGAACACTTTTGTTTTCGTAAATGATGGCATGAGTGGTATGCATAAGGAAATAAATGAAAACCATATCTGGAAGTGGGAATGGGAATCTTGTCAAGTTACTGATAAACACATATATAGTTATAAATGAATCTTTAAGGAAACGCTTTACAGAAATCATCCCCTAGCTTAGACGATCTTCAGATTGGCCATTCGATCATGTTTTATTCCATAAGCTGTTATCCTCTGAGATATTTGATCAACATCAGACGAGATGTAAACCAGACACTACAATACACATAATAATTTCCAGAGCCTGTTAAAAAATGAAAACGTAAAACAGAAAAGAAAACAATGTTGATTAATGAAACAATGACGAGAAATATTTAAGAGAGGATAAGTTTCTTTTAACTATAAATAAATATTTACCTTTGTTTCCAAAAATCTTGGTTTCAGTAAAGTTAACTAAAATCAAACTAATCAGTATCTTACCTGATCTATGTCTATAAAGGGTCATATAGACTGTAAAAAACACGTTTTCTAACACATAGTTTTGCAACAAATAGCGGGAAATATTTTTCGCTTTATATAGTTCGAATTTTCGCCCTTTTTAAAAGGAAAGTGATGGCTATTATGTTGTTCACGCATACGTCTGTTGTTGTTTTTTCTTAAACTTCTCAAAGTTTAGCGGATGTATTTTGTTGGCATTGTTTACAGAAGATTTCTGAAATTCCTGCTTCGATTATGAAAAAGATTGTTTATTATTTATCAAATAAAATCTTTATAGCCATAGAGTTGTTTCTAAGTATATTTATATTGCAATTGGTTAGATTTCCTTTGAGCCAGTTGGCTATTGTGTTTTTTGATAGTATTATGCATTTGATATTGTTTTTTCTTGATTCTGTTATCAGTAATAGTTTTATTTGTTTTATATGTTTTGTTTTATTAGTTTGTTTTACAATTTCTAAGTTAATAAAGAACTATATATTTTTTTTTTAATGTAAAGTGTTTTTTTAATGTAAATTTTCTTTTGATATCTATTTGGATATGGAAATCTTCTAGAGGCTTGATTATATTTGAAAATAGTGAAGATGGGTTTGTGTGTAGCTATCCACGCGTATATCTGTGATATAATTTCCAAAATCAAATTTAGGTCTAATTGTCTCTGATACTGCCTCGCAATACGATAAATAAGAACATTCATTTCTGCAATGACACACTTTGTATAATTTGATTTTGTAATTACTTACTTGTTTCATTCACACGGATTTAGATGTCCGACGGATGTAGAGAAGCTCCAACACTCCACATGATGGTGAATTTGTTTAGTCATTATATTGGTTCTATTCCTAGAAGTAGTCTGTTCCACTACCAATGGCCTGCGTTTTTGCTAACTCAGAGTGGGACAATCGTTTTGTCTAAAATGTCAAACTTAATAGGAAGCATGTCGTCAACATGGAAGCATATTTAAGACTACCGTCGAACATGAATAAAATTTCAACTGGTATTCTTCAGTCAACTTTTAACAAGTGCATTTTACATACTAAAATTACAAGGCAATTTATTTCGTGTTCACATATGTCGTGCTGTTGTATTTGCCTCACATACATACATTTTCAACGCCCTAAATCGTTATCGCAATATATATATATATATATATATATATATATATATATATATATATATATATATAGGTATATATATAGGTATATGTGTGTATATGTGTGTGTGTGCATATTTGGCGTGCTAACATATTTGTGTGTGTGAGTATGTGTATGTGAATGTCAGAGTGCGCCGGCAATTATATATATATATTCATGCGCGCGCACACACACACACACACACACACACACACACACACACACACACACACACACACACACACACATATATATATATATATATATATGTGTATGTATGTATGTATGTAAATATATATACATGTATACACACATATAGATAAGCATATATATATATTCAGTCATGTATATACACACATATACATCTTTTTTATATATGTGTGTGCTTCTGTGTGTGCGCTTCTGTGTGTGCGCTTCTGTGTGTGCTGTGTATTTGATTGGATATGTATCTTTGTGTGAGGGTGTCTCTATCAATTTTCAAGAGTATATTCGTTTGAACACATATTTAATCCATCATATATATACTTAGCCAAATTTATATTGACAATAATTCAGCCAGGATTGAATTTTCTTCTAATTGCATTATATATATATATATATATATATATATATATATATATACATTTATTCATATACATATGTGTGTGTGTGTGTGTGTGTGTGTGTGTGTGTGTGTGTGTGTGTGTGTAAATAGTTCAAACTTGAAAGAATTGACGAGTTGCTTACCGGCTTAGAACAGATAACCTTTCAGCTGAACTCCTCCCTGGACTGATATGTCTCATATGTAGGAATGTACAAACGCTACCCCCCAGTTCGACATATTTGAAGCGATATCTTTTTACTTATTCTTTTTAGTTTCTGGCGATAGCTTCCCGTTCTGTGGTCCCAAAGGAAATATCATTCATCCTAATTCTGACAGATCTGTTCTTGTACGCGTCTGCCAAAACGATGCCAGTTTTTCTGATTAATATTAGAGACAATGATACAATGATACCAAATACTTTCGTCTCTCGAGAAAAATGTTATGGAATTTGGTTGCGATATTCCTCAATAGAGAATACGATATTTCCCCACGATAGAAGCATATTTTGTTAATAGCAGATGAAAATTATGAAATTCTAGATGTAATATTAAAACCTAGAAAGAAAAATATAAAATATTTAAGCTTTGAATGTACGGGATATTTTACCTATATTGATCGATTGTTGAAAATATTTTTTGACTTCTTTTTAAAATTGGTGATTCATTTTAGTAATATTAGCGGATTTTTTTTATTTATTCATCTACTAACATTGGCAAACTCCCATTAATATGGAGCAGGTGTTTCATATGATGATAAGTTTAACAAAATTAAAACAATTTTATGTCAATCAGTCATTAGAAATTATTTTTTTTAAAATACTAAAAATTGTAACGGCCAGCAGTAATACAACAACAATATATGAGGTAATTATAATATTGGAAGCAAAAAGAAACTGAGCAAAGGTCAAAAATGCTTTTTGATTACCAAATATTTGGCATGTTGTGTCATTTACACAGACATACTCATTGCGAAATTTCCAAAAGTTGAACCAACAATGCCCAGGTGTTGCTTTGTCACCGATGACTGCTATCTCGATGAGGATTAATCTTATCAAGTTTTAGGATCTTTGTTACTTTATTCACTCTTCGATTTCTGAGACCGTTGTTTGGTCCTTTGTCTAATGGCATATCAATCTTAGTGGGTTATTTAATGCAAAATTACTCCTTAAAGTAAAACAATAGTGGTGTAATTCAATCCTTTGCCAAGTGGGATAAATTAATTCATACCTTTCCCTTGGTTATTTGTCAGAAGTTAACGCAATAGCATGGCTTATGTCCGTCCGTAGTCGCTTACTACAATATTTCCGTCCAACACATAAGCCGTTATGTCTGTGTAACAATATGGCCGTCAGTATTACCGATACCTGCGCCAAATGTAATACCATGGTGTACGACAATATTTGTGGTATTAAATATAATACTATATATGTCATTGTCCTTTTACTTTGGTCTTATTCTGGCAACAGCACTAAATGTAACAATAATATCGTTAGTTCCCATGAATGCTATTACCAAATATGATATTATGTCTGTTAACGGCACTGAATGTAATACTATCCAGGCAACGATTGTTTATTATTGTGGCCTTCGTTCTGTGACCACCACATGCGTTTCCAGTTAGTTTGTTTATGAATTCCTTCTGTGCCCACCTTGTGTTTGAAAGATCCACTGATTGGAATGAAACAATCCATCTGGAAGTTCTTCTGCCGATTGGGCTCGTCCATTGAAGCATTTTGCTTCACTCAGAGACAAGAAGAACTCTCAATTAACTATAAACAATGATTTATTGGAACGTATTGGTGTAACAATAACAGGTCCATTATATTTGTAAAAACTGCCGGTAATTTATCCAGATACAAAGCCATTCAATGTTCAGTCTGCATACGAGAGAGAGAGAGAGAGAGAGAGAGAGAGAGAGAGAGCTGGAGAGGAGAGAGAGAGAGAGAGATACTGACAGACAGACAAACAGACAGAGAGACTCTGTGACTATGAAAGGAGACACAATAAAGAGACACCCACCCGACCTGACTGACGTCTAACCCCAACTAACAACCGACTACTAAACAAGTGACCGCCAGCTTCTCACTGAAAACTTTTTCAAATTTTGCTAATCTGCATATATCTAAATTCAGGATATTGTTAGTGGACGTCTTGGCACTAAGTCACAGCGCCATCACACACGTGTCCCCAATTCTTTACCGCATCTTTCATATCCCCACTCAAACTTGTGATAAGATATGAATATATTTTGTTTACATTTGGCCTTCCTGTGTGGAAATGACAGTTCCAATATGCTTGTCATGGTACATTCGCCTGAACTCTCCAATCTGACCCTCTTTTCCGCACAAAGATTTTAGGTAACTTAACTGCTAACTGAAAAACTCGCAGACTGATCAAACTAGATAATGAAATAATTAATACAATCAACAATCACTTGAATTAGTTTATATCAGGGAAAACATCCTTGAGAATATGGATATATACAATTAGATGACGGTGTAAAATACGTTGATGTTACTTCGTTCGTGTAATAACTGATTTTTCCCATAATTTTGAATGGTTCGCTCTCACTTTCTAAAAATAAGATGAATATAGAAAACATATCATCTTTTATTGGGGTTTACTTACCTTCGAATTCTGCCTCGGGTTGGTAGCATCGTTCGCTTAGTGCCAGCCTCGGGTGTTGATCAAACATATTTTGTTTCACTTCGGTTATTTGATCAAATATATCTTGTTTCATCTAAGTTACTCGACGAGATGCTGATTTTTGTCAGTTTGACCATTTTCTGTCTCCTGTATATATATATATATATATATATATTTATATACACGAAGATCATTAAATAAGTTTCCAGACTTTTTTTTTGTATGGGCACTTTTATAGAGAGTAACACATGAAACGCTAGTCCCCTTCGAAGTAATCACCTCCGGCTGCAATGCACTTGTTGTACCGTTCCTATAACTTTTGGAGGGCCCCATGGATGTCCTCTTGTGTGAACGTGTCAATGACCTTCGTCACAGCCTCTTGCATCTCCTCAATTGTCTCATAACGACAGCCCGTGAGCTTAGGGAATAACCAAAAGTTACAGGGAGCTAGGACGGACTATAGGAAGTGTGAGGAACTGTCTTGATGTCCGTCTTAGTCAAAATAGTCTGTGATAGGGATGGAGCTGTGGATTGGTGCATTGTCAACGTGGAAATGCCACTGACCCGATTTGAAGTGTCCTGGCCTCTTCCGACGGAATCTCTTCCTGAGCTCCCTTAAAACCTCAACATAGTAACCCTAACCCTAACCCTTTAGCCAATCAACTCTGGTGTATTGACTTCCTTACTCCTCCCCACACCTCTCATCATCTCTCACAGACTCCATGCCTTCCTTGAATCTCTTATACCACTCAGAAACTGATGCTAGATTCATGCAGGATAGTCCAAAAGCAGTCTGGGGCATTCCATGGGTTTCTTTGGCAGTTTGTCCAAGTTTAAAACATAATTTTATTGCCTATCGTTCTTCTAAAGTGTCTTCATGTCCAGATTGTATTTTTGAAATTTACCAGCTGTGACAATAAGGCTTTAGTAGGGTGTATTCCAATCCCTGCTGTAGCAGTTAATTTGAACCTGAAATCATAAAAATTCGTCTGTCAGCTCATAAGATGTATCGCAATAACATACTGAATTTTCAACGACAATTTTAAGTGTATGTAAAAAAGTCTGGAATCTTATTGAAGGCACCTTATATATATATATAATATATATATATATATATATATATATATATATATAAATATATATATATATATATATATTCACCAGTAATATTTGCTTATAATGGAAGACATTAGAAGAGGTAGAAAAACGACTAAAATCAAGGGTCAATCAGTTTTTGAAACCAAAATTATACAACCACATTTAATGATATAATATAGCAGCTTCCCTATTAAATAGGAAATCCAAACCGAATCTTTTACGTGTTAATATTAGGCTAAATTGGTTAAAATGCGAGGCAAAGGTACTAATCAAGAGAGCAACTTAGTTTCTACTACCCCAGAGTAAAAATATGGAATTACCACATTTAGATGGGAATGACAGTTTTTTTTTTTTCATCTAGTTATTCCGTAATATTTTCTTCTGCATGGCTTGAAAAATAGGCCATTAATTTAAATAATTTATAATATTTTATTAAAGAAATATTTTATAAATTTTTTAAATGAAATATGTTTGTCATCGATTTATTTATTAATAAATAAAAGACGTGAATATTCTCAAAGTTTGCTAATTCCACGATTTTTGTCAGGTGTATCAAACCTAAGTCATGACTCTGTCACACTAATATACTATATACCGATAATAATATTTCAGTATGAAACTAGGTTCAGTAAGCATAAATCCCGCAGTTTTAAATGATTACATGTTAATGTAACCATTAACCTTCAATTCCCATGTGTAAAAGGAAAAAACGTTCTTGCTAGTAGCGAAAATCGTAATGGAAAGAATACTAACAAGTGAAAACATCGACAGTTCCTGTGATTCGTCAAAATGCCTGAGATTTTTTTGTGTTTAAATTGGTGTCAGTGATCAGTCCAACTGACATGTATAAATCCAGAATCCACGATCCATTATCAAGAAGTTTCTGCCTGAATAACATATCAGCACAAACATCTCACTTGTCGCAAAGAGTTTTAAGATTTTTTAACAAATATTTAATCCAATAAACTAATAGAATGGAAATTTAAGCAGACCGTCGAAGAGAACTCAATTAGAGTTTGTTATTTTGATAATTGCATTAGGTATTTTTATGAAATTTGACACTATAAATTGTATTTGATTTGATTTTTTTCATTATCTCATAAGTGTCATAAGTGTCTTTTTTCACATTATTTTATTTGTCGTTTCATTTAGAAAACAATAAGGATATCTGGATATGAACAGAAATGTTTCAAATGCAAAGTCAGGTGGTTTTAGACCCGTACAAAAATTGGTTATGTTTTGTTATTGGAAATATTCTAGTTGTAATAATCCATGTGAATAAAATCCCCCATTGAAACCAACTATGCAGATTTTCAGGGAGGAAACACCATTATCTATCTATCAATCTATCCATCTATCTATCTATCTATCTATTATATATATATATATATATATATATAATATATATATATATATATATATGTGTGTGTGTGTGTGTGTGTGTGTAGTGTGTGTGTGTGTGTGTGTGTGTGTGTGTGTGTGTGTGTGTGTGTGTGTGTGTGTGTGTGTGCATACTGATTTTATGACATTAACTAACATTGTGTACTTTTGACAGTTTTGTGCGAAGAACTTATTTATCACTTTTAAGGGGGGCAAATGATTTTTTTGGGCCTTAATGTGCTTAAAAAACGTAAAAATAATTCAATCATGTTTTATACAAGCCATTA
Organism: Sepioteuthis lessoniana; assembly: GCA_963585895.1. NCBI lineage: Eukaryota > Metazoa > Mollusca > Cephalopoda > Myopsida > Loliginidae > Sepioteuthis > Sepioteuthis lessoniana. The sequence goes on along the minus strand of OY757904.1, from coordinate 12,479,761 downwards.
ATGAATACAATAAATATAGTTCAATTTTAAAACGTTGAATGTAAAGAAATAACATCAAGACGAAAATATAGTAATAAAGCCCCCCTATCTCTCTCTCTCTCTCTCTCTCTCTCTCTCTACATATATATATATATATATATATATATATATATATATCTATATATATATTTCTTTAAGAAAAAACAACGAAACAAATCACAAAGGATTATAAATTTATTTCAATCCTGTTACGCATTTTTGAAATTTTCAAAAACACGAAAAAATATTAACAGGACTTCATCAGATCAATTAGATAAAAAAAACTAGAGTAGACACATAAGAGTGGGAGGGGATAGAAGAGTGGGAGGGGATAGAAGAGGGGTGAAGAGTTATCTCTTCATTAAGTCTACTTCCGTTTTAAATTTAAATTTAAATTTAAAGTGGGCTTAATGAAGAGATAACTCTTCACCCCTCTTCTATTCCCTCCCACTCTTCTATCCCCTCCCACTCTTATGTGTCTACTCTAGTTTTTTTATTTAATTGATCTGATGAAGTCCTGTTAATTTTTTTTCGTGTTTTTTGAAAATTTCAAAATGCGTAACAGGATTGAAATAAATTTATAATCCTTTGTGATTGGTTTCGTTGTTTTTTTCTTAAAGAAATTATTGCTCTGTGTAATTGGTACATTGAGCTCTATACCAGGAAGATTTAAATATTCATTCACGAATAATTTCTTGTCCTGATGGAATTACTCCTAACTCCGGTTAAACTGGACTAAGTATTCTCTCTCTCTCTCTCTCTCTCTCTCTCTATATATATATACTATATATCTAATATATATATATATATATATCTATTATATATATATATATGTATATATATATATAATATTATATATATATAAAAGATACAAATGTGTTCGTATATATTATTTTGTATATTATTAAATTTGGGTAATGGCGAAGGTGATGGCTGCGATTTAAGTGAGTTTGAAATCCTGTCAAGTTATTTCGCCCATTTTCGGATTAATATCCTTAAAAAGGAATTATCTTTTATCACTCCAGCTCTTGCTTAAAGGGTATCCTTGCTGTTCTTCTACAAGGATGACTTTAGAATCTTTTTAGAAGAACAGCAGTGATACTCTTCATAGCATATTGACTTTCGTCGGTATGCCATAAAAAAAGGAAACTTATTATCGGTGATAGAGCATGTATATTTACGGTAGCATTGCGTAGATTCGGCATAAACTGTGCTAGTTCATCATCTATATAATTTTGAAAGCAAGGTGAGTAAAGGGCCATTGTTTCTGTGTTTCACTTATCCTAAATTTATAGTATTGAAGGAGTGATAAATCAGCAGGCAAACAACATCAACGAGGAATTATCTATGTATGATAAATAGAATGGTTAAATTTATTTTCAACTAATCCGCCAAAATTAACCAAACGTCTCACCAACATCAATGAGTACATTCACCATAATAATGAAATAATCTACCAATTAAAAAAAAAAGACGTTTCAAATTTGTAATAGTCTGATAAATTAAAGAAAAGAGTCTTCCAACCAAATGAAATAACTCAGAAATTTTATGAAAAAAAAAAACAAACTAAAACTAATAATTTTGAACGTGTTCAGTGATATTACAGAAATAGTCGATTGGTTTAGTTTGGTTTCTTTGTTTAATAGCATATCAACCTTTGTAGGTTATTTAATGCCAAAACCATCCTTCTAGAAGAGAACAGTAGCGGTACGATTCCGCAGTCCATCGCTTTAACCATTACACCATGAGGAAACTGGCCACTGAAAATTGAAATATCAGTGATATAAAGTATAATTTGACTGTGTAAAACAATTTGCATCATTCATATTTGATTACATCTTTTTTTCTTGTGTACAAAATCTCAATGCAACAAGTGTTGGCATGTATTTATTGAATGAACAAGATCACCATTATCATGATTTGATAACCGTTAGGGATGGTCGAAACACAATCCGGCTGCACCATGCTCAAGGTGTTTTCATACCAAACGGCCGTGCTGTGGTTGTGTGAGTGATGTCGGACATCACTTTCAGCAACTCCGTGATGCTTCTTCCTCCTCAAAATATTTCTGACAGAATTCTTCTTGAAAGTTAACTCTTGCTACATCTCATCATAATTGTGTAGCACCACCATTTTTTCTTCTTTGCAGTGCTCAGTTTTTGTAAATGATCATAGAATGAGAAAGAAAATTGGTTCAACTTTTCATTTAGAATTTAAAGGATTTTAGAGATGCAGAAAGGTTATCTGAAAATACCTATTGTTTACTACATTAATCTTCTTAAATCCAAAACTAACTGCCCTCACCTCAGATATTACAGTACTAACGCAATTGTGCTTTAATCAAGCAGGTGACATTTCCATACGAGAGGGAACCTGACTGAAAATGGTAGACAAATTCACCAACCTAGGAAGCAGTGTCTCATCAACCGAAAAAGACATCGACACGCGGCTAACGAAGGCATGGACAGCTATCGATAAGCTATCGATCATGTGGAAATCAGACCTAACCGATAAAATGAAACGCAGTTTCTTCCAGGCAGCGGTCGTGTCGATACTGCTGTATGGATGCACCTATTGGACGCTAACAAAACGGCTGGAGAAGAAGCTAGACGGCAATTACACAAGAATGCTGCGAGCAATATTGAACAAGTACTGGCGGTAACACCCCACAAAGCACCAACTATACGGCAACCTGCCTCCCATCACGAAAACTATCCAAGTTAGACAAACCAGACACGCAGGACACTGCTGGAGAAGAAGAGACGAGCTCATAAGTGATGTACTCCTATGGACCCCCACATATGGCCGAGAAAAGCAGGACGACCAGCTAGAACATACATATAGCAGGCATGTGAGGATACGGGATGTAGCACTGAAGACCTGCCAGTGGCGATGAACGATAGGGAAAAGTGGCGAGAGAGGATCAGGGATATCCGTGCTAGCGGCGCGTCATAATGATGATGATGAACGCATCTGTAAATATATTAAGAACCGTTCAGATAAAATTTTCCGACAGGTAATAGAAACGGCCAGTAAACGAGCAAAGAATACATTTTCCAAAATAAATCATCGATCCCAAAATGTTTTGTGTAGCCTAAAACACCATGCAAGGGATAGAACTGGATCTTCTGGTGTATTGACGTAAGTTTTGACATAACATAATCTTGTTTTGACTTTTCCAAGTCACATTCAACTAAACACACTTGTAATAATCCATGATTGCTTAGTTAAACGTAGATTATAGAAAGCAAACATGAAGTAAATGTTTTTACAGGTGTCCAAAATCAAGATGGATAAGCTGATTTTCAGTTAACGTGAATATTTTAAAAAATTAATTTCGTGACATTCGAGACTAAATGGTATATTGATTCAATTTTTTTAAATAAATCATTTTATTAAATGTAAAGCAATAAATATTGTGTATCTTAAGATAGTAATCATTATCTTATAGACCGGCAGAAATAACGACGATAACATTATATATGAAAATATACTCTCTCTTACTTATTACGAACACGTGGAGAAATTAGTTGTGTGAGCGAGTGTGTGTGTGTGTGTGTGTGAGAGAGAGAGAGAGAGAAAGAGAGAGATAGAGAGAGAGAGAGTCAGATAGACAGGGAACCTCTAGGATACGATGTTTTCAGATTTACACCTGATTGAGATGCATAGAGCCTAGCTTCTTGTTTCTTTCACGAGAGACTGAAACTGGGCTAGATCCTAGCCCAGGGCCCTCGACACCCCCGGGATAACGCTCCAAAGGGTGTGACTGCTCACTGCTTGCAACAATCTTCAGTCCAAATTTACAGACCTTATATTGTCTTTTCATGTCCCATGCGGAAGTATGAGCACCCTCTTCGCCTCACGTATTTTTCTGTTTGTGGCTGGTTATCGGAACTTACATACATCAGTTTTTTTTACCGGTAACTTGTTGATCTCATGTGCGAACAGAAATATCTTTCACTCTATCCATAGGCAATAAATCATATTCTCTTTCCTGTGAAACCACTTTGTTGATGTTATCTTGAAACCGCATGGAATCAGCTAAGTTTATCGTCGCCAGCTACGCTATTACATTACACATGCACCCCCGTACACAGCCCGAATTCTTCTATATATTTCGAATAGTTTGCACTTCTCAGCTACTAAATACTTGATAACAGGCCTCTTAAATTTTAGAGCAGTCTGATTTGCCAACATCTTAAATAGCTCCAAAATATTTTTGCGAAATTGAAATTTATTTTTTTATAAAACAATAAAAATAATGCAGAATTTACATTTATGAAGAAAAGATCTTAAAAAATGTTTAAAATCCTTTTGAATGACCCTCGTATATAAGTGGGTTTTACAAACTTTAACAGGAATGAAAAATTAAAGGGGATATATATATATATATATGTGTGTGTGTGTCTGTCAATGGGGAAAATAGCGAGGCAAGAAAGAGAGGGAGAGAAAAACAGACTGAAAGACAGACAGACAGACAAGGTAGTCATTTGAGTTTTTAAAATTAGAGTAAAACTTTCTATCCAATGTATAGGTTTAATTTCGCCCAAACTATGCTTTGGGAAATAAAAAATGATCCTTAGATCGATAAGATACTCCCGACGGAACTACAAACGTTCAAAAGAAGTAAATTAAATGGAAATAAAAATAGAGTTTTTTTTTTCTAATCATCAGATTAACAACTTACCGAGGAACTTACCTGTAAAAACACAGATAAAAAGAGACACAGACCCTGAGACCTAAACATTCGCACACACACACACACACATATATATATATATATATATATATATATATATATGTATATATATATATATATAAAGTAAAAGTACGTTCACCAGATGGAGACACGGAATACTTCGACATTGTTGCAGGAGTACTACAAGGAGACACACTAGCCCCGTACCTCTTTATCATCTGTCTAGACTATGTGCTTAGGACTTCGATCGACAAAATCAGAGAAAATGGCTTTGAGCTGACTAAGAGAAGAAGCAAAAGGTACCCCGCAAAAACAATCACGGACGCCGACTACGCTGATGACTTGGCGTTACTAGCGAATACGCCTAATCAAGCAGAGACACTACTACATAGTCTGGAACGAGCTGCAGCTGGCATTGGCCTACATGTCAATGCAAACAAAACCGAATATATGTGTTACAACCAAACAGGCAACATTGCCACACTAGACGGAGCCTCTCTGAAACTTGTCGACAAATTCACCTACCTAGGAAGCAGCGTCTCATCAACCGAGAAGGACATCGACACACGGCTGACGAAGGCATGGACAGCTATCGATAGGCTCTCGATCATATGGAAGTCGGACCTAACAGATAAAATGAAACGCAGTTTCTTCCAGGCAGCGGTTGTGTCGATACTGCTATATGGATGCACCACATGGACGCTTACGAAGCGGCTGGAGAGGAGGCTGGACGGAAATTACACAAGAATGTTGAGAGCAGTATTAAACAAGTCCTGGCGACAGCACCCCACGAGACTCCAACTATACGGACACTTGCCCCCCATCACAAAAACTATACAAGTTCGACGAACCAGACACGCAGGACACTGCTGGAGAAGCAAGGACGAGCTCATAAGCGATGTACTCCTGTGGACCCCCACTCATGGATGTGCAAGAGTGGGACGACCAGCACGAACTTACATACAGCAGCTATGTGAGGACACGGGTTGTAATCCTGAAGACCTGCCGGAGGCGATGAATGATAGGGAGAAATGGCGAGAGACGGTCAGGGATATCCGCGCAGGCGGCGCGACATGATGATATATATATATATATATATATATATATATATATATAGAGAGAGAGAGAGAGAGAGATTAACAGAGAATATTTGAACGAAATTATACTTGTAAAGTTTTTCTATTGAATTCTGATGACGTGATTCTCTCTTGCAAAATATAGCATTTTGCATCATAGATACGTCCTCGAATTTATAATGTAACTGTATTTTCACTCATTTAAGCATATATACTCCCATATTTTGAAGCTCTAAAATCATTGATCTGAGTATCATTAGAGAGGTAGGTATATATACGATGATGACTCAAACGTATTTGTTTCACTGAAAGGATCTCATGAAAATGCACTTATAGACCTCCCAGATGTCTAATAGATTAAATACATGCGCTTATAGTATGTTCGACGCAATAAGCAAAGACTTTCAACGGCCATTTATAGATACGTTTGCCCCTTTACATTGACTGTCGGTGACTGAAATTCCATGCTGTGCTGTCAAAGTGACGTGGAAAACAACCATATGAAATATTTTCGTCTCACAGATCGTTTCATATTCAAACCAACAGCTTTTGAGGATGCTGGTACATATGGTGACGAAACCGATATTGTTATTCTGAAAATCGGACGTCGGATCAACAGTGTAACTTTCGGCCCTCACGAGATATATTTTCTGTAGAGCAGCTGCCACAATTAAGGTTTAGGGTGATATAAAATAAAAACGAATAGTTTGGTGCAAGACTGTAAGGGAATGAGTTTGGTCTGGAGTTCATTAGGGTTATATATATATATATATATATATATATATATATATATATGTCATTAATTCAATAAGTTTCCAGACTTTTTTGTACATGCATTTAAAATCGTCTTAGTCTCATGAAAATTCAGTATGTTATTGCTATACATGTTATGAGATGACTGACTAATTTTTATAATTTCAGGTTAAAAGGAACTGTTACAGCAGCAATTGGAATACACCCTACTAGAGCCTGATTGTCACAGCAGGTGAATTTTGAAAATGCAATCTGGACGTGAGGAAGAACGATATGCAATAAAATACTGTTTTAAACTTGGAAAAAATGCCACAGAAACCTATGGAATACTTCAGACTGCTTTTGGACTATCTTGCATGAATCGAGCATCAGTTTATGAGTGGCATAAGAAATTCATGGAAGGCAGGGAGGTTTTGAGGGATGATGAGAGGTGTGGGAGGAGAAGGGAAGTCAACACACCAGAGTTGATTGACCAAAGGGCTACGGTTAAGGTTAGGGTTACTATGTTGAGGTTTTAAGGGAGTTCAGGAAGAGATTCCGTCGGAAGAGGCCAGTACTCTTCAATCTTGCTTCATTTATTATTTTCTCTAGTTTTTATATATTGATTATTATTTTATAACTTTATAAGTTTTTCATATGACTGTTAGCTAATGGATTTTCACTGGTGTCTGAGTGACTAAAGTTTAATCATGTCTGCAGGACTTTCCTCATTATTCTGACCGATATTATAATTATTAATATTATTTGATTTTATCATTTTGTAATTATTAATCCATTCATTTAATTTTTTTTTCATTGCCAGCCATCGACAATCGATTGAAAAACACAGAAAATATATAGGATTCAGTAAAGGTCCTTAGAAACGGAACTACACAAACAAAACATCCTTTTGAAAAACAACAATAAATAAACGTCTTTGAATATATATATATATATATATATATATATATAGTGTGTGTGTGCGTGTGTGAGAGAGAGAGAGAGGCAGATAGACAGACAGACAGACAGGAGAGAGAAAAAAACTGAGAAAAATTTTTTGTGTAGTTCACCGCTGACATCCAAATTACGGGAGATTGAATACAAGTTTCAAAGAGAAAAGAGAATCAAGTCATAGTGTTTTGTACATGCCTGCCTTTTTCTCTAAAGTAATAAATCAAGCGTACTATTTCAGATTTCTAAATTCGTTCATTCATTTTTATCCGTCATACGTGAAAATCCTTTTGTTCACCAATTATTGAAATCCAATTGTAGCATAGGGTTTCTCTTTAGAATATTTAGTATTGTCATTTCTCAACAACACTGGGATCTATAGGGAAAATAATGATACATTCATCAAAACTTAAAAATACCAGACAGAAGCTTTCAAAAAACTTAAATAGATGATGACCGAACACATTATGTTTGAGCAAAGGTAGTATCTGATAGTTATATTCAATAAAAAATTTAAACTGATATTTGACTGTAATGAGCAGACAGAAAAGGAATATATTGGAAATTAAGAATTTAAAAAATATCGGGCACTCGAGTAGGATTCTGCACAAGTCCAAAGATGAGAACAGTACTTGATATAGCTGATGTGCCTTGTACAATAAAATACATTCGCATCGACAGATGATTTGAAAATTCCATCAGAAAAAAAAATCAAACTTCAAAGAAAATAAAGGGATATACTGTTTTCGGTTAGGCAACTCCGAATGCAAGTCAGTGTTGACCTTGAACATGAGGGAAATCATTCAGTTCATATTTTACTCTCCGATGTTATATTCGACAGAGTAATCCAGGATAATCAAAAGTGAGGATGGTTTAATCTATCACGAAAATGAGACATAAGATAAAATTCTATGTCAAAACTTTAAAGCAATGCGATAGAAATAGTTTACAAGTTAATACCCTAAGTTAGAACTAATGGAAATCAAGTTCTATTTTGGGCGCAGGATATTAAATGACTCATGTTATTTGTGGATGGCTTTGAATCTGAGGGAGATGAACTGTGTTCTAATCGACCGCTCATTTCACAAACCATAAAACATACGAAAGGAGTGAAGAGTAACATTATATGTGATCGACATTTGATCTTGTGGATGATTCGTTATGAATTATAATTATTGTGCTGATTTGCCAGAAGGGCTGAAAAAATAAAAATAAATAGTACCCTTACTGTAAAATAATTACGGTGATTAATTGATTATATTAAACATTTTATTTATCTGTTAAAATTGTAAGTCAACTAAGGAGTTTGAATGTAAGTGTAGTTCCTCGCAAATGTCAAACGCATGCACAGGTGGTGACCAGGTTTAACACCTCACATAAGAAGAATAAATATGGATGACAGGATAAGGATAAGAAACAAATCAAGGATTATCGGCCGGTATGGGCGAATATAGATTTGTGACACATGTGAAGATTGTACAAAGTATAATGCAATAAATAATCAAAATAAGGAATATATACAAATGAGATGATACGAAAATTAAGGCAGGAGAGTTTAGAAACCCGAAGAGAGAAATTGGGTTAGACGTTGATACGAATCGGTGAGAGACGGATTGGTGGGGTGGCTGAAAAGGAGATACGCTGATAAAACCTCACAAGGTCTTCTGTTTTCTTTTTACTGCCATAAAATGTTGGGTCCAAATAAAACAGCTTCGTATCTGAATATGAGTCACCTATTATTTTTTAACTTTAATGTTGAAGAGGAGACGAATAACCTAACATTATTTTCTATTCACTAAGATTAAATCTCATTTCTTATTGCGAAACATTGTGTGGACAGGTTTCTTTAGATTAAATGAATATCACTGCTGAACATTTTCCATGTTCCCTTTATCTATGTCCTTGTAATTATATCATTTTCCCCAAAATAATAATTTGCCTATAATGCTGAAATAAAGAAACTATTGAAAACATGCAAACCAGACAAAATATCTAAAGAAATCCTGAATGAATTCATCCAGCACTGTTTCTAGAATGGTAACTGCACGGAGAAAGATTTTCAAACAGAAGTTTATTTTTAATAAAAAAAACAAAAATACTCTCCTACACAAACAGAAGCATTATTTGATTTATTGACTTTATAAACAAAGATGTTGATGATTTGAGAAGGCTTGATATCATTCAGCCCCCAGTGATAACACACAGAAATCAACATCAATCATTTAATTTAGGAATAAATGTTACTTCTCATGTAACTGACCAAATTTGGATACTGCTTTACAAATTAAATCCTATTTTTGGATCTTCACTTGTTTCAGTTTTCAAGAGTATCATATTTACCAACCCCTCCGCTCGGGCAGGATATGACACAAGATCAATTTTTGAGCGGAGTTTACAGGTTTGAATTCAGAGTTTTCCTTCTCCTAGACTAGTTGCCTAACCAAGGCTGAAGAACCCAGTCTACCCTACTATTTACCCATAGCTGGAGGGAGAATGATTGAATTCATACCTTTCCCAGGGGTATTAGTGCTATGTGAAATGTAATCAGTCTCGTCCAGGATTTGAACTTATTGATGGGTAGTTAAAAAAGCTGCAAAAAATACCCACAAACTATATCATGTCTTGGAAAATGACGAACTAAATAAATGAACTTAAGTTTGCTGTTTTATTTTGTTTACTTGTATTCTTCTCTTCTTTATGGTTTTACAGTCAACATATATAAAAGCAGATACTCCAAAGTTAAGTTTTAACATATTCCTCTAATAGACAATCACTTAGAAATTATTTGGAAGAGTTAAATCGTTTAACTTACACCACCAAAAATGCTCTTGGGCAATTCATATTGTTCAAGTAAGAAAAAAAAGAAAAAAGTGAACAATTGGACTTTAACTAAGTTAAAACTTAACAAAAAAAGGTGGATTTCACTGAATACATAGCATTAGAAACCATGAGAAACAGTGTGGTGGATGTGAAGCAAGGCGGATTCAACGAAAAATGGGTCAAAGGTGGGTTTCACCAGATCCGGGAGGGGGGAAGTTCGTCAGTCAACAGAGTGAAATAGTTTAGTCTGGAAAACTACTACTACCCATCAATAAGTGTGGTGTCTACTGATGAACAAAAAATAGCAATACTATGATTTTTTGTGACCCACTTGTGAGTTCTCTTCCTTCAATAAGTGTGGCGTTTTTGAATGAGGGAAAAAGAGTCAAACTATACTCTTTTTGTGACTCGCTTATGAGTTTTCTTACCCAAAGAGTACTTAGTCATTTCTGTGACAGGTTGATAGATTTTAAACAAACCCTACGTCTGCTATAGCAATAATTTACTGCCCATGATAAAAATGTCAAATAGAAACATAACTCAACGTGAGACCAAGACAACAGGTTTGGGTGTCATGATTGGCTAGTGCTCTCATGATGGGCAACAGAGAGGACCTAATTGTCATACTGCGAGTGTTGGCTGTTATTTTTCAGATTCACGAATGATATCATCCCTACCCACCCAAAACAGAGACAACAACACAGTAAATGGTCTAGGAAAGACAAAAAATTGTACTTCACTGATAAATAGGCTATCGGCAAGTAATGATTGAAATCTGGGAAGAGTGTCCTAGATTTCAGACAATAAGCCCACGATTCGCTGACCAAATTAGGACGATAAAGAAAGGTTGATTTTCTCACCTGGAAATATTAGAAATACATGACAAAAAAATTAGGGATCTAGCGACGGAAGGAATTGAAGTAAAAAACCCAGAAAAATAAATATTTTTTGAGTTTGTCTACGTTTTACCTTCATTTTCTCCATCATTTTCTCTATTTCTTTAAATGCTTAAATGTAGAAAAACTCAAAATATGCTTAGTCTAAATAAATTATTGAATAAAGAATGAAATATCACTACTAAACTATTTGTAAGTGTCTGCTTTTTCAAATCTTTCCACTTACTTTTATCATCTTGTCAGATTCACCAAAACCCCACATTTCACGAAATATATGCCTGCGTGTCTATAAGTGTTTGAATTGAAACCAATGCACAAATGAATTTGTGAGCTTAAATTTAGATGGAATAGATAGCTGCATAGTTGAGTTTAATAATAAAAAAAAAATGAATTTCAGTTAAAGTAGATCAATTTTTTTTAATCGTCAGGGACGCCTACACAATAAAAAGAGAATGGAATCAAAAGAAAAAATCTTGTTTTGTGTGTTTAGAACTTAAGATGACAATGAAAAATGCAGATTTAAAGATTATTTTTTTAAAACAAATTAATCACATAACACTTTAATATATTCTTCTCTTCTGTATATCTGAATGTTTTTATTTCTTTTTTACTAGTCATGTTTTATAGTTGGATTTCATTGATTTCACTTGAAACGGTAGAAAATAATATAGTAGCTCTATCAATTATTTGAGAGGTACTGTATTTTTTTAACGTGTATTAGAAATCGTAAACAGAGACATCAGATCAAGTGGGTGTAAGTGACAGCGTATAACCCTGAGATCTACATGATCGCATGGAAGAATTGTATAGCATCTGTCATCCCATTAAAAATTCTAAACTTTAGAAAAAATAGTATAAAATATTTTCAGTTGGTTCCTCGGTTTTGACGAGCACAAATGTCTAAGAATGGTATCAGCATATTTTTCCACCATGTTTCAAAAGGCCACTTCCCCATATCATTGGATTTTATATCAGAAACGAAGGTTTAGATAAGAAAGGGATAAAATGTGTCTGCACATCAAGGTACTTTTGGAATTCATACTTTCTAATAAAAAAATAGCTCAGTCGGCTGGGACTGTAGAATACACCGACTGTATCTCTTTAGTGTCCAGGATATGACACTAAACAATCTGATGGCTAGTCTCCGATAATGCTTCAACTTTGGGCAATGTGGTAGCACTTGATAGGGTCCTATATATGGGTCAAATTTAACTAAACTTTGTACTTGTGCTAAACTGAATTGTTTGAAATAGAACTGTATTGACATTTAAGCTGAGAACATATTTAAAACTGAATAGTTTGATATAGAACTGCTTATATGCGTAAAATGGATTTGGCATTAAATAACCAACTATAGTTGATATGCCATAAAACAAAACAAAACCAATAAACGAGGCCCTATGTTTGTTTCTCACAATGGAAATGTAGCCCACAGCAAAAGAAAATATAAAGTATTTCACAAAACAACTGATTATGGGAGTAAATGTAATGATCGCCATCGTCCCAAGACGAAAAACATAGATAGATAGACAGATAGATTATACACTTATGATACATATATGTAATTCGACGTACAATTTTACGTGTCTTTTTAATGAGATTACGGCTGTGTCTCCAACAATGCTTGATAGGTAAACTGGTGAAAACAAGATCTAAACGTTGAGAAAAATATCAATGAAGAATAATATATATATATATATATATATATATATATATATATATGTGTGTGTGTGTGTGTGTGTGTGTGTGTGTGTGCTTAACATGCAGTTAATTTTTACCTTGTAACAAGCTGCGGAGCAAATGGTGTACAGCTAAGTTTTACGGAAGATAATAATGAATAGATTTTATAAGAAAATAAAAAGTAATATAATTCTTTGAAAAGAAAGCAAATTTTCCATTTATTCTTTTCCTAATTTTATATGTTATGATAATTCAAAATACTTCAGAACTTAAAATAAGAAAACATTTTTACAACCCAAATAATGATACCAATCGATTTTTTTTTTAATTTGTAAATCTTGACAAAACACTCAATACCACTTTACTCTTTCTGTTTAATCTAAGGTTTCATTTTTTTTTTCTTAAATGCTGTTTAAATTTTAGAAAATCAAAAAAATGAAAACTAAATAAAACTCCACTCGTGATATCTTCTGATGCACTTGTATATCAAGGGCCATTGACCATCACTCACTCACTTATAGGCATAGGCAAACACTCACACAATAACCATTGCTATTTATTGGCTTAGAGTTACGTTATTGACACGTTGTCAGCTTTTGTTTGACAGTTTTCCAGAATGGCTGTCCATGAGATCGACTCACCGCATATTATGTCCTGACTTACTGGCTTGTTTTTTCTTCAAAAGTTGCAGTTGTCATTCTTTTTTCAATGAGTGCAAGTTCCTTGCCTTAACTAAAATGCGTACAAGGTGTTGTACTTGCCTTGGATACGTGAAATTTCAAACAATATCAAGTGAACGCGACCGACACTGCATATTACATACTCAGTTCCTTCAATATTGAAAAATATGCATTTGTACACCGAATTATAGGAATAAGAATTGGTCTCTTCAAAGGAATGTAATTTTGGGCATCTGCTGGACTTTTTAGAAATATAATTTAATGAAAAGTGTAGGTTTTCAAAATGATATTTTCGTTTAATCTTTCATGGTGTTTAAAAAGCTGACAGTTTAATATCATACGTACAACAGACGTACAACAGACGAATAGATATTGTTAAATGAGATAAAGACACAGAGTGAGAGAACAGAGAGAGAGAGAGAGAGAAAAAAAGCGAGAGAGTAAGAGGAAGAGATGAGTGATAGCCAAATAAGAGATATAATGAAGTTTATACGAGTAAGATTTCACTTCTCACAAGAGTAAACGTTTACTGGTCTAAAAAAACATCATTCAAATATAAGTTACTCCTTAAGTTTTGATATGACTGCTGAACGTTATTCTTTGGTTGGTTGTTCGGTTGGTTGGTTGTATTTATGATCTATCACGCTTTGCACGCAGCTGTATGGTTTCAAATAACCAATCCAAAAAATCCCTTGTAAATGACTGAATCGCACAGGGTGCATCACATAATTATGAAATAACTGAACAGTTCTTTGTGGCCCATATAGAGGACCATAACTAGTAAAACCATCGTTGTCAGAAGTGACCAGGGAGTAATGGCAATGAAGGGGTATTCATCTCTCCTAAAAGCGCCAAGATTGAAGCCTCACCATCAGATGCTCTTTCGTGTCATACACATAGCAACCGTTGTAGGGACTGCCCACCTACGGAGGGTTTTTCAGCGTATGTATAGCCCTACACGAAAACCTGATTGAATAGTCAAAAAATTCTTGACTTGTTCGCATTTCTAACCCAGTTGCGGCTAATGCGTCAAAACGTTTTCCTACATAGTCATGTTTAAGACAGGATTAACTCGCCAATTCATTTTTGATGAACCAGACATATTGCTTGTAGAGGACATTTCTTGGCGACTTCAGACCACAGAATCCTAATGATTGCTTAATTTTGACACACCTTCAATACGCCCTCATCAATACAGTCTGTTTAATCTTCTTTGGTACAAAACAACATTCATGTACTTGTGTGAGAGTATAGGTAGAGTATGTGTATGTACATTGATGAATGTGTATTGCAGTATCAAAAGGATTGCTAAACGAATTAAGAAAAGCGGCAAATTTCAATAATAAAGAGAATAATTTCTCGATGGAAATGAAAAGTGTTATTTTTTTAATGTCCGATAAAAATAGAAGTTTTCAGCATTTATATGGTTTGCAGATAGTAAAGAAGGGTATCATTCTCCAAAGAATGTTTGTTCTGGGAAATCTACGCGTAATGTTTTGATATTATTTCCCAGAAGCCAGGAATGAATATATTAAAGGAAGTTAAAGTAGATAGACATCCGTGGTAACCCGACCAGTGACGATTGTGTTCATCCAACGCCTACCAAGTTAGTCACAAGAACTGCGTAAATATTAGCGATACATTCCTGTTAAAGCGGATGGTAAAAGAAACTGACGAAGTCTACCTCCACTGTCCATTTAAGAAATGCAACGTATCAGTATCCAGGATCATAATTCAAAATATAATACATCTTGCATCAATACAGAATAGAAGAGAAAATGAGCAAACAGCAAGGATATTCTTGGAATTCATTTTTGCTTCATTTACTTTCCACGATGGAACTGAGACATAACTTAAACAGTTTTATCCAAAATGTGAGAGCAACGTGGGTTTGTGTGGTTTAGTATCGAAGATTGAGGAAGCCACGAGGGCACATAAAAAATGACTGTATAATGACTGTATAATGTTTGATCTATGTAATTAATTTCCACAAATGAATTAAGTGCAACATGATGGATATTATTTTGCTACAAACCGATTTATGTAAATATTTGGATTTTTTTTCATCCGCTGTGGATTTATTTGAAAATGAACGAATCCTTAAATGGCGTTGCCAAATTAAAGAACCGCTAAATTATACTGACTATGTTTTTTCTTACATTACGTGGCATTTTGCAATAAGCATCTTTATCTCTAATGAATTTATCCTTTTTTAAAAGATCTTACAGTTTTCCAAAGATACATTAAAATCATCATGAACATCACAAGAAAAGAAATCAAACTAAATATATTTTCTTATTCTTTAATTGTCGGAATTTTATGTTATCTTTTGAGAAATATTCTTATCAATGAAGAGCTCCTTCTTTATCGAGTCATATTTAATTTTTATTAGATTCGCATATATTGGCATTTCATGATGTTGAATTTGAAAACCGTAATTTAGACAATAATTAACAGGATCATGACAAATTTAATAAGGCAATTTTTCCGATAAAACTATTCTCTTGAATTCGGGAGTATTAAGGTTGGCTTGATGTAACATAGCTATAAATAGGATTATATCTATGTCATGAATATTTTCGAAGATAATACCATATTTTTATTTAAACAGGTTCTTTCTGCCTCTTTACCACAAGATAATTAGAATTATTGTATGATTAATTATGGAAAATCCATCATCTGTGGATGTATTTTAAAGTCATTTGCATTTGACTAACCTTGAAATAATGACACACAAGAAATATTTCCAAGTATAATTTTCGTATGGTTTAGCAATTATTTGTAAAATGTATTTCAAATTCATGAAAAACAAATATTTTCCTACAATGTGCAAAGAAACTAAATTCTGTATTTACCATGTTCATATTTTTTAAAATCCAGTTATATCTTTGATTTATATATATATATATATATATATATATATATATATATATATATATATATATATATATATATAAATTTTGGATTAATTCAAGTCTAATTTACACAACTATCCAGACTGCTATCCATTTCATCTTCTCAGAGAGTGTTTAGTGACGATTGTTGATTGATGCTCTGAGTATTTATGACGAAATACAGCCGAAAGCTAATAAAAATAAAATAACTTGTCAATATATGTTATATATCGGCAGAAGAAAATACAATAACATTTGCATAGAAATATCCACCTCTCTTTTATTATCTAATAATCAATAAAAAATATTCAAGATCGTTGTATTACCACTACAGTAACTACAGTGATTTTATTCATTTATTTATTCATCTATTTCACATATGATATAAAAGTTTATTTCTATGTCAATGCAACATATTTAACTTTGACAGGTCGTGTAAGTTCATGGATTTCAAAACAGCATATGCACCAGCGTTTTAGCGTAAACAACAAATAGCAGAAATGCCACGTAAATTGCGTAGGTGGGATGCCTTAAAAAAAGAGTGTGGGTAGTCCAAAAATACATAATAACAGAAAATTATCAACACCAGAGTAGAGTGAGACAGTGCAGAGAGCAGAGGAGAGGGGATACTAGACGTCACACCGCTCTGGGTGATGACACGGGAAGGCCAGATGGCCCCTTGTTGGGGAGCAGAGAAAAGTCAGAGAGTACAAAACTTGCTAATGTCGAAACCTAGTACGATACCACAGCGAAGAAGAAACAAAGATGATTAAGTTTTTTTTTTTAAGTCGAACCTCTACCAGCCTTGTGGTGGCGGCGAAAAAGTTAGGCTCATTGAATATATCGCATCTCAAACTGGTTTAAATCTAGGCAGCTCCTCCTTCTCTCTCTCTCTCTCTCTCTCTCTCTCTCTCTCTCTCTCTCTCTCTCTCCTCACAGCCATTTCGTACATTTCTGTATAAACTAAATGCAAGTGTTATTGTCTTTCCTTCTGCCGATATATAACGTTTATTACAAATTCCAAAGCACCAAAATAACTGAATTTATTGTTGTAAGACAGAAATACATTGAAAGAAATTGCTCTGATTATTTTAGATTGATTGTATTTATTTATGGTTTCTGACGAAATAAAGAAAACTATTTTAACGCCATGAAACACAATTTAAAGAAAATTTATTCTATACACATAAGTATAATGGGAATTTCGTTTAAGGTGATTTTATTAATTTATTCATTCTCATTTTTGTTAAGAAATAAAGATCCATACTTTTTTCGAGTAATTTTTTTCTCGACAGGAACATTTTCCTATTTTTGAAATCTGGGTATTAATTTACGTATTCGCTATTCATGGAATTTATCAATCTTTTAACTGAGTAATATGAAAAGTGATGTTTGAAAGAGAATTTAT
Organism: Sepioteuthis lessoniana; assembly: GCA_963585895.1. NCBI lineage: Eukaryota > Metazoa > Mollusca > Cephalopoda > Myopsida > Loliginidae > Sepioteuthis > Sepioteuthis lessoniana. Next base: position 12,461,907 of record OY757904.1, on the reverse strand, counting down.
TTTGTAATTAAACATGAACAATTTTCAGAGGGAATATCCAAAACAAAAATGATCTTTTAGAGTGAAGGATTTCACGAATTTGGTGAAGCTACATAAAAATTTGCGAACAACATTTCATATTAATCTCTGGATCATTGAAATATTTATTGAGGAAGCATATTCTTGTTTTTGTTTGAACATTTACCTGAATTGTTGGGATCTATGTACTCTTATGGATCCCCACACATGGCCGCGCAAAAGCAGGACGACCAGCTCGAACGTACATTCAGCAGCTATGTGAGGATACAGGTTGTTGTCCTGAAGACCTACCTAGGGCGATGAACGATAGGGAGGAGTGGCGAGAGAGGGTCAGGGATATCCGTGCTGCCAGCACGATATGATGATGATGATGATGATGAAAGTTTAAGAAATCATATTTACATTACAAGATATTAGAATAGTAGTTACTGAATTTACGATAACAGAGAATGGAAATTAGGAGAAATATTACTGACATGAGACAGACACAAGGTTTAAAGGACCAAACGCATTACAAGTACTTGCCGACACGTGGTTATACAGAAATGGGTACTAGTCTAAATATCCGTATAAGGATGGCATCGTCGTAAATCATGAGATAGAATTGTAGTGACACTAATGTTAAATAACTTGAATAAAGGGTCTTAACGTTTGGGTCCATATTCTCAAGTTTACTCGAAGGTGGAATCTACGTCTTGACTCGTTGAAATTAAGCAGGAAAATGTCTAAACAGGAAGTCCTTGGGCCAGTGATAGTTTAAGGATTTGTGCTTCTGCTAAAAAAAGGGCTGCAAGGAGAAGATAACCCTAAAGATCTTAAGCAATTATGTGTAAAGCGACAGTAGTAATGCTCTTCTTGTTTTAACTACATTTAGTGGATTTTTTAATATCTATGTTAAAAATTTGAATATCTAACCGATATAGGACTCTCTTCTCATGGAGTTTAATTGACGTGTGAGTATGCGAAAAAGCTTTTGAGTTCACGATCTCATTTACTCATAAGGCAAATCAAACTTTCCTTTTTTATGCCATGAAGAGATTATGCTTATAGGTCATATTCTCCAGAATTAGACACATACTGTACTTTATTGCGTACAAAAGTATGAAAATATTACTGCATTTGAAATTATTTTGCGCTTGTAGCTGAAAAAGAGGAACAGTCGAGTTCATCAATAATTGTCCGCCTTCAGGAGCGATAAATATATTACTTACTCCTTCCATTATATGCAGTTCCGTTTCTAGTCACAAAAGTAATACACAAAATAAAGTTTCTGTGTAAAGTGTATAACTATCAGTATTGTTTGCGAATGTTGCTGTATACTTCTCTGTCCGACTAAGAAAAGAATGACCTCTAGTCATGAAACATAGCGTAACTGTCATCGTCGTAGAAAATAGAAACGGCGATACGATTTCAAATACTGGACGAGACTCTTTGCATTTAACTTGGCCCTTATACACTTATGAAAATCATGCGCACATCTGTTCTCCTTCCAGCTATGGGTAAATAAGAAGGTAGTTCTGAGTTATTTAGCATTGGTTTGGTAAAAGTTTAACTCTGAATTCAAACCTGCTCTTGTCCGCTTAAAACGCTCGTCGTTTTGTCGCAACCTACATGTGGCAGAGTAGCTGTGTAACATATATAATCTTGAGCATGATTATCCTGAAGTCCAGCACCCTTGGGATTCCACATCTCCATCTTCTTTAACTCGTTCCCAAAATTTCAAAGCATATTAAAGGTCATTCTTAATAGGAAGAAGAATTTCTCAGCATTTCTACTCACATCACTGTCATTTTCTATCAGAGGAGTTAATACATTTTTTTAATTCCTCATCGACATTGTTTCAAATTATTTTCCTAATCCTTATTTTTTTTCGAAATACTAATGTTTTACACATGCTACAAGATATTAGATGTTAAATATCTTCACAAAAGAAAAATAAAAGAAATAATGAGTAAGTTTTAGATTTAATTACACAAAATCTTTATTACTGATTTCAACAATGTAGCCAACTTGTGGTTATGGCATTTTTATTTTACGAGAAGTTTTTGATGATGATGGAAAGAAATAATATACATGCAAATAAAACACTCAAGCACACAGCAACAACAAGAAAAACAACAGCGATCTGAATCAAGTAAAACAGGATTTCAGATATGAAAGAATAAATTTCAGATTTCAGATATGAAAGAATAAATAAGATCTGCGATATGGACGAAAATATTGATTTGAGATGAATAGAATTTTTTGAGAACACACATGAAAATCAGTGAAACTGAAGGAAAACGTAAAAAATTCATGATTCTCGCTATTTATTCTTCTTCTTCTTCTTCTTCTTCTTCTTCTTCTTATTATTATTATTATTATTATTATTATTATTATTATTATTATTATTATTATTATTATTATTTCTTCTCTATTTATAGAATACTGCACATTGAGAGAGCGTGCTTCAAAGAAAGCAGGAAAAATTCCGGTAAAAGAAATTGAAGACTTTATGAAGGTATATCATGATGGAAAAATAGAATGTAAGATTCTAAGAGAGAACTCGAAGAAAATAACATACTCAAAAAACTTATTCATCTTTGAAAAAATGTTATTTCATTTTTATGCTTTGTTGTAGCGAAATTTGATGAAGGTGTTTACATGCATTGTATCTATGTCAGAACATTTCTTGACAAATCCTTTGGTATTACGTGAAAAAAAACAAAACAATGTCATTGTTATTATGGAATATGAGTACAGAAAAAAAAAACAATCGGTATGTTCTACAAAAGAAAAAAACGTGTAGGTAAAAAATAACAAAATAAAAATGGATTTATGATATTTAAAAAATAATCTGAGAGCAATAAACATATCAATTCTGTAACTTCACGAGTGAAAACTAATTTTTTTGTATTTTGTATTTCGTTATTTTTTTCATTCATTTTTTTACAAATTTATATGGGAACAACTTTATATAGACAGATAGACAAAATGCGTCCTTATTTAGCGATTTTATTGCATAGGATTAAAGCAAATATTCGATTTGCTTTGCAGGAGTTTTCACGGAGTTACCGTCTCTCTGGAAATGAAACGTAGTGTTAGATTCTATTGCAATGTGATCTTTATAAATTTATAAGTTAAGCTATGTGCCAGAAAATTTAACTTTGTATAGGGTAAAGCTTTTGTAGAGAAACGCTATAGAGATTGATAAAATTAAGAATTCCAGTGAAAAACAATTAAAATTTTCTGTTGAGAAAACCGATAACATTTTATATAAAAAAAATATACGGCAGTTTTTGGATTTAATCGATTGTACAAATATATCAAGACTTTTACTGAACATTATTTACATCTACCTATCTATCTCTCTCCCCCTCTCTCTCTCTCTCTATATATATATATATAAATTCTTTTCGAGCAGATATTATCTTACATGTTCAGCTCACTATTCCTCGATCGCTGTCTTTCACATTTTCTTACTAAACTTCTCTCTCCGTTTTCATACTCTCTCTCTCTCTCTCTCTCTCTCTCTCTCTCTCTCTCTCTCTCTCTCTCTCTCTCTCTCTCTCTGAATACATTCCTATCGGTTTATATCTCCTTCAATACATTATAGGACTTACGCTCCTATAATTCAAAATATTCAGTCTCGGAAAACTATTGGCCAGGAGAACCACGTGGTCAGTGCTTAAAACTACGTCCTCATTTGAATTTCGTCCCGCGTTCTTGGAGCCTACTTTATGACACGTATTTTCTATAAATACTTCGTCTTCCAATACTTTTCCTCTTTTTCACATTTCACTTACAGGGCCAACACACTCTCTCCAGTGTGACTTCCAAAAAGGAAACCGACCACTCTCTCATTTCAAGTAACAGCCGTCAACCGCCACAAAAATGTATACGCCATTCTTTCCCTCATTATACCGTGTCGGTGAGATTTTTCCCAGCCTTGAAAACAGAAAACAAATAGTAGAAATACGTAGTAAACATGCATTGGACAACTTCTATTATTTAGTCCTTTTTGTAGTTTTAGTTGTGTTAGTTACACACACACATACACACACATGGTTATTCCACGAACAGTAATAGAACCATACTAATGTTTTAAATTTTTTCATTGTATGTATTGTTAAGATATAAATTTGTTTTGTTCATGTCGTCTTGTTTTGAATGTTCCATTTTCCCCCGCCGTTTCATATCGTTTGCACATCTTTCATATCATTTTTTCATTTACTTCATTTGCCTATTTTGCCTTTTTCCAAACATAAAAATACCACTAAGCAAATATTATACCAAACCAACATAGATTTTGGGGGACCAAATAACATGTCCCTCTACAACATCTACATTTAATGATTGCTTGTTTCTTAGTTTGTTTGCTTGTTTGTTCCTTACCTTTTGTCTTGTTAAAGTCCGGGATTTTTTGGCTCTTAAGTGGTTTGTCAACATTTAGTAACTTTCTTGATAGCGAAAATCCTTTAAGCTTTTAAGAAAATCCTTTATCCGCTTCCTAACGATAAAGCAATACCCTTAAAATACCTTATTCTTTTACTTTTTATGCAAAATTATTCAAATCCCTTTTTCAAATCTAAATTTCGACTGAGATACTAACCCGAGGAGAGAAAATATTAAACCGATTGTAATACTGGAGCCTCTACACTAGTTCTCTTAAAATCAGTCTTTCTTTTGCTCTCTTTGTGCCTATGAGAGCGAATAAGAGAGAGAATATACGTGTTTGTATATATATATATATATATATATATATATATATATATATCATCATCATCATCATCATATCGTGCTGGCAGCACGGATATCCCTGACCCTCTCTCGCCACTCCTCCCTATCGTTCATCGCCCTAGGTAGGTCTTCAGGACAGCATCCTGTATCCTCACATAGCTGCTGAATGTACGTTCGAGCTGGTCGTCCCGCTTTTGCGCGGCCATGTGTGGGGATCCATAAGAGTACATCTCTTATGAGTTCATCTCTGCTTCTCCAGCACTGTCCTGCATGTCTGGTTCGTCTAACTTGAATAGTTTTCGTGATAGGGGGCAGGTGGCCGTACAGTTGGTCTTTTGTGGGGTGTTGCTGCCAGGACTTGTTCAGGATTGCACGCAGCATTCTTGTGTAATTGCCATCTAGTTTCTTCTCCAGCCGTTTTGTTAGCGTCCATGTAGTGCATCCATATAGCAGTATCGATGTGACCGCTGCCTGGAAGAAACAGCGTTTCATTTTATCGGTTAGGTCTGATTTCCATATAATCGATAGCCTATTGATAGCTGTCCATGCTTTCGTTAACCTCGTTTCGATGTCCTTTTCGGTTGATTCGACGCTGCTTCCTAGGTACGTGAATTTGTCTACTAGTTTAAGTGGGGTTCCTTCTAGAGTGGAGATGTCCCCCGTTTGGTTATAGCACATATATTCCGTTTTGTGTGCATTAACATAGAGGCCTATGCTTGCTGCTGCTCGTTCCAAACTATGCAGAAGTGTTTCGGCTTGGTCAGGTGTATTTGCCAGTATCGCTATGTCATCGGCGTAGTCGGCATCGGTAATTGTTTTTGCGGGGTACCTTCTGCTTCTTTTCTTCGTCAGTTCGAAGCCATTCTCTTTGATTTTGTCAATCGATGTTCTAAGTACGTAGTCTAGACAAATGATAAAGAGGTACGGGGCCAGCGTGTCCCCTTGTAGTACTCCTGCTACAATGTCAAAGTATTCTGTGTCTCCATCCGGTGATCGTACTTTTACTTTAGTGTTTCTATAGAGAATCGTAATTGCCGCTACGGTTTCTTTAGGTATGCCGTACGCTAGTAGTTTTTGTTCCATCTTTCCTCTGTGAATGGAGTCGAAAGCCTTGGTAACGTCGACAAATATTAATGTCGCTTGTAGGTTCTTTGCCCGTACACCTTCAAGGATTCTGCGGATGGTTAATATTTGTGAGGTCGTGGATCTATTTCTTCGGAAGCCATTTTGGTTTTTTCTAAGTATGTTGTCGACCGAATAGAACCCAAATAGAATATATATATATATATATATATATATATATATATGGAAAAATTGAAGGTTTTTTTATGGATGATATTATTTTTAGAATTAATTTTCCAGCATTTAACATTACGAGTTTTAGACCTTCATCAGTGAGTATGAATATTTAAATGAAACGAAAAAGATGAGGAAGTTTTAGAGCCTAATATTTTCGTTGGTAGTTTTCTGTTTCAAATGTATGATGTAATTAAAATGCATTTTTTTAATCCATATCACATCTATCTATCTATCTATCTATCTATCTATCTAGTAAGTTATGAATCCAATTATTCTCCCTCCGTCTATGGATAAATAGTAGGGCAGACTGGGTTCTTCAGCCTTGGTGAAGCAGAAGAAAAACTCTGAATTCAAACCTGTTAAACTCCGCTTAAAAATTGACCCTGTGTCATATCCTGCCCGAGTGGAGGGGTTGGTAAATATGAATATATATATATATATATATATATATGTGTGTGTGTGTGTGTGTGTGTGTGTGTGTGTGTGTGTGTGTGTGTGTGTGTGTGTGTGTGTGTTATGGGTAATTTGCTACGATCCTAAAATTAATCATTAAGGTAGATGTAAAATTTAACAAGAAATATATCAGCGCACTCTGCACATTTTTACCAGTTTTTCGCCTACTACAGCATCGTGAAACATTTGCTATTCTTGCTGAATCTACTTTTTGGCGACGTTAGTTTATTCCTATAGTACAAATTCGCCTTCAGCGTTTTAGATTTGCTAGGATCAATAGGAAGCTTAGTGAACTACGTGTGCCAAAGGGGTTATTTTGAAGGAAATTAAGGTTTTATTTATTGTTCAATTCTTTCTCGATAAATCTTTAGTCTCGGTACTTTCAATTGAAACATATAAATAGAATTCCTTTTGAACATTTCAAGTAATTTGAAAAAAAATGAACTTATCTGACTGTGACAAGGAAGTTATCAAATTTAGGGCATAGCTTTATCTGAGAAATCGATCTATTTGCTTTTGATGTTTTAGACTTTAAACGATAACAAAAACAGATGGATTATTCTTTTATTTCTTACCTCTAAGAAACATAATCCTGAAAACGTTTTCTAAATTTCCGGGCGAGCAGCAAATAAAAGCAACCTGGAGCAAGATAAAATCAAGGATAGGCTTAGATAGAATTACAAAAAAACAAAAAGAAATGAAAAGAAAATGCCTAAATGAATGAAAATACTATATACCACAAACGTTTTCACTAGTATATTTGTTTAGACCTATTATAGGTTTTAAACAGGGATATGAGAGTAAAAACACCTGAAAGAATTAGAAATGAAATATGTAAGAAAGAAATTTATTGCAAAGCTCAAATGAGAGGAAAAAGGAGAGCTAGCAGTGCATGCCTGGTAATGAATACACTTCGTAAGATAATCCCCATTGTACAAGTTTTGAATACGAAATACATAGAAAAGTAGGTTAACCACTCAGAATCGAACGCACTGCTAATGCTAGAGTCAGTCAAAAGTCTTTCAGTCCGTGCTAGTTTGCGTTCCGTATATCACATCACTGAAGCAGTTCAATTCTTTCTAGCTACTCACTGTGTTTGGTAGTATTGGAAATGTTGGTTTGTTTACACGAAATGAATTGCTTCACTCTGTGTGGCATTTGAAATCTGAACTCATAAACTTACAACGTAATCTAATGCAGAAAGTGATGTTGTTCGAGTTCAAACTGGACAGAAACGCCTCGGAAGAAAACAAAAATATTTGAATTGTTAAACATGAATGCATAAAAGATCAGCATAATTGACCAGATGGTTCAAGAAATTTTGCTCGAGTTGCAAGCACCTCGAAAGCCCAAATAGATCTAAACACGAGAACCAGAGGCTGTACTTCAAGCTATCGACGAGTTCATTGAGTTCACACGGGTGATTACAGGTGACGGGCTTCTCTGATAATCTAGTGTCGTTTGTCAACTTCCCGATTAATGTATCTGGAGCGGCCGAATCTTGCCCCACATTACGGGAATATTATAAATCTTTTGACAAGACCAAATAAAATTAATCAATCGGACGAACTTTCTGGCACATTATCTTTATTTATCTAATAGTATAAATCTATACTCATTATTTATTCTTAGATAAATGTATACACTTGTTCATTTCCAAGCAAATAAGTTTCTAATAGATCTGCGTTCAGAATGTTCAGGTAGAAATACCCTGCATATTAGATTAGAATCTTAAGTTTTTTTTCCAGTGTAGTAATTTTTTCAAGAAAATTTTGAATTCTGTAATTACTATTTAAATCTAGTTTATTAATTCTCTCATAACAGTTAAAAAAAAAAATTCATCCAACTTGAATTGTTCATTTTTAAATTCTAAAGAAAATAAATGTGTAGCAGGTTCTGGGAATATTTCAAATTCATTAACACCAACGATGTAAAAATTTTTGAAGTACCAAACACGAAATCTCTTTTCTCCGAAGGTAGGGCTTTTTAAAATAATAGATTAGGCTGAAAATATTCAAGCCTAACCTAAATACTGCATATATTTGTGAACGTGTGTGCATGTTGCACTTGCATGGGTGTGTGTGTATGTGTATGTGTGTGTGTGTGTGTATCTCCGATCTGTTTCGCTGAGCAAGACATTGAGCGATTTACATCGAAGATTCTAATGGCCTTTGAGAAAGGCGATTAACCTGGGTCAAAGACATTTGATTGGAATTGTAGAATTGTCAGTGATAAATTATCATCTGTGAAAACTTGTGCAGGCATAAATATGTTAATGCATCCAGAAAAAAATATTAAATATACGGGACTGAAGAGCTGGTATCGCCACAGGAATATTTCTTTAGTAATATTTATTTTTTTGATTCTTCTCATTTATTTTCAATTTTAAGTTATTGTCTGCTGAAAAGGTTTTGTGAAGCAATTTTTTAAGAAAGTTTTAAAAAGATGATATGCTGTAAATGAAACAACGGAAAAGGAAGTGGTGAGGTAGCATATTCATTCATTGAAAATAATTATTCCTCTCTTATATATATATATATATATATATATATAGTCATCCACTCATCATCTTTTGATTATATATATATATATATATATATAATCAAAAGATGATGAGTTGAGAATAAGTCAATCTGAGAATGAGAGGATTCTTATAAATCTCCAGGAGTACTAATTGTATAATAATTAATATATAAATTTGTAGATTTTATAAAGAGCGAATTCATGCATTGGAAAGAAAAAATGGATAAAAATTGCATAGATAAATTTGCCGTTCCTATGGGCGCTTACGACAACACAAATAGCTGACTTGAGAGGTATTTATATATTAAATACTCTTGGTAGGATAATAGACCTTAAGCAAGTAGGTTTATATAGATTTGACGGTGTCATGTTCATCCCAGATGGTAATTACCGAAAAACTTCAAAAATACATAAGAAAATTATAAGCGCTTTCAAGATACTTGGGTTTAAAAACGAAATATCATCTAACCTTAAAATAAGCAATTTCTTTGAAATTGCCTTTAATTTAACTAACATTACTTTAAAAATATTAAGCAAGCATAACAAAAAACCTGCTTAATTTGAAGTCAACTAAAATCACCTCATAAATCAATAAACAAATAAATACCTGTTAGACTTCGGGTAGCCATCTTGTTTCTATTTAAGCGATACTAGATGCTCCTTCTAAGAAACAAGACTTCATTAAATCGGTACTTTGTTCATTTGCCATTGTTTATATGTGACTTAGTGGTGTCTGATTGGATAATCTACTGCTTTCATCTTAGTCACTTTTCATTGGCTAGTCTATGGTGCGAAATTCCATAAATATTTGCAGACAATTTATAGACAAACAACATCAAAAAATCGGCCTTCGGGCTTTTGATCTTGTGTCAAGCCGTGTCTGGTGGGAGGCATTGGCAAATATCGAACAACATCAAAAAATCCTCCCGCCTAAACAACCCAACAACCAAATGGGGTTAACATTAGGATTAAGCGAACAAATAAATTATGTAGTAATTGTAGAAATAAAGAAGATTATTCCAGGGGAAAAACGTGTAATTCTGAGAAAGTGATCTACAAAGCAAATATTTTCCACATGGAAAATAATATGAAAGAGAAGGTTTACACAGGATTATCAGTTGGAAATTTGAAACAGACGTTCTACAATCATAGACACTTTTTTCCAGCCCTTTTATCAGAAACCAAACAGCTTTATCATATTTACCCAACCCCTCCGCTCGGGCAGGAAATGACACAAGGTCAATTTTTTAGGTGGAGTTTAACAGATTTGCTTTCAGAGTTTTCCTTCTCCTAGACTAGTTGCCTCACCGAGGCTGAAGAACCCAGTCTGCCTTACTATTTACCCATAGCTGGAAGGAGAATAATTGGATTCATACCTTTCCCAAGGGTATTAGTGCTATGTGAAATGCAATCAGTCTCTTCCAGGATTTGAACTCGTGTCGCCGTGTCGATTTTCTGCGACCATAACCATTACACTACGGGCAAACAAACAGCTTTATCGAAGTGGTTTTGGAATTTGAAAGAGAGGAACTTAACTAGACAAATTAAGTGGAGATTTATAAAGAAATATTTTAATCCTGGAAGCTTCAATAGTAAATGAAAACTTTGTCTAGTGTGTTGGTGGGGGGGTCATTAGATATAAATTTACTAGGAACCTATTAAATAAACGTAATGAAATAATTTCTAAATGCCGTCATAAAAATAGATTCAAAGTCATCTGAAAAAGGTTTATAATAATAAAAGAAATAGTGATACAAATAGTTGGATAAAATTTATGGAATCAATAACAAAAAAAAAATAATATTCAGTAGAAAAAAAAACAGAAAGTAAGAATAGAATGAAAAACAACTGTATGAACGTTTTAAGTGACTAACAAGCAGCACCACTCCCGAGAAAACGTGGATGTGGCTAAGAAAGAGAAACCGTAAGAGAGATACCAAATCTATCCTAATAGGAACACAAATGAACGCTATAGGGACCAACCATGTCAAAGCAAGATTAGATAAGACCCAACAAAACAGCAGATGTAGGTTACGTAGCGATAGAGACGAAACGATCAATCACTTATAAAGCGAAGGCAGCAAAGTAGCTCAGAAAGAGTATAAGACTAAACACGAGTGGGTGGGAAAAGTGATCCAAGTGGAACTGTGCAAGAAATTGAATTTTGATAATTCAAACAAATGGTATATGCACAACCCATAATCTACCCTAGAGAATGAGATCCACAAACTGCTCTGGGATTTTGACATTCAAATGGATCCCCTAATCTCGGCCAGACGATCAGACCTTATAATAATCAATAAAAAAAACCCTGAAAATTTGCGGAATAGAGGATATTGTTGTCCCAGCTGCTCAAAGAGTAAAATTGAAAGGAAAGGAAAAGAACCATAAGTACCTGCACCTCGGTAGGAATTGAAAAACTGTTGGACATGAAAGTAACGGTTATACCAATTGTCGTTGGTGCTCTGTTACATTGACCAATGGTTTGTTAAAAGAAGTAGAAGAATTCGAAATAAGAGGATGAGTGGGGACAGTCCAAAATACAGCATCGTTGAGATCGGCCAAAATACTGAGGAGAGTCCTGGAAACTTAAGGATACTTGCTATCACTCCAACTCCAGTGAAAGACTATTGGCTAACGCTGATGTGACAAACTCGCACAGAGTAAATTTATAAAATAGCAATAATTGTAATGATAACATTTTTTATTGTTAGATATATGATTACTAATGATTACTTCTTTTAATGTTTTTTTACCATAAATCAGAATGGCAGGATACAGAACCAAAATATATTTAAAGATATTAAAACTTTAAATAAAGACTAAATTCCAATCTTCAACAGAAATCAAATAAAACTCTAAATAAAAATTTAACTAAAAATAAGTTTGATATTAGTAATAGTATCTATCGCCACAGTTTCTGTGAATCTTCTAAAAAAACTTATTTAGATACAGAAGGATACATGACACCAGACACTTATATAACATCAAGTTTTGACACTTACTTAAAACACATATCTTTTTGTTCCTCACTCTTTATTTGGTTATTTATTTATTCATTTTAAAACCAGTAAGAATATTGAAATTGAAATAATTTTTTTTCCTTTAATTATGTGATGTCTATCTGAAGAGGTAAGCTGCTTTTATGGAGTGGCCAGCTGCTCACATCTTTCGGAATATATATATATATATATATATATATGATTCCCAAAATTGCTAGTTGCAATTCTCTTTGATATATTGTCCACAATTTATCCTTTTCTTCTCATGTCTAAGAACAATTTTTCAGTTGTAGTGCACAACCAACAACAATGTGAAAATCGTTATTCAAAATCAAGCGTACCATTCAAACTTTAACCCTTTCCCTTTACATACATACATACATACATTCCTGATATTTCATTAAGAAATTACATGGATAAAGGAAGACAACCAAGAAAATTTTGGATAAAAATTACGCTTCATCAATGTTACCTAAGAAAAAAGATGACCAAAGCTTTACGCTTATACAAACGTATTTGATTCATGATTATAAGAAAATTCATCAGAAAAAAAATGAAATAAAATATCTTATGCGAATCATCAAAAATATTTCAAAATACACTTCACTAGGAACATAAAAATAATTTTCAGATGAAATATCCAGTTAAAATTATAACATTTGTATTGGTGGGATATAATTTTTACTTTAAAATTAGGAATTCTGAAGTTAACGAATACACATATACGTACGACATCTAATTTCATCTTAGTTTTGATACATAGTCACAAGTATATTGAATGCTACCGACGAGTAACACAAAACTCAAGATCCGTAAAATGTCCAATTTATTGCCTCAAAATAGTTGTAGTAACGCCAACACATTGTTCATATCGATAAAGAAACTGAACATATAATGTAGTTTGTAAATGAGTCATTTCATCGGGTAAATGTTTATTTCTATCTAACCTTTAACTCCAAATCCATTTTAAACAAACATTTCTATTTCAAACTATTTAGGTTCGTATAAGCACGCAGTATAACGGTCAAAAACAGTTAAATTTCACTTTATTCAGTTTAGTCAACAAAGTTAAATGGTTCCAAATATTGCCATGTATCACGTATACAATTAAATATAAATCATTCATTTACACACAGTTAACTGATAAATAGATTAGTTTAGCATAAGTATGTAGAATAAATGTAAAAACAGTTCTATTTCAAGCAATTCAGTTCAGCATATGTACACATTTTAGTTCTATTTAACTTATACATAGGACCCTATCAGGTTCTACCACACCGTCATGGGTAGAATTTGACAAGAGCTTAATTTAATTAGAGGAGTAAAGCTAGTTGGAATTCATAGTTTTCCTTCTCATAGACTGGTTAACTATCTAAGGCTAAAAAAGCATATCCTATTAGTTTTGTTAGAGTTACAGAGAATAAATGAATACATACATTACTGAAAATACAAAATACAACGATCATACACATCCGCCATATATATATATATATATATATATATATGGTGAGAGAAATAGTATGAGATAAGAAAGCAGAAAAGAAACCTAGAAAGAACTGATAATAACAGGGGGATTAATAATTGTGGATTATTTGAGAAATAAAAACGGCGATTCTCAAGTACGAGTATAAATTTATCATCGTACATGTTAGTGCTCACATAGACGAATAGAAGCTGCCTTAATGAAATTTTTACAACATCTAATTTGTCACATGTGCAGAAAGTATTGTTACTGAGGATAATAATTAAGAACTGCTAAATTGAATATTAACAAATACGAACCGAAATCGAATGACGAAAAACAAATTTCATATATTAGTAAGTCCATGTTTTTATTGATAGACAAGTAATTGAGTATTTTTATCATGAATATTTAGTAACACTAATCTCTTAAATTGAGTACCAACTTGTTAGACGGTCTGTGTTGGTACTACTCATCAGTATATCTGGAAGCTTTGCAATTTGCCATTAGACAAGATAAAAATATAGAGTCGGATCCTACCAAAGAAAATAGTGTATGATGACAACCTACCTCCATTATATATCCAAGGATGAGACATAGATGAATTTGAAAAGTGTTTCTCCAATGTTAAAAGAATATTTAAAAGGGGAAAAACAAAAAATGGAAACGACTCAAAAATTGGAATCTATTATTCGAGATAGAAGAACAAAAATTCAGAGAAAACACTTGCCCAAAACAAATTCCTCTGCATCTGACTTAGAAAAGACAAAAATAAAGGGAAAGATGAAATTATACAAACAAACAAAACCAAAAAATAAAAAAATAAATAAACAAATACTTTTATATAACTGTGACAAATGGAGAGTGTAGCAGATTAATTGATAATGTTTATTTATTCCAAAAACAAAAACAAAAACAAAAACAAAAACAAACACCTACATACTAACCATTAATCATTTATCAATAATAACGAACAAGTCATAATTCTTAAATGTCCTGCCCGCAGGTCATGGAATAATCTGATTCTATTATAGAAGTACAGCTGTTGAATATTGTCCGGAAAATTTATTTGACATGCAGTATAAGTTCCGTGCATGGAATAATAGGATATGCACCTGTTTCCTAAAGTAAACTGAACGCAGGTATTTCATTAGCAGAAGTGCTGCGTAGGTTGCATGGGTGGCATCCTCGACAGGACGTATGTCCATGTGTGACCGCAGGAATTGTGTGGAGAACCCGGAGAATGGACAACGAAGACGACTGGTAGAAGAGATACTTGACATTACGCAACTGTGAGCGCTAACCTTGCGCCGGATTGCTTAGGGTTGAGAGTTAGAGGCATGAACTGTACGAAACTCACGAAAGTTATGAAGGGAGTAGAAACTAAAATGATTCGGTGCCATGAAATTTACCTGGATCAATATCCTGATAGCAGAATGAAGAAGCGGTTCACAGAATATTCGAATCTCACCCTGTGTACATCTTAGCCGTCTACGAATCTTTTCCCGACTCGACCATTTTGTACATTCGGGAAATAAAAGAGAAGTAAGTTATTTTTATACAGTGGCGTTGCTGTCTTCTTGGCTGTATGCAACACACACCCCAACCACCAAAAGATAGGGCTTTTTAAGTATGATGCTAAACTGCATCTAAGGTTGAGATTCCACACCCAGAGAGTTGGGGACTGTGGCGTATCCCTTCATTGCCGTTTATCTCAGGCTCACTTTGACCTGGGATAGTACTACTTGTTAAGATCCAAACTATGGGTTAAATAGTTCTGCTCCCTAAAATATTTATATTTGATAGGAATACTTGATACCATTAAACCACGTGTTGAATAGCTAAAGAAACTACGAAAATAATTAAACATAAACGTACAATATACCCAGTTCACTATCCTGTAAGCATAATGTCATGCTTGTTGGATAGACATCTCATTAAAATCAATCAATCAATTGCTATACTTAACGATGAGAGATAATTTACTCTGAGATATTATCAGAAATGCAAGAGGGAAATTTTACGATAACATACTCAGAAAGGAAAAATAAATACCTTCAAATCTGGCAATGAATTTCTATTTCGGGTAAAAGTATGAACGATTCTGATTGAAATCTAGAACAATACTATTAGTTGAAATAAATCAGGAACAACTGGGATAAAACCATAACCAGCAGATTTTACTTCAGTAGCAGAACTATCATTCATGAAGCTAATGCAAATAATCTAATTATGGATCAAATATTGTAGAATTTGATTACAACTATTTTGTTTGTTTAACGGCATATCAAGCTTTGTAATATATTTAATGCCAAAGCTACCTTTCTAGTAGGATAATAGTGGTACTATCTATCCCATAGCTGGTAGGATAAGGGGGTCCATACCTTTCCCAAAGCTTTTTGTCCCTAAGTGAACATAATAGCGTGCCAGGAGTTTGAACTCCCAAAGATTCCATATTTCAGGGTTTTAACCATTACACCAGGAGGACACCCTCTCGGATATAACTTGTAGACACTGATTGAGTACAAAACTGGAACTTAAGAGACATCATCAAAAAGAGAAAACAAACATGGAATCTGTTAAGCGTCATGTAAAACAAAACCTGAACATGATTAATTTCTCAAGCTGTTAACAACTCTAATCATTAATAATTTTAGATGCATATTCAACTTTATGCAAAGAGGTCCGGGAATCGTTCCGTCGGCATGTTTACCTTTACATATCTTTTATAGTCATTTTTATGAGTATTTTCCACACAATTATATATCAAATATTCTGATCTAATACAAATAATTTGCACACAATGGTATTGCTTCAAGTATTTCTAGCTAATACTGACAATTATATAAATTCATGTAATTATCTTTCATCGAATAAGATTCATTTCATGGCAAACAGTTACATGGTTTACTGTGAAGTAATAATATTTCTAATGAAATAGTTATAGTCGCAAGAAACAATTCTGGATACGAATAATTTGCAGTTACGTGAAATCAGTTATACCTATCGAAAACGAATGATTTTTAAACATCTATTTGATATGTAAATTGGAAATTAACTGGAACGCCAACTCCAGGTCAGAAAGGATGTATAAGTATTCACAACTGTAACCCTATAAAGTCAGAGACCAGTCAGGGAAATTTTATTAACAAGAGTAAAAAGAACCCAATTTGGATTTTAAAAGAAAATAGTAGTATATTACAAAGGCATAATGGCAGAAGGGAATTTTGAAATAAAGTGTCGATAAAACTTGTGTTTTTTCAAGAAGGAATTTGACGAGCTAATTGTTAGATGAAGACAATAAAGCAAATATATCATTATTATTTAAACTAAAAAAGTCAAAAGATAAATAGATTGATTTGAATGAGGTTTGAAGTGAAAAAAAAATAATTCAGATTAAAACTAGAGCCTGTCAAGCCTCAATGTCGACTCAGAATGAAAATTTAAAAATTGAAGTACCTATTCAATAAATTCAAATGAGGAACTATTTTTTCTAATGCTCGTCAGGGAAAGTTTATCGAAACCCTTATTAGGAGAAAATTGATATTTCTTTAAACCTTGCTTTCCTCCATTCACAGTTTATTAAACCCAGGCAGAGATGCAGAGAGAGAAGAAAAGAGCAGTAAGTGAGTTGATGAGCCGTTATCCCAAAGCACTGAGTTTTTGACCTTTACCTGACTGCCCTGATCACAGAAAGTGAAGAAATTCGGCCATTACACTATGAAAAAACAAGCAAGTAGCATAACGTAAGAAGTATTGTACCAATGATTCAAGTCGTACCAATAGCTGTCATTTGATATTGCCTTGCGCCAGTCTATAGACAGCGAGAATAGATTAGCCTAGAACGAAGAATTGACAGATTAACACGTAAACTAGTCTCTGGCTAAAGCTTACCCCCTCCAAGATGGGTGAACAAATTTATTATTTTCGTAAAATATTTTTCGTACAGAATATTGTTATTTCCGTAAACCGTGTTTTATTCTTTGTTTCTTGGCGTTGAATTTCATTTATTTATTTTTTGCATACAAGATAGTGGGGTTCCATTCGTCTAATCATCGACCAGCGATTCCGATAAGCGATTGATCTGTTTTCTGGATCTAAAAAATACAACGTGGGTTGATAGCGGATTGGAAGCGGTATCACCCGTATTTGATGAAGACAGCAGTACCATCACACAGTCTCTAGATTGTCAGAACGAGAGTCTCACTGTCAGGTTAAGTTTAGTGTTATTTTGTGGAAATCTCTTTTGGAGGCACTCTTACTTTTCTGCAGAGAACACAGCCTATTTTCGCCCCGCCGAAAGAACGTTTAAGAGGATTTCGTAGAATTTTCAAATTTTGATAAACATACCATAAAAAGAAACTACAAGCTGAAGGATACATGCCTATATCAAGTCCACTACGATAGTCTAGAATTTGATCGTAACAGACTAGGGAGGGATTTAAAAATGCATGCAAGTGTGCAGGGGTGTATAATCGTTGTGTGCATTTGAAAGTGTGTGTAAACAATATAATAAAGCTCTTATATATCATAAGGCTAGTTAGCCTTTGTTTTCTGTGTTTATCCTTGATTTTATGAGTGTTTTCTCTTGAGCTATGGAAGACTAGAAATTTGAGAGCATACTTCTTCGATTATGGAATGCTGTGTTTAAACAAAACACAGTAGAGAAATGGATGAAAAGCTGAATCCTCCCATAGAAAAGTCACCTCGAAATAACAATGAGCTATTGAGGCATAGCTCATTCTGTTATATCTTCCAATGTTTATAATGCTTGGCTTCTAGATCTTATCCGACCTGAAGTTGTGAAAGTTCTTAGGAAAAATAAGAACTGCATTCGGATAAATCGATCCTCAACACCACAGATTCTGACGATCCGTCGAATCATCGAAAGAGAACGTGCAAAATATCTCAAGTCAACATTATTATTCGTTGATATTTCCAAGTCATTTGATTTTATACACAGCAGAAAGATAGATCAAATGCTATTAATATATGATTTCTTACGATGGTGACATCGACTTCTTTTAAATTGTCACTGGAGCCTTAATAGGAGATACATTAGAACCAAACGTATTTTAATCTGTCCAAATTACGTAAGATGAACGTCAGTAGATCTAATTGAAGAAAATGATTTCTTCATTTTATGTGGGAAGATTCTGAAATTAGTCAACTCGTTCTTGTAACTCGACAGAAATATCTAATCAATAGAAAGCGATGTCAACATATTCTCAAAGATGATGTTGACTGCTGTTGACAATTTCATGATCATATAAAATTCATCAGATGAAATAAAACGGAACAACCTCGAATTTGTAAGCGTGTCGATGTTACTGTATGGATATATAACCTGAACAAGAAGGAAACCCTGGAGCAGGACTCCTCAAAACAACTGGTGATCGGCACATAAAAGTCTGACGCACAAAACATACTGAGCACTGCCTGAGAAATAAGTTCGAACACATAAGCAACAAACTCATTCGGCTAGGGCCGTAGAATACGCTAATTGCATTTGTGTAGAAGAGTAGGAACCGCAAAGGGTATCTTCGATATGACTCTAAACTCAATCTGATGATATAGCTCTAGTCATGGAATTTTGAGAATGCGGCGTATCCCTTCATTTTCATTATTCCCTGGGCCACGTTGAACCGGAGTCCTATTACCTGTGTTGTATAAAATACATATACATACACAATTTAAGCGGACTCTGTTGTTTCGGATACGAAAGGTTTTATTAACTGCTGGCTTCGGTCCATGGCGATACGAGGAGAGAGACACAATTCTTAAAAGCCGATGCTAACCATACAATGCTTACCCCACCCCAACGCACGGAGCATCTTGTGATGTTTAAGATCTCAATTCATCTCTGCCGGTCGAGATCCGAAAAACTCAACTGCACGCCTCAAAGGTCAAATACCCGTCTGACCTCTTTTCAAAATCCTCAAATTCTCAGGATTATCTCTTCTGGACATGACGTCATCAACACTTCAGCCCCATAACCTGCCTGGGGGTTTATTATGACAAAAGGTGATTGTCATATCCTTTGCGCACGAGCGTAAAACAGCGCCAAATGACTATGCACCTGGACTAAGAGACTCGAATAGTTCAAAGCCTTATCAAACTGAATGATAAAACATAATTTACGAAAAATGATTTATATAAAAAAATCATTCGTTAATTGCATAACACCTTTTAGGGTTTAATCTATGGGTCAAATAGAACTAATGTCTGAGTATAACATAAATCGACATCAGATGGTGAGACTTTAGTGATGGAGCATTAGGGAAGATTGTTATGTTTTGACCTGTTGACCCGGCCAAAAATGCCATTCATGGTAATGCACCGGAAGGAGGTGACACATTCTGGTGGCAGTTATGAGAGGAAATCGCGTGGGCGGAAATTGGCTGATGAAATGGGACGAGGAAAAAAGATCCCATTATACTCTCATAGACTGACGCACCGGAAGAGAGTGGCCTCTGAACTGGATGACAGTTATTTCCGCTCGATGACGATCACACAGGCCATTCCAAAGAAAGCGGAAGTGACACATCCCGGTCCCCAGATATCGGAAGTAGTCGTGGAGGGGTGTCCATATCAGCGCGTGGGAGTTTGAAGGTAATATAAGGCCGACGAGTGGAGTTCCGGTCAGCTGGGTTCAACGAGCCAGTGGAGACAGGCGATGATTTGAGGGGAGGAGACGCGATGTAGTAAGGAAAGCCAGCACCCAGCTGACTCCAGTGCTCGGTTGAGCAACCATGGAGAACGAGAAAGACACAACGCTGACGGCCATAACTTCGGGGTCAAAATATTTCAGTAATGTTCAGTCTCCAGCTCCCCATCACATGCAAACTTTGAACGACCCTTTCGAAACTTACAAATAAAGATGAGAGGTAAAATATTTTATAAAGAAGTCTTCCTGCGTCCTTCATTCCTGCGTCCTTTCTTCTTGCGTCTTTGTCCTTGCGTCTGTTTAATTATTGTGTCGTTGTGATGCTGTAGATGACTATATAACTTATCGCGATTTGGTGCATGTGCCAGCAGAGTTCTTCAAGGATTCAAAACGAACCTGGTTTACCGTAAACGACAGTTTTAAGCATCACAACACGACATCAACGAAAAGGACAAAGAAAAATGCTGGAATTGAAAGAAGTAAAAAGAAAAAAAACAAGAACAAACAAGCAACAAAAAGATGAACAGACTGACGCGAAAAGAAAGAAAAAAAAAAGAATAGAGGAAGGCAACGCGCTGGAAGAAAAGAAGAAGAAGAAAAAAAAAGAAAACAAGAAACAAGAATAGACCAGCTACAAAAACAGTAAAGTGAAAAAGAGAATAAAAAAAAGAAAACAAAGAAAATTAGTAAGTACATCCCTCATTCATATAATTCTACCTCTCTGTCGATTAATTTGATTATAATAGTGAAAGATTAGTTTTAAAGACAAGGGCCTTTCTAGAAGCATAAAATTGGAAGTAATTTTTTTAAAAAAATGTGTGATCCCTAGATAAAAATTGAGATTACTGCTATGTGTAATATTGTATCGAAGTGAGGGAGGAAAAAAAAAGAGGACTGGGACAGTTGCTGTCCGTTGTTTGGTAGACAGCAATAAAAAAACAAGATTGTCATAAATGAAAGTTACCATATACGGGGTCTTTGTGAGTAAAAACTGATAGTAAATATGATAAATTTTATGAATGGAATTTTTTTATAGTAAATAGGTCTTGGTGTGTAAAAATTTGTAGTAACTTATCAGTGGTCCGGACAAGTGATGATTGAAAATTAGAATTTCAGTCCAAGATTTGGAATCCCGCATATCTGTAGTTAAGACTTTTTGGGAAGGTTTTTATGTTTGGAACTTGTGGATTGGAAATGAGAATTTTAATCCGAGAGATGGAATCTTGGGAGCATTAATGGGATTGTCCAAGCATCTCGCACATTGGTGGTTTGTCTGAATAATGCGCATATACTTTTTCGATATCTATGAAGTTGGGGGAATCGATATTTTCGGCGCTGATAGAATCAGGCCGTTTTTTTTTTTTTTTTGGTGTAGAAGTTGTTGATACGAATTATTGGACTTGTCATGGTCCGTGTTCATTGAAAATGGTCTCGCCGAGGAGGCAGAGTAACTAAGAGACAGATGTTTTTTGTGTCTGACGTGGCAGAGAGGTATTTTGTGAGTTCCCCCCGGAGTGGAGTTTTGAGATTGTTATTGGGGAAGATATTTTGAAACAGGGTTTTGGATATAATTAAGAGATGCGCAGAATTTTGACGGAGCCAGGTGTGGCGAAGATTCGCAGATTCGGATAAGGAAATATTTTGAATTGGGAAATATTGTTCGCTGAAATTGATAAAAGTTTAGGTTGCTTAGAAAAAAAAAACAACAAAAAAACACCGGGGATATTTTGCGCAAAGAAAAAAAAAGAAAAAAAAGAAGAATGCTCGTAAGCTATCGAAAAAGTTTTATTATCAATCTGACTTTATTTATGGTACTATAGATCGAAATTAAATTAACTGGGAAGCGAACCTATAGTTATAGTATTAAGGTAAGGACAGAGAGAGGTAGAGATGAGGTTAGAAAAAAAAGAGACATTGAATGAGCAATTTATTATGAATAAAAAAAAAAGAAAAAAAAAATGAAAACAGAAAAAACAAAAAGAAAAAAAAAGCTACAGGACAATGAAGATGGAAAAAAAAAAGAAAAAAAGAAAGAAAAGACACTTGAATATTGTTGAACGCAGCATATGAAAAAAATAAATAAATAAAAAGAGAAAGAAAGAACGAACATTTTTTTTTAAATAGACAGTACATAGATTGAAAAAAAAGAAGAAAAGAAAACTGAACATTTTTGAACTGTGATTGTAATATTGATTTGACTTGTTGTAAAGTGAAACTTTTTGAGTTTGTTTGAGTTTAAAGGCGACATTAGAATTTTTTTTCCTGTTCATATGAAATTTGACGAAACCTTTAACAGAGGATTTTATACTAGGTTTACTAATAATTGTAATTATATCGATTCTAATTTTTTTTTAGAATTTGGGGTTTTCGTGGAATAGGAAATATTTTTTGGGGGGGGTTCTGTTTTTGAGAGAATCGGTGGCTGACGCGAGAATAGGACAGACATTCATCCAATTGGTTAAAGATTGTTGTTGGGTAGACGGCAAAGAAAGCAATTCTATCGAAGAATTCGCCGGCCCATGAAGCTGTTGAGGGCCTATTTGGCTTCTATTTTTTTAGATTGGAGTTCCGAGGATGGAATAAAAGTAAAAAAAAAAGGTGTGGCCTACTCCAATATTTTGTGGATGATGTCCGAGTCTTTCAGTCACGATGATGTTTTGGATTCGTATGTGATTTTGCGAAACGAAACGAATCAGGGAAAGTCGAGGTGCCTAT
Source organism: Sepioteuthis lessoniana (assembly GCA_963585895.1). NCBI lineage: Eukaryota > Metazoa > Mollusca > Cephalopoda > Myopsida > Loliginidae > Sepioteuthis > Sepioteuthis lessoniana. The sequence goes on along the minus strand of OY757904.1, from coordinate 12,439,049 downwards.
ATATTGGTAGCCACGAGGGTTCCTGATTAAATTGAAAATAAACCCGGCGTGGGTTTGATCAGGTAAAGCGTGTTTCCCCAACGGCTTGCAAACCAATGGGCATGGAAACAGAAACTTAATGAAAAAAAATGGGTAACACATTGCTAATTAGTATTTTGCGTGGACTATTTTAGATGGTTTACAGCATGCGTGCCAGATTGTGATACATTCGGATGTATTGTGATACTTTGTTTTGGGCCATGATTTTTGTAGTTTATGGGGAATGCTTTGGGCATTGAAGATATTGTGTTTTAGTTTATGAAATTCTCCGGTTACTCCAGGTAGGAACCTGTTGAGCAAAGAACTGGAGTGTGGTCATGAGGAATCCAGGCGAAATGTATTGCTGGAATGACCAGGGTCACTAAGGTTGTGACCAAGATATGGGACCAGAGTATGGTCCTTTTAGGGTTTTGAAATTTCTTCAAGGAATTATGGAGGGCCCGTTGTGTTGGGAGGATAAAAAATGCATCCGCATGGTACCTTGATGCACACATGCCAAGATGGCCAACCACGCAAATATAGTAAAAGAAATTTAGATAATAATTAGCCAGGCAAGTGTTACATAGAGAGAAGGTCGCCTCCTAGGTAAGATTTTATTTGCTGTATTTCAAGTGATTCTTTTTGTGTTTTTAGCCATCTATTGTCCTTGTAAATTATTCAGGAAAATATGTGTGAGGGTGATGGAGACGAACGTGAAGAAAATTCCACATGTGGAATTTTGAAAAATAATTAATGAAGGATTGTTATGTTTTGACCTTTTGACCCGGCCAAAAATGCCATTCAAGGTGGTGCACCAGAAGGAAGTGACACATCCCGGTCGCTGGAAATCGGAAGAGGTTGCACAGGCGTTGAGGCGTGTCTATATTACTGCGTGGGAGTTTGAAGCTAATATAAGGCCGACGAATTGAGGACAGTGTGAGATAGGCGAGAAGGAGGGCAAGCAGTACAGTGGAAGACGGAGGTAGACGCGTGGTAGTAGGAAAATCCAGTACACAGAAGAGTTTACTCCAGGGTCCGGTTGAGCAACCATGGAGAACGAGAAAGACATAACGCTGACGGTCATAACTTCGGGGTCAAAATATTTCAGTGATGTTCGGTCTCCAGCTCACACGCAAACTTTGAACAACCCTTTCGAAACTTACAAATAAAGATGAGAGGTAAAATATTTTATAAAGAAGTCTTCCTGCGTCCTTCATTCCTGCGTCCTTTCTTCTTGCGTCTTTGTCCTTGCGTCTGTTTAATTATTGTGTCGTTGTGATGCTGTAGATGGCTATATAACAAGATGAAGTACCCCGTCATTGCCATTGGCTTCCGGTCATTGCTGTCGTTTAGTCATTGTACCTGTTAGGGAATAATCTATGGGTCAAATTGAATTGTTTAACTGTGAAACAACCATGACTGATGTTAAATGTAATTGCTAGTGTTATATAGCAACACTTAAAATCATTTAACTGACTGCAAATTAAATTATTAGAGTAAGATAAAAATACTGAAATCATTTAATTGAATGTAAACCACCGAGCTTTTTCTTGTTTAAGTTTTCTTCACAGCTATTTATTTAGACATCATATATATATATATATATATATATATATATATATATATATAAACATGGATTAGCATTAAATAATCTACCGGGGTGGATATGCCATCGAACCCAATTTAACAAAAAACATCATCAGTGACGTTCTTTTATGGACCCCAAAACATGGACACACCAGTGTCGACCAAATATAAAGCATTTACATATATCCGCTCTGTGCGAACACTGGATAACTTCAGGAAGACCTGCCAGGAGTGATAGACAAAAAGATCATATGACGAGAGTGAGAGAGAGAGAGAGAGAGAGAGAGGGAGGCAGAGAGAAAGATAGTCAGAGGGTCAATGGATTCCTAGCCATCAGCAAGAATTAATGATGATGATGATGAAAATGACAATGATATAATGCGCACAGAAATTTTTCTAAGATGCAAAGTTAACCAATCTAAAAATGTGTCAGATATCTTTTAAATTCACTTCTGTTTTATGTTTTGTTCATTTCATGTACCTCCCTTACATACTTCTTGTAATTTTTCAGTATTATTGCCAGATATTCAGGATACCGTGTAACTATTCGTCGGACTATATGGATATATTTTCCCTCCCTCTCTCACTCTCTCTCTCTCTCTCACACACACACACACACACATATATATATATATATATATATATATATATATAACTTATGTTACCGACTGAGATACAAGGTGATACTGGGAATGGACACAGAGAGATAAATAGCTAAATAACATTTGGTTTTGATCAAATGAGCGAGATTGTCATATCCTTGTATTCAAAGGAAGTGGAAACGAGAACAAGAACAATCTGCATTTGATCAGGCAAATTTGATTCTTTCTACGTAAATTGCATTCAATTCACGTTGTGCTCAGATCTAAAGTTCAACACGTTTTATTTTCATACACTTGATCTGAGTTGTGTAATAACTTGCGATATCAGTGGAGCATGAACATATATTTATGACTACTATTTTCTGTGAGTTTTAAATGACCATGAATATACGAACGAAAGAACATCTGTAGAGTCAAGAGTTACAGCAGCCTTCACAATATCTATAGCTATCTGCCTTTCTTTGCAACACAGATTATCAGATGAAAAGAAAAGGATTGTTGTTGACTACATTATTTGCTTAAATTTTATAACATGAAAAAATCACTTATCATTTGTTAATATTCACAAATGGCATTTCTATCATTGAGATAAATTATTGTGTTGCCCACTAATCCCCCCCCCAACGTTAAAATAATATGACTATAAGAAATAGCTTATGACTTTTCACTCTGACCGATCAGCACCCATCTCCTTATCTCACTTGATTTCTTCTCTTTTTTCTCTTCTCCATTTAACCATCTGATCGCTTCGGTAGCTCTCGTGTTACGTTCGTATTGCCATAATTGGTCTTGTTCGATGATGAGGAATAACAACATGAACACAATACTATATGCACATGTTACTTTTACAACATCATTAAAGTGAAATGGAATATCTTTTGTTACTAACTTTCATACATCTCATTCGAATTTGTTTTAAATTTGATACTTTACTCTTAACTGTCAACCAATTTGATATTTGTAAACAATCTTGCATTTCCTCCCTGATAATGCAAATGCATTTAATGATTTACATATGTTGTAATTTCATCAATATTCTTAGTTTCAAAGTATTTGTATCAAAAGAGTTTAATCTTCGGTGTTAAGCATATTAT
>OY757904.1:12350748-12430748 GCA_963585895.1 Sepioteuthis lessoniana | reverse complement strand
CCCCCGAATACGATAAAAGTAAAATCGGGAATTCGAACGGATCCAGAAGAAAATATGTAGACATATAATGTCTATTATGTTTAATGAAATTTGCATATATATATATATATATATATATATATATATGCTCCTTTCCAGGGTGTTGACCACTCTGGTGAAGGATATAACGGCTGGTGCCCGCGTAATGCAAAGCTTCTCCAACGAATTGAGCACTCCAGTATCTAGTAGCGAAAAATGTGAAAAAAAAAAATAACAAAAGCTAATACATAATGCCTCATAATTCCAAGCTGACATTGGTTGCCTAAAAGACTGAGTGGTAAGATATTCAGTCTAGCGTAAATTAAGGTGGCTTTCGATCCCAGCTTGAAGCATCATGCATGTGTATCCCCATTGAAGAATTGTGATACAACGAAACTGTGTGTTTGTTGATGACAATATATATATATATATATATATATATATATATATATATATATTGGAATTTTTGTTCTCACAGAGTTTTTTTCAGTATCCCTAATGTTTGCAACAGGTAAATATTTTTTATATTATTCAATTAACTACTGGAAATAATAACCTCTTGTTTCAGGGTAATCCATCAATTTAGAACAGTGTACTTAATGATTTTTCCCAAATGCATTTCAGATACGGGAATGTTCAATTTCCTTTATAAATGCAATTACCTCTTTACTGATAAAAGTGATACACTTTCATCATATGTAATAAGGAACAGTCTAATGAATGAAATCAAGTAAGAAAAATAATCTAATCAAATACAACTATTTGAACATTTGAGTACACCCCCACCCCTCATATATATATATATATATATACGAAGATTTAATTTCAGTGTGTTATATATTATTTATTTATTTCGCTATTGCAGATAAGTTGGATAATATGTTAAATAATGAAAATTTGTTAAACTTTTACTTGAAACTCCCACTTATTGTGTTAGCAGACAGCACTAGTAATTTAGGTATGCCTTATTTATGATATTCAGATACTGAAAGAAACACAAAACCTGAATTCTTTTGAGATTACATATCTGCATATTCAATTACATGCTATTGTTTTTGTTACAGGGAAAGTAAAATAGATATCTTGAATTGTTTTAAGAGAACCTGCGAGGTACATTTATGACATTTTGGTAAATTTATATGAGTTTATATATTTAAAGATATTGCCACGCCAATTTAACACACACACACATACACACACACACACACAAACACACACACACACACACACACACACACACACATATATATATATGTATATATAGATATATATATATATATATATATAAGTCGACAAAATTCCTTTCAACCGCAGTTTTCCTATTTTGTAAGACAACGTTGTACACTTATAACAGATTTAATCAACGATTTAATAATAGTTGTAACAGTGAAACGTTTTTATTTAATAGTAGAATATTCTGAATTCATAAAACATACTCTAGACAAATTAAATTCACTATTTGCATTGATGTTTTTTTTTTTCTCTGGAAGAAGCAGAGGGAAAGAATGGATTTTTTTAATGCTGCAGAATAGAATTTTCAATCTTTAAATAAGTACAATGCTTATTTTATGACAAACCGAATTATTTGTGTGGTCACCAAACGGAAAACTTCTCGATTTCGAAAGTTTTAAATTTATGTAATAGCTGCTAACAGGAAACTTGTTTGGAAACATTTTTTGGACGCTTCAGGATTTTTTTTCAATTAAGATATAAACAATTTGCTAACGATATCACTTAGTTTTCAGTAGAGTAGAAAACTTGATTTCTTTAAGTTTCATGATTGTATTTCTACCGGGTAGACTATACATATGAATACATAAAAAGTTTTTCTGTGTATGACAATATATATATATATATATATATATATATATACTAAAAGTAATTTTCTTACTCCTGTATAAAACTGAAACCAATCATCAGATATACATTTAAGAAACAACCAGAAGCTATTTTTTTTTGTTTTATACTGGTAAGTTGGAAAGGATACTCCACTCACCCAATATCACCAGACGTAGAACCTCACCTCAAATACAGTCTAGTATATTACTTTATTTTTTAGTGGCGGGGAGCTCTTAACACTTTGCAGCGAATACAATCTGTGCATTCTAAGGTTGGCCGACAAGTCTGATTTCAGTGTTAATTCGATTGTTGATTTCATTGGTTACACTATAAAAATGCTCGCAAGTATATTATAGGGGAAGCAGCCCAGGTATTTATACTTTTGTTAAGATTCCTCCAATAAAGTTTGGTTTCGAATTGTTTTCTCGTTCTCCTGAGATACTCTTTAAATTTCTTTCTCACATATCCACTTCTTTGATGTCTGCATACAATATTCACCTTGTATTTGTTCTTTTATTTTTCTCCGAGTGTTTTGATTTTGTCTTGATTAGGTTGTTCTATTCTCACGGTCATGTGTCGTTTCCCGCTTCTTTTCATTAACGTGGCATATTTTCCTATGCCAAATTCAATTCCTTTGTTCTGACTATATATTTTCACTGCCTGTTTGAGGGTTTTCAGTTCTTTTTCTTTTTTGGCAAGCAGATTGTTGTCGTTCATTGACAGTAGGTGATTGATATTTTCTTGCGATTTATATATTGTGTGTTCACATGCGCATGTCCTGTGTTTGAATATCCTCATCACTATAACAAATAGCAACATTGATAGCGCATCACCCAGGAATATTTGTCCCTGGATTTTTATATCAGCTAACTTTTTCCTCCTGCTGTCAATTCTCATTTCCAGTTGTCCCTGGTTTTCTCCATAAACTTTATGATTTCGTCGGATGTCTTGTACATTTTGAGACTGTCTATTATCCGGCTTTGAGGGACCATATTTTAAGACTTTTTGTAGTCGATCCAAGCCATAGCCAGATTTTTCTCTCTCGTTTTACTCTCGTTTAGAAAGTGTTGATCGATATGTCTCCCTGGAGCCTTTACGGCATCCTTTCTCTTCCTCAGAGAACAGTCCGCGATTTGTTAGTAATTAGTAAATCTCCCCCTTTATTTGTGCCGTTATTTTTTTTTTTCGGCAGTTATGGATGTGTAATTATTTGTAGCGGTTTATGATAAGAATTTGCTTATTTAAAAAAAAAACATTTATACTAGTGATTTACCTATTATTTACTCATTAGAGTTTTTCACATCAGCGTAAGCTGATGGTCTTTCACTGGAGATTGAGTGACAGCAAGTCTCCTCAAGTCTCCAGGACTCTTCACAGTATTCTGGCCGTTTTCAATAATGCTGTTGTTTGGATGGTCTCCTCTCGGCTGCCAACTTCCAAATACTCCAGGCCCTCTAATAATCCTTTAGTTACCGTGACATAAGCTCCAATCACAATTGGTACTCCTTGAGAGTTTTTCACATCAATATTTGCTGATGTTCTCTCACTGGAGTTTGAGTGAAAGTAAGTCTGATCAAGTTTCCTGGACTCTTCTCGGTATTCTGGCCGTTCTCAATAATGCAGTAGTTTGGATGGTCTCCACTCATCTGCCAACTTCCAAGTCCTCCAATCCCTTTAGTAATCCTTTAGTTACTGTACCAAAAGCACCTATCACAATTGATATTATTGTCACCTTCCTGTTCCATAGTTTTTTTTTTAATTTCTTAGCTAGCTCGAGGTACTTATCCTTTTTTTCACATTCTTTCAGTTTTATTCAGTGGTCAGCCGGGACAGCAAAGTCGACAATTTTTCAAATTCTCTTTTTTTTGTTGATTATTATTAGTTCTGGTCTCTGGCCGAGATTGGTTGATCTGTGTGTATGTCTAAGTCCCAAAGGAGTTTGCGTGTGTCATTTTCATTATACCATTTGTTCGTATTGTCAAACTTAAATTTCTTGCACATCTCCCAGTGGATCACCTTGCCGACCCAATAATGTCTAGTCTTATACATCTTCTGTGATAATTTGCTGCATTCGTTTATTGATGGTTTCATCTCTGTCACCGCATAGCCTACATTTGCTATTTTGTTGCGTCTTATCTATTCTATTATTATTTTTTACTCCTTTAGAGTATTTCAAATCAGCATTAGTTGATGGTTTATCACAGGAGTTTCAATGACGGCAAGTCTTCTCAAGTCTCCAGGACTCTTCTCAGTATTCTGGCCGTTTTCAATAATGCTGTTTTTTAGATGGTCCCCACACGAAAGAACTCGCAAAAATATTCCAGCCCTTTCAAATCAAAAAGTGAACATATGGGAAGAACAGCATCAATAAGAATTAAATCATTGCAATCCGCAGTTCGTCTCATTATATCCCAATTGTTCACACATGTGATACCAAGATAAATAGACCGTAATTGAAAAGGCAACACATTCATCTTTACAATAATATTCCCAGGAGAAAAACACGCAGGAAGAGAAAGAAAATAAAGATAAGTCAAAGAACAGAGAACATTGTCATACCCAAGTTTGAAAACCAGTTAAACTCAATTGTTAAACCTACAATAAGTAGTCTATGAGTAGATGGCATAGCATACTTTTAAATTGGTGTCTATACGTTGCTCTGAGTTCAGTCATTAGAATGAATATTTTTATCATGTCTTTGAACTGCATTATATACTATTTTAAATCTATGTGCAAACTACATTAACTTCGACCAAAATCATATGCATGTCATCTCTTTAATATGTCCTTTTATTTTGATGGACATATCCATTTCCTCTTTTATCTTCAATACTTAACTCAGCAGTTCGCAACTATGTTCATATATATATATATATATATATATATATATATATATATATATATATATATATATATATATATATATTCTTTTTGAAAAATATCTCTATCGTAATAGCATATCTTACTTCAATGGTTTTCCGTCGCCCTTACCTAGTTTTATTGCATTCTTCTTTTTGGTCATTCATTTTTACAGTAATATTAGCTATGTATAAAATATTATGAATTAAGCACCGTTAAAACAAAGTTATCTTTGGCATGTGTATCCAGGTTCACTAGTGTTGTTTTTTTTTCTTTCTGGACGTTGAAATTTTAACTATTGATTATTTGTACATGTTCTTAAATAAATGATGAGATCATTCCTATGTGTGTTTTTACACATTGGACATAAGTTGTATATGAACCACGTAATTTTTAGTACTTATATTTCACCTTATATAACTTTACAGCTATTTGTGTTTGGCATGAAATTCAAGGATATAGATGATTTTTTAAGATAAAATCTCTGAACTAATAAAAAGTATACTCATCAATGTAGACTTATACTCGTTCCTTTATCACCAGATTTTATTTAAGACGGATTTTCACTATTCACTATGGGTGTTGTAGAAGCTTGAAACTTTCGCTTTTCTTTTTTATTTGTTCCTTTCTCTTTGTTTCAGCGCAAATTTTCATTCTGTAAATGGAAGAGTTGTCTCTATCTTTATAGTCATATGATTATAGTGGTAGTTTTGTGAATTTTTAAACTTATTGAGGGAAATTCTGAATTCTGAAATTGCATTATTCACACACACACACACACACACACACACACACACACACACACACACACACACACACACACACACACACACACACACAGAGTTACTTCCCACTGTTAATAAGTACAGAATCATAAGTTAAAAATATTTTGTTTCCAAATTCGTTTTACCATATATGTGTGTGTGTGTGTGTGTGTGAGTGTGTATGTGTGTGTGAGAGAGTGCATGTGTGTGTATGCATGTGCGTGTGTGCGTTAACGACCGTATGTTCGTGCGTGTGTTTGTGTACAAGACAGAGGAGGTTCTGTTTATATGCATACGTTATATGTATGATATTAAATCAATATAAAACTTTAATAGGTATACGAGTGTTTGTAAAATATCTAGAGGAAGCAACGTAGGTTTGGAGTTTATCCTTAGAAATGAAATATTTCATTAGTCACTTTTTGTTATTCCTAGGAATCCATGATAAATTTTAAAAAAATGACATCTGAGATCCGTTTACTGTCTAGTTGATTGCAGCGAAATTATCGGTGAAATATTTCGTCTAAGCGCCCCCGCAGATAACAAGGAACGTATAATCTAATTTGGGAGGAATTTCTAACAAACACACATGGCTTGATGATTCCCTGGAAACATGAGATAAGCCAAAGCAAAGTTTGCATCATGTATAAAAAGATGATTATTTCAATTTCTTTATCATGTTCGTGTCTGATTTCCATTTTTATAGTAAAGTGGGCGTACTTACAAATCATTTGGGTAATCGTTGTCATGTAATCTGTCCCATTTTAAAATGAATGTTTCAAGATGGTATGACCGAAATGTATTTCTGATTTTATTTTCTTAGCAATATATATATATATATATATATATATATATATATATTGTATGTACGTGAGTAAGTGAGTGTGTGTGTTTTCGTGTTTGTGTGTCTATTTGTGCGAGTGGAGGTAAAAAATTATATTAGTTTCTATTTTGGTATTTCATGCAGTGATCAATACTGAAAAAGTAAGACGACGATATGAAGGCTCATGATGATAATTAAAAAATAAAAAGGAACCGGTCGAATTGTGGACTTTGTAGCCCCTGCAAACCACAGAGTGAAAATTAAGGAAAGTGAAAATATAGACAAGTACCTAGACCTTACCAGAGAACTAAAAACACAATGAAACATCAAGGTGACAGTGATACCAATGGTAATTGGCGCACTCGGAATAATCTCCAAAGGATGCATAAAGTGATTTGAAGACTGAGAAATCAGAGTCTGAGTGGAGACCATGCAGTTTACAACATTATTAAAATCAGTCAGAATACTGAGAAGAGTCTTGGGGACTTATGAAGACTTGTTGTCACTCAAACTCAAGTGACAGACCATTAGCTTAATGTGGCGTGAAAAACTCTCTAGGAGTAACAGTGAAAATAATCACATTCAGAACAACTGCTTCCTGTTCCATAAAATTACTCAAATAGATGTTTAATGTGAAATAAAATCATTCGAATATATGTTCCATGCTCAATCAAATCATTCACTTATTCCCACCCACACACCCACTCACACACACAGACGTATCTATCTAATTTGATTCATACACATATATTGATACAAACACACACACACACACACACACACACACACACACACACACACACACACACATATATATATATATATACATTGTAAAATAAATTTGGGAATATAATCTTTTTTAACTTATGATTCTGTACTTCAACTTATCAACAGCGTGAAGTAACTGCACCCTCTAATGATTATCAAAATATTGATTCCGTTTATTTTCCCATATGGTTGGAGTATAATACATATTCCGTGAAAATCCTATATTTGTTTTTAATAGATTATGATATAAAAAATGCTGACGAAAAGATTATTCAAAAGCTAATAACATTTAATCATTTGTAACTCTACGTATCTGAAAAATACGTTATACAAATGTGTATGCGATTATTCGTCTTTTTTTTTTCTTTATTTAATATCGGACAACAGCACAATTTCATTATTCTAGCCAGTGCTCAATGATAAAAACACCATCATCTTACAGAAATCAGAGCCTAACAATAGGAATAATTGAATGTATAGTCCAATTTCAAATTCTGCATCCACTCTTAAGACGGCATAGCAATATTCAGTCATTGTCATTGAGACACTTAATATATAGAGGCGTAAGTAATAAAAATATGAATACAATTTTTCCAGATCCTATTTACCGAACCCCTCCGCTAGGGCAGGATATGACACAAGGTCAAATTTTAAGCGGAGTTTAACAGGTTTGAATTCAGAGTTTTCCTTCTCTTAGACTAGTTGTCTCACCAAAGCTGAAGAACCTAGTCTGTCCTACTATTTACCCATAGCTGGAGGAAGAATAATTGGATTCATACCTTTCCCAAGGGTATTAGTGCTATGTGAAATGCAATTAGTCTCGTCCAGAATTTGAACTCGTGTCGCCGTGTCCATTTCCTAGGACGATAACCATTACACCACGGGCACCTCCTATACAATTTTTCCAGATTAATCTCTAAGAGTGTAAGGAAAACTTCACTGCCATATACATTTTTGAAGCGATTGAGATGTTTTTCATGTACATCACATAAATATCCAATTTCTCACGTATAGGCGGAAAATAGTTAATAATTTGTTTTCATATTTTCCCTCTTAATATAAGAATCCAAGTTATCGTTACAATCTCGTTTCCATTTAGAAAACAATACATCAGCTTATTTTTAGTATTGACTTATTTCAGTGGACAGTCTCCAGTACAGCTAGCGCCAAATCACTCAAACCTGTATACATTAAAATAGTGAGCCAATCACGTAAACATACACTACTTAGTTGATTTATTGTTCCTAGAGGTTGAAGAAGAATTCGAAACCTGTAATAAACATCCCAGGAAAGAACGATTACATTACGCAAAACCAAAAACTGAATTACACTCTTGGCCAATTATCTGTGAATAGAAATGGTGAATTCCGCTTACTTACGCAAGAATATATATATATATATATATATATATATATATATATATATATATACAAGAAAAAGTTCAATATTTCCTTAAATGTGACTAAGATTTTTGAGTTTAATATATTGTCAAGTGCTATCCATTAAAATAGAGGAACATTTTCAAAAATTTGAAGAAAGCAACAAAATAAGCATTAAGATAAACTTAGATATTGTCAAGGCGGGAAGTCCAAGAAATTTGTCGATTTGAGCCGTTTTAAATCAAGATTGGTTTAGAATAGAAAACTTCGATTCTATTGACATGGGAATTATTTTTGGGCTGTTTTCTTCATCTAAAGTATTTGATGTTAATTACACGTTGATTTCCAAGTTACATTTTAGCCGGAAAGAAAGAAAAAATGAATAACATAGAACAGAAATCCCTTTTGAAATAAGTTCCTTACCTTTCATCACAATCATTCCCAATAGTTTCTCATTGATCAAAACACATATAAGATTGAAAGATTGGTTGATTTTTAAAGCCACTTCAATCCATTTCAGTTCTTTATGTGTCTCGATTCAGTTGATTGATTGATTGATTTTAACGACATGTCAACCTGCCATGTGTCATGTTATGATTAGAGGCTATGGAATTGCGTTTATCTTATGTTTATATAAGCATTTATTGCGTGGTTATATCTCAATATAATTTGTATCCACGGTTAAGCGATATCAAATATTCCAATAAAATACACATAATTTTACAGTTTAAAGTAACTTCTAATACTATTAATAATACGAATACTACTAATAATAATTAGAATAGGCATCTATAATTTCAAATTATTAATTTAATATCCTTATATCACGGTTATATTGGATCAAGCATCCAAGGAAATGTTAAAGATTTTCAATTACTATTATATTTGAGCCATAGATGAGATCCGACCAGGTACAACTGATTAAGTTCAGGATGGAACTGAAATTAATGGCAATTCAGCGGTATCAACACTCGCCTATCTCATGAATTGTAATCTCATAATTGGATGCTGTTTAGTACTATTTTTAGGATACCCAATTGGGAAGGCATTACTATTCTGAGAGTAGGTAATCAGTATATTCTATGACCCGCCGACAGGACCCGAAAATCTTAGAACCCTCTTTATATGAAAGTCTTATTAACGTATAACTACACATTGGAAATTCTGCCAGGGATGAGAGCACAGCTTGTGAACCACCCGTCTAAATCTGGAAATATTTCTTTCCCCATGACAGTATTTTTACTCATTGAGATGACCGGGTAAAAAGAAAGTGAGATTGTTTTAGGCAATAATGCACACACACACTATATATATATATATATATATATATATATATATATATATATATATATATATTACCCCGAAATAAGAAGAAGAGTATATATATATATATATATATACACCTATTCCTAGTTCGGAGTAATATAATGCCTTCACGATACACATCGTGAATACTGGGTATTTTTGTCCTTGTTTACGATAAACGGAGTAGGACCCTTAGTTAACTTGAATTTGGGTCGGATTTTTCTAGGTGGAGAAGCAACACTACATGCATCAGTGTGATGTTTGAGGTAATTTTCTTCTGGAAAACAGTGAGAAATATCAGTTATATAGTAGGTATTTATCACGTATAACTAACTCAAAATCACTGTACAACTGGTGAGAGATTTCTCCGATATTAATAAGATGTAATATTTATGGCGTAATATTTTCAAAAACGGTAGAAAAAGGAGAAGTATTGCTCTGGTCATAAACGTTTGTTATCTTCATTCATCACGTATCAGAGATAGTTGACCAGCATGTTCCTTTATAGACACTTTAAAACTTCCGTCTTATTAATTTTATTTAATACAAACCCTATCATTTCATAATTAAAGTACATTATTTTAATATTGAGGCAACTTAGGGGTGGGAATGCTTATAGGACCAAGAGCGTTAAAAACGCTTAATAGCATTGAGAGAATACAACCTAAGATGATGGCCGCAACGTTTAAGGCAACCCCAAAGCAACGATCATCTGCTGCTACAGCCCTACCAATGTTAGCGAAGAAACCGAACTAGTCACCTTCTACGAGGAGCTATCCTCCCTAGTACGTAGCATTCCGAAACACAACCTGCTAGTCATTGGCGGAGATATGAATGCACAAATCGGGAAAAACAGAAACAACAAACACAGTCTACACAGCACGTCAAACAGGAATGGACAACATCTAATTGATTTCATGATAGAAAATAGATTAACGTGCCTCAATACAAACTTTCAAAAAAGGGAGGGAAAATTATGGACCCACACATACGCTAACAAGAGTAAAGCACAGATAGACTACCTCTTTATGAACAGAAAATGGGAAAATAGTGCGATGAACAGCGAGGCATACTCCACTTTCGAGGGTGTGTCCTCCGATCATCGAATAGTCACGGCCAAAATACGTCTAAGCCTACGAAAAAACGCCACATGAACAGTGACAACTAGGCACTATGACTGGCCCCTACTTAACAACAGAGACATTAGAGACAAATATGCATTAGAATTAAGAAACAGATTCGAAACACTACAAGAGAAGACAGAAAATGTTACCCCAAATGACGAATATGAAAATTTTGTTGAAGCACACCTAGAGGCGGCTTCAAAGTGTATCCCAACAAAACCTAGAACTAAATATAGAGTCCCTTGGGAAACGTCAGAGGTTAGAGAAAAACGTGCACTCGTGAAAACTGCCTCCAAAAGCTATCGGAAGAACCCAACAAACACAAATGCCCGAAAACTAGAAAAGGCACAATATCAATTAGCAGGAATATATCTAAAAGAACAGGCAGAATACATACAAAATCAGATAGATAAGATTAGAGACTCGGTGGAAGATAGACAATCCAGGATAGCCTGGCAAACAATAAACGAAATAAGTAGAAGGAAGAGCACAGCCAAAGCAAAATTGAAAGCTGCAAGCCAACAAGAAAGAGTAAAACTGTGGGAACAGCATTTCAAAAATCTACTAGGAAGCCCACCGAAAATAATGGATGAACCGATCACCAGAATTATCAGGAAGCAATTAGACATCAAACTAGGGCTTTTCACCAAAAAAGAACTCGACTCAGTTCTTAAAAAAATTAAAAATAGGGAAGCTGCAGGGCTGGACGAGATCCCCCCAGAAGTGTGGAAGACTAGACAATTCGACGATATACTGCTCCGGCAATGCAACGCTGCCTATAGTCAAAATAGGATAGAAAGATGGATAAAGGGATGCATCCTTCCTTTCCCTAAAAAAGGCGACCTCGGATTAGCCAAGAACTACCGAGGGATAACACTTACATCCATAGCAGCCAAAATCTACAATGCCCTACTACGGAACCGCGTAGAACCCAAAATAGACAACAACCTTGGGAAAAACCAAAATGGCTTCCGGAGAAATACATCCACAACCTCACAAATATTGACCATCCGTAGAATCCTTGAAGGCGTCCGGGCAAAAAACCTTCAGGCGACATTACTATTTCTGGACTTTACCAAGGCCTTCGACTCCATCCACAGAGGGAAAATGGAACTAATCCTACTAGCATACGGCCTACCTAAAGAAACCGTAGCAGCAATAATGATCCTCTACAAAAACACAAAAGTGAAAGTACGTTCACCAGATGGAGACACGGAATACTTCGACATTGTTGCAGGAGTACTACAAGGAGGCACGCTAGCCCCATACCTCTTTATCATCTGTCTAGACTACGTGCTTAGAGCTTCGATCGACAAAATCAGAGAAAATGGCTTCGAGCTGACTAAGAAAAGAAGCAAAAGGTACCCCGCAAAAACAATCACAGACGCCGACTACGCTGATGACTTAGCGTTACTGGCGAACACGCCTAATCAAGCTGAGACACTACTGCATAGTTTGGAACGAGCTGCAGCAGGCATTGGCCTCCATGTCAATGCGCACAAAACTGAATATATGTGTTACAACCAAACAGGCAACATTACCACACTAGACGGAGCCACTCTGAGGCTAGTGGACAAATTCACCTACCTAGGAAGTAGCGTCTCATCAACAGAAAACGACATCGACACACGACTGACGAAAACATGGACGGCTATAGATAGGCTCTCAATAATATGGAAATCAGTCCTGACCGGTGAAATGAAGCGCAGTTTCTTTCAGGCAGTGGTTGTATCGATACTGCTAAATGGATGCACTACATGGATGCTAACCAAACGGCTGGAGAAGAAACTTGACGGCAACTACACAAGAATGTTGAGGGCAATATTGAACAAATCCTGGCGACAACACGCCACGAGACGTCAACTGTACGGCCACTTGCCTCCCATCACGAAAACTATACAGGTCAGACGAGCCAGACACGCTGGACACTGCTGGAGAAGCAAGGACGAGCTCGTAAGTGACGTACTCCTATGGACCCCCACATATGGCCAAGCAAAAGCAGGACGACCAGCCCGAACTTATATACAGCAGCTATGTGAGGACACAGGATGTAACCCAGAAGACCTGCCGGAGGCGATGGACGATAGGGAAAAGTGGCGAGAGATGGTCAAGGATATCCGTGCTGGCGGCACGACATGATGATGATGATGAAGAGTAGTTTGAGAAATATGGTTGACTCCATTACAGATTTACTAAGACTTATTTGGAAGGACAACCAACGTATATTTAGGTTAATAGGCATAATATTTGTATAGCAGTACACCCATAATATTCTTCACTGGCAGAGAGAGAGAGAGAGAGAGAGAGACACACACACATATAAATATATATATATATATATATATATATATATATAGGAAATAGGAAAAGAAAGTATTCCAAATTTGATGAATTTATTATGATGGTAAAGTTAATGTTAAAACGTTTCTGTTTTATTAAATTTATAGCAGGATTTTATGATGGAGAAAAAGTATTGCTTGAACAACGATGGATGTTTTTTTTATCAAAATAACGGGAGCACAGAAGGCATAAACAGCGAATGAAAAACTCATAACTGCTCAGTCAGTTATTTTTAACTATTACGTGATTGGCACTGGCAATGATGTTTAAAATGGGTCGAATTTCTTAGAGATACACTGGGTGGAAAGATGGTAAAAGTATTCCCAGAATTTTTGAGAAAAGAGAAGGAAAAGAAAAGAAAATGAGAAAAACAAAAACAAAAAAGACAAGAATGGAAAGGAAATATAACAGATCATATGTAATCAAATTGGATTCATATCTTATTATTAACCAAATGTTACATCTATTTATGAGCTAAGTAATACACACACACACACACACACACACACACACACACACACACACACACACACACACATATATATATATATATATATATATATCATAATCATGAGGATATCTGAGTCGACAGAATTGGAATAAATTGTATTCATTGGGTTCAAGGAAGAGTGTTATGGTAATTTACCCACGCCCACATGAAATCTCCCAGCTATAAAAACCCTTAGCTACTGCTCTTAGGCTGAAGGCAATATTCCAGCGGACAACTCTGGCAGTCAGACCGAAACAGTCTCGCTGGTAAACTTTTCATTTGTATGTAACTTTTCATTTGTTATGTAACTATTCTTTGTTAAGATATTTAACTAAATTCCTTTCTTATGTCTTTATTTCTGGACCCTAACCAAGCCACAACAAAGAGTGAATTTGATGGAAATATACTTTTTGGACGGTTGATATCATGTAGCTTTTACGGAAAAAAATCACCAATGAAAGGGGAATCGATTGCAAAACCCGGTGGTTCGATTATATATATATAAATGCAATGATCATGAGGATATAGGACAGGATACAATTAGAATGAATTTAGTTTAGGGGGCTAAAGGAAGTGTAAATATGTATGAAAATATAATAAATTAAAGTTTGATATATTGTAGCAATTTAAAAATAATCTAAGACAGAGGATAGATTGGAAAACACGGGTCTTGTGTAAACGGATGATAAAAGCAAAAGTGATCCGGTCTCAAACATTTGTTACAATCTTTGGTTATAGATATGTGCTAATATCGTAATTACATTAAATAAAACAATATTTCCATCATAAAGTCCTGATGAACGTTTAATAAAACCAAAACGCTTTAACTTAGACTTTTCCATCATACATAAATCAATCACATTTCAGATACTTTCTTTTTCTGAGGTGGCATGATGAAGCCTTCACTTGAAACCACATCAAAGACCAAAAACGTAGCCGGAAACTTTGTTTTCATCACCCTGGGTACGTCCCTGTTATTCGTGGCAATCCAGCGGCGGTTTTGGCTGTTGTGCACCTGGTCCTGGCAGAAGTTCTTTTCGTCTGAAAAGAACCAGAGCATGTTTGGTTTCTTGGGATGCTTCAGTTTGCTGAGCAAGATGACGTACTTGATTAGCCAGAGGTTCTTTGGCTTCTCAGTCAAGATCTGGCCTGTCTGGCGCCTGTATGATCTACACTTCAAGTCTTCCTTCCCACATGCATTCACAGTTGTGTGTTTGACGCCTAAATCTCTGGCAATATGCTGAATAGGCCGCTGGAGAATTTCATCAAAGATTGCCTGGACCTTTTCGATGAACTCCTTGTTCCGAGTCTTCCTGGCAGTGTCCTCAGCCTTGGGCTTCCGCTCCACCACCTCCAATGGGTCGTCCGATACGTTGAGCTGTGCCCTTAAGCGTTGAACCGTCCGGATTTGCATTTTGAGGGTGCTGGCAATGGTCCTGTTGTCATAATTTGGATCGGTAGAGAGCATAAGTGGTACAGCAGCGCATCTCCTATCTCGCTCGTTGAACATTGTGTCACTTTCAGACATGGTAGAAGGCTCCTATCGCTCCTGGGATTTGTACACAACTGGCTAACTTGTAGATGGTCTGTAACAAAAAAAGAAAACCGGTTTAAATGGAAATAAAATCATGTCTTCTTTACTAGGGCGACAATTTTGTCATTCCACCACACACACACACACACACACACACATATATATATATATATATATATATATATTTAAGAAAACCAAAAACACGGTCAAATTGGGTTTATGAATTTATTTCCATCTTGTTATGGGTATTGATATGAATCAATAACACCAAAAATAACTGGACTTCTACAGATCTAATTAGATCTGAAGAAGTCCTGCAATTTTTCGTGTCATTGATTCATATCAATACCCATAACAGGATGGATATAAATTTATAATCCTAATATGACCGTATTTTTGTTTTTCTTAAAGAATTTATTGATTTGTGATGTCTGGTACATTGAGCTCTTTACCTGGAAAATTCAAATATTCATAGTTGAATGATTTTTTGTCCTGACGGAATTATTCCCGACACCAGTTTAAATGGACTGAATAATACAAACACACACACACACACACACACAAATATATATATATATATATATTGAATGTATATATATATATATGTGTGTGTGTGTGTGCAAGCAAAAATGGATGAATGTCATGGACATAATTAGAAAAATGTTACATGCTTCTCCCAATTAAATTCTAAATATACGTTTATGGAAATAAATTAATTTCTTTTCTTTGTCCTTACACACCTAGTGAAATATCTCAATCTGATTTTCCAAACAATTCATTCAGCTCTCCTTCACCCTCTCTCCCTGTCACTCTGTCTCACTTCTCCCTCCCTCTCTCTACCACACACACACACACACACACACACACACACATAAAGATAACTTTTTATATGTGTGGGCGCTTAAACAAACTATTTCACCGATAATTTCGGTAGGAATCAACTCGAAAAGGAACGTATCTCAGATGTAAACTTGAAAATACATGGATGGAAGGAATTCCGACGGATAACAAACTCCCACGTTCTATGAAATGTCTTATTTCTAAACATGAACACAAAGCTTATGCTATTTGATGTATCTATTTTACAAATACATGTAAGTTTAAAAGCTTTATATCAATTTATTATTACACTTAATTTATACGTCATAACATATTCACGTCAGTTGCAACAAAATAGCAGCTATATATATATATATATATATATATATATATATATATATATATATATATATATATATATGCCAGTCACATTAAAGACATACAACCACTTCATTCTTCTGCTGATTATCTTGTCATTTATCTAATGGAAGGTCAATCAGTACTCTCCTTAATAAACCTATAATGAGCGATCACAACAGTGATTTTTTAAAAGCTTTTGACACAGGTGCATCATCCCACAGTCACGGTGATCACTGTCAGGTTATCCTGATGTTTAATTTCTCCACATTTAAACAACCATTAACAGAGTATTCGTTCAATCATCACTTCACTTACACATAATCAGTGTTTCTATTCTTTGGTCAAAGAAAACATCCTTATCTCCTGAACCTATTGGCATCCACGGACTCGACAATGACCCAAAGATGGTCAAAAGCACATATTCTCGGATTATTAAAATTAAGACTACGAACAATTGTTAAACTGACTTCATTCATATTTCGACATCTAGCCCACAAAGAAGAAAATGTCAATAGGAAATTTATTCATCTATGCTTATCTGACACAATGAATAAAATATGCCGATTTCAAAATCTATAGCCTAAATACTCACAAACACCACCCCCACAATATATATATATATATATATATATATGTGTGTGTGTGTGTGTGTGTGTGTGTGTGTGTGTGTGTGTGCAGTAGGAGAAAGTATAAACTGTAATATTCATATACCTTTGGAACAGACTAAATTTAAAGAACTTTGCTTAAATCTCTTGATAATCAACACAGGTTTATTCATGTTTCTACATTCAGTTATTTTCAGTACACTTCTTCATTTAGATCCATTGCATTCCCACTCAGTCGACATGGAGTCCAAAAAGCATTTGGGAAAGCCGTTTTTAAATATGAATCTGCATTTACGTCTCAGTGAATTATCGTTTTTTGATCTGCATTAATAATTTGATGCTTCAAAATACAACGCATAATCTTTTTTTTTTTCTTTTTCTTTTTACTTTTTTTTTCACCATTTTCATCGAAGCGTGTTCGTATGTATGATAAGTCAGAAACAAAGATAAAGTTACCTTCTGAACATCATAATTATATTCACTCTTATGAACACACGCACACACACATACATATATATATATATATATATATATATATATTGAGAGAGAGAGAGAGAGAGTAGTAAGGGTGGATTTAACAGCAGGAAACACAAAGAGTATGTTTTTGAAGTGAATCTTTAGGGATTTAAGTTGAGATCAAGTGCAAGTATCATAGATTCAAGGTTTGGCTGAGGTTAAAAGAAAATAGGTTACATCATTTGAGATATTCCGGTGAACAAAATATCTTCCTGACAAAGAATGTAACTGGATGGGAATTGCACTGGTGAGAATAAACCTAAAAACCTTAAAAGTAATTTATACTGTTAATGATGACATTGGTTAAGGCTGACGTCCTGTGACCTGTAAGAATGAAATTCAAGCAGTTTGAGTTAACATACGTTGAAACGAATGCATCAACATTCCAAATGGTGGACCGTAAATCGGAGTGTGAATATAACATGAATTAATTTTACCTTCTACGTAATACTCTCACGGGCCAAAATTTTTACACGTGCTAATATATATATATATTTATAAAATGAACTCTCAGAAAGACCGTTGGCTTCCTCTGTCCTCCCTCGATGCAGCGATTGTGATTAAAATCACACACCAACTACACATTATTAGTAAAATAATTAGGGACTCCGGGTGATTGTGAGTAGTTTTCTAGCAAGATTTACTGGTCAGAGGAAAAGAAAGAAACATATGAAAAAAGGAAAAGGAATGAGAGAAAAATAGATTCCCGAAATCCAGATCATCTAAGCTGCAGACACCCAAGTTAAAAATAGAAACGTATCGGCAGCAAATCGACAAACGTGTTCTGATTGATTGGAAGGAACTCAAACGAAAGCGTCATTAAGGCAATGGGTGCGGGATAGGAAATAGAAAAATTGTTAGCTAGCGGCTGGACGTGATTATGGAAAGACAGCAATTGAAGCCCAGAAGCTAAGATGTGATAACAGCATGCATGAACAAGCATGTGAGAGAACTACAATAGAAAACGGGAAAATTAATTTAAGGTCTCTCTCTCTCTCTCTCTCTCTCTCTCTCTCTCTCAAGTTCTCTCTCTTTCCCTCCTCATGACATTTATTTTCTCTTTATCTAGCTAACGCGATCGACTCTATTTTTATACGTTTTTTTTCTCTTCTTGATTAGTAAGAAGCGAATAAACTTTTCTATTAAGGAACCAGGACGGTGTTTTTGTGTGTTTTTAACTTTTCTCACGGCGATGTTATCACAGGGATTCCACTGACACTTAAGATGTAGGGCTACACGTATAAACATGTTAGATAAGTTAGGGTGAAAATGTGATGTAGTAGTAGTAGTAGCCGCAAAAACGTCCACTGAGGAACCATTGCGTTAAAACCGTCTATTTGGTGTATAACAGTACACATGGTGTTTGGCATTGTCGCATTAGATATTGACTTTATGCCGCCATTCATCATCTAACGAGGCATCAAACTCAATACGTAAACCTACTTTTAGAGCTTGAAATAAATCTACCAAAAACCAACAAAAGAAAAAGAAAAAAATTCTGAGAAAAAAATGAATAACTGACACAAAGAAAGAAAGCACACTCACACACACAAACACAAATAACTTACACAAACACGTTTACAAACAAACCCACATTCTCAAGGGAACAACAACCACACACTATCATCACCACCAAATAAAACTATACAATAGAAAATAAAATACCAAAATGCATACAACGATGACACAGCCGATTGGAATCGTAGAATAATGCTAAAAAAAAGTATATCAAATACCTTAACCCTTGTGTTAGATCGAGGAAGTCCCATCTGGAAGAAACTACTTTTGAGAACAGGACTAACTCTCCGAATATAAACACCGTTTGATCATTAGGTGTGGAGTACGTTTGAACGACCGCCCTAAAAATATCCCTGCAACACCAGAGACAAACTGAATCGTTAGGATTTGCCCGTATAAACAAGGAGACGACCGGGAAGTTTTGTTCGAGATTATGTAGAGGTCTTGAGTCCATGGTTAAAAAAATTCTTTGAATTAATTTAATCTGAGGTATTTAAAGATATTTTCATGTAATTTTGGTCAATAAACACAAAAAGGCAGATTCAATATACTACCCTGATGAAAATATCAAATATAAATATGACAGAATGTGGGACCAAAACAATATGTCAGTCTGTCATGATCGGCAGGTGCCTCCCGATTGTCAATATAGTTGTGTGGGTAACCACCATCCTGCGAATGTTAGCATTTTTTTTTCGAGTAAATGAACAATAACAAAAATAACTACATAAATCAGAGACACTAACACGGGAAATGGTGTACGCAAAAAAACAAACTTTCACTTTACTGTTATTTTAGGAGCACCCTTACAGAAGAAGGCTATCGGAAAAGAATAATAGACATTTGGGTAGACTGAGCAGTATTTCAGCCAACAAGCCAAAGACTTGCTTATCAAGTATGGACAATAATAAAGAAAGATTTGTTTTCTGACTTTGATATATTATAAATACACCCCCAAAATAAATAGGGAATCAAATCAACAAGACCCTAATACAATATTTGATTGACCAAATGCTAAAAAACAAGAAACACTCTAACCAACATGAACGGCGAAGTAATAAAAGTCGAAACACCACACAGCCCAACAATGTAGAATAAACATTAAGACAAGAAGAAGGCATGAATATAGAGATTTTAAAGTGAATCATGTCTGAAAAGAAGATTAAGAAATAAATAATGGACATCAGTCAAGGTAGAAACAGAAAAAAATCAACGAATTTTTTACACATATCTCAATAAACAACATCATGGAATTAAATGGAGAAATCTAAGTTGGAATGAAATTAGTCTGTGAAAAAATCGGCGTTCCCCTAAAGAAGATGAACAGAAGTTCACTACCTGGACAGGAAATTCGACTAGAAACGTAAAACAAATTTACGACAACAAGCAAAATGTATAAGAAAGAAAGAGAACGCTGGAACATGTTGGGATAAAAAGGAAAAAGTATCAACAGGTAAACAGACAATAAGACACAAGGAAATTAATCATTAGTTACTTGCGAAACAAGGAAGACTAAAAAAGATATCGAGACATGATAAAACAATACAGATGAAAAAGGATATTCCAAAACAACAAAAATTCTACCAGCAGAAAGGGAGATAATGCACAAAATATACTATCAACCTAATGACGTGGAAGTAAAACAATTTTCGAGCAAAATATAGAAAAGCCGAATAGATAAACAACATGGAAATAGAGTTACTAGAAAGCTCGAAGGCAAAAATACATCTCAATTCATTCAGAGCAACAGTCAAAAAAATACCAAATTGGAAAATGACTGAACATGATAGCATACACTTACATTTATGAGAAACTGGCTTACGAAATGAATAGTTGTTTACAAAAAAAATGCATACCAGAATAGATGACAAAAGAAAAAAACTACGCTGATCCATAAAGACCCCCCAACAACAACTACAGACCTATAACGTGCCTACCTACGATGTAGAAAATTCTAACGGCGCAAATTAGAGGGGAGAGTTACGACTCATTGATAAGCCGTGGACTGTACCCAGAGACACTGAAAGGATCCCGCAAGAGGACAAGACAAACAGGAAAGCTTCTATATATTGGTAAACACATACACCAGGAGAGCAAAACGCTTAGAAAAAACCTAGCTATGGCGTGGATTGATTACAAAAAATCGTATGATATGCTCCGACGAAGCTGGATAACACACTATCTCAAAATGTACAAGATATTCGATAAAGTCAGATGTTTATAAAAGATATCATGTAATACTGGAGAGTGGAACGAACTGCAGGAAAAAAAAAACTTAATTTATGTGAAAACGCAGAAAGGGATTTTCCAGGAAGATGCACTATCACCATTACTACTTGTAATGGTGATGATGGCAATCAGTGCACTGGTGGATACAGTTTACTAAATCGCAAGAAAAATATCAAACAATAGAATTTGGCAAAGAAAAATCTGCCATGCTCATGATGGTTGGTTGGTTGTTTGGTTTTTTTGGCATATCAAACTTTGTTGATTATTTAATACCAAATCTATTTTTATACAAATAATAAATTCTATTTCAAACAATTCAGTTAACCATTAATACACAGTTTAATTGTCAAAGCCATTTCTACTTCAAGCAATTCAGATTAGTCAAACAGTTCTAATTCAGGTAATTCAGTTTAGTATAAGTAGAGATTAGGATTACATACACTTAAATGTCAAAAGAGTCCAATATTAAACAATAAAGTTTAGCGTAAGTACAGTTTCAATTTTAAAAACAGTTCCATTTCAAACAATTCAGTTTAGCAAAAGTACTCAGTTTAAATGAAATTATATTGTTTAATTGCCAAAAAATATTTCTATTTCAAGCTAATCAGTTTAGTCAAAGGAATAGCTACAGCAAGGATTGGAATACACCCTACTAAAGCCTGATTGTCACAGCTGATGAATTTCAAAAATGCAATCTGGACGTCAGAAGAATGATATGCAATAAAATTATGTTTAAACTTTGAAAGAATGCCACAGAAACAAATGGATTGCTTCAGACTGCTTTTTGACTATCTTGCATGAATCGAGCATCAGTTTTTGTGTGGCATAAGAGATTCAAGGAATGCAGGGAGTCTGTGAGTGATGATGACAGGTGTGCGAGGAGTAAGGATATCAATACACCAGAGTTGATTGGCAAACGGGTTAGGGTTAGGGTTACTATGTTGAGGTTTTTGGGGAGTTCAGGAGAGATTTCTTGGGAAGAGGCCAGTACTGTTAAAATCGGATCAGTGGCATTTCCACCAGGACAATGCACCAGTCTACAACTCCATCCTTGTCACAGACTATTTGACCAAGATGGTCATCAAGGCAGTTCCTCACCGTCCGTATAGTCCAGACCTTGCTCCTTGTGACTTTTTGCTATTTCCTAAGCTCAGAAGCTGTCGTTATGAGACAATTGAGGAGATGAAAGAAGCTGTGACGAAGGTCATCGACACGCTCACTCAAGAGGACTTCCGTGGGGCCTTCCAGAAGTTTTTGGAACGGTACAACAAGTACATTGCAGCTGGAGGAGATTACTTCGAAGGGGACTAGAGTTTCATGTGTGTAATATCAATAAAAGTGTCCATACGAAAAAAAGTCAGGAAACTTATTTAATGATCCCTCGTAATTATCAAATAAAGAAAAGTTAGAATGCCTGGTGAAAAGGAAAATTAAATATACTAGGGAATATTGGAAGCGGACACCTTCAAATAAGTGCAGTTAAAAGAAAAAAATAAAAGAATAGATCTGGAGGACAAAAAAAAAATACTGAAACTAAACTACACAGCAGAAAACTCGTCAAAGGAATAAATATCATAAGAAAATCGTTACCATTCTTAAAATGGAAGAAAGAGGATCTTAACCAAATGGTCTAGAGAACAAGAAAACTCATGACAATGTATCGGGCCTTATATCTTAGAGATGACTGAAAGAGACGGTATGTGGCAAGAAAAGAAGAAGGCTGAGGACTCACCAGCATAGAAGATATCGTTCATGCATCTATACAACAATTAGAAGAACATATAAAAAAGCGTGGATGAAAACTGATTCAGACACTAGAAAAAATAAAGACAACAATTATCAACAGAACAAAAATAACCAGCAAACAAAAATTGCAAGAAAAACTACTGTATGGGCATTTCAAGCGACAAACAAACGAAATCTCATTCGAGAAACTTGGACATTTGTAAGAAATAGACATTTTAAACAAGAAACTGAATCTCTTCTACTAGCGGCACAAAACAACGCCATAAGGACTAACTATGTTAAAGAAAATATACAGGACACTGCAAGATAGCAGATGTAGATTATTTGGTGATAGAGGCGAAATGATTATTCACAAAAGCGAATGCAGTAAGATAGTGCAAAAAGTGTAAAAGACAAATCAAGACTGGGTGGGCGAGGTAATCGGCTGGGAATTATGCAAGAAGTTTAAATTTGATCATACGAACAAATGATATATACTCAACCAGGAATCCCAACAAGACAATTAGACGCACACAAATATTTGGAATTCTGAGATACAAACTGATAATATAATCTCGGCCGGAGTACAAGACCTAGTGATGGTATTTAACTACATCCGTCTTATGTAGTATGTGACACAGGGTCACAAGACCTAGTGATAGTCAACAAAGAATTAAAAAAGAACCGGCCGAAAACTGGTTCCAGCAATCCACAGGGTAAAACTGAAAAAAAGAGAAAATAGTGATCAGTACCTAGCCCTTGCTTGTGAACGGAAAAACTATGAAATATTAAAGTAACGATGATACCAATTTTTATTGGTATGCTTAGTGCATTCACAAAAATTGGTCCCGGCACAGGAGGACTTGGAAATTAGAGAACAAGAGGAGAATATGCAAACAACTGGCTGGAATACTAACAAGAGTCCTGGAGATTTTAAGAGACTTGCTGTCACTCAGCCTCCTTTAAAAAAATCTGCTAATACAGCCGTGAAAAACTCAAATAAGTAAAATTATAATAATTTATCCCTTGTAATTGGTAAGTTGTGAGAGAGGTTCCATAAAAAAAAAAATATTTATGTATCTTTGTATGGATGCTTACTGATGTGTGTATGTATTTGTATGCACGTTATTTTAAAAGAGAATGATCGGGAAAAGCTTAACAAATAACAGATTGGTGACCTTTTTTTGTTAAATGAAAACTGTTTGTGTTTTACTTCGATCACAGAATGTGCGTCGACATGAGAATATCATTGATAAATATGGAAAATATCAACTGATTTCTATAAATTAAAACGTCTTAAGTTTCATGAAAATAAGGCACGAGAAGCTGTAATTTTAGTATCTGTATTTTCCATTGATCGACAAATACGCACATTTAATTGGGACACCTTTCTTTTCAGAATTCTCTCAGATGGCAAACGATGATATTTAATTACCTCGCAAATTTTAAAAGAACAAAATCAAAACACAAAACTAAGGAAAATTAAGAAATTCTTTCTCTTCAAGATGGTTACAAATTCATTTTTATTCATTTACAATCATACATTAATCACCCAATTTGATTTAGTGATGAGTAAAACATCAATCTTATGTCTAAATTGATGAATAAGATACTTTTTATTTTAGATATATATACATTTTTCCAATTCTACTCAACTTAAATCTTTATTTCTTTAGAGTGAAGATCTGACAAAATGTATATGATTTAAACATCACTTAATTATCTTCCATCAGCGTAAAAATGTCTTCTTGTTTAACCTTTTGTTTGTATTTGTTGTTCTGTTTTGTACAAATATCAATCTTCACCTGTTGATTGTGTTATTGTTTTGCATTCAATATGACTTTAGCTTAATAAACATACTAAGACCCTACACACTTCTACGTCGGATTAATAAACTTTTCTTTATTGTAATATTAACGTTGGAGGATAGTTACACTGTAATTATTATTACCTTTTTTGTTAGACAAAGATACTCTGAATTTCGTTTTACAACCAAAATTTCACTCAAGTTAAAGAAAGAAATATTACTCAAGATCAATTTATACACCTATTAAATTTACATAATATTCCGATATATATATATATATATATACAAAATCAGATAGATAAGATTAGAGACTCGGTGGAAGACAGACAATCCAGGATAGCCTGGCAAACAATAAACGAAGTAAGTGGAAGGAAGAGCACAGCCAAAGCAAAATTGAAAGCTGCAAGCCAACAAGAAAGAGTAAAACTGTGGGAACAGCATTTCAAAAATCTACTAGGAAGCCCACCGGAAATAACGGATGAATCGATCACCAGAATTATCAGTAAGCAATTAGACGTAAAACTACGTCCTTTCACCAAAGAAGAACTCGACTCAGTTCTCAGAAGAATTAAAAATAGGAAAGCGGAAGGGCTAGACGAGATCCCCCCAGAAGTGTGGAAGACTAGACAATTCGACGATATACTGCTCCGGCAATGCAACGCAGTCTATAGTCAAAATAGGATAGAGAGATGGACGAAGGGATACATCCTTCCATTCCCTAAAAAAGGCGACCTCGGACTAGCCAAGAACTACCGAGGGATAACACTTACATCCATAGCAGCCAAAATCTACAATGCCCTACTACGAAACCGCATAGAACCCAAAATAGACAACATCCTTAGGAAAAACCAAAATGGCTTCCGGAGAAATAGATCCACAACCTCACAAATACTGACCATCCGTAGAATCCTGGAAGGCGTTCGGGCAAAAAACTTACAGGCGACATTACTATTTGTCGACTTTTCCAAGGCCTTCGATTCCATACACAGAGGGAAGATGGAGCAAATCCTACTAGCATACGGCCTACCAAAAGAAACAGTAGCAGCGATAATGATTCTCTACAGAAACACCAAAGTGAAAGTACGTTCACCAGATGGAGACACGGAATACTTCGACATTGTTGCAGGAGTACTACAAGGAGACACACTAGCCCCGTACCTCTTTATCATCTGTCTAGACTATGTGCTTAGGACTTCGATCGACAAAATCAGAGAAAATGGCTTCGAGCTGACAAAAAGAAGAAGCAAAAGGTACCCCGCAAAAACAATCACGGACGCCGACTACGCTGATGACTTGGCGATACTACCGAATACGCCTAATCAAGCAGAGACACTACTGCATAGTCTGGAACGAGCCGCAGCTGGCATTGGCCTCCATGTCAATGCAAACAAAACTGAATATATGTGTAACAACCAAACGGGCAACATTGCCACACTAGACGGAGCCTCTCTGAAACTAGTCGACAAATTCACCTACCTAGGAAGTAGCGTCTCATCAACCGAAAAAGACATCGACACACGACTGACGAAGGCATGGACAGCTATCGATAGGCTCTCGATCATATGGAAGTCGGATCTAACTGATAAAATGAAACGCAGTTTCTTCCAGGCAGCGGTTGTGTCGATACTGCTATATGGATGCACCACATGGACGCTTACGAAGCGGCTGGAGAGCAGGCTGGACGGAAATTACACAAGAATGTTGAGAGCAGTATTAAACAAGTCCTGGCGATAACACCCCACGAGACTCCAACTATACGGACACTTGCCCCCCATCACGAAAACTATACAAGTTCGACGAACCAGACACGCAGGACACTGCTGGAGAAGCAAGGACGAGCTCATAAGCGATGTACTCCTGTGGACCCCCACATATGGATGTGCAAGAGTGGGACGAACAGCACGAACATACATACAGCAACTATGTGAGGACACAGGATGTAACCCTGAAGACCTGCTGGAGGCGATGAATGATAGGGAGAAATGGCGAAAGAGGGTCAAGGATATCCGCGCTGGCGGCGCGACATGATGATGATGATATATATATATATATATATATATATATATATAACATGCATTCACTGATCATGGGACAGATTTCATAAAACTAATAAATATTCACTTCCCCAAACACTACACCTTAGTCAAAATCTTCAACTAAATTTAAAAAAAAAATCAGCAACAGTTGCACAAAAGCATGATCCAAATTATAAAAAAAAAAAAAGTAGAAAACAACAACAACAAAACAGAAATTAACAACCAATTCAATTGTAGGGACAAATGAATATTCCCCCTACAAAAAAAACGCCAAAAAACCCTGGAATATAAGGCCACGATGACAAACCATTCAACGAAATACCACCTAGGCGCAACAGAGGGAACATTCAAACAAAGAACATACGCCTATAAACTCTCGTTCTCAAATGAGAAAAATACTTGAACAATGCAACTATCTCAGCATACATTTGGAAACAGAGTTACTAGAATATTACACCTTGCTTAACTTGGGAACATATAAAATCAGCCCAGTCTGCTTGGGCTGTAGAATACACAGACTGCTTCTCTGCAGAAGTACAAGGCTCCCCCTACGAGCATCCTGTATATGACACTAAACAATCCGATGGTGAGATTCCAGTAATGATGATGCTTTAGGAAAATGCGGAGTACCCCTTTCATTGCCATCACTTCCAGGTCCACTCTGACCCAGAGTGGTATCACCTGATAAGGTTCTCTCTATGGGTCAAATAGAACTTCATTGCGTACTTATGAAAAACTGAATTGTTCGAAATAGAACTGTTTTTACATTGAAACTGTACTTAGGCTAAACTGATTTTTTTGAA
This sequence comes from Sepioteuthis lessoniana, assembly GCA_963585895.1. Taxonomy (NCBI): domain Eukaryota; kingdom Metazoa; phylum Mollusca; class Cephalopoda; order Myopsida; family Loliginidae; genus Sepioteuthis; species Sepioteuthis lessoniana. Next base: position 12,403,087 of record OY757904.1, on the reverse strand, counting down.
ATTTAACTGTTTGACTAAACTGAATAGCTTAAAATAGAAATTAACCACATTATTTGTATTCTTTTGAAAAACTTCACTCTGCCCGGTGACTGCAAAATGCATTCAACCCACAGTTACAGACTGTACCACCTAATATATATATATATATATATATATATATATATATATATATATATATATATATATACCCACCGGGAGACCTTGGTTCAATCCCAGGTCGAGTCACACCAAAGACTCAAAAAATGGAACTTGATGCCTCCCTGCTTACAACTCAGCATTATAAGGTATGGATCAAGGGTAAAGTGGAGCAATCCAGAGAAAGGAGTAGCACCCTCCCCTACACCTCGGTGTAGGAGCTATCGGAAAGGAGCCTTCGGGTCACCCTTGACTATGGTCGCCAACTTTACTTATATATATATATATATATATATATATATATATTCGATTTTTCATCGGGTTAGACTTGACATGAAATCATATCATTATGAGAGCGAAGCACAAATTGTGTATGATGTGTGGCTGTTAGAAAACACTTTTAATCCCCTCTGTATTTCCCATTTTGGGGCACCGCAGACAGAAAGCCATAAACTGAACCCCGCTAAGGGGGAATTTTAAAAAAAAGTTTCCATGAATCAAACCTAATATTGCTTGCTCACCCAACCAGCAGAGATATGCCAGGTAAACCATACGTATTATTATATGTATGGAAAGATATCGATAGATGTATACAAAAATAAGATATTACAAAAATATTATTATACATTATCCTAAAGGTGTCTTTCATTTCATAAACCATAATGAATACTTTGCGATATTCGAAAAATAAAAGAATTGAATTATTTTTTAAAATATGATGCTGAGGAGAATAAGGAACATTTTTATTAACCCATACAGAAGAAGCTGCATATTTCTGTGTTGCTTAAACCATGAGGTGAAAGTTGATTTTAGAATCGCAATATAAGTAAATAATGTGAATGGTTTCCATTCGATAGACAGACTTTGCTCACAGTGTATACTCTGCAATACATTGATAACTGTGATTTATTAAAACTCGGGAAAAATCTTCGGAAATATTTCAACAGAAAACTAATTATCTCCTAATCGATTTCATATTTTTTGTAGCCGCTAAAAAAACAGTTGCTTGACAGATAGAAATCAAGCAAATCGATCGGATACAATCAAAATTGGAAATCAGATTTAGACCCGAATGTACGACATTTTTCTCCTATAAAAGAATTCATGTATCTCGAAAGACATGCATTAAGCTTCCACTGAAAAAAAAATATCTTAGTTAATTGAAAATCTGATTAGCAAACGCCTATGAATGTTATAGTTCCAATGGTTTCATAAATATTCAATATGCAAATGAAGAGAAAAAAGACCAAGAAAGAAAAAATAAATGCGAAAATTGATTTGCAAGAATAAGAATGGAATTTTATGTACTTATACGCCGAAAAATAGTAAAGTTATTGATATGAATAGGTCTGCAAAAGAATTTGAATGAGCTACTTGAGGTTTTATTTAATATAATTATGCTCTATACGTGTGTAAGACTTTATCGTCGTCTTCAGGCGAATAAAAATGTTTAGAGCAGCTTTTTTTCTGGCTTTAAGAGTGAATATCGTTTTGATAGGTTTGTGATTCTTTTTAATTCCAGGATTTGTGTCTGCGAATGTCCTATTGCTGTGGATCGTCCGTGAAAAACTTTGACCTTCGCAAATATCTGTCTACCTTGGAACACATCTTTAAAGATCCACTATTTTTTTAAAATCTTCATCAAAAACCAAAATAGCCAAATTATCTCAGACATTTATCATAAACCCACAGACACAATAATACCCCCATTTTAAAAGTTGTTACCACAAAAATTGCATAAAATCCATCCTTTATACATAAAACCTACATCATAGTCACTAACAAAATGCTCAGATATACGAGGATCATAAAATAAGTTTCCAGACTTTTTCGTATGGACACTTTTAATGATAGTTCACACATGAAATTCTAGTCTGATTTGAAGTAATCTCCTCCGGCTGCAATGCACTTGTTGTACCGTTCCAACAACTTCTGGAAGCCCCCATTGAAGTCCTCTTGTGTGAGCGTGTCAATGACCTTCGTCACAGCCTCTTCTCATCTCCTCAATTGTCTCATAACGACAGCTTCTGAGCCTAGGGAATAAGCAAAAGTCACTGGGAGAAAGCCCTGGATTATAGGGAGGCTGAGGAATTGTCTCGATGCCCATCTTGGTCAAATAGTCTGTGACAAGTATGGAGCTGTGGACTGGTGCATTGTCTTTGTGGAAATGCCACTGATACGATTTGAAGAGTGCTGGCCTCTTCCGACCGAATCTCTTCCTGAGCCTCCTTCAAACCTCAACAGAGTATTCCTTGTTGACTGTCTGTCCAGTGGGAACCCAGTGAATGTAGATCATGCCACTGCTGTAAAAAAAGGCATCATCAAAGGTTTGTGGGTGGATTTGCTCTGCCTGGCTTTCTTGGGTCTGAGAGAACCACCATGCTTCCACTGGGAACTCTGTCTCTTGGCCTCTGGGTCATAGTAGTGGATCCAGCTTTCATTGCATGGCATTTTTTCCAAGTTTAAAATATAATTTTATTGCATGTTGTTCTTCTAAAGTCCAGATGGCATTTTTGTAATTCACCATTGGTGACAATCAGACTTTAGTAGGGTGTATTCCAATTGCTGCTCTAGCTGTTCATTTTAACATGAAATCATAAAAATTGGTCAGTCATCTCATAAGATGTATAGCAATAGTATACTGAATATTCAAGAGACTACAACAATTTTAAATGCCTGTACAAAAAAAAAAAATTGGAAAATTATTTAATGTACCACGTATTTGTTTAGATGAAATATTCGTAACTTTCCACCAGGAGGGATATCTTGTGACACAAATAAATTAGGGAGTCGAAGTAGTAGAAAAATACAATTAAAAGAACTACGAGCACTGGAAAAACACCACAAAGAATCCTTAACATACGTCTCAACATACAACAAAAACAAAGCAGAACGACTCACAGAAAGATCAAAGAATCTCGAACAAAGAAAAACAATGATAGAATCAGAAACATATCTAACACAGCAAAAATCATTAAAAGCTAATAACAAAAAGAAAAAAAAACTTATAAGACACACTACGCTCATCAAAATTTGGAGGGTACACAAAGCACTGAATCTTAAAAAACAAAAATAAAGTATGTGGAGTATGTATTATAATTATTGAAGGATAATGCTATAGCTTCGAAAACCACAAAACATTATTAATAATAGGTTAAAATCTAAGCTGCCATTCAAAATACGTCCGCTACACGTGTAGCAGGCATATTTATAAGATGATAATAACAATGATACTGCTAATGCTATAAGTACCACGGCTACTACTAATAATAATCAACTTACAAAATTGAAATAATGTTGATCTGTTTATCTTAATATCTATATCATCTTCATCATAAAGTCACGCTGACAGAATATATTTCTCGCCAAACGTCCCAAGCAATCATCGCTCCAGCCAAGTCAACCAACCTACATCCAGGATTCGCATAGAGATGATATGACGTCTCGCTGGATGGGTAACACTGGTGAGTCCATGTGTAGGGGAGGTCTATCGAAAAAAATTGCTTATGAATATGTCCTTGGTTTACCAGCCGTCCTGTGTATGCCTAGTTCATTTTTTCTGGATTTTTTTCCCGATAGACCGTGCACATGTCGTTTAATTTTTTTTTTTTGAGTGTTGCTAGCAGGACATTCAAGGCAGCACGTAGAATTCTTGTGTAGTTCCCATCAAACGTTTTTTTTACCATGCATTTCGTCAACATTCTTTTGGTGTCTCTGTGCAGTTGGATGCACACCGCCACAGCTGTGACCAGTCAATAAAAGTAGAGATATTTCCTCATGTAAAACACATTAACTTTGTTTTATTTGCATTCCCGTTGAGGCCAATTGATCTTGCTGCTTGCTATAAACTGGTGTATTTGCAAGAAGCGCTCAATCATCACCGTGGTCGGCATATGTTATTATTTCAGTTGTATATCAACTACTGTTTGCTTTTTTAGTGTAAACCTATTTTCTTTTATTAGATGTGTCACCGTTCGATTATTACCAAATAAGTTGCTAATATATAACTTGTCAAAAACCCAACGTCAGTATTGATGAAATCGGTTCCTCCAACTGATGAGTGAAACATCACTTCTGTGTATTTGTTCAGCATTTTCATATCTGTAACTGTTTCTTTAAGCAGACCATGAGGTTGTAATGTTTCTTCAAACTTCCCTCTTTGCATGGTATCAAATGTCTTTGAAAAGGCTATGAATAGTATCGCTGCCTCAAGATCTTTTGAACGTACTCCTTCGATGATACGAAGGATATTCAGAATCTTTTAAGTTCTGAATCGATTATTTCAGGATTGATACGTTTGCGTCGTCAATTTCTTCCTCCGTAAACTGTCCTAGTTGGAAGTCTTTTAGGATAATAATAATTTTGGATCGGTTATTCAGTAACTTCAAGAGGATTTCCTTGTATATTTTGAGTTCAAATCCTGGACGAGACTGATTGCATTTCACATACCACAAATACCCTTGGAAAAGGTATGAATCCAATTATTCTCCTTCCAGCTATGGGTAAATAGTAGGGCAGACTGGGTTCTTCAGCCTTGGTTAGGCAACTAGTCTAGGAGAAGGAAAATCTGAATTCAAACCTGTTAAACTCTGCTTAGAAATTGACTTGTGTTATCCTTCTTGAGCGGATGGGTTGGGTAAATATGGATACGTTTGCCTAGCTGACTTAACAAACCTTAGCAGCTAAAGCAGTAAGAGTTTTACGTAAAATTTTGATAATGATTCTGAGGACAGATTCCTTGAATAAAAAAGAGGATGCTGCTTCTTGCCATTTCTCTGTCGCATTTTGTTTATAGATAGTATTCCATATTTTAGGAAGTTGGCTTTAAATTTCATTGTCTTTCAAAATTTAGAATTTACTTTTCGAGGCCTGTAGCTTTTCTGGGTTTTTTTTCGGTCATATTCTTCCTCCATAAACTGTCCGAGTATGAAGTCTCGTTTGAGAATAATAATTTTTGATAGGTTAGTCAGTAACTTCAGGAAGATTTCCTTGTATATTCTTAAAAAATTCTTTCAATTTCTATAGTTTTTCTTCTCCACAGGCTGCATTAATATTTTTCTTAAGGTGCTATTCCTCCCAGCAACTTCATTTTCTGTCTGACATACAAATTCTCATTGTTTGTCTTCTGTGTTTCTGATTTTATTGATTTCGCAGTATATGTATACTAGAAATGTTTGGTATCTGTTAGGTCTTTCTGGGTTTTCTTAAGTTGCTGGGTATAGGAATTTGTCAACTTTATTTTATCAAGTTCGGATCCTTTTTTTCAAGTTATATTGGTTTTCTTTCATTGCTATTGACTTCCATGGAATTCTACGACTACGATATATATATATATATATATATATATATGTGTGTGTGTGTGTGTGTGTGTGTGTGTGTGTGTGGTGTGTAAATTTGGAGCCCTAGAAATCTGTAAGTTTCAATTTCATATGATGTCCACACTCATATTTTATATTTTGTTATTGTGTGCCCCACATAAAACCCATTAAAGCGGACTTCTGCTGTTCAAGTTTTGTCAATTTTCTAGGCTATATATATATATATATATATGTGTGTGTGTGTGTGTGTGTGTGTGTGTGTGTGTGTGTGTATTCGTGTATATTAAATACGTTTACATAAGCTCACTGTTTAATTAAATTTGTACGTATTGAGGTTGTGCTAAGGGATTTTATATATTATCAAGTCCATCCATTAAAGATGGAGGGTTACAAAGTCCAAGGGCTCTCAGGTAAAATTATTCCATTTTAAAATGTTCTTTGTTAGTTCTTATGTCACGATCTCTGTTATTGGCTGCTGTAAATTGCCTTTTTATAGCACAATTTAATGGATTCCTCGACTCCTTCTATCGATGCATCTATACAATTCTCAATCCTATCGAGAAAACTCCTTCCTTCTTTTCTCGACACATAAAAATCCTTTATGTCATCTCCTGGGTTTTGTCATTGTGGAACGTCATCAATTTCCTTACCTTCCTTTGTTAATTTAAAGATTAAGACACGCAATCTTATAAATGATTGCGCTGGTTTTTATTCATTTGACGATATTTTGTTTGGTGTTTAGTAGTTTCCTTTTTATTCTGATGCTGTTTTTCTTTCTTTATTATATTTTTCATTTCTACTTGTTTGGTGTTGTCCACTTCCAATGAGTTCAAGTAATTGCACACTTCCGATTCTCCAAGAGTTTTGGTGTTTTGGTCGTTCTGTTCCTACCGTCGTTTCTCTTTGACTACTTTTCATTATAAGCAGAGGTCATTTTTCTATAGCAAATTCAATTCTTATATCCTGGCTGTATATTTCAATTGTTAGTATCAGGGTATTAATTTTGTTAAATATCTTGATACCATCCAGATACATGGGAATGGTTACCATTTTACACCTTGCGTTTTTATCCACACCAGGATTATCAGGTGTTTTTTCTCTGGAGTCTGATTGGTTTGGTTTGGTTTCTTTGTTTAATGGCATAAGAACTCTTTTTAGGTTATTTAATGCCAAAGCCATTCTCCTAAAAGAACAGTAGTAGTACTATTTAACCCATAGCTGGGAGAATAGAGGGGGTTCATACTTTACCAAAGGGTATTTGTCCGAAAGTGAACGTAATGGCGCGACTGGAGTACGAACTTGCGTATTACGATTCTGCAGTCCATCGTTTTAACCATTACACCACGAGGACACCCCCTCTGGAGTCTGAGTGACAGCGAGTCTTCTCCAGGTTTCTTAGTGATACACAAATCAGTGCTGATATCTGGATGGTCTTCATTTGTCCTCTGATGTCCAGTTTATTTCTGAAACATTTTAGAGTTATTATCAACATTACCTTCATGTTCCGCAATTTTCTTCAGTTCTCTTGCAAATTTCAAGTGTTTATATTTTTACTTTCTTTGATTTTCACTCTATGATTCGCCGGAACAGCACAATTCACGAGAGGACAAATTATTATTATTATCATTATAATTATTATATTTACCCAACCTCTCCGCTTGGGCAGGATATGACACACGGTCAATTTTTTTATGCGGAGTTTAACAAGTTTGAATTCAGAGTTTTCTTTTTCCTAGACTAGTTGCCTCATCAAAGCTGAAGAACCTAGTCTGCCCTACTATTTTACCCATAGCTGGAGGAAGAATAATTGGATTCATACCTTTCCCAAGGATATTAGTGCTATGTGAAATGCAGTCAGTCACGTCCAGGGTTTGAACTCGTATCGCCGTGTTCATTTCCGACGACGATAACAATTACACCACGGGCATTATTATTATTATTATTTATCAAGTTTTTCACATCAGTATTAGCGAATGCTTTTTCACTGGAGTTTGGGTGACAGCAAGTCTCCTCAAGCCTCCAGGACTCGTCTAAGGAATCTAGTCATTCTCAGTAATGCTGTAGTTTGGATGGTCTCCACTCCTCCTCTGACTTCCAAGTCCTCCAGGCCTTTTAATAATCCTTTACTTATTGTGCGAATCACAATTGATACAATCGTTACTTTCATGTTCCACAGCTTTTCAATTCTCTATCAAGGCCGAGGTACATATCCTTCTTTTCACATTCATTCAGATTTATTCTGTGGTCCGCCGGGATAGCAAAGTTGACAATTTTGCATATTCTCTTTTTTTTGTTGATTATTATTAGGCCTGGTCTTTTGGTCGGGATTAGGTGATCCATTTGTATGTTAAAGTCCCATTGGAGTTCATGTGTGTCATTTTCTAGGACAGGCACTGGGTTGTGCATATACCATTTGTTAGTGTGGTCAAATTTAAATTTCTTGCACATTTCCCAATGGATCACCTTCCCACCCAGTCGTGTCTCGTCTAATACTCCTGCGCTAATTTGCGGCATTTGCTTATTATGTGATTAATCGTCTGTCACCGCCTAGCCTACATTTGCTATTTTGTGACGTCTTATGTATTTTCGCTTTGATATGATAGGTTCTAATGGCATTGTTCTGTGCAGCTATTAGGATATATTCTGTTTCTCTTTTAAGGTTTCCTTTTCTTAGCCAGGTCCAGGTTTTCTGGTGTGAGATGTTGAATATTAGTCGTTTAAAGCGGCCATAGAGTTGTTTTTTTCTTATTTGTTTCCTAGTTGTATCATTATTATTAGTTACACCCTTGAGACTTTTTTCCAACAAGCTTTAATGGATGGTTTCCACTGGAGTCTGAGTGATGGCAAGTTTCATCATGTCTCCAAGACTCTTCTTCATATTCCGGCCGATCTCAACAATGCCATAGTTTGGATAGTTTCCACTATTTCCTAGTATTCCAGTCCCAGCACCAGTCATTTGTTGACTGTACTGAGCGCCAAAGGTACAATTGGTTTCACCGATACTTTCATGTTGCATAGTTTTCTCAGTCCTCTAGCAAGGACTAAGTACTTTTCGTTTTCCTTCAGTTTTATCTGTAGTTAGCAGGAATGGCAAATTTCACTATTTGGCAGGTTCTTCTTTCTTTCTTTTTTTTTTTTTGTTTATTATCACTAGGCCTAGTCATCTTGCTGAGATTAGATGAATCGTTTATAACCCCAAATTCCAGTTGTGCTGCTATCAGACGATATTCAGTTCTCTCTTAGGCTTCTCTTTCCGTCGAAATTTTCTTTTGTGAAATTTCGCGATATTTTCGCTTGAAATATCAATACACTTGTTTTTCTTCCCATTTTTTTATTTTCTGGTTATTTTTCTTCTTTTTATACTTGTGTTATCACGAGTTACAGTTCAATTTAATCAGTCTTCCTCCATTATTTTTATATAATCCTCAAGTGGCTTTATCGATGCATCAGCGCTGTCTTTAATGCTAGCAAGTCATGTCCTTCTGCTTTTCTCGACACAGACGGTTTCTCTGCCTCAACTCTGAGATGTGAGATCTTGTGTATCGTCATTAGTTTTCTCATTTCCTAGTACATTTTTTGAAGTTTTTTTTTTGTCTGCTTAAAGAATGGTCCAGAGTAACGTACAAGGGGTACAGCCCAGGTATTTATCCCATCGATGAGATTTCTGCTAGGAATTTTGTTTTCGCGTTGTTTTCTCGTTCTCCTAAGCAATTTCCTAATTTTCTTTCGTTAATGACCGCTCGTTTGATGGTATCCAATTCCAATATTCGCATGTATTTGTAAGTTTCCTTTGCTCCAACCGTTCAGAATTTTTCTTGATTTGGTAGTTTTATTCCTTCCGTCATTTGACATTTTCCACTCTTCCTTAAGAGCATGACACATTTTTCTATTCCAAATCCCCCCCTACATCTTGACTGTATATCTTTACTACGTGTTTTAGGGTAGCCAATTGGTTTTCGTTTTTTTTTCATTTTTGGCAAACAATTTGATCTCATCCATGTTAATTAGGTGGTTGATCTTTTCTTTGAATTTGTATAGTTTGTATCCGCCAATGCATTTGCTGAGTAAATGTATGGCATCATAGCTAATACAAATAATAATTGTAATATCATATCCCCTTGGAATATCACTCCTTGGATTTTACTTTTGCTGTCACTTCGACTCAAAGTTTTTCATCGTATTTTCGATAATCTTATGACTTTGCCTGAAAATTTCTACATTTTGAGACAGTTTATTATCTAACTTTGCAGAACCATATCCTATGTTGTCAATACCAGCAATAAACTTTTTCGTTTCGTTTTGTTCTCCTTGAGGAAGTTTTGTTCCATGTATAGTAGCTTTCCTCTTTTTTCTGTTCCCTCGATGCATCCTTTCTATTCTTGCAGAAACAGTCACCGGCTGGTTAGAGAATAGTAAATCGCCTAGTTAATTTGTGTCGTTAGTATTTTCCACATACTCGGTAGGCATATTATGGACATATAGCTGTTGGGGGCTGTTAGTTTTTGGCGAATTTTTTTGGTATCAAGGTGTTCTTTTCCAATCTGCTTCATTCAAGCATGTCTGTTTCTTTAAAAATCAATTCATTTCATTCATTCTGTATTTGCTAATAGTCTTTTGATTTTTTCTGGGTTTACTCAAATACTTAGGACTTTTCCATATATTATAGCTTATTTTAACTATACTGTTGTCTGGATGTTGTCGATTTTTCCCTTGCTTTCCAATTACTCCATTTTTGCCAGTTCTTTTGGAGCCTGTTCCAAGCGCAGAAATCACAGTTTGTATCAACGTCTCTCTCATGCTATGCTTATATGTGCTTATATTTTAGATTCTTTTATAGTCACAGTGTGGTCCATTGGAACGGCAAAATCTACAAGATGTCATTTTTTTTTCGTTAATCAACATTGTGCCTGGTCTTCTTGTTGGGATTGGGTGATCCATTTCTATCTGAAAGTTCAATTGATTTTCATACATCTAATTCGCTTGAATGGACTCTAGTTTGTGCTGGCTCAGTCGGCTTGGGCTGTAGAATACACCCACTGCATTTCCGTAGAGGGTTAAGACCCCCAAATGAATGTCCTTGATATGATACTTAGGAATCTGCTGGTGACACTCCAGTAATGCTTTGAGCGTTAAAGAATGTGGATTACCTTTTTACTGTCATTGCTCCCAGGTCCACTCAGGCCCAGAGTGGTAGCACATTATAGGGTCAACTCAATGGGTCAAATAGTACTAAATTTTGCGTTTATGCCAAACTGAATTGTCTGAAATAGAACTATTCTTAAATTTAACCGCCTGTAAATAAATGACAGATGCTTAATTGAATGGTTAGCGGTATATAGCAATACTTGGAACCCTTTTAAGTTTGTTGACTGAATTGAATAATTAGAAATAGAACTGTTTTGGACATTTAAACTATGTACTTATACTAAACTGAATTGTTTGAAATAGAACTGCATATATATATATAAAAAAAGGATTTGTCATAAAATAACCTAAAATGGTTAATATGCAATAAAACCAAACCGAACTCAACAAAATCTGTTTTTTGCATGTATCATTTGATAGTTTTGTTAAATTTTATTGTTTTGCGCAGTTCCTAGCACATCAATTTTTCTCTTGTTATTTCCTTGTCTTGTGTTCTTTTTTGTGCTTTATTTTCTGTATTCGCTTATTTTGAGATAAACCGTTTCATCTATGTATCCTCGTTATGAACACTTTCTATTCTGTCACGTATGCCAATTTTTGCTTTTTATAATTAGTCATTTTAAAATTTTGGGTAGCAGTTAAATAGATTCAGGTTCCTTCTTGAGTCTTTCTGTTCTTAGCAGCGTTAAGCTTTTCCAGCATAAATTTATGATAGTTTGTCACTTGTGTTACAACCAAACGGGCAACATCACCACACTAGACGGAGCCTCTCTGAAAGTAGTTGACAAATTCACCTACCTAGGAAGTAACGTCTCATCAACCGAAAACGACATCGACACACGACTGATTAAAGCATGGACGGCTATCGATAGGCTCTCGATCATATGGAAATCAGACCTGACCGATAAAATGAAACGCAGTATCTTCCAGGCAGCGGTTGTGTCGATACTGCTATATGGATGCACTACATGGACACTTACTAAACGGCTGGAGAAGAAACTAGACGGCAACTACACAAGAATGTTGAGGGCAATATTGAACAAGTCCTGGCGACAACACCCCATGAGACACCAAGTATACGGCCACTTGCCTCCCATCACGAAAACTATACAAGCTAGATGAACCAGACACGCAGGACACTGCTGGAGAAGCAAGGACGAGCTCGTAAGTGATGTACCCCTATGGACCCCCACATATAGCCAAGCAAAAGCAGGACGACCAGCTCGAACTTACATACAGCAGCTATGTGAAGACACAGGATGTAACCCTGAAGACCTGCCGGAGGCGAGGAATGATGGGGAGAAGTTACGAGAGAGGGTCCGGGATATCCGTGCTGGCGGCATGACATGATGATGATGATGATATCCATAGAGTTGTCTCTTCTCATTTACCTTTTCTAGTTTTAGTTGTTTTTCTATTTTTCCTTTTGTTGACATTGCTGTTAGAGATTGTTGCAATTAGTCATCCTCTGCTCTATTTAATGGACTTCTAGAGTCGCTGTATAGATATATTTCCAAATAAGTGTAATTTTCTCTCTCCTTAGAGGTCTGATTTTTTTCTTAATCGGTACTTCTATAACTTCCGTTGTTTTTCTTTCTAATTATCACCAACATGGCACATTTCAAAATGTAAAATTTCATTTCGAAAACTTTCGTTGTAGCTTCTATTGTTTATTTATTATTTCCGTCTCTTTGGCCATCTTCCTATTTCTTATTATCTTCTCACATCAAATATTTGTAAAATAAATGCGTAAAAGATATACAATATTAATCCATCATAAGTATATTATGTACAGATTAAGTAAAAGTTGTTGGTGACCGTAGTCGAGGGTGACCCAAAGGCTAACTTTTTGATAGCTTCTACACCAAGGTGTAAGGGAGGGTGCTACTCCTTTCCCTGGATTGCTCCACTTTACCTTGATCCTTACCTTATAATGCTGAGTGTTAAGCAAGGTAGCATCAAGTACCATTTCTTGAGTCTTTGTTATGACCCGACCTGGGATTGAGCTCAGGTTTCCCGGGTCGTTGGCGAACACTCTAACCATTAGACCAGTGTCCGGTATATATATATTAAATAGATATTAATTCATATTTACTAATTAATCAGATAGTTCCAAAAAACCCTTTTGATTATTTTTTATTATCATTTCTGATATCATCAAATTCACCATGAAAGTTTTGACTCTGTTGCTGCTTTTAATTTCATAGGGCCAATTGCTCAAAAATTATTTCAACTGTATTTGTTAAAAGATCCAATTGATTAAAAGACTTAGTTTGTGAAATCTGCCAAAACAGTAAGGTTCGGGTTAGAGTTGAGATGCAAACAATCTATCAAACATAATCAGAAACACCATAATTTATTTTAAAAGATATGCATGATATTGCGTAAAAAATTTAACATATATATGGGAGTATAATTATGCAATCTCCCATTATTAGAAATAAAGCATTGCAGTTATCTGTCATGTGTATTAATACAGTATGTAAGCCATGAAAATCGGCATTCATAATATAGTCTTTTTTTTTTGAGTTCTTGCCCCATAAAGAAAACTACGACTCTCAAACTCATAGACAGAGAGGCAGATCAGCATACACACACACACTCACCCTCACACATATATATATATATATATATATATATATATATATATATATATATATATATATATATATATATATATATATATATATATATATATATATATATATTTCTTTAAGAAAAAACAACGAAACCAATCACAAAGGATTATAAATTTATTTCCATCCTGTTACGCATTTTTGAAATTTCCAAAAACACGAAAAAAAAATTAACAGGAATTCTTCAGATCTTTTTGATAAAAAAAACTAGAATAGACACATAAGAGTGGGAGGGGATAGAAGAGTGCGAGGGGATAGAAGAGGGGTGAAGAGTTACCTCTTCATTAAGCCCACGTCCGTTTTAAATTTAAATTTCGGTTAGCAATGTAGTAAATTTATTTTTTTTTTAAATTTTAAAATTAATATTTTTTAAAAATTTACATTTAGACTTAAATTACAGATATTTTTAATTAGATTTAAACTTTAATTAATAATCTCACGTAAAGATGCAGTAATAGATATAATAAAACAAAAACAAATATTTAATTTACTTAAATATTTTAAAATTTCAAAATATTTAGAAAGCATTAATCAGTTCCATTTTTTATGCGTAGTACATATGTATTATATGTTTTTTCACAATTTTCTATCCAACAATTTATTTTATTTATTCTCAAAATTAACTCTAATTCTCAAAAATAACTTTATGCTTTTTTTTTTAAAAAACTTTATTTGTTTAATTATTTATAGTTTAAATTTGGCCCTATGTCTACACCTAGCTATTAGTTCATTTCTCTTATTTAATATTTTTTTTGGCTCAGGAAAAAGCAAAACCTCAAATCCCAAAATACTCCTCCAAATAATAGACTCGTTTGAAACGGACTTATTTAAATTAATTAAAATGGTTAAATTTAAGGAGGTATATAATAATTTTCAAATGAAATCAAGCAAAGATATAAAGGAAGTAAAATCGTCTAATTATATATGGGTAAGGTCAGATAAATCAAAAAAATATATATAAAATCAAACCCTCTAAATATCAAGAAATTTTAAAGAGCAAAATTACAAATAATTATAAAATAGACTATCATAATACTATTGAACAAATAGATAAGGATACTTCTAATTTTGCTAGTAGATTGCAAATTGAGGATAGGTTAGGAAAATTTAAAAAGAAAGAAGCTTACATTCTATTTAAGGATCATAAACCAAATTTTGAAAATTAATTGCCAACCAGACTATCCCCTCCCACTCATCTATCCCCTCCCACTCTTCTATCCCCTCACACTCTTATGTGTCTATTCTAGTTTTTTTATCAAAAAGATCTGAAGAAGTCCTGTTAATTTTTTTCGTGTTTTTGGAAATTTCAAAAATGTGTTAAAGGATGGAAATAAATTTATAATCCTTTGTGATTGGTTTCGTTGTTTTTTCTTAAAGAAATTATTGCTCTGTATTATTGCTACATTGAACTCTTTACCAGGAAAATTTAAATATTCATTCATGAATAATTTCTTGTCCTGATGGAATTACTCCCAACTCCGGTTTAACTGGACTAAGAATACTATATATATATATATATATATATATATATATATATATATATATATATATATATATATATATATATATATGATTTTTTTTAAGTTGATCTAAAGAAGACTATTTAATTTTTAGTCCTTCGATTAATGCCAACGCTTTTTAAAAGAATGGAAATAAATGTCTTTCCAAAATGTGACATTTAGTTTTTTTTTTATTTTGAAAAAAATATTTGCTTTGTATATTCTATATGCCTTCAGCTCTTGAACGGGACTATTTTACTTTGATATTCTATATTTAGATATTCAAATTGTCCTACTTGGAATTGTTCCCAACACTGGATTAATTGGAATGATTATTGACTTATATATATATATATATATATATATATATATATATATATATATATATATATATATATATATCATCTTGTAATGCCACCAGCACGGATATCCTTGACCCTCTCTTGCCACTCCTCTCTATTGTTCATGGCTTCTGGCTGGTCCTCAGGGCTACATCCCCTATCCTCACAGAGCTCTTTTAAGTAGGTTCGACCTGATCTCACTACTTTTGATTGGCCATGTGAGGGGGTCCATTTGGAGAACATCACTTATGAGCTCGTCCCCGCTTCTCCAGCAGTTTGTTTCATGTCCGGTTCGTCTAACTTTCATAGTTTCCGTGGTATATATATATATATATATATATATATATATATATATATATATATATATATATATATATATATATACACATATATATATATATATTAGTTTTTATATACGTTGAGTTGTAGGGATGCTTATCTGCAACCACTGGTTTCATGTCATTTTTTATAATATATATATATATATATATATATATATATATATGTTTGTATGTATGTATGTATGTATGTATGTATGTATGTATGTGCGTGTGTGTGTGTATGTGTGTATAAATCAGATACCTTTTAAATGTTAATGTTTCCTGCTTTTTGTCATCATAGTACATGCCATATCAATTTATTAATCATATTCCTTAAGGCTCTTTATTTTATTCTTTTCCAAAAATCATCATATCTCTCCTAATTATTTTCTCTTTATTTTTTATTCAAATTCTTACTTTTCGCTTTTATTTGATTCTTTTGATTCAATGCGTTTTCCTTTCTTTTTTTTTTTTTCTAACACCTTTTCTCTTTTTCTATTCTTGTTTTAGGTGACATAAATCCCCATTCACCTGCAAGATGTTTTTTCCCCTTCCAACCTTTACCTCTGATTAGAAGATGAAACAGAATATCTTTTCTATCTTGATTATCTTCTGAACATGTGCTCATGCTTATCTCCTTACCAGTTAAACATTACTTACACCTGCACATGAGACAAGGCAATTTCTCGTTGCTTTGTCGGGATATTTTTCGAGAAACTTTCTTTATGATAAATCACCTTTAATGAATAATTGAGATGAAACAGCTGATGCATTGGAAATTAGAAAAATAAATAATAGGTAAATATAACACAAAAATCAATTTTAGGATCGGGAAGTATATTGACTTAATTTTAATTTTTATATCCTTGTTTCACGGACGTACATGAGAAATGCACAGAAATTGATGCATCAATGTTGATGATTGCAATTTAGATGTCGAAACTACTGTAAATTAAACTTGTACATGACCATATCTCTTCTACAAATAGATCCCAATATAGTGTGAAGAATTAGTTTCCTCTTGCATATAGTATTTTATTTGTTAGAGCTCATTGACAAGGTTGATAACGTAGCAGGTGGAATCGTCAGTAGCTTTCATAGGAAATTATTGGAACATGTACTAGGTAGTATGTACAATCCTTTTCAAAGATGGTTAATTTCAATATGCAATAGCACTGGATAATAGTGTTTTTATTTATTAGTATTAGGTGCTTGTCAATTAAGGAAAATTAAAACCAATAAACGAAATAAATGATGAGAAACTTCTTATTAATAACCTACCCGTAGGCCCAGCTCGACACCTTCAGACTCATAGTTCTTCGTGGAACTGAATGCCTCATTGTTTGGTCAACATCTATCTAATGCTAATATGAAGGTTATAGTGCACAGCTTGCTCAAAATTATATTGAACACTTTCTTCAAAAACAAAATGAACTGTTAAATAACTATGGAAAAAAAGTTCGATACTAAGTAGCGATTCTGATGACTGATCCTCGAGTAGTTTTAAAGATGAATTAATTGAAATAAATTTAACGAATAAGATGTATGAAATTTAATATTCTAAGTCTAAAAAATTTCCAAATAGATCCATTAACATATACTGTCTCATCTCTCTCTCTCTCTCTCTATCTATCTATCTATCTTTCACGTTTGAATAGTAGTACTGATTTGATGAAAAGACATCGAGATAAAAAGGACACTTGACACTTTGTGCGACGATCAGAAGCTAGAGAAGGTGAAAATAGATATGTATAAATCATAAAATAAACAATAAAATCAAAAGAGCATACACATTGTAAAAAGCACTAGATATTTAGAAATATAAAGACATCACTGGAATCTTATTTTTTTAAAAAATCGTTTCTCAGAGAAGATTCACAAAAAAGCCAAGTTGTTTATAATTGATATATAACACTGATTTTCTTGCTTCGGGAAATCTTGACTTTCTCATTTGTTTCTAAACTCTAAACTTCACACACACACACACACGCACGCATATATATATATATATATATATATATATATATATATATATATATATATATATATATATATAGTTTTGTATATTGATAAATGAGTAGTGTTTTTTTAGCAGTGATAGTATATATATATATATTTCTCTTATAGTCCTTCAATAAATGAGTCAGCAGTTAGGCTCATTGTTTAACAGTAAGATCTTTATCTAGAAAATCAACCGTGATGTGTCCTTTTATATCCTAGAAGGCAACATCATCTTTATTGACCACTGAGCCCGGAACATTTTCTTTACCACTGAGTTAGTATTTTATCTCTCCAGGAACTGTCTTTTCAACTGCCCACCCCCGTGTTGTATTTTTATGTTTAGTCCATTTGTAAAGATATTACAGACTAAAACATGATTTTAAGTATAAATGGCACTCTCTTCTGTAATTTTTTTGAGGTTTCACTCCTCAACCACCAAAAAGTTGATCTCAAACTGACTCAACCTAAGACCCCACACATTTTCAGCTATTTTGAATAGCCTCAAAACACAAATTTTTGTGATGTCACAATTTTTTTGCAATAAACAAATTCCAATCGGTGCAGTGTTTATATTTAAGGAATAAAATTCTGAAAGAAGAAAGTTACCGTTTTTAAAAAATAATATTTTGTTTTTTAGACATATAGAAAAATCTTTGATGAATGATTATTTTATGTCTTTTCTTTTTCCATATACATGTTCCATTCCAAAATATTTTTATGAATCAAAGAATAATCATGAAAATACTACACTGATAGAGGATATGGTAGACCGAATTGTTGGTATATATAAAATACATTATAAAAAGATAGTTTTAATTTTTACAAACCATATGATGAAAACTCTTTATATATATATATATATATATATATATATATATATATATATATATATATATATATATATATGTGTGTGTGTGTGTGTGTGTGTGTGTGTGTGTGTTGGGGCGAGTTGTGTGTTTGTGTGCGCTACAAGTATATAATTTTGCATTTGTATTGATAGTTTTCTTGAAAATTAAAATTAATGGTGTTTTGAAATGTTTGCAATATTATAATAGTGTGTGTGTACATTTTTTTTTCAATTTTAGATTTAAATAAATGAAATAATTATGAAGACATTTCCTGATGTGAAAATCGTTTTAAAAGTAAAATTTTTAAAAATTGAGTACAAGATATAAGACTTTTCATTTTTTTTGATTATTCGTAAAAAGTTTCAACACCCTAGCAATGTCCTTGTTTTTACTGTTTCAAGAATTTCAGAATGTGCTGGAAAGTTTTCGTTGTTTTTTTATGTTTTTTTGTCACCTGAAGAATATCATTCTGAAAATATTTATATTAATAACTTTTATTGTTTCAATTAATGCATTTTATATCCTCCGGAAATCTAAAGGTGGATGGATATTCATTGTAAAATGAAATAAGAATAAAGCATTTTAAAACATTTATGAAATACAAAAAGGAAAAGATAAAATGAGATTCACTGAAGAAAAGGTCATTTGAATAGACGAAATATTTACAATAGTGTAAAATTGGAAATATCCGAGGTAAAAAAATACACAATAATCAATATTGCAAATATTATTTAAGTATATAAAATATATATTAATCTATATTGCAAAATTTGAAATCCATGAGAAAATTCTATTTTACGTTACAAATATAAACCTATGTATTTCTCTTGTATTAAAATGCATGAAAAAATGATTGTTTTCAATTTGACTTATTTCTAATAATGAGGAAATATATTTTGGAATTAAGCTAATTTATTATTTGACTTATATTTTAAGAATATTCCGAAATAATTACAGCACAAAAAATTCATTAAGGTTGAATCAAAATCCGAGATATTTAAAAATACATTATTAAAAAGTGGCAGAAAAATTCATTTAATTTTCTTTGTGAAAATCCCGAAATAACGACGTTCTAATTTCTAATATTCTTTTTTTGGAGATAATGGATTTCCTCTTCCTTACCATGATATCCATGACAAAAGATTTCTGAGGAGCCGTTAGCAGAAGAAAATGTGAAAATTGAATTAACATTAAAAAATCATTCTCTTTTTACATGGACCTGGGAATCAAAATAATGAAAGAAAATCATGCGTCATTTGATTAATTTTAATTTTCAGCTTGCAACGCGTTTTATTAATTTATATGGAAAAATGCAAAATGCAAATGTAGAATTTAAATTAATCCAAATTAGTTGAAGACACATATACCTTCACATTTATAGTATTTTCTTTATTTCCCAACTATTTTAATATCTGCATCAATATGTTCAAATACAATTCAATTGGCAAATAGATACGACTTCATCTATCAACCAATCTGTCTTTCTATCTATCTTTCTTTCTTCTAACATTATAAAAGTAGATATACTAATAAGAAAATATTTTGAAAAAGATTTTCTAGGTTTTACTGCAAGCACGAGGATAAAACCAAAAATATATTATAAGTCTGTTATTTGAAGATTCATGAGATGTCAAATGTCATTGAACGGGAGTGACTGATAATTGTGTCATCATCATCATCATTATCATCAGGTCGCACTGGTAGCACGGATATCCCAGACTCTCTCTCGCCACTCCTCCCTATCGTTAATCGCCCCAGGTAGGTCTTCAGGACAACATCCTGTATCCTCACATAGCTGCTGAATGTATGTTCGTGCTGGTCGTCCTGCTTTTGCACGGCCATGTGTGGGGGTCCATAAGAGTACATCTCTTATGAGTTCGTCCCAGCTTCTCCAGCAGTGTCCTGCATGTCTGGTTCGTCTAACTTGAATAGTTTTCGTGATAGGAGGCAGGTGGCCGTACAGTTTGTGTCTTGTGGGGTGTTGCTGCCAGGACTTGTTCAAGATTGCACGCAGCATTCTTGTGTAATTGCCGTCTAGCCTCTTCTCAAGCCGTTTTGTTAGCTTCCATGTAGTGCACCCATATAGCGGTATCGATGTGACCACTGCCTGGAAGAAACTGCGTTTCATTTTATCGGTTATGTCTGATTACCATATAATCGATAGCCTATTGATAGCTGTCCATGCTTTCGTTAACCTCGTGTCGATGTCCTTTTCGGTTGATTCGACGCTGCTTCCTAGGTAAGTGAATTTGTCTACTAGTTTAAGAGGGGTTCCGTCTAGAGTGGAGATGTCCCCCGTTTGATTATAGCTCATATATTCCGTTTTGTGTGCATTAACATAGAGGCCTATGCCTGCGGCTGCTCGTTCCAAACTAAGCAGTAGTGTTTCGGCTTGGTCGGGTGTATTTGCCAGTATCGCTATGTCATCGTCGTAGTCGGCATCGGTAATTGTTTTTGCTGGGTACCTTCTGCTTCTTTTCTTCATCAGCTCGAAGCCATTCTCTCTGATTTTGTCAATCGATGTTCTAAGTACGTAGTCTAGACAAATGATAAAGAGGTACGGAGCCAGCGTGTCTCCTTGTAGTACTCCTGCTACAATCCCGAAGTATTCCGTGTCTCCATCTGATGATCGTACTTTTACTTTGGTGTTTCAATCGAGAATCGTTATTTCTGCTACTGTTTCTTTAGGTATGCTGTACGCTAGCAGGATTTGTTCCATCTTTCCTCTGTGAATGGAATCAAATGCCTTGGTAAAGTCGACAAATATTAATGTCGCTTGTAGTTTTTTTTTTCTTTTTTTAAACGATAATTGTGTAAGTAAATAAAACTTCAAGTGAAATAATTTTCATGTGCACAATTATGTAGCGTTGTAACACGCTTTAAGAGGTTGTAAGGAACCTTTAAACTATGGCACCTCGAAGAAGGTTGTAACGGTACAGCTTGTCTCTGTACCAATTCAAAAGTTGTGATGTTACCTGACAATGATAAAATGAGTGTCGGACGTGACACGACTCTGCTGATTCTGTATTATACGAAAATATGCGTACTGGACCATTTTGTAATAGTCAACCGAAAAGAGATATAGAGAGAATACGCCAGTTAGAAGATAGACCCAAAGTTGAATTGTGGAAGACGAAGGAGAGGTCAACAGACGACTTTCTTATCATCTTTCTGCTTGCCGGCCGTTTTGTGCATGCATGGCATTTGCGGTCGTTCGCACCCTTGTCCTCTTTAAGTATTCATCGTCAAAACCCCTATATCTTCTGTCGTGTGTCTATTGGGGGTCCCGATGGGAGCTCTTTCTGCCGAGACCTCTCCCATATCTCTGCAGCGACGTCTTCGAATCCGTATCTTATATACACATCCTTGACTAATGAATGACGCAGTATTTTAATGACACATTAGAGCTAAGTCCCTATCATCAGCAGATTGTACATAATTGCTTATGTCAGAATATCAAATATCAGTTGGTTCAAAACAAACTGTTCATCTTTAGATTGCTTGACATCCCCAATCAAAACAAAATGCCCACTCCAGCCCAAAATGCCCACTCCAAGATCACGAATGAAATCTTGCAAATATAAATTCCTAGTTAAACTAATGAAAGAGTTTTATTCTAAAATAATTAACTGAAATCCCTATCTATTTTACAATTATAATACAATTATAATAGAATATATATATATATATATATATATATAAGTTTTGTCCATTATCATTATCACCCATGCATATTAAGAATAACTATTAGCCGGTGAACGTAGTCTTAACTTGTGTACCATTTGTGTGCCTCATACTAACAAGTCTTTGATTTGAGTCGATCCGACAGAATGTCTAAGTCATTCCATGATTTGTTTCCAGAAATGCGTTACGCAGATTATGTTGACTTTGTAGAACACAATGAAGATGACACTCTGCATATAATAGTGGAATCATCTGCAGCTGACACTTCAACTTATATATATATATATATATATATATATATATATAGATAGATAGATAGATAGATAGATAGATATACCTTTCGACAAGTGTCTTGAATTCCCATCATTGTGTTTAACCAAATTAATTTCAGTCCTCGTTAAAATAGAATCATGAATTCATTCGTTCCTTTTTATATAATTAATCCTGACACCAGATAGGTATCATTGATCAGAAAACACTCTATTTTTAGTGTTAACATTTTATTTCCGCATTACTTCCACAAAATCACAGTTAAATTTAAACACTTACTTTCCACAAGAATAGTGAGTGTACGTCATTTTTTTTAACAGTAATTACTTATTAGGGAATATTATTTTTACTTTTACATGAAATTTTCCCAGCAAAACATATTGCCGATTACATAAGTTCGCCAAAGACTTAGTAAATAGGAGTCTGCAAATAATAATAATAATAATAATAATAATAACAATAATAATAGAGATGAAACGATCACTCACATCATGACCGTGTGCTGGAAGTTACCGCAAAAAGAGTGTAAGACTAGACACGATTCTATGGGGAAGGTGATCTACTGGGAATTGTACGCGATGTTTAAATTTGACCATACGAACAAATGGTATATGCACAACCCGGGACCCGTCTTGGAGAATGAGACGCAGGAATCTCTATGGGATTTGAGATGCACAGTCAACAAAAAAATAGAACCTGACGAAAAGTGGACTTTGCTGTTCTTATTGACCTTTGGGTAAAACTGAAATAAAGAGAAAAGAGAGAAAAATATCTAGACGTTGCGAGACAACTAAAAAACATACGGAACATTAAAGTGATTGTGAAACTAATTGTAATTGGTGCGATCAGTACAGTCACCGAAGAATTGGTAAAGGGACGTGGAAATAAAAAGATGAGTGGAGACCATGTAAACAACAGAATTATCAAGTTCGACCAGAAAATATAGAAGAGTCATAGAAACTTGCTGTCACTCAAACTCCAGTGAGAAAGTATCAGTTAACGATGGTATGAAAAACACTCAAATAAATAAAATAATATTATTTACCATTGGTGAAAATCCAGAGAGATGTATGCCAGGGAAATGTGCTTTCACCATTACTATTTGTAGTAGCGATGATGGAATGCAATTACATATTAAGGAAATGCACTGGCAGATACAAAATTGCAACATCGTAAGAGATGATCATCCACCTAATGTATATGGATGCCATCAAATTGTTTACAGAAAACAATTGGAAACCCTAGTACAGGTAGTAAGGATATACAGTTTGGATATAGGAATGGAATTTGGCAAAGAAAAATGTGCCATACTAATAATGATATGCGGAAAACGGAAATCGAAAAGAATCAGAAGGCTCGGTAGAAAGGAAACTTGCAAATACTAGGGATTATCGGAAACAGATACCATCAAACAAGAAGAGATGAAAGAAATAATTAAAAAAAAACATCTCAGGAGAACGAGAAAACTATGCCAAACCAAACTACGTAGCAGAAATCTCACTCGAGATGTGGTCTTGGCTAAGAAAGGGAACCTTTTAGAGAGAAACTGATTTTCTTTTGATAAGTAAAGTAAAACTGGTGACTTTAGGCCCCCTTTTCAGTAGCTACTACACTGAGGTGTAGGAGAGGGCGCTACTCTTTACCCAGGAGAAGTCCACTTTACCCTTGATACGTACCTTATAATGATGAGTATTAAGCAAGGGCGCATCAAGTACCATTTTTAAGGTTTTGGTATAACTCGACCTGGGATTAAACCCCGGTCTCCTGGACCACTGACAAACACTCTACCCACAACATGTAACAATATAAGCAAATGTACGTTATGTAGGAAGAAACATGAAGCGATCAATCATATAAGTGAGTGCAGTAAATTAATGAAAAAACTTATAAGACCAGTCACGACTGGGTGGACAAGACGATGCACTAGGATTTGTTCAAGAAATTTAAATTTAACTTTACGAACAAGTAGTTTATGCGTAATCCGGATACGTGAATGGGAATAAGAAGCAAAAACGTTCTCTGGGATTTGGGATACAGACAGATCCCCTTATCTCTGACATATGACCAGACCTAATTATAAGAAATGGCCAAGTAGTGGACTTTGCCGTCACGGTGGACCATAAAGTAAGATTTACAAAAAAAGAGAGATAAGTTCATAGACTTTGCAAAATAACTAAAAAAATTCTATGGAATATCATATTTACCAACCCCTCCGCTCGGGCATGATATGACACAAGGTCAATTTTTCAGCGGAGTTTAACAGGTTTGAATTCAGAGTTTTCCTTCTCCTAGACTAGTTGCCTCATTAAGCCTAAAGAACCTAGTCTGCCCTACTATTTACCCATAGCTGGAGGGAGAATAATTAGATTCATACCTTTCCCAAGGGTATTAGCGCTCTGTGAAAATGCAATCAGTCTCGTCCAGGATTTGAACTCGTGTCGCCATGTCCATTTCCTACGACGATAACCATTATACCACGGGCACCTCCACAAAAAATTCTATGGAATATGAAGGTGACGGTAGTATCAATTATAAATTATAGTCGGAACAATCAGGAAAGAATTTGTAAAGAGACTGGATGACTTTGAAATAAGAGGAAAAGCAGAGTCCATCCTAAGTATCTATAATTAGGAACTGTCAGCATATTGAAAAGAAACCTGGCGACTTGTGAAGACTCGCTGTCTCTCTCAAACTCCTGTGAAATCCTGGCGGGAAGAACTCGCAAGGAATTGCCAAATAATAATGACAAAAAAAGAATAATATTAATGAGTGAATACAACAAATTAGTCCAAAAACAATACAATACTAGATACGTCTGGGTGGGAAAAGTAATCCACAGGTAATTGTTCAAGAAATTGAAAATTGTCCATATTGCCAAATGGTATACGCACAAACCAGAATCGAGAAAGAGATGCATAAAATTCTCTGTGGTTTTGACATACAACCCTATCCTTAAATTGTCACCAGGAGACCAAAACTAGGGATAGTAAATTAAAAAGAAAAAGATAACTTGCCGTCTAGTGCACATTGCCGTCCCATCGGACCACAGAGATGAATTAAAGAAAGCGGAAAGTGAGACAAGAACTTTGACTTTACCAAAAATAAAAGCTATGGAAAATGAAGATAATGGTGATACCAATTGTAATAGGCTCGCTAGGAACGATCCGCAATTGATTCGTAAGCGGACTGGTGTTATTCGAAATTGAAGGCAAAGTCGATACCATCCGATTTGCAGGATTATAATGGTCCTCAAGAAAACTGAGAAGAGTGCTGGATACTTTAGGTGACTTGTTATCACTTGGATTTGGTGAAAGTCCATCCGGTTAACCTGGTGCGAAAAACTGACAAGAAATGATATAATGATAAGATATTCATATTTTATTATTATGATGAGTATTTTTGTTGTTGTTCTTGTTGTTGTTGTTTATTTTAAACTGTGGCCTCTCTTTCAAAGTGGAAAGGAGCTTAACCATATTTGTCATGTTGATTTTATTTTTGGCTTGAAGACAATTTGACAAGTTATTCCTGGTATATAATTTTGTCTGGCGAGTATTATACCCTTGTAATGTTTGGAATTTAAACAGTAAATGTTAAAGATTAATTATTTTTGTGTGCGACGCTACTTTCACAGATATTTTCTATTTTTATATATTTTTCGTTTTTCTTTACCCATACTTTTGAACCTATATATATAAACAGATAACTGAGCTTATACATAATTTTCTATTTTATTTTTACAGTGCTAATATTTTGTTTTAGCTATTAAAACTGCTTCCTTTATGTTTTATCCTATCGTATGTTTTATATAATATAAAATTCTAAAAAAGGCCAAAAAAATAATTGACTGTGTTTGGTGTTAGTTTAAAGTCCTTGATGTCACTAGGAAACTAATTTAACTTGTGTTGTCATATTAGATAGGAAGATTAGGTCTTCTCGTCTTTGTCTACCGAACACCTGTTCTTGTACAGGATGCGACACAATGTCAGTTTTTGAATGAAGTAAAAATGGGTTGAATTCGAAGTTTCTTTCTCTTAGTCATATTTTCCAACCGAAGCAAAGAACTTGGTCTTTACACCAATTTAACCATAAATCAGAGTAGAACAGATGGATTCATGCCTTTCATGAAGTCCTTAGCGCGAAATTGAAACCCAAGCAGCCAGCTGTAGGATTTGAACTCGGGATACCGATAACATTTCCTTCGACAAAAACTCTATCGCTAAGTGCGCCTACCAACCTCGTGTAAGAAAAGAACACTTATTACTTCATTCAGTTTTAATGTCGTCCATTTTGATCATTTTGAAATTAAATATTTTGCATTTGTTTGTTTTTGTATATTGTGTGGCTCGTGTAGGATGTATCACGTGTTAACGCATTCAATTTGAAGATTCTGATCCAGAAATCATCTGGAGATATTTTCAACAAGTTATTTATCGTATTAGTCAAGCATCTTTACTGATCATTTCCCGGCGTATACTGATTAAGTCGAGAAATAAAAGGTGTCAGGACGAAAATTATGAGGATCGTAACTCCTTGAAAGTTTATCACACCAGCTCAAAAAGATGTTTTTGCAATCGTATTGGAGTGATAACAAGTCTCTTAGAGTCACCAGGACTCTTCCTATAATCCTATCCGATTTTAGTAGGACTGCAATCTGAGTGGTT
This sequence comes from Sepioteuthis lessoniana, assembly GCA_963585895.1. Taxonomy (NCBI): domain Eukaryota; kingdom Metazoa; phylum Mollusca; class Cephalopoda; order Myopsida; family Loliginidae; genus Sepioteuthis; species Sepioteuthis lessoniana. The sequence continues at coordinate 12,376,229 of OY757904.1, read as the reverse complement.
TTAATTATTCCTCTAAATACCAGTTCATCGAATTACTTTTGTAGGTTCTTGGAGATTGTTTCAAAACCTCTGACTTGAATTTGTATCATTTTCACCTTCATATTCCACAATTTCTTTATTTATCTGGAAATATCCAGATGTTTTTCAAGCTTTTCCTTTTCCTTTATTTCCACAATGTGATGTGCGGAAACGACAAAATTCACCGGATGAAAAGTTCTTTCCTTCATGTTAAATAACATTTGGTATTCAGTGGCGGATTAGATGAACGGTTTGTATTTCGTAATTCTTGAGGATTTTCTTCTTCTTCTTCTTCTTCTTCTTCTTCTTCTTCTTCTTCTTCTTCTTCTTCTTCTTCTTCTTCTTCTTCTTCTTCTATTATTATTATTATTATTATTAGTTGTAGTAGTATTAGTAGTAATAATGTTTGATTTTGTTGTTGTTGCTGTTCCTTGGTGCGGGCCGTGTAGGGGGTGATAATAGTTGCAGTTGTTTTTCCTATTACAGGAGAATTTACAAGAACAAATGCCATGAATTCAACTTATTGCGTTTTAATCTTCAAGTCAACTAAAGGTAATTATCTTAAAACATAAATTGTTTCTATAGCAAGAATATGAAGCACGGAAAAGAAACAAAATCCTCAGTCTTTCCATAGAGTTTCTTTATTTATGCATATGTGTGTGTATTAGAGACAGACAGAGAGAGAGAGAGAGCGAGAGAGAGAGAGAGAATGTGTGTGTGTGTGTTATTATTGTCATGTTTTGACACATACTTTGTTCTACTGAATTTATGTGGAAGTAGATCCAAGAAGGAACTTGACAATGATGTTATTAGAAATTATTCAGATTAGCGTCCTTTGATATTATTGTTATCCATACAATTCACTCGGTGATCTGTATGCGATAAATTAAAGAGTAGATTAAATTATTTCGATAATATTTCTTATAAAACATTATCAGATTAGATAATATATAATCTTTGATACTCAGCGTAGTATTAAAACTTGGAGTAAAGCCGAGAAAAATCGGAATATATAGAATATTTGGCATCAATGTACCAATTTAAAGATGTTATATCAACTTTGAAAATGGGAATTTAACATAATGCTTACAACTGGGCCAGAAATACCATCCATGGTAACTTTACCGAAGGGAAAATTTATTTTATCAAAGTTTTAATGTTTACTTTTAACACGACAAAGAACGGTCCCATGTATATCATTTGAAAGTTAAAAGAAGAATATACAATTTTCAAGTAGATCTTTAGCTTTTAACCGATTACTTATAAACAACTGTTAATACTAAGGAGTGTAAAAAGTTTTACACTATTTTGATATTTCGCCAGCTTCTTAGCTGAGGTCGTGAATATGAAGAACGACGCTGGACTGGAATATGTGGGGATCTCCTGATATTCTCCGAGTGCAACTTGCAGGATTTTCCTCTATGGTTTAGAATATGGTTTCACAATCCACCGTTCTACTCTGACCTCATCTATTCTGTTAATCGTAAATCTTGAAATCTAAGGGAAATCTATTTTACTATATGGTTAATCTATTGTGATCTATGGCAAATTTAGATGTCGCAGAACAAGTTTTTTGGTCGTTTACGCGGTGGTAAGTCCCAGTTCGAATTTGTAAAGTCTAAGTCCCTGATTTACACTAGGTTTAACCTTAGTTTATGTGGCTTAAAAATCACACAATTGAACCAATACACATCATGTAAACGCACCAGCTACCACAATAGTAAGAATCACATTAGGTACCTTCCACTGTTTCAGTCATGCTACATAAGATCCATAAACTAGTATTAACTAAAATATTGCAAAAACTGTTAAACTCCTTTTTACGTTACTAATTCCCCGTTTCAGAAATGATTTTTTTATCAACAAACATCAAAATATATTCTGAAATTCAAGCAGTAACTTCTCTTTCAAAATTTATAAAACCCTAAACGTTGCAGCTGAATATTAAATAAAATGTTTGGCTAAAAATTATTCTATATTTTGCGTAATGAAATTTTCGTATTTGCCTCGACTAGATTCATTTCTTTGAATTATTACACCTTAAATTTGGAAGAAATAATGAATGCCTTTACTTGGACTGCGATCCGACTCAAAAGCAATTGTCAGGTGAGTGGAATAAATATTGGAAGGACTTTGAAGATGGAAAGTAAACCACCGAATAATCCTCATTTTGTTTCGGCATTCCTTTTGATTGCTTTCAAATCAGGATGAAGTGAAATGATACTCACAGATCGATGAAAGAAGTGCTGAATTGTTGCACACTTCCTACGAGGCAGGGAGCGGTTTCGTTAAACCTTAAAATCAAATCATTCCCTATCCACTGCTGTTTTCTTAAAAAAAACTTCCGAAGCCTTTAAAACTTACCTATCCTCCCATGTCACCGTTTCTCTCACTCACTGCGTGAGTAATAATGATTGTCACCTTGTCGGTCAAACAGCTAGGGTCACTCTGTTTACTGGTGACGGAAAGATTTACATGATATGCTTTCTGCTGGAACCTCATGTTAATGTGATCTGGCATCCATGTAAAATGGTTATTTTTCTCTTTATCCATGTACAGCTTGATAATATTTTCTTGATTAGCTAAAATTGTAAGATATCAGTAAAACTAATCTCAGTCCGACTGGGCATCCGTAGACCTAAAAATGTGATAATCAAACGCAATGTCTGATTCTCGTAACAGTCTTTCTGATTAGCTTTGAAAACTTGTGAGGACTGAGGGGAATACATTGCACCTATAATTGTTACTTAAACTTATTAGGTCGCAGTAAATAATCCCCTGGTCACGATTCTACAAAACACAAAAGAAAACTTACTTAAAATCACTTTTATTACTGACCTGTTTCCCCGAACAAAAACTGTCAAAAAAAAAAAAGAACCATTTCATGCTTGAGTCAGTGTTATGAATAAGTCCTGAAAGAAATATGACTCCAATGAAATAGAAATTAAGTAGCTTAAGACGATACTGTCACAGATAAATGCCTGAAAAACTACAGAAATGACTTTTAAGTGCAGGAGTCATAAAAATGACTTTCTATGCTATCGTAAAATCTACGAAAAACGAAATGACGCCAGAGTGTTAAGAAATCACGTAATTTGATTCTTAAAATTTTATCTAAATATTATATCTCTAAACATTTGACAGAATTATTCAGTCAGCAAAGTTAAGTCACTGCTCAATGATTTTTGGTCCCCTATCTTTATTATTGAATGATTGATTGACTGATTCTAATGGCATGTCAAGACGTCAAGAGTTATGTAATATCTAGTGTGTAGGAAATTACATTAACTGTACATGTATATTTAAATGTTTTGTATAGTTGTTTATTAAGGTTTCTTTCATACAGTTATATAATATCAAGTATTCCTTTCTAATACAAATAAATTGTAAATAGATCGCTTTAACCAATAGATATGACCATAAAAGTTACAAATATTCTGGGAAAGAGTGGATCTCGGAGTAAAGACTATTAAGGGTTTTTCAACACTACCCAAATTTCCAGAAATGGAGCCTCATCATTAGATGTAGTTTAATGGTCTATACAAAATGACCATTTAGGGGAAGTCTTCCTCATTTGGAGGGATACGGTCAGTGAATTCTTAGCCTAGCCGACAGAACAGACCAATCTATTGATATTAATGAGTGAATCTACGTTATTTAACTTTATCAGTCCTTGCCCAGTCGGCTGGAGCGGTAGAATACACTGACCGCACCTCTGCAGAGGGGTAAGACCCCCACCAACGAGTGTCCTGGATATAACACTGAACAATCTGATGGTGAGGTTCAAGCAGTGCTGGGGCTTTGGGGAATGCGGAGAACCCCTTCATTGCCATCGCTCCCAGGTCAACTCTGGCCCGGAATGGTACCACCTGATAGGGCCCTATCTAGGGGTTTAATAGTACTAACGGCATACTTCTGCTAAACTGAATTGTTTGACTAAACTGAATAGCTTGAAATAGAAATATTTTTGACAAACCGTACTTACATTTAAACTGCGTGCTTATGCTTAACTGAATTATTTGAAATAGAACTATTTGTCGACATTAAAACTGTATTCAAACTTAACTGAATTGTTACATATAACTGCTTGAATAGTTTGAAATAGAAATGTTTTTGACAATTAAACTGTGTACTTATGCTAAACTGAATTCTTTTAAATTGAACTGATTCTTTACATAAAAATGAATTCGGCGTTATAATCTGCAGAGGTTGATATGCCATAAAACCCAACAAACCAAACCAAATCAAACCTTTGCCAGTCCTCAAGGTGTTTAGCGACATCTGTTTTTTTTTTTTGTTTGCATTTAATTAAATAATTGACTGTTTTTCCTTCATTTAAATACCGGCTTCATTTGATACGTATTAATTCAAAAATAATAATGGAATGCTTAACCATTTTTAATCTGATTAAATTTTTTCTGTGTATTTTATTTTTGATAACAAATTATTTGTATTTTTTTAACAAATTGTGGCACATTTACAAGGGTCATCTAAAAAGTCCTAAATTTCACCTTGAATGATTCAGAGAATAGAAGTGTCTTGGAAATGTATTTTCTTTTCAGCTTGAGTTCTGACGTCAGCATACTTTCTGGTCGGCAGCTTTCACACCCCCTAGAGTGCTCAGTTAAAAATGTTCGGCTACGAGTCCTCTTTTTTGGTGAGACTTAGTACTTTTTTAACAAACCTCGTACGTTTCTATCACCAAAAGTTTATATTATTTTACATTAGTTGACAACGTTTATCAAAAACATTTACCTATTGTTATTGTAATGGAATTTCTATCTATAAATCATAACTGTGAAATTTCTCCATTACAACTTCTTGGTGTCTGTCTATCATTTGAGTTGAGCTGCATATAATTAAAAATATTTAGATAAGTTTAGTTCTTTTTTATTGATATAAATATATAACACTGTAAGATTCTTGTAATTTTAACTCCATCATCAGATTATTTAATCCACGAAGACTTTGATTAAAGTTGTTTATTTATTTATAGCATTCACATTTTGATATATGATATTTAGATTGGAATTGATTTACTGTCTATCAATGTAAAAAGATTCATAATTGCTACTATGAAGAGAGAAATCCTTAAAATAAGCTTAATTTTTTTAGATTGTGTATCTTGAAGATAAATAAACTTGTTTATTTTATGACTTATTTCATAATGTCATAGCTGTTATGTTAAAAAACAAACAAACGAAGAGGTTGTTATTGTGCAGGGTCCAGAAAAACAGCCTTTTCCTTATTTCTGTTCTAAAATGTTTAAATTATAAAAGAAAAAAAAAGAAGAATTACACTAACGTTTTGAAGTTAACAGCTTTTACCTGTGATAACTGGTCAGTCCAATTCTGTGAAGGTGTTCTGAGTAGATATGGTTGTCTACTCCAGAGTAGGAACCAGAGTCATAAAATGTATCACGGGTAGGTAAACATCATTAGATGCTCAAATTTAATTATTCAAATTTCATGGACAATAAGACAAAAAATATATTATCATCTAAAAAAAACCTTTGAAAAAATGAGATATTTTATTTTATTTTAAATTTTCCACCCGAAAAACGTCTGGTTTGGGAAGGAGAGCAAATAAAAAAAAAAAACAATTTTATTTCTCAATAAATAAAATAAAAATCTTAAGACTTCAAAGAAGAAAACGACTTTCTTCGAACGACTTTTGTCTGAATGAAAAATCGCGAATCATTTTAAATCTCGGATAATATGTTATCCTTCATTGGAAAGTTTTAATCATACATTTTTAGATTGATTAAATAAATCTTTATTTAATTACAAATATTTCAACTCGTGATGAAGCGTCAGAAGGCTTTTAAAATCCACTTTCAAATTTTTAAGTGAATAAAATGTAGGTAAATTGCATCAGAGAAAATTCATTTTTGGATCAAACCAAAGGAAAAAAAAAACGTTGTTTTTAAATCTCCATCAGAAAAAAAAACATGGTATCTATATTTTTCTTAAAAGTTTTTTAAAAACAAAATCAAAATTTTCAAATAACTTTTTCAGGGTGTTCACATCGTAATTTTTTTTATTTTTATATGCAGTTTTCTTGTTTTTAATCTTTATGGAACCGTAAAAATAAGTAATTGGAACTATCCTTTTATTAAATGGCCAAACGTTGAAACCCACCTGTTAAGTGATAAAAGAAATAATTTATAAATGAATAAGATAGCAAAAAATTCAATAAATTTCAACATTTCACAATTAATTTGGCAATCATTGAAAAAAATCTTCGGACATTTTATATTTATTAAAATTGATTTAAAAATGATCCAAAAATTATTTGCAATACAAAAACATAGGGCTGAATTATATATAGTGGTTGTAGAAAATAAACGAAAGAGTAGGGTAGTCTCTTAGGATGTTTAAGTCTAGTCTTGTAGTCTCGGCAAGGGATCGCTCACTGCAGAGCCAGATCAAATTACCGACATCTCAGACAGTCGACCCCCTATTTGGTCCACCACTGTGATATATATATATATATATATATATATATATATATATATATATATATATATATATATATATATATATATTAGGACTCTGGATAAGTTCTCGAAGCTTTTGCACACACAGCGTTACCAGAAATGCGGGCTTGTAGTTTCAGATGGTAATGATTCTATTAGGAAGAACAATATTAAAGTTTGAATTTCCTTGAATAAATATATTTACCCTAAACATATTGTTGTTAATATAAGTATTCTAACAAACAATATATAATTATGTAAAAGCATTGAAAAAACATTTTTGCTGAATAACAAATAATTTCCGTGGGGTAAAATCGTTTTGCGGAAATTCATTTTTAAAAGTTTTCACCCAACTTTGGTTAGCATCTGTTGTATAGCTGAGCTGTCATTATTATGGATTTAGAGTACCAGAGTATTTTTCTTACATATTTATAACGATGAATATTCAAATTAATTTCATGTTTAATTGTAAGCCAACATTACAACGCGTATAAACCGTTTGCAAGAATATGTAGTTTCACTTAATTTATTTTTAACTTGCATAATATATTTATATTGTGTGCTATTCTTGTGTTAATTGAAAGTATTTTTCTAATATGGGTAGATAAAAAACCGTTTAGTAATCAGTATGATTTATATCGTATTTTATGAATTTATGATTTAATTTTATATATTATATTTTATAGTTATAATTATCTATATAACCTGTTGATTTCTGCTGTGAATCTCTTGCTTACATATTTATGTGTTACAGCCAAGATACTTTCATCTCTCTTGCCTTACCGTTCGACATCTGCTGGATCTCTGTGATAGTTTCTGCTATCATAGGAGCGCTATGGGTCACCATAATGACAGGAGTGCCTCGTCTAAATTAGGGCTTAACTGAAATAAACAAGAAATGCTTATAAGAACACTCAACACTTTCCTCAATCAAATCATCAGCATAATCAAGGACTGCTATTGCAGGAGAACGCAATGAATAATTTAGATACTTCTAATAATCAGTGGAAAATCCTAAAATAAAATATTTTCGTTACCCCCCCCCTTTTTATGTACACATGGGAAGCAGCATGATGTACGTAAAGGTATTTGAATAAACCCATGGACGACCAAACTCAATACCCAAATGGGTCCTGGACGTGAGTTTGACGACTTTTCGCTCAGGATCACCAGTTCGATCGGGGAACTACTGCTGCTCCTCTATAAGAGTGGCTTCTATAGAAGAGAATAAAACAGCCATCGAAAGATAACCATGACCCACACTCAAACCACTTACACAAACCGCATCGCTCTTCGCGCGGGTAAAAAAGGGGCGCATCCTGCTGAGGTTGGAGCCCTGGCCTCGGTGTTCGAAAAATCAGCTACAGAGCTCAAACAATCAAAACTACTAAAATGCAAGCAAACACTACAAATAGCCACATTTAACGTAAGAACCTTAAATAGAATAGGACAACTCCCAGAGCTAATCGCATCGGCCGAAGAACATAAGATAGACATAATATGCATACAAGAACACAGATACACGCACACAAAAGATATCAAATATCACGAAACTGGCAATGGCTGGTCGCTCGCCACTGTATCCGCATGGAAAAACTCTGTCAACGCCGCAGTAGGAGGGGTAGGATTGCTTATAGGACCTAGAGCACTAAAAACGCTTAATAGCGTTGAGAAAATACAACCTAGAATGATGGCAGCTACATTTAACGGAAACCCCAGAGCAACAATCATCTCATGCTACAGCCCCACCAATGTTAGTGAAGAAAATGAAATAGTCACCTTCTACGATGAGTTATCCTCATTAGTGCGTAGCATCCCGAAACACAACATGTTAGTCAGTGGCGGAGACATGAATGCACAAATCGGGAAAAACGGAAACAACAAATACAGCCTCCACAACACGTCAAATAGAAATGGGCAACATCTAACAGATTTCACGATAGAAAATAGATTAGCATGCCTCAATACAAACTACCAAAAAAGAGAGGGCAAACTATGGACATACACGTACGCAAACAATACTAAAGCACAGATAGACTACGTCCTTATAAACAAGAAATGGAAGAATAGTGCATTGAATTGCGAGGCATATTCCTCTTTTGAGGGTGTGTCCACCGATCACCGAATAGTCACGGCGAAAATACGGTTAAGCCTACGAAAAAACGCCAAAAGAACAGCGACCACCAAACACTATGACTAGGCCCTATTAAACAACAAAGATGTAAGACATAAATACGTATTAGAATTAAGAAACAGATTCGAAACACTACAAGAAAAGACGGAAAAAAGTACACCAAATGACGAATACGAAAATTTCGTCAATGCACACCTCGAGGCAGCAGCAAAATACATTCCAACAAAACTTAAAACTAAATATAGAGTCCCATGGGAAACTTCAGCGGTGAGAGAAAAACGTGCACTAGTGAAAACAGCCTCCAAAAACTATCGAAAAAACTCAACAAACACAAATGCCTTAAAACTAAAAACGGCACAATATCAATTAGCAGGCATATATATAAATATATATATAAACAGACAGAATACATTCAAAATCAGATAGATAAGATTAGAGACTCGGTGGAAGATAGACAATCTAGAATTGCCTGGCAAACAATAAACGAAGTGAGCTGAAGAAAGAACACAGCCAAAGCATAACTTAAAGCAGCAAACCAACAAGAAAGAATAAAACTGTGGAAACATCACTTCGAAAACTTACTTGGAAACCCACCAAAAATAACGCATGAACCAATCACCAGAATAATTAGCAAACAATTAGACATTAAACTTGGACCGTTCACACAAGAAGTACTCGACTCGGTTCTCAGAAAAATTAGAAATAGGAAAGCTGCAGGGCTGGACGAAATTCCCCGGGAAGTATGGAAGACCAGACAATTCGACGACATACTGCTCCGCCACTGCAACGCAGTATACAATCAAAATCCGATAGATAGATGGATGAAGGGATGCATACACCCCTTCCCTAAAAAAGGGGACCTAGGATTAGCCAAAAACTACCGAGGCATAACACTTACATCCATAGCTGCCAAAATCTACAATGCCCTACTACGAAACCGAATAGAACCCAAAATCGACAACATACTTAGAAAAAACCAAAATGGCTTCCGAAGAAATAGATCCACGACCTCACAAATATTAACCATCCGCAGAATCCTTGAAGGTGTAAGGGCAAAGAACCTACAAGCGACATTAATATTTGTCGACTTTACCAAGGCTTTCGACTCCATTCACAGAGGAAAAATGGAACAAATCCTACTAGCGTACGGCATACCTAAAGAAACCGTAGCGGCAATAACGATTCTCTATAGAAACACTAAAGTAAAAGTACGATCACCAGATGGAGACACAGAATACTTCGACATTGTAGCAGGAGTACTACAAGGGGACACGCTGGCTCCGTATCTCTTTATCATTTGTCTAGACTACGTACTTAGAACATCGATTGACAAAATCAAAGAGAATGGCTTCGAACTGACGAAGAAAAGAAGCAGAAGATACCCCGCAACAACAATTACCGACGCCGACTACGCCGATGACATAGCGATACTGGCAAATACACCTGACCAAGCCGAAACACTTCTGCATAGTTTGGAACGAGCAGCAGCAAGCATAGGCCTCCATGTTAATGCACACAAAACGGAATATATGTGCTATAACCAAACAGGGGACATCTCCACTTTAGAAGGAACCCCCCTTAAACTTGTAGACAAATTCACGTACCTAGGAAGCAGCGTCGAATCAACCGAAAAGGACATCGAAACGAGGTTAACGAAAGCATGGACAGCTATCAATAGGCTATCGACTATATGGAAATCAGACCTAACCGATAAAATGAAACGCAGTTTCTTCCAGGCAGCGGTCACATCGATACTGCTATATGGATGCACTACATGGACGCTAACAAAACGGCTGGAGAAGAAACTAGATGGTAATTACACAAGAATGCTGCGTGCAATCCTGAACAAGTCCTGGCAGCAACACCCCACAAGACACCAACTGTACGGCCACCTGCCCCCTATCACGAAAACTATTCAAGTTAGACGAACCAGACATGCAGGACATTGCTGGAGGAGCAGAGATGAACTCATAAGAGATGTACTCTTATGGATCCCCACACATGTCCGCGCAAAAGCAGGACGACCAGCACGAACGTACATTCAGCAGCTATGTGAGGATACAGGTTGTTGTCCTGAAGACCTACCTTGGGCGATGAACGATAGGGAGGAGTGGTGAGAGAGCGTCAGGGATATCCGTGCTGCCAGCACGATATGATGATGATGATGATGATGCAGTCGTTTATCAAGCTTCTTCAGTTATTAAGCAATAATTGTGGAATAGACAATAAAGAAAAATAAAAGACTGTCAAAATACCTTAAAAATAATAATTTTCTTTGGTTTTATTTCTTCCCCGTGTGATACTTAATGCTAAAGCCATCCTTGGAGAAAAGAATTAATCTAGCTCGACAGGTTAGAGGCTGCCTACTTTGACATTGGAGCAGGAGTACTACAAGGGGACACGCTGGCCCCGTACCTCTTTATCATTTGTCTAGACTACGTACTTAGAACATCGATTGACAAAATCAGAGAGAATGGCTTCGAACTGACGAAGAAAAGAAGCAGAATGTACCCCGCAAAAACAATTACCGACGCCGACTACGCCGATGACATAGCGATACTGGCAAATACACCTGACCAAGCCGAAAAACTTCTGCATAGTTTGGAACCAGCAGCAGCAAGCATAGGCCTCTATGTTAATGCACAAAAACGGAATATATGTGCTATAATCAAACGGGGGACATCTCCACTCTAGACGGAACCCCTCTTAAACTAGTAGACAAATTCACTTACCTAGGAAGCAGCGTCGAATCAACCGAAAAGGACATCGAAACGAGGTTAACGAAAGCATGGGCATCTATCAATAGGCTATCGCTTATATGGAAATCAGACCTAACCGATAAAATGAAACGCAGTTTCTTTGAGGCAGCGATCACATTGATACTGCTATATGGATGCACTACATGGACTCTAACAAAACGGCTGGAGAAGAAGCTAGATGGCAATTACACAAGAATGCTACCTGCAATCCTGAACAAGTCCTGGCAGCAACACCCCACAAGACACAAACTGTACGGCCACCTGTCCCCTATCACGAAAATTATTCAAGTTAGACGAACCAGACATGCAGGACACTGCTGGCGAAGCAGAGATGAACTCATAAGAGATGTACTCTTATGGATCCCCACACATGTCCGCGCAAAAGCAGGACGACCAGCACGAACGTACATTCAGCAGCTATGTGAGGATACGGGATGTGGTCCTGAAGACCTACCTCGGGCGATGACCGATTGGGAGGAGTGGCGAGAGAGGGTCAGGGATATCCGTGCTACCAGCACGACATGATGATGATGATGATGATGATGATGATGACCTTTCATAAGTTTATTTATCCGAAAATGAACTTAATGCAACGATTAGAGTTCCAACTCGATTACTATGATAACACAGTCCCGTATGCCACCAATTTAAGCGCTTATTTTTTTTTCTTTTGTTAGAATGTGTTGATCAAAAGTAAATATAATATATCATCCCTAGAGACAAAGATCACAAGATTAGATAACCATGCTATTTTTAGCGCTTTTAGACCGATTTTAAAATTATCGTGATACTTGACGTTTGATTCGTACTAAAATAAGACTAGGATATTATGTTGCATATTGGTCCTTCGATCCGGCCAAACATGCCATTCCAAAGTGATACACCGGAAGCAAGTGACACATTCCGATGGCAGTTATGAGAAGAAATCGCGTAGATGGGCTTGGCTGACAATATGGACAAGGTAAATTCCCATGGTACACTCATAGACTGATGCACCGGATGACAGTTATTTCCGCTTGATGACGATTAAACATGCCATTCCAAAGATTGAGTGGGCGATTGAACTATTATATTACTGAGTGAAGACAGGAAGTCAGTTAGTTGGAGATCAGATGAGTTGGTGACAAGATGTGGTAGAGAAAGCCACCACTCAGCAGAATAGGCCCGGGGAACGCCCGATTGAGTTTTGGAGACCAGACCAGTTGGTGAGAAGATGCTGGAATGAGAACATGTCCCAGAGAGGCTGGGCCCCCAGGCACCGGTTGAGCAGTCCAGGAGAACGAGAATGACACACGGCTATGTCCGGAGGGGCTGGGGAGGTCAATATGTTGCAGTTCTGTTCGGTCTCCAACTCCCTCTCACACACAATCTTTCAAATAAAGTGAGAGGTATATCTTTTTAAAAAGTCTTCGTCGTCCTTATTATTGCGTTATTATATTCTGCATGCATATGTAGATGTATAGTTGCATATGAGTATACAACAATTACGACACCTTCTCTTTTCTAAATCAGAAAGATGCAAATATTTAAGTGAAACATGGGATTAATCTCAACTTTCATAAAGTGCGAGAAAAAAAAAACATGTAATAAAAAATACACCATCATAAACTTTTAATTAGTGATGTCTAAGATTCCTTTGAAAATAGCATTTGAATAAACCTTGATGTTAACGTTGAACTGAACATCGACCACATTCCCTTGTGTTATTTGCATGATTACATCAGTTGGATAGAATTGCGCTTAGGCACTTTGTATTACTGAAAGAGATGTATCTGTTATTGTACAAAAGAGTTGCGAAGATAATGTGTAGCCAGTATTTAATGATGTTGACAAGATAGTTTGCAACAAAATACTTTTCATATTAGGGCAAGGTGGTACCCAGATGCTTTTTATTTGTACATAATTAGATAAGGTAATGAGAGGTAATAATGATTGTGTTCGTCACTCCATTAACTTGAAAATACTTTGCTGGTAATCATAGTCTCCTAAGCCGGATAGAAAGTATTTTTAGCAGATGCATAAAACCTGATTAAGCTTGTGAAGTTCATAAATGAATAATGACTTTACAGGTGTTTATGTAGAAGAAAGTGAATGTTAATACTTTATTTCATTCGTGTGTGTCAGCCTGTTGACACTATAGTATATCATTGCTTTACTTTGTCCGTTTTCTTTTTTTTTAAGTAGAGGAATAATATTGTGAATTGAAATTGACCTTGTCCTCTGTAAAGAGTACTGGTATCACTTGCAAAACACGTTCAGGTTAAATGGCCAAGCAATTACCATGACTAGTTAATATGGCGTCACTTGTGTGGCTCAGTTGTAGAGTTTCGGCTCTGCAGTCTGTGGTCACTGGTTCGATCTCCAGTGGTGAAGATCATGGTATACACTACTGATGAGACCTAATAAGGTCACAACAGATGTCCAGTGTTTCCATATATCATGCATTTTCTGGTCATGGTAATTCAATTCAAATTATAGTTTGTCCTTTAGAATATCTCTGACCACCCCTAAGAGGAATCAGGATCATCCAAACTTACCTGAGTATCCATGTAACGTATTACCTGAGACACTTAATGTGTAATTATAAGTATTTAGCGGCTTCTAATTGATGTTTCTTTACTATTCATATTTAAGTTTGCTTTTCTATTTATAAATGATTGACCGATTCTAACAGCGTATCAAACTGTCTAGGATTATTTAAGTCTTTATGGTTAGAAAATCGCGTTCATTTTACGTCCATATTCACATTTTTGTGCACTTGCAACCATAGTGTTTTTTGTTTTGCACAAGCTCCAACTGAATACGAATAATTTTAAATCGATTTAGTTGACCCATTGATGAAACTAACAAATATTACCAATCTGGGTTAGGGTGGACTTTGAAGTAATGGCAAGGAAAATGTACTCAACACTCTATAGAACTGTGGCCACACCAGAAGATTCTGTTTAGTAACAACGCCATCATACCTCCATATTTTGAGGGTCAGCGTATCCTTGCATCGTCGACAGTGTAGATTACGGAAAGTCTTTTGTGCAATACGGCAATATGAAAGGATCAACACGAAAATATGTAGGCAGAAAATGTCTATTATGTTCAACGCAATTTATATTAATGAAGAAATGCTACCAAGATATACATATTTTAAACTCCATGATCCTGCAGCTCATAAATATAGTAGCACTTTGGAATACAGACGTGATCTCGTGAAAAGACAAATTACACTCTGTAAGAATAACATCAATACACTCAATCTTGAATCACAAAATATACGAGGCAGACTTGAAAGCTCTATTACACCTGCACAACTTCACGAACTAGATAACAGACTTTCCGTAATAATTAACAAAAGTGATTACGAAGACACACTTTCCCTTTAAAAAAGCTCAACAACCTCTACAAAAGACATTTGCTTATTTGAAATGATATTGATAAATATATCAATCTCTCAGACTGTAATTTAACTCAACAACAAAAAGATTTTCTCAACTTCGGACCCAACTGCCATTTATTCCAAGGATACGCCAGCATCAACAAAAATACGGAAATTGATATTTTATACTAAAATATTTTAAAGCTCCGGGATAATAAGCTAATTTCAATCAGACCTGAATTCCGTGATCTCCTTAAGGCTGAAGCCATCAAAAATAGATACAATAAAAAACAACCTATATTACTAATACATCAACTTACAACTGTTGCTAAAGAATTACGCAATCAACCCAACGTAACCATAAAAAAAGCAGATAAAACAAACATTTTTGCAGTAACTCAATAGAACAGATTACCATTCAAAACTACAAAATATTCTCGATGACCATACAAAATTCAAAAAATTACATAAGAGTCCCTCCAACCAACTAAAATCAAAAATTAATAAACTAATCACAGCAAATAATACCGAACATAATAGCACAAAACTACTCCTAATAATTGGTGATTATAAATCTTTTTTGGGACCGTAAAAATACATAAACCTAATTATCTTCTACGCCCTATTATATCACAAATACCTACACTTATATATGAACTCACAAATACAATAAAACAGCTTATTTCACCATACTTGCCTAGCAAATACAACATAACATCTATGCATGAATTAATTCAAGTTCTCCATACAAATAAACCCAATAATGGTATATTAGCCCCACTGGATGTAAAAAATTCATTCACTAATTTCAGTTTCAGTTTCTTTAGTCACCACTATGTATTCTTGTTTGTTTGTTTTTTATAAGAGCAGAAGCGATTTTACTGCTTTTCATTTCGATTCCTTGGTTCAAGTTAGAATAATATTAGAATAAAAAGAAATGCTACCTGAGATAGAAAAGAATTTCCTTCACTTAATATTTTTTCAAAACAATCAGACGTTTGTACTTATCTTTGAAGTCTCATTTATAACATTATCCGCTCCATATTGTTTCATCTTTATTTGTGTAGTTGACATCTTCATAAATCTGAGGTATTTGCTTTGAAAAATGTTTACCTGTTTCTCAAAATCACTTACATATTTCCTGCAAATATTCAAAAGCATATGATACTTAATCATCTATCCATTCATCTCGGATGATACAATTTGAGATTTTTGTATTTGCCAGAGAGAAAACTCTGCTCTAAATAAAAGGTTTAAGCATAATGAAAAGGAAATCAAAAATATATTAATTTTGAATGTTTCCATGAAGAGACGGGTTATTCTATTTTGATCTTTCTTGGATCATCGAGTTAAAAAAAAAACTCTTTTGCGAGGAGATTATTGCTGACCATTAAACTTTTTCTGCTTTCATTTCAGATAAATAATAATGATTTGTGATTCGTTAGTTGCTGTGAAAATGTATTATTCTTATATATCAATCTAATTTAAAAAAATGTGTTTATATGCTTGCTGCTGAATCGAAATATTGAATAGTTTTATTGCGTAAACTTCGGATAACTTTTTGAATATAAAGCTCATTATAGGGAATTTAATTTCGAATCTTATCCGAAGCTTATTATTTCTAATCTATAATGCTTGTTAATATTCCTAAAATGTTGATCAAGGAGTTTTGGTTAAAATTCTTTCAGATGAAAAATAAATATTTTTTAACAATTAAGTGATCAGAAATGTAAATGCTATTAAAACAAATGATACTTGTGAGTAAAAGATTATGATAATGCTTCAAACGTTTGCATAAATATGAAGTGCAATCGGTATTTATATAATTAAATAAGTAAGTAACTAAAATTGGCGACCTTAGTAGAGGGCAACCAGAAGGCTCCCTTTTCAATAGCTACTACACCAAGGTGTAGGGGAGGGCGCTACTCCTTTCCCTGGATTGCTCCACTTTACCCTTGATACGTACCTTATATTGCTGAGTGTTAAGCAAGGGGTTATCAAGTACCATTTTTAAAGTCTTTGGTATGACGCAAACTGGGATTGAACTCAGGTCTCCTGGATTATTGGCGAACACTCTACCCACTAGGCCGCGAGATCTAATATCACCTAGATATTTTTGGGATCTACTTATCTCTTTTTGAATACCAATCTGGGACTCGAGATTAAAAAATGTGAAATCAAGATGAAAAAATACGAGTTGTGAATAAATTAATGCTTTAAAAACTTATAATCTAAAACAAAATTGGAATTTAACAGGAACTATGCATTTTCCTCCTTTTCAAATGTAATTTAGATTTGTCATCCAAGATAAACTTTGACGTCAGGGAAATAGAATCTGTTAATTCTATCTCAGAAATTTCAGCTACTTTGAATATCTCTACAATGAGTTACATGTTGACATGACGTAGTAGCTAATGAGAAACGATCTTCATACCTATGCAGTAAAACATTCTCTCCTTTGGGGTAATTCAGACGAAAAGAAGAAATTATTGGATCAACTTGTTCAATGTCAGTTTCACAGCAAATGTACTCAAAGTTTTGATTGAAACTGAAATTGGGTGATTGTCAAAACGAAAATTAGAAGAATAATTGAGAACTTCGAGGAAGCTCCAGGAATAGTTCAATTGATACTCTTTATTCAAAAATTATTTTAAAACCATTGCATTATCCTGATGTATCAATTTTCCTCTGTTTTTGAGCATTTTAGCTGTTGTATCAGTTCTGCCATTGAGTAACAAAAACGAAAGCGCCGGTTAGGCTATTGTTATTTGTCAATAAAAATGTGATAAACTTTCTACCTGGAGCTAATATTTTATTGGAATTTTATTACAAATTTATAACAATTACCTTCTCGAGCAGTTATGCCACTGACATTTCCCAAAACATTCTGAAAAGGAAATGATTTAAGAGAACAGACGAAATCAAAGAAAGCGAAAACACAGTTAATGATGTTACTGAAAGATGTGAATGACTTTTGAGCTGTGAACCTACTTATCTGTGGTCATTAAGAGAATACATTGATGAGAACAAAGGTTTTATTTCACTTTTGTTGCCAGATTTGTCATTAATACCGAAAAAAATCCCCGTAAAATAACCGAGTTGAAGTATCTATATGTTTTTATTTTTTATCGTGATGCTGTTCTAATAATTCTGATATATTTGTTACAGCCTCTAAACTATGTCGTGGCATACTGAACATTTTTTTAATATAAGTCCTGAATTAAATGATTGAAATAGGTTACTGCTAGTTCATTTTTTCTGGAATATGTTACACTAGTTCATTTTTTCTGGAAACTATCTTTCATTTTCTCCAATAAAAAAAGTTCAAAAATAGATTAAAAATATGTGAAGCGTTTTATAAATTCTTTAAATTCTGTTTTCCGTTATTTACTTTTTTTTTACATTCATTCTAAACGATTTAGGAAAAAGAGAATTTAAAAAACTATGTGCACATGAATCTAAGGACTGGACAACTGATGATTGACTCGAAACTACTTTAAAAATTGAAGATGTTCCAGAATAATTAGCATATCAAACCGTCTGGGGTTAATTTATACTTTGTGGTTAAAGAATTGTGTTCATTTTACGTTCATATTCACATTTTTTGTGTAGTTGCATTCATAGTGTTTTTTTTATTTTGCACACACTCAAATCTAATACGAATAATTTTAAATCAATTTATCTGACCCATTGATGAGACTAAAAATATTACCGATCTGGGTCAGGGTGGACTTTGGAGTAATGCCAATGAAACTGTACTCAACACTCTATAAAACTGGGGCCCCACCAGCAGATGCAGTTTAGTGACAAAGCCATGATATCCCCGTTTATTGAGGGTCAGCGTATTCTATGCATCGTCGACAGGGTGGATTTATTCAAGAATCATCGAGGTAATAAGCTGTCATGCTGTGAATAAAAGGGAATACAGAAATATATTTGAAAATATATTCGCTCTTTTATCATTTCCTTTTGAACTATTTTTAATCTAACTTTGCTGTGTAAAGAGCATTCATTAAATTGGTCTTTGATAATGAGTACTGCGTCCATCTTTAAAGCGATGGTTAGTTATCGAATTTTTGTCTCTAAAATTTATGGCGCCAATTAAAATTCTTATGCATATAAATGAAATGTATGGTAGTCATGGTTAAAGAGGTCTGCTAATTCATACCGTAAAAGAAAAGAACCTGTAAATGCCAAGTAGGCAAGTAAAATCCAGCGTGAAGTGTTCAGTATGCTCAAAGAAGTGTGGCTATTGTTTTAAAGGAAAATCAGGGAATTAAGAAGGGTACATAGGCAAAAAAGTAGATAAAACTCACGAAAGATAGTATAACAAAAGGGACATTGAATTACCAAAAAATCTGTGCCTGATGGACAACTCTCTATAATCTTATATTTAGAATTATCTGGTTGAAAAGAAAATACAATCGGTGGAATACATTTATATAGGTTTTTGGAGAGTTAGGCGATTGATATCAGGTAGCCAAATATCTTCAAGGAAAGAATTAAAAAGTGTATTTAGAAAGAATGTGTTGCAATAAATTAAGTATAATTTGAAATGTAGACTTTTAATTGTTGTGTAAAATACGTCATTTCTCAGTCAGATTCATTATTCTATCTTACCTAGAATATATTTTCAGGAATGAAATATTATTTATCAGTCACCCTTGTGTTGATTACTTTTTAAATGATCAATGAATTTTGAACTGTAATCATAGATATATTTTTCTTTTTATCATTACACTATTTTTTGTTAGAATCTCTGCTCAATGAATGTGCCTAGTAAAAGCCGATACAATCAGACTGCACTAATTGATAGTATTAACATAACCGATCGTATGCATTGAGTTTTTAGTGTACTTATTCCTCTAATGTATATCGTTTTGTGATGTTGGACGTGAGCAGACTTACAGTTTCATCGTTTGTATCACAACTTTAAACAAACATCCGTCATATTACTATCTGATAAAATTCAACCCATACCTTTTATTCTTTATGGACAGTCTGTAAACATTACTTAATGGATAATTTTTATGAGGTACTTTAAAAACTTTTTGAACCGAAGAACTACTTGTTTTGCTCTCACCAAAATGGTGCCCATTCTATAAGTTGTTTATATTATTTTTTTTCCAGTAGATAAAATCTCACGATTAAAGTTTGAGACGACATCTTAATGGAGTCTTAATCTTCTGGTGGTTATCTGGTGGGAAATGCAGACTGTTTACTTCATTTTGCAGGAAAAGTTTTAAATATCTTTTCAGAGGAGAAGTGAGAAATCGGTATGAAGGGATTCACCTGCAGTTTATCATAAACTAAATATGAATGGGTCTCTCTGTCACGAGGTAATAAACTGATTATATGACGGGGTAAACACCGATGCGAAGAATTTTACAGAGTTACGTATTACTTCCGTTTGGTAGTAGCCACGGAAACAAATGAATGTGAACATTGTAGAGAGGAGTATATATATACATATATGTATATTTTTGGCAGCATTTCTTCATTAATATAAATTTCGTTGAACATAATAGACTTTCTGTCTACATATTTTCTTGTTGATCCTTTCATATTGCCGTATTGATTTTATCATATTCGGCAGGAATTGATTGATTTATTTTCATGATTGTATATATCCCAAGTACTTTCGGCCTGAATTGGGACCATCATCAGAGGAGGATCTATTACAAAAGTGATGTAACTTTTGTTTTTGCATTACTACTATGTAAGAAGAAGAGCATCTGTACCGTTGGAGTGTGTAGTGTTTACTTATAAATGTGTTTCAATAAATAGTGTCAGTAGCTAAAGACATTTAAGTACATTAGCACTGGTTTTAAAATTAATTCTGTTATGAGGGGGTTGCATGTTTCTAATATGTAGTGCTTTGAGAATCTGTAGTTTTTGTTAGTTATTTTGATGTTCTAATATTATGTTTTCGGTGAGAATTTTTCGTAATCCTGTTGTTGGGCATGGATGTTTTTTTAAATGCTGTGCTATGGAACTTGTATCAGAAAGGTGCATTGTAAGTCTCCTCAATAGGGTAGTTGAGGTTAAACCTACATATATATTATTATTATTATCAGAGATGCAATCTCCTAAAAGACATTTAAATCTATATATATATATATCGTTGGATTTTTGCAAAACTCCAATCGAGGGAGAGGAATTATTTTTAATGACAAAGTTGGAGGTTTTAAATTTATTATAACATATAATAAGTTTTATATTTTTATTAGGATCAGTGGGAAGTGTGTTTCTATGAATCAATGTTTTTAATATTTTTTTTTATCTGATTTATAATTGTAGTGCATTTGGTTACGGTTAAAAAGTTTGATAATTGTTTGTTGACTGGATGGAGTAGTACAGTGTTTATTTTGCTGGTTAACATTTTTAATCATACGTTTAATTTGTTCATCAACAATATAGATAGGAAACCAATTATTGATGAGAGCCTGTTTTATGTTTTCTACCTCTTCATAACATTTCGTTTTGGAGGAGGAGATCTGTTTGGCACTGAATATCAGATTATTGATAATTTCTTTTTTTATATATCTGAAGGGGCATTCACTTTTAAATTTAAGGGCACAGGAGTTGTTACTAGTGGGTTTTTGTTAGTAGAGGTAGTGTAGTTATTATTAGTAGTAGTATCAATGAGAACATCTAAAAAGGAAATTTTATTGTTTTTGTTTAGTTCATGAATAAAGTTAAGAACTGAATTTTTTTGGAAGATGCCTTGTAGTATGTTGATTTCGTTAATATTATTAGCAAGAATAAGGATATCATCAACATATCTTAGGTATATTGGAGTTTTTTTTATGCCATTAAGAATTCAATTTTCGAGGTCGGACATGGAACTTCAGTTGTGCATGTTAGGAGTAGTTTCCGAAGTATATTAGGGTTGATTTTAAGAGGAGGGAGAGATGAGTTATTATACATATTATTTATGATAATATCAACTTTCTGCTTGTAGGCCAAAATTGGTGTGTCCATGTTTAGGTGTCCATAGAATAACGAGGCTTATGAGTTCATCTTTACTTTTCCTACAGTTTCCAGCATCTCAAGCTGATCTTACTTGAATCATGTTTTTATATTGAAAGTAAATAGCTGTCCAGCTGACTTCTTGATTGATGCTGCTGATTTGTTCTAAGCAGCGCGCAGCATCATAGCATTATTCATATATCTGACTATCACTACGGATACAGTCAACTCATGGTTCAATACTCCCTAACTATCGCCAGGAATTACTCTAGAGAAGGACATTTTTATGTCTAAATATCAGAGCGTTCTCTTATTGTTACTAAGTTATATTATCCCTATATAACGGGTTCAAGAAAATGCACAATTAAATTCAAATTTTTTAGGTAAGAGATTTTTAAAGTGTACATATTTGAAACTATTTGTTTTATTTCAGGCTTACGTCTTTTTGAAAATTAAATCTCACATCGGTAATCGGCGGTAGATACTATGAAAAGAGGATCACACATAAGGATAATACATCAAGTGATACTTCATGTAGTAGTCTATTTTTGGGCTCCATAGTGAGATATATAATAGATAAAAGGCATCGATGGAGCCCTCCAGGGAATTCTTTCACAATGACTTACAGCCGTTTTTGTTTGAAGCTAGACATAAATAAAACCAACATTTTTTTTTGTACAATACCCAATATAACAATTCATACTCGCCACCATCACTTATCGTAAATGGAGTTCATCCCGAAAACGTAGAATACATCTGTTATGTTTTGACCTGTTGACCCGGCCAAAAATGCCATTCAAGGTAATGCACCGGAAGGAAGTGACACATTCTGAGGGCATTTATGAGAGGAAATCGCGTGGGCAGAAATTGGCTGATGAAATGGGACGAGGTAAAAAAAAAATCCCATTATACTCTCATAGACTGACGCACCGGAAGAGAGTGACCTCTGAACTGGATGACAGTTATTTCCGCTCGATGACGATCACACAGGCCATTCCAAAGAAAGCGGAAGAGACACATCCCGGTCGCTAGATATCGGAAGACGTTGCGGAGGCGTGTCCATATCACCGCGTGTGGGTTTGAAGGTAATATAAGGCCGACGAATTGAACAGAGGACAGTTGAGTTCCGGTCAGTTGGGTTCAACGAGCCAGTGGAGACAGGTGAGTAGAGTTGAGGAGGTAGACGAGATGTAGTAAGGAAAGCCAGTGCTCCGGTTGAGCAACCATGGAGAACGAGAATGACACAACGCTGACGGCCATAACTTCGGGGTCAAAATATTTCAGTAATGTTCGGTCCCCAGCTCCCTCTCACACGCAAACTTTGAACAACCCCTTCGAAACTTAAAAATAAAGATGAGAGGTAAAATATTTTATAAAGAAGTCTTCCTGCGTCTTTCTGTGTGCGTCGTTTTGTTCTTGCGACTTTATCATTGTGCGTCTGTTTATTTATGGTGTCTTTGTGATACTGCATGAACATGTATATGTGTATATAAACATATTTATTATGTGAGTATATAACACATCTTATACTTCGGCAGTTTTCTATCTCACGCAACATCTTCAAGGCTTGTGTGGCTTTCAAACGAAAACAGCAAAAAGTTTTCAAAGCCCAAAATATGTGTATGGCAACTAAAATCACTGTCTACAAACTCACTGGGATTTCAGCTCCATGCAAATCATAAAATGGTCAAACCAGGTACGTGTGTGCTCACCAAACATAATATTATGAATACCCGTGTAGAGAATCCTATATATCACTGAGGGATCCGATGATGATGATGATGATGATGATGATGATGATGGAGATGATATATTTGGTCTAATTACTAAAATATTATTTTTAAAAGAGGACGGATTTCTTCGGAATTCATCAGGCAATCATTTCTATACTAGTGTATATACTTAAACTAAAATATGCTTCGGTAATATACGAATCAAAGTTAATAAAACATTGTCAGTTCTAGTTAACACTCCTCTCAATTACTGCACACAACTTGATTCTCATATCGATAATTGAACGCATACAAACATACATCCTTAATTGTAGGTATCGTTTGATGAAAAAATATAAATAAAAATACCCACCACATTAGAGCCTCTTGGACTAATGGTTGCATCGATGGGAAAATTAGAGTAGACATTATTCTCATGTACTGTATAACCGATATCGTACTCTAGTTATAAAGATAGAAATTATATATATATATATATATATATATATATATATATATATATATATATATATATATATATCACATCATCATATGAACTTTCAATCTAGCAACTTTTCAACCTATGAACTTTTCAACCCAACTTGGTATATGAGTTTGGGCGTTTATACGTAGATCTTTCTTTTTTGTCTCTATTGGGGTATATATAGAGACTGACAGACAGACAAAAAGATATATATACTTACAAACGAACTTACATATCAGGGTGGGCGGAAAATTTCATGGACGAGAAGCTAACACGATAGTGTCATATATACTACTGAAGATGGTATTCAAGTAATACTATTCTTATAGAAATGGGTGGATCAGAATTGGGAACACTGACGTAAAATAAACCCAATTTGGTCAAATTCCATGAAAGTATCTTGGTCAACCTAAGAACTTTCAACGGACGATCGTGTATATCATCATCATCTATCTGCAATGATAGTACGAATTCCTCCAACTCTCTCTCTCTCTCTCTCTCTCTCTCTCTCTCTCTCTCTCTCTCTCTCTCTCTCTAATCTATCGTTCCTTGCAGTTTCTCCAAACCATAATCAGTATTTTTAAAGAGCTGATGTAAGTATTTGCCGGTCGGCTAACATTGGCAAATCAATGTGTAGGGATCCATCGAAAAACCTTGCTCATAAGTTTGTCGTTACTCCTCCATTAGAGGCCCACATGTCTTGCTCGTCTTATTTTAGTGGTTTATGAGATAGGAGGTAATTGGCCGTACAGATGTTGTTTTTTTTGGGGTGATGCTTCCATGATTTGTTCAAGACAGCAGGTAGTATTCGGGGGTAGTATAAATCTAGTCTTTTCTCCATTCGTTTTATCAGCATCCATGCAATGCATTTATAAAATAATATATACGCAGACCTAGCTAAGAAGAAATCCTGTTTTACTTTATCGTATAGATCAAATGATCGATTACCTGTTGATTGCAGTCCACGCCTTTGCAGTTGATGACATATTGCAGCCGATGTATGTAAACTTATTGATTAATTTCATAGATGTGTCAATTGAAGTGGAGATGATTCCTTGTTTAAAACACATGAACAAAGTTTAATTTGCATTTAAGTAGAACCCATGCCCAGTCAGCTGGGGCCGTAGAATTCGTCGACTGCATCTTTGCAGAGGGATACGATCCCAACAACGAGTGTCCAGGAGATGACACTAAATAATGATGATGAGGCTCCAGCAATACTAGAGCTTTGGAGAATTCGAAATACTCCTTCACCGTTATCACTCCCAGGTCCACTTTAGCTCAAAGTGTTAGCACCTGATAGGGTCCTATTTATGTGTCAAATAGAACTGATTTTTTTTTAATGGGACGGTTTTTGTATGCTAAATTGAATTGTTTGAATTATAACTTTTTGGCTTAACTGAATAATTTGAAATAGAAATATCTTTGGCAATTAAATTGTGCACATATGCTAAACTGAATTGTTTGAAATAGAACTGTTTATTTGTATAAAAATGGATTGGGCATTAAATAACCTATATAGATTGATATGCCATAAAACCCAAACAATCAAAA
>OY757904.1:12248248-12345748 GCA_963585895.1 Sepioteuthis lessoniana | reverse complement strand
TTATTATCATAAACTAAATCAGCAGAATTTAATTCTGATGATTCAGTTAAAGATAATAACTCTAGGGTTTAGTTTCATACTTTAAAAAAAAAAAGTATTTAATACTAAAGCCATCATTCCTGAGGAACAGTAGTTGTACTATTTAACCCACAGCTTAGCGTTCATAATTTTTCTGAAAGATATCAGTTAGAAATAGAACATAATTAGTAATGTTAGGATGTAGAAATCTACATTTCTCCTTGCATATTCTCTCCTCTGGAAATTGTGTTCACTGTCCGTTTATATTTACATTCTTTGTGTAGTTGTTTCCTGTGAGTATTCTTAACACATTTCGAATAATGTTTAAAGAGATCTACTTAATGCCTTGATGAGATCCTGCTATGAAGTATTATTTTGTGTCAGAGTGGATCTGAGTATAATGACAATAAAGGACGAATCCATACTTCGTATGTCTCTAGAACTCGAACTTCATCATCACATGCAGTTTATCGCCATACCTTGGACATAAGGCAATTGACATTTTCCACCTCAAAGAGAAAGATTTCCTTATATACTATAAAATATTTCCTGGCATAACTTCTGAAAATAACGTAGAAATCAAGCCACAAGTGAAAGAGCTTTACATGTACGATCGGGCAGTCATTTAAAAATTATAAAGTAGATTATAAATATTTTTGCCAAAACATTCATTGTTTATTTCATTGCTGTAAAGTAATCACAAAAATCAATGTATACTTTTTTTTATTGGACTAGAATATTTTTGATTCCCCGACAAAGTAACACAGTAAGGATAAATTAATTTTAATAATTTAAATTATTTCTACGAAACTTTGAGAAGCTTTTTTTCTGAGTAGAACTATTATCTTTGATGGCCAAATGAGATTAAATCAGTGAAAATTTAAACAAAAATCGAAATATACTCTTATTAGGCCCTCTACTTTCTTGCACGTGGATATGAACCAGTGTTTTATGATAACTGATGTTTTATAACGTATTTTAGCCATATTCACTGACGTTCATTTGTTTTGGAGAATAATTAGTTTATAAGATAAAGCGTCTAAACCAATTTTTTCTGCCTGTGTGTTTTGTGTTTTACGATAATGCAGGAAAATGTCTTCTT
The DNA here is from genome assembly GCA_963585895.1 of Sepioteuthis lessoniana. Lineage (NCBI taxonomy): Eukaryota > Metazoa > Mollusca > Cephalopoda > Myopsida > Loliginidae > Sepioteuthis > Sepioteuthis lessoniana. The sequence goes on along the minus strand of OY757904.1, from coordinate 12,344,628 downwards.
CTCGTGTCCAGAACCATCTTAATTAACACTGATAGGAATGAGATTAGGAGAATGAGAATTATTTGAGCGTACTAATCCAGAATGATTGTGTGAGAAATAATTCCTCCGGGAAATAAGTTTAAAATCCAAGCATCTAGAAAGCAATGCTAGTCAAAAAAAAACCCCACGCAAACGAAAACATTATATGAGACATTTTTCGCCTCAATATTATGTTGTTTTGAAAACAAGGAAGCTCTACTGGTTCACGCAGAGATTATTCTCTCTTAATCTTATTTAATTTTCTGTTATCCAAAAATAATAAGTCTTCATCCACTTTTTCACAAGGATCTACTGTAAGCGTCGACAGCTGTCTAATCGACACACAGAAACTGTTCCTCAGTTTCTCATGACATTTTGTGCTTTAATCTGAAACAGAGAAATGTGATAATTGCAAGTTTGGATGCTGAAGAAAACTAGCGAAACTTCAATTTCTCATTGTCTTTTATCAATTTATAGTAGTCTTGTATTTCTTTCGCTATGGTGTAAGAAAGGAAATCCAACGTTCGTAGATTTTCCAGATTTTACTTTTACAATGGGAAAAATACAATTTTCCGATGCTAATTAAACAATTAAAAGTTGAATATACTTATTACCCAATGTTTCACTTCGAGAAGGATGTGACTCAAGTTCTATTTCCAAGTGGAGTGTGGTGTCGTTTGTTTTTTGTTTTTATTTTAGTGGCGGTGTTAGATGGGTTATATGTATGGGTCGAAGTGTCAGAGGTGTTTGATCTCGAGTCTACCTGTAGAAAGGATTTCAGATTTTTAATTTTGTAAGGTATCTTATGATGGGCAGGTTATGGGGGCTAATTTTTCGTGGAGGAGAAGAAGGCATTTTTTGATGATTCGTTGTAGGCAGGTGCTAGTTTTAGTATCTCCCAAATGATTGTAGGAGAGATGTTTGTGTCTTTTAGGTGCCATATGTACGAGGGTAAGGAGGTGTTGGATGAGTAGTTTCTGTTTGTGAAAGAAAGATTATGGTTGTAAATTCTGTTTTATGGTGCTCTCCGTTGCACCGATGTAATGTTTGTCGGGGTTGTTAGTCTTTAGTTATTTTTTTTAGGGGTTGCAGACTAAATTCCTTGGGATTTAATATATAAATCTAACACAAACACACACACACACACACACACACACACACACATATATATATATATATATATATATATATATATATATATATATATATATATATATAATCAATTTTGACAACATGAGTTACGTTATGCCTTGAAGTAAATCGTACATTGTACATCAATATTCACATTAATTGCGTATATGATATCAAGTATTTCTGTCTAATACTAATAACCATATGGTTTAAATTAATTACTTCTTTTTAATAATAGTTATTTGTTTTAACGCAGCAATATTATTTCAAGTTACTAAACGTAATAATCCTTAGTAAATCATTATAACGTCAAGTAATTATACATTAACATATACTGCTATTGAATCAAATATTCCAATCAATTGCTAATGATTTTCAAACACATTTCTTTGGCCCATACATGGGACCTCAACGGGTATTATAACTCCAAGACTCAGTGTGAACTTAGGAGTAATGTTAATGAAGGAGTATTTCACACTATACAGGGCTTCAGAATAGTAACCCTACCATCGGATGTACTTCATTGTCATACCTAGATCACATATTTCTGGTGATCGATCAGAAAGCGATAAAGTTACCATATTCTAACCCTCTTGCACATGGTGTCATATATTACAAATTATTTCTTGGGTGCCGAAGTCGATTTGGCGATGGAAATACATCACATTAATAAATCTATAATCCAGCGATGTCTCCCTTATTCCTCATGCAGGTTTCATTAAGAGAATTGTTTAATATTATTTTCAGTAATGTTTTTCTATTCAAATCCATTCAGATTGTAACCCAAAAACTTTTTCTAACTTCACCTTCTTTTATTTATTTATTTATTTATTTTCAAAAACGAGACAGGTTTCGATTATCATTATCGATGCATTCGTCCAGCGTTCCTGGGAAATATGAAAAAAAGATTCTTTGATATAATCTTCATTCAGCCTTTTGCTTTTAATGACAGACATACGAAAGCTTTCTTTCTTTTGGCTGTATATTCGTTTTATCTCGATCTATATGTAAATCTTTGAAGTCTTCGACGTTCATTTAATTTCTGTCAGTTTTGGTGATAAACTAGCGATTCTGTCTGCACATCAATACCTCTAGACTTTCAAGACGCAACTTTGCAGTCTGATTGAAATAATACAACTCTGGATTGATGTGACAACTGATGACATATTTATCCTTAAAGAAAATGTGGAAATGTTAATCCCTTCTTTTTATCTGGTAACGATGTGTGATGCTTATGACATTACGTCTCTTGTCAAGAGCAAGTGCCATCATTTCGTTTCAGCTTAAAGGAAAGCACTTCATATTTCTAAGATACGATCAACGAAATGTCTGCTTCTCTTATATTTTCTTGCGGAATGCTTCAAAGCTTCCTGAAGACAAAATCAACATATGTAGATATGAGATAGACATCGATGTAAATAAAAAAATATACGAAAAAGAAAGAAAAATGCTGGAGAGAAAGTTTGCTATCCGTGGTTAAAGAGATAATAACGACTGAAAATGTGAACCTATTGAAAAAAACAAAACAAAAAAAAAACAACAAAAAACAAAACCAGTAAGAATAGACAGAAGATATCGACCAGCTGAAATTTAGAGATAAATTGTATTGACTAAATTTCACAAATTTCTATGTATATATTCATACATACAAAACAGATACATATATACATCCAAATACATAGTACTCAAAATTAAGTTGTGCCGCAATATTAGTCATGTGTCAACACTATATTAAGAACCATGGATATTTAGCAGTTGCAATGATTACATTATGTGTTAAACTGATTCGAGCATGTATCCCTTAGAGTTTTGTTAAGTATATTGATTTCCAAAGAGGATAAATTTGTTTATCAGACAAACCCACTGTTGAGAGTAGAATTCACTGTGTAATTTACTGTCTTCACAGGAATATTTTGATTATTATTAAATGATATTTTGATAATGATATGTCAGTGTGGGAGATTTTATGAGACTGGATATATACACAATTGAAGGAGCCCAATTCAGTAATTTTTCAAACTAATGAATAAATCTATAACGTTTATTCTGTTTACTGAAAAAAAAAAATCATATAGAGTGTTAATTTCTCAAACTTGTTTACATCTATTTTTTTCAGAAATAGGATCACTGTTTCATTTGCTTTTATTGTTTCATGGTGTATCAACTTTCGTAGGTCATTAGATGGGAAAGTTTTCTTTGAAGAAGGACATTATTTAAACTGTTAAACCCACCACTGGAATGTCAAGGGATTTCAAAGCTTTATCAAGAGTATTAATCCACAGGTGAACAAAATAGCGTGACTGGGGTTCGAACTTGCTTACTACAATGTGTAAGCATTGCACCTCAACCATTCTTACCCATGTAGTTACTTACCTCGTCAAAAATATATTGCGTCATTTTTAAAACAATCTAGATATACATATCAACACACACACACACACACACACACACACACAACACGTTCTGAATTCAAACTCACGGCACTTTATTTTATCATTTACACTTGTTTTGACTTTAGCTTGTACTGGACGATTTGGGTTAATATGCATGCACTCACGCACGCACGCACGCATATACACGCATATACTCATATATAAGACAATATAGCATCAATTATTAGCAAGTACTGCTGATATCAAGGAGTTCTTTCTTCTCTCTCACTATCCGTCCCTGTAGTAATAACTCTAGACTGGTCCTGTTGGATGTATTCAGTGACTGCACAGAACGGATTTATGTAAATCATTGTGAGACGCTCAGTACTGATAACACTCTGTGCTCGAATTCATAAGAAAATGTCGCCTATGACTTCATCCTTACTTTTCCATCAATTTACAGCCCGTCTTTTTCGTCTAACTGGAATGGTCTGTAAGATAGGATGTAATGTAAAGGGCCGTTAAACAACACAGCTTGGCTTAGAGCTTCTAAGATTTATTCCAAACAGCACGTAGCATACTTGCGTACTTATCATTTAGATTTGTTTCTATTTGTTTCGGCAGAGTCAATATGGTGCACCCAGACATTAGTACTGACACAGAAAAAGCTTAGAAGAAATCTGATTTATTTTATCATTGAACATATTTCCATATAATCGATAAGATGTCAATAGCAGGCCACGCCTTCTCTGTGCATAGGTTGATTTAACTTCAGAAGACATGATGTTTCTGCCGAGGTATGTCAACTGATTACTTAATTTCAGAGGCTTGTCACTTAAATTGAAGATGGCTAACTTTACTTTGGTTTTCTTTTATGGCATATCAGTCGTTATTTAATGGCAAATCATCACCATCATCATCATCATCATCATGTCGTACCACCAGCACGGATATCCCTGACCCTCTCTCGCCACTTCTTCGTATCATTCATAGCTTCTGGCAGGTCTTCAGGGCTACATCCCGTATCCTCACAGAGCTGCTGTACGTATGTTCGAGCTGGTCGTGCTGCTTTTGCTTCGCCATATGCGGGGGTCCATAGGGTTACATCAGTTATGAGCTCGTCCTTACTTCTCCAGCAGTGTCCTGAATAGTTTTCGTGATGGGAGGTTGGTGGCCGTATAGTTGGTGCCTTGTGGAGTGTTGCCCACAGGACTTGTTCAATATTGCTCGCAATATTCTTGTGTAATTGCCATCTTGCTTCTTCTCTAGCCGTTTAGTTAACGTCCAAGTAGTGCATCCATATAACAGTATCGATACGACCGCTGCCTGGAAGAAACTGCGTTTCATTTTATCGATCAATATTCAATTATTGCTATCAAATACTAATAATTCTAATCAATATTCATTATTTTTTTTTTTGCGGACAGTTACATGGTTTCCAGTATAGTGAATGGTTGCAGAGTTCTATTTGCCCACTGATGGTACACATAGAGGCACAACTACTTTGGGTTAGAGTGGACTTACCAGTAATTGTAAAGAAGAGGGTGATCCACTTTCTCCTCTGGTCCTGGACTGGAGCCTCTCAAGCAGATAGTTTTGTGTCCTATGCAGGACACCTGCTTGGACTAGGTTTTACTCTTATGCAGATGTGTAGTCGGTGTATTCTACTACCTCCCTGGTGCGCGTGGTGTAATGGTTATCGTCGTAGGAAATGGACATGGCGACACGAGTTCAAATCCGGGACGAGACTGATTGCATTTCACATAGCACTAATACCCTTGGGAAAGATAATAATCCAATTATTCTCCCTTCAGCTATGGATAAATAGGGCAGACTAGGTTTGTCAGCCTTGGTGAGACAACTAGTCTAGGAAAAGGAAAATTCTGAATTCAAACCTGTTAAACTCCTCTTAAAAACTGACCGTGTGTCATATCCTGCCCAAGCGGAGGGGTTGGTAAATATGGTATTCTACAACCTCATTCGATAGGATGGTAAAATTGGTGATGACTCCTTGTTTAAAGCACATGAACTTTGTTTTATTTGTCTTCATGTTGAAACCAATCCCTCCTGCTTCTTTCTTTAGGCTATTCGCCAGCTTCTGTGTTTTTTATTCTTAAGAAGTCACACATCATCAGCGTAGTCTGTGTTTATCACAGTTTTTATTGCTCGCTTTACAAAAACCCGAATGCAACGCTTCACTCACACTCTGGTGACAACTTCATCGAAATTGTTGCTGAATTCTTGCAATAAGATACATCAGTCCAATATATGTTGATTATCTGCCTAGACTACGTATTAAAAAAGTCAATACATCTAATAAAAGTAAATGGCTTCACATTAAAAAGACAAGATGCATAATATATATATAAGCTCGCAATCGTAGGTTGAGCTCATGCGCGTAAATACAAAGTTCTTCTCATGATTTCTGCACTTCGATAGCCGATAAGAGTATAGGTGAATAGATATATACTTAAAATCCCTTTGCTTACACTGAGAAGAATAATAGCTTTGGAGTAAGAAGTCCAACTGTTGTAAAGTCAGCTGGGATTCGATCCTAGCTTGAAGATTCTTGTGCGTCTAGCCACATTGAAGAGTTGTGACACAACGAAAAAGCCTGTCTGTTGATATATATATATATATATATATATATATATATATATATAAATTTACATCACTTTTGAAATAGATCCTCCCCTGATGATGGCTCAAAGTCGGGCAGAAAGTACTAGGCATACATACATCTATGGACAATACATAAATCAATTCCCGCCGAATACGATAAAAGCTATACGGGAATAGGAACAGATCCAAAAGACAATATGTAGACAGAAAATGTCTATTATATTTAAGGAAATTTGTATTAACGAAGAAATGCTGTGAATATATATATATATACATATATATATATATATATATATATATATATATATATATATATATATTCAAGTAAGTTTTGTAGAAGACTTTGAAAACGTACCAACTGACAACTTCAAAACAAAACCCTACAAAAGATTGAAACGATAAAAACACAACCTGATGACAACCAAAAGTATGGTTGAAAGCGATTTGGCAGAAGATATGGGACGATTCCTTTACAACCTAGATCCCGATACAAGAAAAATAACAAGGGGTCTGGAAAAAAACAAAATTAAAAATAATAAACAGTGTTCTACCATTTTTAACAAAACTTCGATAATAAATTACTGCCTACATATACACTTTTCAATATATATATATATATATATATATATATATATATATATATATACATACATACATATATATATATATATATATATATATATATATATATATATATATATATATATATATTATAACGTTGATATTCAAGATAATATATCATATAATCCTTTCAATTCAATTCCTAATAATACATTACTATATATATCTCCCAGTTTTTTTTTTTTTCTGTCATTTGAGTTGGGTTTTTTCATTATAAAGTTAACTTCGTACAATAATTAATCCCTATGGAAGATACAAAAAGATACAGGAAAAACGTATTTGAAATGAAAATATAATGGTCGTTCCCTAGGTGTTACAACTGTTTTGAAAATATATTTCGTCGTGTGTTCGAAAGTATATATATATATATATATATATATATATATATATATATATATATATATATATATATATATATATGGTTGTATCCTCTTTGTCAGAGGTAGAAGTAGAATATGCCAACAGCACCTCAGTAGAAAGCCAATGATTGTCGTAGATTTGACATTAAACGATCTGATGGTGAGGCAACAATACTGGGGTTTAGGAGAATGTGGATTACCCATTTATTGGCATTACTCCCGGGGCTTTTCTAACCCAGAGTGGTTGTAGCTGATAGAGTCCTATCTTTGGGTCAAATAGGACTATTTAATCATTTACTATATTTAAAACAATTTAATTATGTGGAAACACAGTATTGATATTAAATAAAATTCTTGATAGCAATACTTGAAACCATTTAACTGTTCGCTAACAAATGAGCTCTGACTCGAGTAAAAATAAGCTTGCTTACTAACTCAAAAATCTTATACACAATATATATTTTGAAACAGGACTTGGCATTAAAGAAACAAGAAGAGTATATGAGCCATAAAATACAAGCAAACCAGGCTAAGCCTCTGGGATTCTATCCAATTCGTGGTAAAATCGAATGAATTAAAAACTAATTTTCGAAGTTTTATTTAGTATATAATTTTTTCTATTCTCATGTCTAATAGTTTGTTTCAATGTTGGTTGTCGCTATACACAGTTTAGTATATCCGTATACTTATAAAATCAATAAACACTGTTTCGAAATATGCCCTGAAACTGTGTATGTTTGTTTGCCGCATGAATTATGGTTTTTTTTTCCTGATTTTATCGATTCCACAAACTAAGCGAATAATATTTTATCTGAAATACCATTAAAAAATCTAAGATGATATAAATTTTAATATTCTTTAAATACATTTCGATAGAAAGTTTTGTAGTTTTCATATAATATAATTTTTTCAACAAACTTGATACACCCGCCCCTCACATGCATGGAGATGAATTATTCAGGACGCCGTTTCTTTCTTTTAGAAGTTTATTTTATTATTATTTTCATCAATAACATAAAACGATCGAATAATATATTAGGTGAAAATAACATGACGGAAAACAAAATTTATAAGCACTTATAATAGTGAGTCTAAGAATCAAAACTATTTTGAGTATAACTGTTATTTCTTTCTCTTCACGGTATTCAATGATCTAATTTGTAAAATAATTTGAGTGGATTACTGCGGGAGATTAATCAAGTCTAAATACACTTACTAATGCTATCCATTTAACTCGCAATGAATAATTTGTCAAAATAATCCGATTATTAAATGAGGATAAATTCCCATGACCAGCAAAATAATGACAATAGAAAGTTAGCAAATCCTTATCTTCATATCAGAAAAAAAGTTAATAAAAATATGACAGTGAACGAGACAATTAACTCAAGTTATATTCTTTTCTGTTAAACCGGCTCATTGGCCTTGTGGGTAGAGTGTTCGGAAATTGGCCGGGAGACCTGGGTTCAATACTAGGTCACGTCATACAAAAGACATTAAAAATGGTAGTTGATACCTCCTTGCTTAACGCTCAGCAATTTAAGTACGTATCAAGGGTGAAGTGGAGAAATCCAGGGAAAAGAATAGCGCCCTCCCCTACACCTCAGTGTAGTAGCTATTGAAAAGGGAGCCTTCTGGTCGCCCTCGACTACGGTCGCCAACTTTACTATATACTTTCTAGTCTCTCGCAAATATATGTCAAGCCAATTCCGTTGTAGTGCTATTCTTGCATATCTAGAAGAAGATGTTTTCGGCGACCATTAGACGAATCAAACGTAATTAATTTTCCAGCAGACAAACTGGTGAGTCCATCAGAAATTAGCATTTTTGAACGCATGAAATGCACCCTATTTAATTCTCAAATTACGATTACGATTATTAAGTTATGCTTAGATAAGCAGTATTTGGAAATGTGACATTTTTGTTTATATCTATTTATCTATCTATCTATCTATTCCAGTTGGTTTAACTATTCTCTCTCTCTCTCTCTCTATCTATCTATTCCAGTTGGTTTAACTATTCTCTCTCTCTCTCTCTCTCTCTCTCTCTCTCTCTATCTATCTATCTATCTATCTATCTATTCCAGTTGGTTTAACTATTATCTATCTATCTATCTATCTATCTATCTATCTATCTATAACTAGTTAGCAGTCTCTGTCAGCCTGTGTTCACCTATTTATCTGCATGTTTCTATCCATATATTGATTTCTCAATCAATGAGAATCTGTCATATTTATCCGTCCAGTTATTTGTGTGTCTGTCTTCTTCACTCAGTCTATGTGTTCGGTTGCATGCCATTTCCTATCTATTCCGTTTAACATGGTCAAAAGGAGTAAAGACATTGACTTAAATCAAAGAAAAAGAAGAAATACAGAAATAAAATTCATTCATGTCCAAATTCTTGAATTTGACTTAGTTTTTAATCGTCGAAATGTAACAAAATCTTTTCCCTTTCTGCTTATTCCACACACTGCATATCTATCTATCTATCTATCTATCTATCTATCTCAGTCTGTTATTTAACAATATATATATTGATCGATCTTTTCCATTCGGTTCATAACTATCTCTCTGTTTATCAATCTATCTGTCAATCGATTTTCGAGTTTCCGAGGTGTAATGGCTTGAGTATCAGTCTAATATATATCTACTTTTAGTTGATCTGGTGTATATATAGATATATATTTCTTTTAAATACAATATTCACGAGCCCATGGCTGAGCATCAGCATCCTGGAGACATTCCTTGCAAGCCAAGAATTTAGTGGCCCAAGGATAATCAGATAGCTACCTGGACAAACTTAGACCATCAGCTTTCTTTTGACTCACCGCCCATCTTGAGGGCCCCATTGATCAACAAATAACATCTTTCAGCAGAATTATATATGACGTTTCTTCTGAGTGTTTTGGTGCTGTAACGCATAAAAAAGATAAAACTTAAAGAAAACAAACCGAATAGATAACGAATATAGAAATGATTTAAACATGAATGATATGCACGCAGAACCACCTTTCCCGGGTGATTTCGCAAAATCAAGAAACGGTTGCTATAACATCAACAGCCGAAAGTAAACGCGTTTTTAAATCACAAACTGCACTAAAATGAGGATGGATGAACGTCCAATGTAATATCTGCGTTTAGTTGATCTGGTGTGTATATATATATATATATATATATATATATATATATATATATATATTTCTTTTAAATACCCTGTCCGGTGACAAAAGCTGCTTGATAGTGCCAGGAGTGGCAGCACAACCTTGAGCGACCGAAACTGTGTTATCACCCTGGTTGGCGGCTGATGAGGACAGAGCATCGCACGTGCTTTCACACGTTGTATGGTGAAAATTTGTCTTGACAGATCAAAAAAAAAAAAACATTCAGTTTGAAATATCCATGTGCTTAAAACATCTGCGAAATCCATGTGTCGCATTTATCATGAGTGAATGTGTTAAAAGGATAGATATATAGATTATGAGATATATATATATACCGGACATTGGCCTAGGGGTTAGAGTGTTCGCCAATGGCCCGGGAGACCTGGGCTCAATCCTAGGTCGAGTCATACCAAAGACTCAGAAAATGGTACTTGATGCCTCCTTGCTTAACTCTCTGCATTATAAGGTACGGATCAAGGGTAAAGTAGAGCAATCTAGGGAAAGGATTAGTGCCCTCCCCTACACATTGGTGTAGTAGCTATCGAAAAGGGAGCTTTCGGGTTACCCTCGACTATGGTCGCCAACTTTACTTTTTTACTTATATATATATATTTTTGCTAGCAATTTAGATTTAGACTAACAGCACAGATATCCCTGACACTCTCTCACTATTTCTCCTTATCGTTCATCGCTTCTGGCAGGTCTTCAGGGCTACATCCCATATCCTCACATACCTACTGTATGTATGTTCGATCTGGCCGTCCAGCTTTTGCTCGGCCATATGTGGGGGTACATAGGAGTACATCACTTATCAGCTCGCCCCTGCTTCTCCAGCAGTGTCCTGCATGTCTGGTTCGTCTAACTTGGATAGTTTTCGTGATGGGAGGTAGGTGGCCGTATAGTTGGTGCTTTGTGGGGTGTTGCCTCCAGGACTTGTTCAATATTGCTCGCAGCATTCTTGTGTAATTGCCCTCTAGATTTTTCTCCAGCCGTTTTGTTAGCGTCCAAGTAGTGCATCCATATAGCAGTTTCAATACGACCGCTGCTTGGAAGAAACTGCGTTTCATTTTTTTTATCATCACTTCAGTCCTAATTGCTAATGGTATCATTTAAGGTTCTGTACCAACTGTTATATAATTCAATAACTGTAAATCTACGTTCTCCAAACTAAATTCACTTTTTATTTTTTATAAACTTGCAACCAGTATACATTTCTAAACGGTAACCATAATTCTACGAACGATATGCGTTTTATATTTTAAACATAGTTATTGAAGTAGATAATTTTTCGAAAAAATATAAAACATCTGACACCGAATCAGACAATGAGTTTGCTTCCTTAATTGTGTTTTATGATAAAACTTTATGGCAAATTATACTCATCAATTTAATTCAATCCAATGCTAAGTAGTTAATACATTTTGCCATGACACTTTACTTGATGGAAAGAAAATGTATTATAACATTTTAATATAGCATTAATATCCCACAGAAAAGAAAATAACCAAATTAGTCTTTATCATGGGTACCAACGTTATTTCTATTAAAATTATATCTCAAATGGGAAGAATTAGCTTAACGAACAATATTTAACAATAAAGAAATCGAAGAAAAGGCATTAAACGATGCAATTTTTAGGAACATGACAAAAGAATAAAATGGAAAAAATAAAACACCAAATACCAGTTTTAAAAAGGAGTTTTTACGGACTACAACCGATGAACATTTTTCCGAAAAGATCAGAAGAAAGTCGTCAAAAGTATTAACGTTAACGAAAAAAAAAAAAATACAAATATAGCAAAATCGGAAACTTAACCTTTGTAGAAAATATATGAATCTATCAATTATTGCTACAGTGTACCAAGCAAAAGAAGAAAACAAATCAAATATCAATCTATGGGTAAATAGTAATCTCGGCATTGCAACCAGTCCACGAGATAGAAAACTGAAATAAAAACATGGCCAGTGTACGCTATAGGAGTATTGCTTCCAAGACCAAACCAGTTTATATAACTAGGGAAAACTACTTGAAAACTAATATATGATACAGTAAGAGCAAATAATTTATACGATTGGCTGGCTAAGAAGCTCCAAGAAGAATTGTGCAACCGAAAAACATTTGCCCATATCAAAAAATGTTAAGAACACTGGTTCTTTGATATTTGTGAAAATGATTTAGATTCGACAAGATAAAAACAAATTCGTGTTGATTCAAACCAGCAGTTATTTCTGAAAATAAAAAAAATCAAATTACTTTGAAATAATGACATCCTTACATACAACATCTGAAACAAAAAATGAATATATTTTTGCAAATACGGAAAAGAATGTTGTATATAGGAATCTGTCACCAAAACCTTATATTGAAGATAAATGAAATCGAAAATATAGAAGAATAATCACGCTGTGACTGAAGAAATTATGAATTGTGGAAGTTTGAGCCACACACATAGTAAATGACGTAATTGGAATTTTGCCCAAGTACAAGTGTTGAGATTGGAATGCTAAGGCCATTGAATAAACTGAGATGCTTTATATTCGAGTTGAGTTTCCGTTATTTTCTCCCCAGAGACAACGACCAGACATCTGCTGTAAAGTTAATAATGTATGAAATATAATAAATTATAATAATTGAATCTATGCTAGAAGCTCAGAGGTACACAAGTAAATATAGCTAGGTAGTTGATCCATCGGGAATCGCGCAAACAATTTTACTTTTACGATAGAACCAAAATTATAAGCAAAACGGGAAATTGAACTTAGCCGTAAAAAAAAAATTCTTCAGTTATTTAAAATATAAAATGATCACGTTAGACAAGAAAATCATACCTGACATTAAAAAAAAAAAAGATTTTGGAAATGTTTATATAATAATGCAAAAGCATTTCACGGATGAATAACCGAGGATAGTGGTTAATCTACTGGAATGTAATATCTAGGGTAAGGTTGAACTCCAGTCTCGTTATGTTCGCTTTCCGACTAATACCGTTGTGAAAGTTATAATTTCTCTTAACTCTCCAGCTATCGTTTTAATAGTACATCTGCTGTCTTTCTACAAGGATCGCTTTGGCAGAAATAACCCACGAAATTTTATCTTCCATTAAGCACATATATTCCAATTGGTTGGAGCTGTAGAATATACCAACTGTATCTTTGCAGAGGGGTAGGAAACCCAGCAATGAGTGTCCAGGATATGACATTAAACCACCTGAAGGTGAGGCTCCTGCCTTAAAGCTTTGAGGAATAGTGAGTACCCCTTCATTTGCCGTTGCTCCCAGATCCACTCTTACCCGGAATGGTAGCACCCGATAGTGTCCTATCAATGGGTCAAATAAAACATACTGTGTACAAACAAATGACTGATGTTTAATTGGGAGTGTTTTATTGTAGTTCTAGAAAGTATTTGATTTTGTTTAAAAAAAGAGCTCATGCTTGTTTAAAACCGTTATCTATGAAATGTGTTTACAAATCAAATATATTAATATATATTTATAAAAAGATTTGGTATTAAATAACCTACACTGGTTTATATAACATAAAACTCAACCAAACTATTAAATATAGAAACCGAAACCAAATTATTCTTCATGCACTAGTGAAGCAAGGTTGCTAATATCTTGAATAAAGATTCGTGTCTTTAGAAAAAGGAACAGTATTCAAACGGATATTATTTTCCCATGTGTCGATAATCGTGGAACTTATTATTTGATGATATGACTACTCAGAAAAATTAATAAAAGTACCTAATATCAAAACAACGTTATAGTAGGTCTACTTACACTAAAGTAAAATAGCCGTTACCTACCAAAGACTCCAGTAACAGCTCTGATACGTGAATTATTTACTAATCTGAGAACCACAATAGACATAAAACGTGTTAATTTTCAGCTAAAACCCACAGACCTGCAATATTCTATACGAGACTCTAGTGCCCAATAAACCCATCCTTGCCATCAAAAAACAATTCACGAATTAACGTTTCTCATTTAAATTGTATCAAAGACGAGTAAATTAGTTGTAATTCAGTATTGAATTAATTTATTAGGAGGGGAATGGATATCTATTTACAAGAAGTACATAGAGTAGGAGTGTAGACTAAAATGTTCATAGGCTGAAAAGTTTATAAGACGACATTTTATCTTCTGTTGATGATTTTATTTACCAATGGAATCTAAGCACTGAAACGAAAAGAAAGAAATGTGTGTACCACAAAATGGACTTTGTTTAAAAATTAACTTCATTTTGTCACAGTCCATAATCGTACGTTGTACAGCCTATGAACTTTTAAGTTGCCTCTTGTAAAATTTTGGGTCACTTTGGCTTAGAACATAAGAATGAAATGGCTGGCATCTTAGGTAGGTAATGAATATATATATATATATATATATATATATATATATATATATATATATATATATATATATGTGTGTGTGTGTGTGTGTGTGTGTGTGTGTGTGTGTGTGTGTGTTCAGATTATGAATAATATTTAAAGAGATAATTGATTATGTATATTTACAGATTGTTCATAGATTTCATGATTTTTAATTCAGTAAAGAAGAAATCCATATATACTGGGAACCAAGTCCCAATGACAATCGAACCCTCTAGAATCATTATGTTATTTGAGATTACCTTGCTACAAAGTGTACTACATCAGTCCACTCATATAAGAATATCCTAAAATTTAAAAAAAATAAATCCTGAACCAGGCTATTAGCATTTCATAAACTAAAACCTCTAGGAAAAGGCATGAATCCAAATATATCCTATATACTAGGTAAATAGTAGGGCAGTTTGGGGTATTAAAACAGTGTGGTAACCGTTTTAAAAGAAGAAAAAGCATAAATCAAACGATTTCCACTCCGCTTAAAATGGGAACTAGTGTCAAATGTACTCGTTTCGGGGGTGCTGGGTAAATACATACATTAAGCATGCAGTAAGTACTCCGTATTTCCCTTTACTAGTAATTATTTTGAATTTAGAAGAGTAATGTTGGGATAATGTGTTATAAGATATGATATAATTATATAATTTAGAAAATACTGTCAATTATTTAACTTTTTTTGGATTTATACAAGGTTGAATTGAAAAGTTTATAGGCCGAAAAAAGCATCGGTTGAAAAGTTGATTTAGCGTCAAATTGTCTTTTTTTTCCTATTGGAACTCAAGCCTTTCGGCACCAATGGAAAAAAAATTGTGTCGAACGCAAGAGGAACAATGTTGAAAAATAGATCTCATGTGGTCACATTTTATGCGAGTAATTTGGTCAGTCTATGAAATTTTCCGCGGAACCTCCTATGATAAATGCCATGAAATTTAATTTCACAAGTTCTTTCTAAGTAAAAGAGTAAAGTTGGCGACCGTGGTCGAAGACTATCCAAAAGCTCCCTTTGCAATAGCTACTACACTGAGGTGTACAGGAGGGTGCTACACCTTTCCCTATATTGCTCACTTTACCCTTGAAACTTACCTGATAATGTTGAGTGTTAAGCAAGCAGTTATAGAGTACCACTTTTTGAGTCTTTGGTATGACTCGGCCTATGATTGAACCCCGGTCTCCTGGGCAGTTGACGAACACTCGACCACTAAGCTAAAGGACAGGTAATAGTTTTTTTTTATTCCAGACTATTAAAAAAAATCCTGCTTCATATACATATAAGCCAAAAAGAGTTCCGCTAGTTATGGTTTTAACTGAGCCTACCTAACCGCATATCCTAATAACTACCTCAGCTCATTTTCATTTTCCAGGACATTAAATCAAAACCGCTCTTGTTTTGCATTTTCTCAAAGATTTCCTTTTTGGATTTGTTTGCCTGATTCCCAGTTTAAGTGTTCGTTTCCATGTGGCACGTAGCGATTAAGGAATATAAAATGCAGCAATTAAAATCTACGATGCGATATGCGGGACATGAATAATGCGGCTTTGTTCTACAGAGCGTATTAATTGGCATCTGTTTGCTGAGATGTCTAATTTCTATCGAAAACGCATTAAGCTTTCACTATAAAGAATTGCGTGTCCTATAATTTGATAACTAGATGGGTTTCCTCTAAGCCTGGATATCACAGTAAATCTGACATCAAAATAAGGACATAAATCAAGTAAAGACCTATCCTTATCCAACAATAGCTTAATACGGACAGACACGTCAGTTTTATTTTATCAGGAAATGCTCGATGACCTTGATCTTTATAATATCTTAGCTTTGAGTTAGAGCAACTAATAGAATATGCATTAGCAAGCTAATAGACTTTAGTTAATCTAGGATACACCGATATGCAATAACCACCATTAACTTTTTTCCTTCATGAGAGTACAATACTGCAATCATCAGACATATGATGACATAATGACCACTGTTCAGTTTTATTAAAAAGGGCTTCTTAAGTTGATTTTAATGTTTGCCAGGTACTTCCTGCCGAAAGGAATTGGCTTTGTTCATTTTTCTTATCCTCAAGAAACATCAATTTTTTAGTAAATACTCTTGAAAACACAGTCGTTGGTGGAGTAATAGATTCTGTCTTAATCAATTAACACGATGACCCGAGTTCAAATCCTGGACAAGACTTTGCATTTCGCATAACACTAAAGGAAAGGTATGAATCGAATAATTCTCTTTCAATAACAGATATATAGTTGGGCAAACTGTGTTTTTCAACTTTGATAGAGTCACCAGTGCAGAAGAACGATAACTCTGAATTTTAACTTGTTAAACTTCGCTTAAGAAAATGACATTCTGTTGAATCCTGCTCGTGTGGATAGGTAGGTAAATATATACACTCGAAAACACAAGCAACACGAGTAAACATTTATCTTGATTTCTTCTTGTATCTAATTGATCTATTGATCGATTAATTAATTTTACTGGAATGCCAACCCATATAAAGTTATTTTATTCTTAGACGTTCGAGAATTTTGTTCATATTTTCATTTTTGTGTAGATTTTTCTGAAGATTTTTTACCCGGTTGTATATTATCAAGTTTTCCTAATACATATATTTTGCACAATTTTTTGTTTGTTTCTATTTATTATTTCTATGTTATAATAATCATTTGTTTTTACAATTATATATTCTTAAGTAACTAATAATAGTCCTTTGTAAAAAAATTGAAGCTTCAAGCAACTATTCTTAATGCAAATAATTAACAGTTTTTAA
This sequence comes from Sepioteuthis lessoniana, assembly GCA_963585895.1. Lineage (NCBI taxonomy): Eukaryota > Metazoa > Mollusca > Cephalopoda > Myopsida > Loliginidae > Sepioteuthis > Sepioteuthis lessoniana. The sequence goes on along the minus strand of OY757904.1, from coordinate 12,327,189 downwards.
ATACCGCGTTCGAGTATTGGTTTGGTCTCTTTGTTTTAATGACATATCAACCTTTGTAGGTTATTTAATACCAAAGCCATTCTCTAAGGAGAACAGTAGTGGTACTATTTAACACATAGCTTGGAGGATAAGGGGTTCCATACCTTTCCCCAGGGTAATTGCCTGAAAGTGAACGTAATAGCGCGACTGGAATACGGACTCGCTTACTACGATTCCGCAGTTCATCATTTTAACCATTACACTGCAAGATACCCACCCCCGTTCGAGTAGGATTAATTTCAGTTAAATAGCACCATTATTGTCCTTCTACAAATATGGCTTCGGCGGTAAATTCCTCACGCAAGTTTATATGCCAATTTAAGGAACTATATATGCCAGTTTTAAAACGAAACGATAAAACGATTACTTTTTAAAGAAATGTATTTGATTCATAGTTAAGGTCATAATAGGTACTACAACTCCTGATAAAAGCGGACCTAAGAGTAATGGTGATGAAGGGATACTCCACACTACTGAGATCTCCAGAATTGGATCATCACTATCGGATGCAGCTTAGAGTTAAATCGAGGACTGCCAGTTTTTAAATGCGGGGGTCGGTTTTACGAATTTTTCAGACGATACGATCAGCATATTCTAAGCCCAGACAACAGGGCTCATTAGTATCTAACGTGCTCGTATATTTCCAACGCTTGTAAAAAAAGAAAAAAAAGAAAAAGTTTCGAATTTGGATTTTTACGTTTACATATATATATATATTTTTTATTTTTATTTTGATAATTAGTTATTCCCCTGTCTCTTACAATATCTATCATGTTAAGTTTAATCATATTTAGACATACTCAAATTCCAATAAAATCTACAACAATCAACTTAAAGAATAATTCAAAACTTTCATTAAACCGTCTACTGCACGTTATTTTGTCGATTCTTGGTAAAAGTAAGACATCTATGCTTTCTAATAAAATAAAACCTGTTATTTGCCATAGGCAAAATTATATTCTGAAAAATGCGAATCTTGAGAAAAAAATAATTCTAATAATTACACTTCCGGTTCACCGTGATATAAACAACCTCCCTAACATTTATTTTTATTTATAAACATATCTTTATCAATATTTTATAATTAGCATATTCCAAAATCTTCCGAAGAATTTCTGAAAAAAATCGCTTTTCAGATTCAGTATTGTAGCTTGCTATTCATAACTATTTAAAGACCAGTACTTATTATTTGTTTTTGTATAAATTAAAAAAACGTTAGACTTAGAAAGATCATTGTATGTATTAGTTCTTCGTTAGTTTTAGTTTCATTTTCATTCATACCTGATAAGACGATGTATACGTGCCAGTAAATCTCAAACGTATCAAATGATATTCTCTAATAAACTAGATAATACAATTAGCTTGTATAAAAAGTATATGAATACATGACGCTCCCATTTAATATTAACATAAAATATGCGCAAACTGCATATTCATAGGTAAGAAGTGAGATTTTGGATCGCATAATGTTATTATTCAAGCAAAAACATTCAAAAGTGAACTACTAAATGTTATTTTTTTAGTCAGAATCATATAAAAAAAGAGTGCTGAAATTTCTGAATTTGTGTGAGGTAAATCATTGTATCTTATTTTTAAACGATAGCTATTTTACAGACATTTTATCGAATACAATTTAAACTGAACCGTTAAAACGACGTTTTTTTGTTTTGTTTTTTTTTTGTTTATTTATTTTTATTTTTTTCAGAAAAAAATCGTTTTAATGATTTATCAATGTAAATATTTTTCGGTATTTTGCAATTTTTTTACCAGTTACAGGTAATAGCTATAAAACGAATTCTTATTAAATGTGAATATTTATTTTAATAAGATCAATATTTTGTTTTTGTTTCTTTACATTTTTTTATGTTTATTTTTGTTTTGCGAACATTGCAACAATATGGTTTCCCGCTGATTAAAACTCTTAGTTAGAGAGTCCTTCCCCAAGTAAACACTTCTGTTTCTTCACGCAGGATTTTTTAATTAATTTTAAATTTATAGACTAGTCTTGTGAGTCCGATTATAAAATTTGCTAGCTCTGTATCTAACAATTTGGCCGTCAGTAGTTGTTTAATAATCGTGATTTGTTTCTGTTACACGACTAGAATTATGAAGCCCTCAGCGAGAATCAAACTCACTATCAATGTTTAGTTAACCTACCTTCCTAAGTATAACACCTCATGAAGTGACTTTGGTTCCTTATGGGCATGAAACAACGTTCTCAGTTATTAATATTGATGATTAAAAAAAGAACAACATCTATGTACATCTATTCCACCCCTTTGAGGTTATAATAATTATGCAGGTGCGTATTTCTAAGCTTCTTTGGAAGACGTGGCCCTGGGGGTGACCGTGTCCTCAGGAAAGTGTACGGATATAACTTGCAAGACACAGGTTATTTGACCGCGCAATTACCATGACGAGTTGATTTGGCGTCACTTGTGTGCGATATGAACTGGTGGCTCAGTTGCAGAGTTTCGGAACTGCAATATGTGGTTGCTGGTTCTGTCTCCATTGGTGGAAATTACGGTATACACTGCTGATGAAACCTAATGAGATCGAAATAGCTGTCCAGTGTTCCTGGATATCCTGTGTAGGTGTTTGGTGGATTTTCTAGTCACGGTAATTCAATTCCAAACGGTACAATTTATTAAGTAAGTAAAGTTGGCGACCATAGTCGAGGGTGACCCGAAGGTTCCCTTTTGAATAGCTACTACACCAAGGTGCAAGGAAGAGCGTAACTCCTTATCCTGGATTGCTCCACTTTACCCTTGATCCATATCTTATAATACTAAGTGTTAAGCCAGAATGCATCAAGTTCCATTTTTTAAGTCTTTGGTATGATTCGACCTTGGATTAAACCCCAGTCTCCCGGCAATTGGCGAACTGACTAACCACTAGGCCAATGGATAAACAAGTAAATAATCGTAATTACAATGTTAATAAATAAATATTTAGAGAAAATGAACATTATGAATGTTGAAAAAAATCATGTTAAAATTAATTTCAGATTTTCAGAAAAATCTTGACTTCTAAGTAATTTTGCTTTTCTGTTGAATAGTTTATGGTAATGACTTGAGTTCTTAAAAAAATCTAGATATCTTGCTGTGAATATTAATGTATGACAAGGAAAGCCTTAAAAGTATGGTTTATTCAGTGTTTATTACATGTCTGTTTATATCGTTAAATACATTCGATTTTCAACGATGTCCTTACAGATTATTACAAACGTTGTGGCGAAAAAAGGGTAATGTAGAGCAAATCAGTTATCTTCAAAATAAAGAAAATACAATAAACCTATGTTTTCCATAAGAAATTTGTAGGCAATAACATGGATTCTTTTTCAAAATGCATTAATGTAAAACAAATATCAGAAAAAATATGAATGTTCATACTTTCCTTTCGGCAATTCATGCGCGAAAATAACTTTTGTTTTTATTGTAGATTTGTGCTTATTTCATCAACACATTTTTCCTGTGGGCTTATTTTTATAAAGCTTTTTGTTCAAGAACGCGTGGCTGAAAAAAGTTGGATTTTCATTTTGTTGAACAAATGGTTGACATCAACATGGTAATAAGAATTTATAATCATGATAGCAAGAGAATAATCCAATTCAATTGATTTCACTAATAGAATTCCTACGTATATTATATCTCAGTATTCCCATAGCAAAATCACCGTCGTTGAGAATTATATACAATTTGTAAAACCTCGTACTACAAAAATGGGGAAGGCTGTATAAATATAAGACGTCCATAAAAATATAATGATTGTTATTTACTTAATGTTATCAGGCACGTTAAAAAGGTTTGTTTTCTAAAAAAAATATCAGTTAAATGGGACAAATCATGCCGCAGATGTCTGAAATTAGTTTTTGAATATACTGAATACGTTTTATTCTTGATGCTACGTGGTCGTTCACATTTTAGTTGGTTAAGAGCATATAAAATCCTCCTCTTATCCAGCTATTAATCTACACACACACACACATATATATATATATATATATATATATATATATATATATATATCTTTCTATTAATCGATCTAATTTTCCACATTTCTCATAGATTAGCTGATATATATATCTTAAAATATATCTAGTACACAAGATAAAATTTTTCTTCATTTCCTTTGAATCTCTAATTCCTCTCCTTATTCTCTCTCTCTCTCTCTCTCTCTCTGTACATATATATATATATATATATATATATATATATATATATATATATGTGGGGGGTGCGTGTATGTGTATATTTAAGAATAATTTCATATATATATATAACCGCTCCATTAGCATAGTGGGTAGAGTGTTTCCGAATGGCACGGAAGACCATGGTTCAATCATTCCAAAGAATCAAAAAGTGGTATCTGATTCTTCCTTGCTTAACGTTCAACATTATAAGCTAAGGATCAAGGATAAAGAATAGCAATCCAGGGAAAGGAGTAGTGCCCTTCCCTACACCTAATGAAAAGAGAACCATCGAATCGCCCTTAACTACGGTCACCAGCTAAATATATATGTACATATTTTCAGCCAAACGATCCGGCACTGGCAGGATATGAGAGAATAACCAGTTTTAGAGGGAATAATGCTGGTTCTATTTGAGTCTCTTCCATTCTCTGAACTTGTCCACAATAGCTTGGGGGAAACAGATTGATTCTTGCTTTTTTTTTTTTTTAACTCAGACTCGTCCAGGAATTGAACTTGAATTACAGATTTATTTCCAACAACAATAACCGTTTTGCTTAGCTGTATTGTCAGAGACTATTGTGATCATAATTAGTACATTTATTATTATTTACTTATTAGAGTTTTTCGGTTTCGGTTTCTTTGTTTAATGGCATATCAACTCTTTGTATGTAACATAATGCCAAAGCCATTCTTTTAAAAGAACAGTAGTGGTACTATTTAACCCATAGCTGGGAGGATAAGGGGGTTCATACCTTTCCCAAGGGTATTTGTCCGAAAGTGAACGTAATAGCGCGACTGGAGGTCGAACTCGCTTACTACGATTCCGCAGTCCATCGCTTTAACCATTACACCACGAGGACACCCCTTAGAGTTTTTCACATCAGCCTTAGCTGATGGTCTCTCACTGGACTCTGAGTGACAGTAAGTCTCCTCAAGTTTCCAGGATTCTTCCTAGTATTCTCGCCGTTCTCAATAATGCTGTGGTTTGGATGGTCACCATTCGTCCGCCAACTTCCAAGTCCTGGAGTCCCTTTAATAATCATTTTGTTACTGTACCAAAAGAACCAACCACAATTGATATAATTGTCACCTTCATGTTCCATACTTTTTTCAACTCCCTAGCAAATTCGATGTACGTATCCTTCTTTTCACATTATTTCAGTTTTATTCTGTTGTCAGCCGGGACAGCAAAGTCGACAATTTTGCCAATTATCTTTTTTTCTTTCTTGATAATTATAAGGTCTGGTACGCTGGCAAAGATTAGGTGATCCGTCAGTACGTCAAAGTCCCATAAGAGTTTATGTCATTTTCTTGGACAGGTGCTGGATTGTGCATATGCCATTTGTTTGTATAGTCAAATTCAAATTTATAGCACATCTTCCTGTGGATCACCTTGCCCACCCAGTCATGTCTCGTCTTATACTCTTTCTGTGCTAATTTGATGCATTCACTTATTATGTGATTGATGCTTTCATCTTTCACAGCGCATAGCCTACATTTGCTATTTTGTTGCGTCTTCCCTTGTCTCGCATTGATATGATTGGTTCCTACGGCGCTGTTTTGTACTGCTATTAGGAGAGATTATAGTTATTGAAAAAAACTTGCCAAAATTCAACATTATTTTTATTACCTGCCCATAAATATTACATTACCAAATCCATAATTACCAGTAACAACCGTTGACAACAGAATTAATATCATTATAAAAATAAAGAAAAATGACTAAGAAAATATTTATAAAAAAATAACATGATGAGGATTTTAATTTTAATCACAATTATCACTCAAGAAAATTCACACAACGAAACAGACATTTCATGTTCACATCAAAGAAACGTTTAGCTATCAGAAAGATTGGTAGAATCAAGAGAAAAATAAATAATTCTGATCGTAACAATTCTTTTCCCGCCCCCTCCTCACCTACTCTTCCCTTTTGACACTCACTTCCTTTGGCTCACCCCTACCCATAAACAGGCGGTGAAATATGTGTATACATGTAATTGTGCATGCTACTATATGCGCAAGTATACGTATATATGGACGTTCGAGCACAGCACATACACAAACATACTAACATTCAGAAGTATACAAACTTAGACACACATACACATAAATAAAATCACCCTTCAAAAAAATAACCAAATTGATCGGACTTTTTTTAAAAACCTTTTAATCTGACGAACGCATAAAGCATAAAAACCAGTGTCATGGACACTATCATGTAATATATATATATATATATATATATATATATATATATATATATATATATATATATATAAACTGATGTATATTTACTTATTATCATATACTATCTCTATCACAGATATCAAGCACTCTCTAAACAATAATGCCTTTACTCTGCCACAAACCCAAGAAGTGAGATCATGAAAACCAACCCTGTTATATAACATATATATATACATATATATATATATATATATATATATATATATATGTGTGTGTGTGTGTGTGTGTGTGTGTGTGTGTGTGTGTGTGTGTGTGTGTTTGTGTGTGTGTATGTATGTGTGTGTGCTTTATCATTGATACTGAGCACTATCTAATAATATCGCGAAATGTTCGTCACCATTAACTCATAAAATGGGCTAGTTAAAGCTAAAACCTATATATATATATATATATATATACATATATATATATTTATATATATATAGCAATCATGGAAACCGAGTATACAAAACACATCAAATTAACTAACCAAAACAGAAATATATATTCACCATAATACAGTTTGTCGAGTACAGGGGAAAAATCGCTACTTCCAGAAAAAGAGAACTATAGTGGCAACGTGGAATTTAAAGTAAAACCCAATTGTACAAATATATGTATGTACATCAGGACACAAACCAAATGTAGGATTACCTCATGTCCTTTTCTAGGGACTCTGTAAACAGCAATTATGTAAGTCACATAAAAAGTCACATTATGTAAGTCGCATATGTCACATTTCATTTAATTCAATTTCACAGTGTGTATGTGAATGTGACCAATGCATTAATCCTTTCACCATTACAGATCTTTGCTTTACATATGAGGAAACCAAATCACTAGTTGTGTATCATTTAGAAATTGCCAATTCCGCTTGGTTTACTAACCCCTTTCATTGTATTAGTGATTGATATCCTTTTCTTGTTTAGAATGAAGACAACTTGACGTCAATTGAAAAAAATGTTCTAGTAATGTTCGTCGCTTACAACCAAATTCAATCATCAACTCTTTCTTATAAGTGTCCTTGCTGTTTAAGACTAGTTGAAACAACAGGTCTATTGTGTATGTTACAAATTTACACACACACACATCAGCAAGTCCTTATATATTTTTTCCTAAGTTTAGATAAGAGTAAAATATCTGTCGGGGGGATCAAGATAAAACCTAAAATAAATAAATATTATCTCACCTATCAATGTCAGTTTTTATTACCTCCACATATTTTTTTTAAAAAGCAATGCAATCTTCATTTGAAACCTGTGAGTACGATAAACTAAAAATGACGAATATTTTATCGATATTCCTTACAGAATAGAAAATGTTTAAAGAGAATTAATGAAGAAGGAAGAAAAAAAAAACACCTTCCCCTATAAGAAATTATGCGAAAAAATTGAATAATGAATTGGTTTCAGGATGTGTAGCAGTTGTGGCGGAATCACCTACTAATTAATCACTCTACATAATGCCGGAAGACGCAGCAATACGGAGTCAGTCTAGATCCGGAAGCTAACCTCGCCCCCGCGAGGTTATGTGAACTAGCTTACCGTCCTATGTTCTTTTAACCATCATCTGTTCTGGTAGATATATACTTATACTATAACCGTGATGTTATTTTCCTTTTGTGACCCCTTCCTGGGCCATAACAGTATCATGGATTTTAATTACATAAAATGTCTGCGCGGGAAGAGCGGAATGATAACACTGATGCAATTAAAAAGATTTTAATTGTATGTGTGTGTGTGTGTGTGTGTGAATTTGATGCAGTCACTAAAGCAAATTGATGAAAACCAGGTCTTAAATGAAACTATCCGGTGGATTCATAAGTTATCTTATTCCACAATGTAAGAAAAAGATAGATTCATTAATATCTATATCTATATATATATATATATATATATATATATATATATATATATATCAATAAATGAATGTTAAGCTAAGTGTTTATCCAAATTAGACGCTCGATGCGTGCAATGCCTGTGGCTTTTACCTACTTTTGTCAAATATTAATATTTTCCGTGTCACGCAAGCAGTGATGTTATGTCTACAAAGTAAACGCGGCTTTTATTGACCAAGAAAAGAATCAAGTTGTCTATTCATTGTTATAAATGTGATTGGGGAAAGTGTTTAACAAATCTGTTGTCATTTGAATTGTGCCTTTTGGGGAATTGGAATAATAGGCGCATCGACGTGGAATTAGGCTGGCTTTTAGGTGAATTACATGCAAAAGATTGGCGATTGTGTTACGCTTAATTCTATAGAACGAGTCTGGATCGATTTCAAAGATCCTTGTCAAACATTGGGAATTATAAGCTTGGCCATAAATGTGGACATCCAATCGTGTTTTATCGAAAGATTATCCCATTAAAACAATGCATTATCTTTCAGGCCATAAAATCATGACACTTAAAGTTATTCAACAAACACTCTCTTTCACCCAGACAAACACACTCACATGTAAGTGCCCCTTATAATATATATACATATACATTAATAAATACACGCACACACCCACGAACACACACACACACACACACACACACACACACACACACATACATACATATATATATATATATATATATATATATATATATATATATATATATATATATATGCCCAAAAGAAAAATATGAAAGCAAAAGAGCACCATGGTACTATAAAAGAACATTTCTGTAACTCAGAAAACAATTAAATCATTAACTTAATTAAGCAAATGGTAAAGTAATTAAAGAGACCAATTGGAGGTGAAAAGTCACGTGTAAACAAAGAACACGGGATCAACACACGGGAGAACAATATACATACATAATTATCTATTTACAATTATCTGTACATAATTTTATGCTCATAATATTTATAAGTATATATTTACCATTACTAGTCAAAATATTTGTCTTCTTGGTATTTTAATGTTTTAAGCATTCAATTTGGAAGACGAATGAAACTAATATAGAATTCCTATAGAAAATAACACTTATTGTAATCTTGTTTTAATTAATTTCTATATGAAATTATTTAGAGAATTGCTTTTAGTATGTTTTTATCTTAAAAAGATCCCATTTGATATTATCTAAAATTAAATTTTATCAAAATTATTTTAAACATAATTTCTAATCTGCGAATAAATCAGCTAATAAATCAGAAAATAAAAAAATAAAATCAGTTTTGTCATTTTGTTAATAGATTTATTATAAAATTCTGTGATGAGATTTTAACTCATATTTATTAAAATAAAATCAAAGAATTAGAAAACAATAATTCCAAGAAAATATTTATAAGAAATTTGAAAGGCCAATATGCAATTTAACCTATCTGAGTAGGCGGTTATTAGCACACAATTGCATGTTATTAGAATGTAGATAAAGCCAACTGTATTAATAACATGAATTTAAAAAAAAATTATAATTAAGGATTAAACAGAAATAAAATTATCAATATTATGACGCGAATATCTAAGAGATTTGTTATATCAGTATTGACAAAGTTTCGGTTATAGACAGACATTAATCGCCATTATATATATATATATATATATATATATATATATATAAGTATGTATATGCGCTTGTGTGTTTTGCAAAATTCAACCCATTCAGATTTTTATGTGCAAGTTTTCAAGGGAAGTGCAAATTAACTTAATGCTATGTTTATTTTTACAAAACAATTATAAAAAAATGAAAATTTTGAAACAGTAGAATTAAAAGCAACTGTAAGCATATAGAATTAACTAATCCCTGTAATAGTTGAATAAAAATCGACCATGGATCAAAGGATTGAAGGAAAATATTATTTAACTTTTAAAATGCACATATTGCTCCAAACAATAAATACAGAAATCCGAATGTACAATTAGAAATTATATGTACATACACACACTGTATGTGCTTATAATGATATAATGAGTGTATGTGTTGTGACGGCAAATTGACTAAAATCCCAAAACGGGACTTTATTTTCGCACGTGTGAAGACGGGGTAGGTTGGCACTTGGTCCCCTATAGAATAAGTCCTCGTTCAGAGTTTTTCTCTCAGGCATATAAGACCTGGTATATTACGTGAGGGATCAATTTTTTAGAGCCAGACTGACCACCGCTGGCAAGGGGTTCCAAATTTCACACTATCACACACCCACCAGGCCGCTAAACTTCCTTCCCCTCGACTATGGAAGAATATGGACCTATAGGTCTTAGTCGTAATAATATTATATTGTAGTAGTCGGCAACTCCGGTTTCCCGTGTGATATTTTAGGAATTAATAGGACAATTCTAAGCAGGATAACATAAGGCGAATAGAAGCTGGAAAGGAAGCATGAAATAATAACATAGACCACATGGTAACATAAAAGTACATGAATTCCTTTACTACAGTTATAATGACCCTTTCAAAGTGTCAAAACATATAATAATTGGACAGTCCACGAATATAAATGTCTTTTCTTGACTTCTGTTTTTCTTCAAATTGAGAGAGAGAGAGAGAGAGAGAGAGAGAGAGTGGTATACAAAATTTGGGTATAAAGTAAAAATGTCCCCAAAGTTACTTATCTTATCTTTCGACGGGGTTCCACTGGAGAATCTTTCTTCTTTCACGGGCTAATAGACTTTGTTCTATTTTTTTTTTACACTGGCTTGAAGAACCTGGGGTCCTTCGTGTCTCAGTAATTCTTTTGTCTTCCACCCGGAGTAAAATGGCTATGGTTCGTCTGCCCGCTACGGACCCTGCTCAAAAACTCACTTTCTTATCCTTTACTTCCGCTGAGGGGAAGGGAGCCCCACTTCCGTTTTGGGGTCCCAGCCAATCATTTGGCTTCTCTCTCTTTCCCCTTCCGGTGTCCGGCGACCTGAGGTTACTGAGTACCAACACCTGTTGATACCCCTCTGTGACCTACATTCTTCCTTAACGGTCACTTTTTTTTACGGCTAGATACTGTTAATTCAAACACGGGGAGTAGTAATTTTATCTCCCTCCTCCCAGTGGGATACCGCGTGACAATGTGTATAAGGTCTGCGTAAACACAGAAACACACACGCACTCATACATGTCGATGTATGTGTGTGTGTGTGTGTATCTGGGGGTTAAATAGTTGGCAGTAGGAAGCATTTTATAAAGTTGTATGGTTTTCAAGGAAATCATTTCCGATGGGTTTTTATTGTCCACGAAGACTGTCAGTTTCAACTTCTTTACTGATTAGTGTGTCCATAATTTTTCATTTACCTGAGAGTGGCAAACCAATATTTAGCACATTTGTAATATTTTCGATTAAACATGGTTCTCAGAAAACATATTATAAATTTTTAATGATTTTCACATGATTTTCCCTTCTCAGCAACAAGAATTATAATCACAGGCACCTGTTTAAATCTGGACAACTGTAATTCCCCAGTTTCCAATAGACACAAACAAAATATTTTTGTGAGATTAGAATAATTGTTACTATAAACCAATAACAAATAATACAGAGTTTAAACTTCTTGAATAGAATACTGAATTGTTTTTTCAAAATAATTTCTCTTATTCATAGAATAACCCTTGTGATCTTGTCAAAATATTTGTCTTCTGGGTACAGATATTTATATTTTAATGTTTTAAAGCATTAGATTTCGAAGACGAATGAAACTTATATAGAATTCGTATAGAATATAACACTTATTGTAATTTAGTTTTAATTCCTGTCTTTATGAAATTATTTAGAGAACTGCCTTTAGAACGATTTTATTATAAAAAATTCCATGTATATATACATATATATATATATCGTTTCCGACATTGCCTTGGACAAGATAAAACCCAGAACGCAAAATATGTTTGTGAAATTGACAGTTCTTATTTTGCATGCAGTGAGCTTACATTTTCGTGAACAATTGATTAGGAATCTGAGGACATTTGCATCGTTCCACAACCTAAGTGACAAAATAATTCTATCTGATGATGCCATTATTTCCTCTAAATGTAGTATGGCCAGGAATTTATGATCAACAAAATCTTCTTCCTTCCCGATCTGGTTGCCCACTCTCTGTTTTTAAAGGGTCATACTCGAAAAATTTAAGTCACAGAGGAAGACGATTTTAAACTTGCGTTTGGAAGCTAGAAGCATGCAACCCCTCGCTGATTGAAGTATGTGTTTACGCTTCCATTTTGCCTGAAGCAGGATGTGACTTAAAATCAATGTTTAAGTCAAGAAACCTTCAGAGTTTTACTTATAGAATAGCAGTCTAAAGTTTGCAGAATATCCCCATCTACTTTACTATTTACTTATAGCTGCAGGAGAAATGGATTTATGTTCTCCTCACGGCATGAGTGTTGAGTGGAACACAAACAGCCTTGTTTAGGATTTGAACTTGGGTCACAGATCCTTTTTCCTAATTCGAACACCGTTATGCTGTACACATCTCCTATAGCTGATTGAAATATATCACATCCTCACTATTCAAATTGAACTTAAACCTACAAATCTGGATATAGGAATCACTGAAATTTAAGATTTCAGTAGATCTGCTCAGAGAAAATTGAAAAAAATATTACAGATTCCACCATAGCAAGGTAAATCGCAAGGGTAGGCTTCATGAGAAACCCTACAATCTCTCAGATCACCAATCTTGGAACTGCGATGTAGTAAATGAAAGCTCCAAGAATCAGTCTATCCTAAAGTTACGAAGCATAAACTAAGACATTGGAACTTATATTTGTGTACTGTTCAGAAAAATAAAAACTTTTATATCGCTAACCTTGTACTCAGTAGAAAATAAAAGCAGGGTGTTCAACATATGCTACCTTTACACTCATAGGAATGGCACGAACGATATTGCATTTTTGTCCTGTTGAGGTCTGTAACAAAAATTATGAGCAAAAACTGCCGTATAAATAACAGTTTTGCTTCCAATAAAGTCTTCATCAGATGGTGACCCTGGCTGCAGCATAATTACCACTAACTCAGGGCACCCAAACAGTATCGCGCAATACTACTAGACTTTATGGGATAGTGTTTGATCTGTACGACTGTCATATCCCCTCAGATGCAGTTACTGTCTTGTTTTTGATCTTTTTTATATATTCCCTCTTCTCTGTTGTTTAAAGTCCAAGTTTGGTTAAAAATGTTGAGGTTGAGTTCGAAATAAAACGTCGACATCCCATCTCAAGAGGAAATATGTCCGTTGACAAGCCATTCTTAACAAACTGTTCCCGCAGGTCTTCGTACTTTTCCCAAAAAATACATACATCAACCATCTTATAGTTTTATAGCTGAAGATTGCAAACAAAATTCTGGATTTTAGCTGATATAATAATTTATATTCTCGTTTGACAACGCTTACAAACAGAAATGTATATGTATTTTTCCTGTATAATTAATTGTTTCTCAACAAGATTTTAAAAGTATGCAACAAAGTTCTTTTATCTTTTAACAATCAATTTAAAAAAAAAAATTCTAGAAATTTCAGAGTCAAAACAGCAAAAAAATGTTTTGATCCTTGTTGAACGCATAAAATTGCTCTGCTTGAATAACAATTCTATTTTCAAGTGCGCCAACGAAGCGGGTCGAATTCTAAAAAATGTTTAAATACTCACGACAAGTGCTATATTTTGTGATCCTATCAATTAAGTATTTTTTCAGACATTAGCAAGTTACACCATATCTATCTATCTATCTATCATAAAAGAAATTTGTCGAACATAGGAGAGGGCAACCCAAAAGCCCCCTTTTCTTTCGCTACTACGCCGGGGTATAAGGGAGAGCGCTACTCCTTTCCATGCATTGATCTATAATATCCGTGATCCTGAGTGCTAAGCAAGGAAGTATCAAGTACCATTTTTTGAGTCTTTGGTTTGACTCGCCCTTGGATTGAACCCTAGTCTCCCGGGCAATCGCCGAACACTCAACTCACTATATATATATATATATATATATATATATTCAAATAAAAAGTAGGATAATAGTATAAACAGGATAAAATATCATGACTCACATTGTCGACCCATAAAGGATTTTGGAAAATAACAAAAAGAAATGAGGAAAATATACCCATCAGATGAATGACAACGTGATTCTTTGTATTGTTTCTTATTATTATCCTATTCTATTTTTAAACTTATATTCAACTATTGATCTCCTTTTTTCCGTCATGGAACTCAACTAAGTTTTTGCAGATTAAAAACGCTCTTAGCATTGAAATTTATATATATATATATATATATATATATATATATATGTGTGTGTGTGTGTGTGTGTGTGTGTGTGTGCACATTGCTCTACCAAAAAATAATTTCTTATTAATCAAATGGATATACGTTAACAAACGAAAACTTCATTAGCCAGATGCCTTCAGTACAGATATAAAAAACGTCAGTTGAAGACACATCAAAAATATTTTTATTTTACAAATGGATATGCTATGTCACCAGTGTATTTTCATCATTTCTCTGATCAACTCATTTAAAATTTCATGAAAATTTTTTTCCCCACGAAAAATTTTCTTTTTCAGATGACTTTCCAAACAAACTGAGGACAATGAAAAAATACATAAAATAAAAGTGATATTCCCATTGCCTCATCACATTCTTTCATCTTATATATATATATATATATATATATATATATATATAAATTTTGGTATATATATATATATATATATATATAAAAATTTATTTTTAGTGTAAAATAGAAAAAAGTATAATAATATGCTGTTTTATGCTTGAAAAATATTTTGGTATTGCTCTGCATTTTCATGCATACATCACAGGAATTGTTTAACTGATTAAACATTCTTTGAGCGTTGAATGTGTTTGTTTGTGTGTGTGTGTTTGTGTTTGTGTGTGTGTGTGTGTGTGTGTGTGTTTTTGTGTGTGTGTGTGTGTGTGTTTGTGTGTGTGTGTGTGTGTGTGTGTTTGTGTGTGTGTGTGTGTGTTTAACCTAAGAATTTATCTATAGGGTATAAAGAAAAAATGTGCCTTTCAATTTTCTTGTGCCCATCAACAACAACCATCCATTTTAGCAGCACATAAGCGAGTCTTTTAATGACTATGGTATTCCAAGTATGTTAGCGTCCTGGAGCACGTGTTTCCTTCGTGACAACCTCAGCTTTGTCTCTTTTGTCTCCCTTGTGTAACACGACAAAAGGAAAAAAAATTAATATACAAATTGAGATAACAAATTGAGATGTAGTACATCTAATGATTTGTTTCAACTTACAGATAAATCCACGTGTTGCATACGTAAATACATATAAATCCCTAAAGAGCATTTATCATTCGTCATGATGTGTTTTTTCTTTTTTATTGGAGGTATATCGTGTACCTAACAAAACTAAATATAATGTGAGCATTACATATTTACTGCTAGGAGTTTTCTACTTTTTGTATACCTTTCAAAATCTTTATATCAAATGTATTGAATCTAACCGACACTCTGCATTCCTTTTCAATACGGGATTTTACAAACCATAAAATGATATATTAATATTTGAATCGGAAAACTGTCAAAAATGAAGTCATAAAACGTATATTTTTATTTCTTTAGGTCCTTTCTTTCTGATATTATTTTTTTTTAAATTGTGGCCAGTTATTGGCGATTTTACTGCCATGGAACAATGCTGATAATTTCGCACGAGAAGTGAACGGAAGAACCCAATAAACAAGGATGCTACAGAAAATACCTAAGAAAATCTTCTGACAAAGGATATTTTGTCATAATTCTTCAAATACTTATTATTTCTTATTACTGTGACAACTCAAGTTCAGCTTTCTTATTTGCTCACCTCTAAACTTAATGGGAACTATCATTAGCGGATAATATCTCACATAAGAAACTGTTTCCTATTCACATCAAAAGATTTCCATGAAATCAATCCGTATATTGCTTTAATTATGATAAAGATTAACGTAAATATATACGCTTTCACACACACACACACACACACACAACTTTTAATTCCTCTTTTTTTTTGGCCTCGGAGTTATTCAAGTATTTCCTTTGTATATGTTTTAGAAGGGTCTCTCTGGACTTTCTCAAGTTTCGATACTTTGGGTTTCATTTTCTGAGAAAAGATACTTATGGATGACTAGGATAAATAAAGATATACTTCTTCGAGGATGTGGTGTATATTGACCTCCGACCCGGCCAAACATGCCATTCCAAAGACGCGGAAGTTGCATATTCCATTGACGTGGGTGAACTTGGCTGACAATAGGGGACAGGGTTAAAATCCCATGGTACAGTCATAGACTGATTCACCGGAAAAGAGTGATCTGTGAACTGCATGACAGTTATTTCTGCTTGATGACGATCAAACATGCCATTCCAAAGATTGAGCTGGCTATTGAACTATTATATAACTCGGTGAAGACAGGAAGTCAGTTAGTTTGGAGACCAGACCCGTTGGTGACAAGATGCGGTAGAGGAAGACTGCATCCAGCAGAGTGGACCCCCAGGCATCCGGTTGAGCAGTCCAGGAGAACGAAAACGACACACAGGTATGTCCGGAGGGGCTGTGAAGGTCAGTATGTTGCAGTCTTTGTTCAGTCTCCAACTCAATCTCACGCGCAACCTTTTAAATAAAGTGAGAGGTATATTTTTCTAAAAGACTGTGTCGCTCGTCGTCTTTATTGTATCGTCGTTATGATTCTGCATACATATGTAGAGGTATATGTATTATATGTTTGTATAGTTAATCATGGTCATGGCTATACAACAGATGCAACGCTGTCTACAAAAATAACTCAACTGAGAAATGGACCATAGGCTAAATTTTACTCTTCTCCAAGAAAGTTGGCCTCAGAATCAGTAACAACTTCAGTCGTACAACTTTTATTGCTATTGCTGTTCAGCTTCAGAATGCCCTGATTCTCAATCGTATCAGACCTGAATTTGAAAGAATTCTTAAGGAAAATCAAAGCGGCTTTTAAAGAAATCAATTCGCAACCTGATAGGTTTTGAGTAAGCATCGAATCATTGAAGGAGTACATATCAAATCTCAAGGCAACAGTATTATTTGTAGGTGTCACCAAATTATATTTCTCCTTAAACAGAGGAAGGATTTGGAAAACATATCTACCAAAGTAACTGATACTTTTATAATGATGCTTAAAAAAAAAAATTAAAAAAAGTAAAGGTTCGCTCAACCAATGGAGACACCGTCTTCTTAGATCTTGCCATTGAATAAAAAAAAAAGAAACACCGACAGAATTACCTAGGCTAAAGCGTAATTAAGTGCTCAATATATGTGACAGAGCTAACTTCGCCAAAGCAATCCTGAAGAGCCATTTGGTGAAACCTACGTAGACAATGTAGGAATAATTTTCATTAGGCTATCGATTATATGGAAATCAGACCTAACCGATAAAATGAAACGCAGTTTCTTACAGGCAGCGGTCACATCGATACTGCTATATGGGTGCACTACATGGACTCTAACAAAACGGCTGGAGAAGAAGCTAGACGGCAATTATACAAGAATGCTGCGACCAATCTTGAACAAGTCCTGGCGGCAACACCCCACAAGACATCAACTGTACAGCCACCTGCCTCCTATCACGAAAACTATTCAAGTTAGACGAGCCAGACGTGCAGGACACTGCTGGAGAAGCAGGGACGAACTCATAAGTGATGTACTCTTATGGACCCCTACACATGGCCGTGCAAAAGCAGGACGACCAGCACAAACATACATTCAGCAGCTATGTGAGGATACGGGATGTTGTTCTGAAGATCTGCCTAGGGCGATGAACGATATGGAGGGGTGGCGAGAGAGTGTCGGGGATATCCGTGCTACCAGCACGACATGATGATGATGACATATATATATAAATACAACCTAGGATGATGGCAGCCACTTTTAACGGCAACCTCAGAGCAACAATCATCTCCTGCTACAGCCCTACCAATGTTAGTGAAGAAACTGAACTAGTCACCTTCTACGACGAGTTATCCTCACTAGTGCGTAGCATCCCGAAACACAACATGTTAGTCATTGGCGGAGACATGAATGCCCATATCAGGAAAAACCGAAACAACAAATACAGCCTCCACAACACGTCAAATAGGAATGGGCAACATCTAACGGATTTCATGATAGAAAATAGATTAGCATGCCTCAATACAAACTACCAAAAAAAGGGAGGGAAAACTATGGACATGCACGTACGCGAACAATAGTAAAGCACAGATAGACTACGTCCTTATAAACAAGAAATGGAAAAATAGTGCAATGAATTACGAGGCATACTCCTCATTCGAGGGTGTGTCTTCCGATCACCGAATAGTCACGGCAAAAATACGGCTAAGCCTACGAAGAAACACCAAACGAACAGCGACCACAAAACACTATGATTGGGCCCTTTTGAACAACAGAGATATAAGAGATAAATACGTATTAGAATTAAGAAACAGATTCGAAACACTACAAGAGAAAACGGAAAAAAATACACCAAATGACACATATGAAAATTTCATCAATGCGCACCTCGAGGCAGCAGCGAAATGTATTCCAACAAAACTCAAAACTAAATATAGAGTCCCATGGGAAACTTTAGCGGTGAGAGAAAAACGTGCACTTGTGAAAACAGCCTCCCAAAACTATCGAAAAAAAACAACAAACACAAATCCCCGAAAACTAAAAACGGCACAATATCAATTAGCAGGCATATATATAAAGGAACAGACAGAATACGTTCAAAATCAAATAGATAAGATTAGAGACTCGGTGGAAGATAGACAATCTAGGATAGCATGGCAAACAATAAACGAAGCGAGTAGAAGAAAGAGCGCAGCCAAAGCAAAACTGAAAGCTGCAAACCAACAAGAAAAAATAAAACTGTGGAAACAGCACTTCAAAAACCTACTAGGAAACCCACCGAAAATAACACATGAACCAATCACCAGAATAATTAGTAAACATTAATCTAGGACCGTTCACCCAAGAAGAACTCGACTCGGTTCTCAGAAAAATTTAAAATAGGAAAGCTGCAGGGCTGGACGAGATTCCCCCAGAAGTATGGAAGAACAGACAATTCGACGACATACTTCTCCGACACTGCAACGCAGTATATAATAAAAATCCGATAGATAAATGGATGAAGGGATGCATCCCCCACTTCCCTAAAAAGGGGGAACTCGGATTAGCTAAAAACTACCGAGGTATTACACTTACATCCATAGCCGCCAAAATCTACAATGCCCTACTACGAAACCGCATAGAACCCAAAATTGACAACATACTTAGGAAAAACCAAAATGGCTTCCGAAGAAACAGATCCACGATCTCACAAATATTAACCATCCGTAGAATCCTTGAAGGTGTACGGGCAAAAAACCTACAAGCGACATTAATATCTGTCGACTTTACCAAGGCCTTTGATTCCATTCACAGAGGAAAGATGGAACAAATCCTACTAGCATACGGCATACCTAAAGAAACCGTAGCAGCAATAACGATTCTCTATAGAAACACCAAAGTAAAAGTACGATCACCGGATGGAGACACAGAATACTTCGACATTGTAGCAGGAGTACTACAAGGGGACACGCTAGCCCATACCTCTTTATCATTTGTCCAGACTACGTACTTGGAACATCGATTGACAAAATCAGAGAGAACGGCTTCGAGCTGACAAAGAAAAGAAGCAGAAGGTACACCGCAACAACAATTACCGACGCTGACTACTCCGATGACATATCGATACTGGCAAATACACCCAACCAAGCCGAAACACTACTGCATAGTTTGGAACGAGCAGCCGTAGGTATAGGCCTCTATGTCAATGCACACAAAACGGAATATATGTGCTATAATCAAACGGGGGACATCTCCACTCTAGACGGAACCCATCTTAAACTAGTAGACAAATTCACTTACCAAGGAAGCAGCGTCGCATCAACAGAAAAGGACATCGACACGAGGTTAATGAAAGCATGGACAGGTATCAATAGGCTATCGATTATATGGAAGTCAGACCTAACCGATAAAATGAAACGCAGTTTCTTCCAGGCAGCGGTCACATCGATACTGCTATATGGGTGCACTACATGGACTCTAACAAAACGGCTGAAGAAGAAGCTAAACGGCAATTACACAAGAATGCTGGGAGCAATCTTGAACAAGTCCTGGCGGCAACACCCCACAAGACACCAACTGTACGGCCACCTGCCTCCTATCACGAAAACTATTCAAGTTAGAAGCAGGGACGAACTCATAAGTGATGTACTCTTATGGACCCCCACACATGGCCGTGCAAAAGCAGGACGACCAGCATGAACATACATTCAGCAGCTATGTGAGGATACAGGATGTTGTCCAGAAGACCTGCCTGAGACGATGAACGATAGGGAAAAGTGGCGAGAGAGGGTCAGGGATATCCGTGCTACCAGGACGACATGATGATGATGATGATGATATATATATATATATATATATATATATATATATATATATATATATATATATATATATATGCGTGCATTTATCGCTGTGATTGTAGGACTGTAAGCTAAATGTATGTATGTATTTACTAAACCTCCAAACGAGCAGGATGTTAAGCAATATTATTTTCAAGCAGATTCTAACTGGTTAATGTTCCAAGTTTTCCTTCTCTTAGACAAGTTGCTATGCCAACGTTATAGAGTCAGTCTGTCCTACTATTAGTCCATAGCAATTTGTATTCATACCTTGGCCAAGTTGTTAACTATGAAAATTTGTCCAAAATTTGATCACGTGTCACCGTATCCTTTTCCACAGACGATGACCATGGGCACCTTCCTAAAAGTAAGTACACACATATCAATTAACTAAAGTAAATTTAGCCTTTTTACTCTAAATTTGTTACTCAACATAATCAAAAATTTAATGTCATATAGCGTATTACTCCTTTTTCGACACTTCGTACTTTTTCTGATTCCTTCCGCAAAGAACACAAAGAATTAAATTCTGATTTTACAGTTACCCTCAAATCAAAGTTTGCTAAAGATCTTATTAAACAAATATGCACTCCACAGGCAGACCGGTACCCTCCTCATACGTCAGAGTGTACTTGATTACTAAGGCAATTTTGCTGCAGATTGTCATCTAAGCTCTCCATGGATTCATCGACATGGTCAGGTTAATTATGGAATTCGTTAGAATGCAAGCTGATAGTTCATGGTAGTATCTTAGGTGACATCTTGACTTATTACCTCAAGTCATGCTGATGTCTCTTGTTCTATAGAAGCTTATTTCCGGGTATGAATTATTAAAAATTTTAGTCGGAAATATTGAGATGAATGCATAAATAGGAAGAAAACAAAGACACAAGAAGAAAAAAAAGAAAGACAATCGAGAGGATGAGAATCTAAGGGAAAATATAAAGAAAGAAGAGAATCGGAGGATGAAAAGATCCAAGTGAATAAATAAGCAGGGCAATAAAAAAAGTCACAAGTAGAGGATGAAATGGGGAAATTTAAAGGGAAAAAAGAATAGGATCGTAAGTCGGAGTTAAGATGAACACTAAGTAAAAGAGAGAAGAAAAATTAGGCATTAACGAAGCAGAAGAAAACAGAAAAGTATAAAATTGACGACCAACAAAAGACGATAAAATAAAGAAGACATCAAAAGAGAGGTGTCGGGAAAGGGGGAAATAATTTTAAGAATTGAGAAAATTTACAACTTATAAATATTATTTTAAGAATAATAAATAAAAAGAAATGATTCAACAGAAGAAAAATACAACGATAGAAATAAATAGATTTGGAGAAAAATACGATGTCAGTTTATCAACTGGAGGATTACAAGAATGTATGCTTAGTGCAGATATATATATATATATATATATATATATATATATATATATATATATATATATATATATATATATATAATTACATTCCTTACGAATTTAAAACCTCTAGGTTCAATATTGAATCGAATGAGATTTAGGAGCCAAGTTTACAATCAACGTGAACTGAGTAAAGGAATAAAGGCTTATTTAAACCTTGAACAAATGTAATTACATTTCATAATTCGAGTGAATTTTAGTATGTGTAAATTAAAATCGAAAATCATATTAAAATGGTTATAATATAAGTAGATAATTAAATGAAAATTGATAATTCTAATGGATTGTTAAATATTCCTGAATATATTTTTAAACTCACAGATTTAATAGATTTAGAAATGTGTAACAAGAAAAGAAATTGAGTATAATTCTAGGGTAGAATATATATATATATATATATATATATATATATATATATATATATATATATATATATATCATGTCGTGCTGTTAGTATTTTTTTTTTACTCTCCTTTGCCATTTGTATCTATTATCCATCATATCTGGCAGGTCTACTTGACAACATCCTGTGTTGTAGATTAGTTCTTGTTGGTCATCTATCACATGCACGTCCGCGTGAAGAGGCCCATAGGATAACGTCACGTATGAGTTCGTCCTTTAGCAGTGTCCAGCATGTCTTGTCCGTCTTTTACGGATGGTTTTAGAGATGGAAGGTAGGTCATCGTAAAAGCTGCTGTTTTGTGGGATGCAACTTACAGGAATTCTTCAATGTATCTCGTAGTATCCTTGTCCAATTCACTTCAAGTTTTTTTTCTTTATACGCTTATTCATAGCATATACTTTAGTATTTACAATGATGTGACCAGTTAAGGCATGGACTGCTATCGATAGGTTATCAATGATATGAAACTATAACTTATCTGATAAAATAAAATTTAAAAAATTATGAAATATATATATATATATATATATATATGTGTGTGTGTGTGTGTGTGTGTGTGTGTGTGTGTGTGTGTGTCTGTATGTTTTTGTGTGTGTGTATGCAGTAAGAAGTATTCTTATTTAATTAAGCCATGTGTGCAAGTATTTATTTTGTTATTAATCGCTATTTTAACGGAAATTTGTTAGTAATCGCATGGATGTTGCTAAGTAAAAAGAACGTGACAAGGACAATAATCAGGATGTATTTAAATTCTACTAATTTTTAAATTTTTTAGGAAGTATTTTTGTTGGAATATATTGTTGATCAAATTTAGTTGTATAATTATCTTGAATTGTCTATTTCTTTCATTTCATTTAGCGCTTAGTTTTAAATATTTAGATAAATAAATGAAACCGTATACCGTGGATGTGACTGTACTACGTATAATCATTTTAAAGTTTAAAATAAATCGGACTTTCTATGGAGTTTGATGAAGTAAACGGGAAGACTGAAAAATGTACTGTTTTGAAGAGGCCTCCTGTCATTTAAGCTCCGACAGAGAAAACAACAGCAACCACTACCACTTCTACAACTCCAACCACTACTATTGCTAATAATGATAATAATCAACCATTCACACTAAATACCACTGCGTGGAAAATGGACTAAGGAAGATAACAAAAGCAACCCTGCAAAAAGAGGGTATAGAAAAAGAATGATAGGAATCTGGACAGAATTCGATTGACTTAAGGCATGTTAGGAGAATAAAAAGAATGGTTGGTTTTCTGCCTTGAAATACTGGTAATCCACCTGCAAATATATAGGCAAACACATAAAAAAAACCTAACACAGTAACAGAGACAAATACAGGAAAACCAGAAACCCCTCAGAAAAAACCAGAAGACAATGACACATGCATTGCAACCACACAAACGCAAACACTGACCCAAGAGGAAAATATTATTAGAAAAATCATGTCTGAAAAGAAAACCACATTGCATTCTCTCAGGAACCAAGACTGGAGGACAGTGAAGTCCGAAACAGAGAAAGTGAACGACTTATTGGCAGAGATGCTGACAAACGACATCACGGAGTTAAACAATTTGATATAGGCATGATCAAAATTAGTATGTGAAAAAATCGGGGTCCCCATCAAAACCCAGGTGCGAACTCAGACTTGAATCGCAGATAAAAGGACTACGACAACAATCAAGAATAATAAAACAGAATATTAAGAAATTTTCTGACGAAACTGAAAAATCACAGCATCTGGAACACAAAAAAAAGGTTGAGGAGAATAACTAAAAAATACTAGCAAAAGAAGGTAGATTAAAAAGATACCAAGACAAGACCAAACTATATAGACAAAGCAGGATGTTGCAAAACAACGAAAAAAAATCGGGGATGATTGGCGAATTTATATCAACAACCAGATGCGACAGCAGCAAGATTTCGATGCCAAATATAGGAACGGAAAGATCATAACAAAAAAGCTGAATGGATAAACAACATGGAAACAGAGTTGTGAATGCTCGAAGAAGGCCCTCAGGTTAATATACGCCCCGATGGGCATAGGCAACACTTAAAAACAACGCAAACTTGAAAACCTCTGGCCTTGATGGGATACACGGATTTTGGTTTAAACAATTCACCTCCATACACGACGAACTTGCTACGGAAATTAATAAATGCATGCAGATGACTGAGATACCCAAACGGATGGCCAACGGGAAGTTCACTCTAATCCAAAAAGATCCCCCCAAAGATACTGCCCCAAACAACTATAGACCCATAATGAGCCTACCGATCATGTTGAAAATACTAACGGCACGAATTAGGGAGAATATCTACCACTTATTATAAGCCGCGGAATATTCCCCGAGAAACAGAAAGAATACCGCAAGAGTACCAGAGGCACAGAAGAACGACTATATATAGATCAACACATCTTCAACGAAGGTAAAACGAGACGGAAAAAATCTAGCTATGGCCTGGATTGACTAAAAAAGGCTTACGATATGGTCCCCTAAAGCTGGATAATACACTGTCTCGAAATGTATGAAATACCCGACCAAGTCGTACAGTTTATTTAGAAGACCATGCAAACCTGGAGAGTGGATTTGGCGGCAGGAGGAAACAGCTTTGCAGAGGTAAAGATCCAAAGAGTCACATCAAAAAGAGATGCACTATCACCATTACTATTTGTGAGAGCCATGATGCCACTCAAGCACATCATTAGGAAATGCACTGCCGGATGCAAACAAAGTAAAACGCCGGAACAGATCAACCACTTGATATACATGGACTTCAAACTTTTCGCAAAAAACGAAAAAGAATTATAAATCCTAATACAAACTGTGAGAATATACAGTCAAGATATAGGAATGGAATTTGCAGGGAAATATGCCAAGGTAATAATGAACAGCCGCAAACGACACAAGACAGGAGTCAAAATAACAAATGAAGTAGTCATCAGAACACTCGGAGAAAAGGAAACCTACAAATACTTGGGAATATTGGAGGCTGGCACCATCAAACAAGTGGAAATGAAAGAAAAAAAAAAAGAAAAAAGAGTATCTCAAAAGAAACAGGAAATTACTCGAAAAAAAAAACAGTAACCTTGTCAAAGGGATAAATACTTTGACTTTCCCCCCTCATAAGATACTTGGGACCATTCTTGAAATGGGCCAACGAAGAACTTAAACAAATGGACCAGGGAGAAAAAAAACTAATGTCAATTCATAAGGCATTACATCCCAAAGATGAGGTTGAAAGTCTATATATGTCAAGAACCGAAGAAGGTAGAGGACTTACCAGCACTAAAGACAGCGTTGAGGCATCGATACAATGACGTAAAAACTACACAGAAAAGCGCGTAGGAAGAGAGCAATCACCAAAAACAATACTAACGGTACAGGGAGCAGCGGAAGACAAAATATGAAAAAAAACCCAACTCTATGGACGTTTTAAGTGACTAACAAGCGTCATCTCACTCGAGAAAACGTGGACGTGGCTAAAAAAGGAAACCTTAAGAGAGAAACTGAATCTCTTCTAGAAGCAGCACAAAATAACACTATAAGGACCAACTATATCAATGCGAGAATAGATAGGACGCAACAAAATGGCAGATGTATGTTATGTGGTGATAGAGACGAAACTATCAATCACATAACAAGTGAATGCAGCAAATTAGCAAAGAAAGAGTATAAGAGTCTTGAGGAGACTTGCTGACACTCAAACTCCAGTGAAAGACCATCAGCTAAAGCTGAGATGAAAAACTCTCAAAGAGTAAACAATAATATCTTTGTCCATATACTTATATTCTTTTCATTTTATTTCAATTTTATTATGTGGTTAGCCGGGACAGCAAAGTCCACATTTTTTGCTAGTTCTTTTTTTTTTTGTTAACTATTATAAGACCTGGACGTCCGGCCGAGATTAGGAGATCCGTTTGTATGTTAAAAATCCATAAGAGTTTATATGTGTGTGATTCTCCAAGGCTGATTATGGGTTGGGCATATACCATTAATTTAAATTTCTTGCACAATTCGCGGTGGATCTTCTTGTCCACCCATTCTTCTTTTCACATTCTTTCAGTTTTATTCTGTGGTCCACCGGGACAGCAAAGTCGACAATTTATTTTTTTTTTATTGATTATTATTGTTTGATCTTCTGGCCATGATTAGGTGATCCGTGTGTGTGTCAAAGTCCCATAGGAGTTTATGCGTGTTATTTTCTAGGACACGTGCTGGGTTGTGCATATACCATTTATTCGTAAGGTCAAATTTAACTTTCTGCACATCTCCCAGTGGATCACCTGCCAACCCACTCATGGCTAGTCTTATATTCCTTCTGCGATAATTTGCTGCATTCGCTTATTATGTGATTGATGATTTAATCTCTATCTCCGCATAGCCTACATTTGCCATTTTGTTGCGTCTTATCTATTGTCGCTTTGATATGTTGGCTATCAAGAGAGCACTAGCCGATCATGACACCCAAGCCTGAGGCCTGGGTCCCACGTTGTGTAATATTTTAATTTGACATTTTATCATGGGTGGTATATTGTGGCTATATCAGTCCCAAGAGTTGTTTATTATCTGTGCACCTGACACAGGTGTGACCGAGGACAGCCACAGTGACTGTACCTTAATAGTGGGTCACGGGAAAAAAACCTAAGTTTTAACTTCATTAACCTATTCTTATAGTTTATTTTTTAACACAATAACTGAACTACTTTCAGGTGCTCCTGCGTTACCTTCATGATTTTTATTTACTACCCTATTTTAAAACTATAACCGTTAACGTTGGTAATGATTTAATAAATACTAAGCTCCTGATATTTTCTCCCTTATATGGAGTATGGTAACACTTCTTAATGCTTTAGGCTACATCAAGTGCACAATTCGTTAGATATGTACCATACCCATGATACGGATATGTCTGAAATGTATATAGAATGTTCATAACATATATACATAGAACATAGGAATCTCGAAACATGAAAAACACTTACAACTTCTTAGTTCAGTTACGAATCTTTTTATTACCTTTGAGTTTAAAGGTTCTTCGACATAAGGAGAGAGATACACATTTTTTCTATTCTGGCTTTTTCGTCTGCGCCCCCATCGTGTGCGACACCTGCCCAAGTCCTCGGCGAGCAAGCGGAAGTCACCTTTCTTCTTCGCACGGCAAATCCCCCCAAAACCTCCGCGCACTTCCGGTGCGTGACGTCATTCGCACTCTGTAGCCCCGTTTCCCATCTAGGTTATTGTGACATCTCTGAGGGACACGTCCACTCTGCGTGCGCGTGAACATCTGCGTTAATGTTGCACCTAAGTAACCCATGCACTGAGCCGAAAGGTTCTCAGCCTAACTAAACCCAAAGGCATAAAATGAAATCCCTCGGGCATTATATTACTGATATAAAGTAATCACAGATGAGCTTTACAGATAATGAGGCGTTAAATTTACACAAATCTATTTCATAAGTTCAAAATCATTTACCTGAAATTAATTTTGGGAATTATCAAGTGTTCATTAAAATACAACTGTTAACCAAAAATTTTCACGAGGAACGAAAAATCAATGTTTTTAAATAAAAGACAAGGTCACCCAACCCATATTTCTTCGAACATCACACATAGCAAAAGATTCGTTCGGCTTTTCTGGTTCAAGCCTTCATAGTGTTTTGGAGTTTGCGGGGTTTTTTAGCTTTATATTTATTTTACTTCTTGAGAGTTTTCCACATCAGCCTTTGCTGGCAGTCTTTTACTGGAGTTCGAGAGACAGCAATTCTCCTAAAGTCTCCAGAACTCTCCAAAGTATTCTGGTCGTTCTCCATAATGGTGTATTTTGGACATTCTCCACCCGTCCCGTTATTTCCAAGTCCTCCAGTCCTTGCACTAATCTTTTGCTGACAGTACAAAGAGACTCATTTGTATAAACGTCACTTTCCTATTCCAATGTTGTTGTTTTTTTCAATTACCTAGCAAGGACGTGTTACTTGTCCTTCTTTTTACTTTTTTCAATTTTAATCTGAGGCCCGCTATGGCATCACATTTCTGCATGTTCTCTCTTTTACGTTGATTATTATGATGTCTGATCGTTTGGCCAAGCTGAAGTGATCCGTCTGTAGATCAAAATCCCATAGTAGTTTACGTGTGTCATTCTCCGGGACAGATTCTAGACTGTGCATATCTGACGTTGGGGATCCAGTCCTGGCCGATGAGTCTAGTTTAGCCGGGGAGTTTTCAGTGAACTCAGATCCCTCGGCTTTCCTTGTTAATCTGAGATAACTGCTACGATTCGCCATTTTGTGAATTTTTGATCCGAATTAGCGGTGTTTTAGCTAACTCAGACCTTTTCTACTGTGGGAGTCGATCAAAATTTGGCTGGAATCTACGCCGAAGTAAAATTGCTGTCTGTGGAGAAAACAGTTCTTGCCGCATTTCACAAAAACACACACAAAAAAAAGGAAAACCAACGCGTTTGATTTTTGTATAATACAATATTTTCAAAGCTATTACATTTATCTAGGTATAGACGTATTTACAGAAATGTGTAGAATACAAAAAAGATGGAAAAGTTCACACGAAACTTATTCGTTCATTTGGGAATGTTACAGAGATCCAACAGAAGAATCAAGGTGGACAATTATCGCTACCTGGTTATCTAAAAAAATATTTGCTTATCTTGGCTTTC
Organism: Sepioteuthis lessoniana; assembly: GCA_963585895.1. Taxonomy (NCBI): domain Eukaryota; kingdom Metazoa; phylum Mollusca; class Cephalopoda; order Myopsida; family Loliginidae; genus Sepioteuthis; species Sepioteuthis lessoniana. The sequence continues at coordinate 12,297,848 of OY757904.1, read as the reverse complement.
GTTGACTTGATTATCGGGAGTTCGTAATCTACGTGTTTAACTATCTCTTATAATTGAACCAGGCACAATTCACAAAGTCATCCGGTCTTATCGAACTTTTGCTTCGAACTCTCAGTTCTGACTTTGCCCGCCATCTCGGATGGGTTCTGCGCTGAGCCCCTCTCTGTTTCTCTTGGTCTCTCTTCCGATCTGATCTCCACCCCACTAATCTAATCAATGGGCGATGCGCACTGCTTATATAAATAGAGGGCGGGGTTTCGACAATCTCTGGGTACGCCCATGAATAATGATATGTAAATTGCCGGTGTGACCGAAATTTCAGATTCCACAGATGGTCGTTTTTTTTTTAAGAATGAATCTTAGTCACCCCGCCGATTTTGGCCAGACGAGAGGGTCCCTGAAACGGAAAAAATCCACTTATGCTGTCTCAATCGCTGGCTTGAACTTTTCCCATATAGACTACACATATTCCATTACCTCTTTGATCAAAAGATCCACTCAACAAATCTATCCCTCAATGCCAGGACGTTTGTCAAAGGAAAAAATAAATAAATAAAGTAGGAAATAAAATGATAAGAAAAAAATATAGGAATTTTCTCTACGTATTCACTTATTTCCAAATCCATCCTTTCATCCATTTAATTAACAAATTCTTTCTAATCCCCAAGAATCGTTAATTAATCGATTCTCTTTTGTGCATATATCTTTTGGCGGTAGAGTCAACAAACAATTTTTCGCACAATTCCCAGGGGATCCCCTCCAATCCAGATTGTGTCTTGTCTTATACTTTTTTTGTGGTAGGTTCCTAAATTTTCTTATTATGTAATTAATCGTATCTTTGTAACCACATAATCCACACTTGTTATATCTTTGCTTATTATGGATTTTGGCTTTGATATAATTGTCCTTATAGCATTGTCTGTGCTGCTGTTGGGAGAGATACATTTTTTTAAAGTTTCTATTTCGTAACCATGTTCAAATAATCTATAGTGCGATTTATCTTATTTGTAGTTTTAAATATCCATGAATTTCCTTTTCCTCGTACGGCTTCCTCGTTTTTATTGTTTTATATCTTAATTTGTAGTCAGTTTCGTTATGACTGCACTAATTTGTATCTCTTTGATTATTTTGATATAGCTCTCTTAATGATGCATCCACATTATATTTAATACAGAGTCATCTTCCTCCCTCTTTTCTTGAAACATGTAGTCTATGTCATCCCTCTGATGTAAAGCTTTGTACATCGTCAAAGCAGCACCCCACAAAGGAGCTGTTGAACAGCTACTTGTCGTGCAATTATCCGATTATGATGAACACTGCTGGACAAGTAAGAACGAACTCATTAACGATTTATGGACTCTTATAAATGGACCTAACAGTGTTTGCGTACTCGAAAAGATTTGCAGAAATCAGCTTGTTCGGAGTGACGGACGGTATGGCTAGATGGCTAGCAGCAAAATTTGAAGTTTTATTATTTTTATTTTTATTAAAAGGAATCACTGAAAAGAACAGCAACGAAAAGACGAGAAGAAATCAAAGAACAGTAACGAGTAAAAACGTATTGGTAAATATATCAAAAGAAAAATATAATATAGTCCTGTGGGATATATACAATAGTTGAAAATCAAAATTGTTAAAGAAAAACTGAAAAAACATCAGAAAATCTACGTAGGGAATCGTAAAGAAGAAGAAGAAGAAGAAGAAGAAGAAGAAGAAGAAGAAGAAGAAGAAGAAGAAATGGAGACTGTTCATTAATCATCAACTGCGTTCCACTAGTGTGGTTTTTTTCTGCCCACTGAAATGCACTATCGTCAGAGATTAGTGATGGACAGTTGCTTCTTATTTGGCAATGTTTTGGTTTCAGTTCAACGAAACGCTGGATTCATTTCTGCAAAAATCTGCCTTTGGCTTCATTCAGTGTGTGGTTTCACTGATTGGAAAGACGTTAAAACCAACCCCCAAAATCTGCCAAGTATATACTTTATAATTGCTTACGTACGTGAATGGATTTTTGTGGTATTGCTTAAACATAGTGTTTTACAAACAAATTAATTATTTGGTATTCGTTTTTGTATATAAGAAGAAATAGTTTATTGAATTTGTTCGATTTAAGATAGTCAATTATTATCAATTTATCAGTTACATCCGTTTCAGTGAGAATTAAGTTCTTTGAAATAAAATTATCAATGGGTGACTAAGATATATATCAATATATGTAGAATTTCATCCAAACATCCATTTTCATTTTCAAAGGTTCTCGAAGAGGCACTTGTAGAAAATATATCTAGGTCTACTTATTTTACATAAGAACCCATTCTGAAATAAAACAAATATTTATATCAACGGGACTATGGCCAGTACTCCTTGTAATATTAAAACCTGCGGATTACGGAGTTTTATTTTAAGTTACGTTATTTGGTTTAATGGCATATAAACTTTGAATGTTTATCTAAAGCAAAATCATATTGATTCATATGATTTGTTACCGAATATTATATTGAAGGAATTATTCTTAAACAAGTTAGATATCATTTGTTTACCCACATTAAGATGGTTTCAAATATTGATTACTAACAATTCTTGTAATAAGTAATAAGTTTTGGCACGCAGTTCAAGAAACTAATAATAATCCTTTACTAAAGTTGGAGTAGTTCTATTTAACTTATAGACTGGTTCCTAATAAGTGCTTACTCTACGGGTCAGAGTGGACTTAATAGTAATGGCAATGAAAAAGAACTTCACATTCCCCAAAACTTGAGGACTAGAGCCTTACAATCAGTTGGTTTAATGTCATATCAATGACACACTTTGTCGGCGTTGACCCTTCTGCCGAGTAGCAGTCGGCAAATTCTATAGCTGTAGCTGACAGGGAGAAGTTATATTTAAAGCATGAAGAAGACTTAAATGATATTACATATCCGCATTCAAGTGGTCCTGGAAGTAATCGCAATATAGCTTTACTCTACTTTTGCCAAATCTTGAGGACTAGAGCGTCAGCATCAGATGATTAGTGTCATACCCACAATATTTATTGAGATGTATTACTTTTCTGCAGTGGTGTCGTCTGCGTATTCTACATTCCTTCAGCTGACTGTGCTGGCAAACATTCTTTTACAAAATGCAATCCTTTCAAAAAGCCATAACAACTGACATTGGATTAAATCTTACTTCAATAGCTTCTAATATTTATATTGCCCCGCTTCTCAACATCAAAGATTCTGACTATCCATCCATCGTATCATTGAAAGTGTTCGTGCAAAAATCTTGAAGCAATAACTTTCTTCATAGGTTCCTCCAAGGCATTTGTTTCCATACACTGAGGCTAAATAGAGTTTTTACGGCATGCATATTGCTTTCTCAGAGAGACTGTTACTGCTATTATGAAATTTTACAAAAAAAAAGAAAGCTATAGATCGCTGACTCCATGGAGATACTGACTTCTTCGATATTGTCACAGGAGTCTAGTCAGGAGATTTAGTAAAGTAAAGTTGGCGACTGTAGTCGAGGGCGACCCGAAGGCTCCATTTTCAGTAGCTACTTCACCAAGGTGTTGGAGAGGGCGCTACTTCATTCCTTGGATTGTTCCACTTTACCCTTAATCCTTACCTTATAATGTTGTGTGTTAAGCAAGGAGGCATCAAGAACCATTTTTTGAGTCTTTTGTACGACTTGACCTGGGGTTGAACCCGGTCTCCCGGACCATCGGCAAACATTCTGATCATTAGGCCAATACTTCCACAATATCTTGCCTAGTTGACAGGGGCTGTGGAATATACTGACGGCGCCTCTACAAAGGAGTAAGAATCCTCTTACGAGTGTCCTGTATATGACAGTATTCAATCTGATGATGAGGTTTCATTGATGCTGGAACTTTGGGGATTGCGGAGCTCCCCTTCATTGTCATCGCCCCCAGGTTCACTATGGCCCGGAGTGGTAGCAACTGATAGGCCTCCTATCTATTGGTCAAATAGATCTGAACAGCGTAATTTTGCTAAAAAGAATTGTTTGAAATAGAACAGATTATTTGTATAAAAATGGATCTGGCATTGAATAACCTAGAGTTTTTGATATGCCAAGAAACACAACCAACTAACCAACCAACCAACATATCAATTAATAATCAGCGTAGTTTACGTACAGCAAAAGGCAATAGATGTAATAAAATAAAATCGCTTTTGAAAGAAAAGTGGAAAAGTTGCTGCAGAAACAGGCACAGACTATGCAGATGATCTCGCTCCTCTCTTAAATACACATTCTCGAGCCAAATCCATGTTGCATAGCTCGTAGTAAACTATAGAAGGCATTATTCTAGTGTGGATTTAAATAGTAAAACTTTCATGAACTTTAAACATGATTGAAATTAGTAGACCACATAATAAGCCTGGACAGCAGTATCTCGTCTACAGAAAAGGATGACGATATACACATTGGGAAGGTGTGGATAGCTATCGACATGCTGTTGAGCATATGCAAATCCGATCTCTTTGAAGCAATAAAACATTAATTATTCCGACCTGTGACTATGTTAGCACTACTGAATTGATGCACCACCTGGGCTCTAAGGAAACCGATAGAGAAACAGTTATATAACAGCCTCAAAAAGTCTAAATGCTGTTTTGAAAATATTTCTGAACCAACACTCCCAAAAAATTGTTGCTGTGTTGGCATTTATGGATGACCTCATAAACCATCCAAATAATACGAACAAGATACGGTGGGTATTGCTGTAGAAGTAAGGACATACTCATAAACAAGGTTTTCTTGTGGACTCCAGTATATATGATTAATCATGTTAACGAATAAGCATGAAATTTCATACATTAGCTCTATGTGGACAGCGGATGGAGTCTGCTAGATCAGTCTTATGAACGATTGGGACCGATGGCAAAGAGAGTCAGAGTATACAGTGGTATTAGCATGACTTGATTATATATATATATATATATATATATATATATATATATATTGTCATCCACAGACAGACTGTTTCGTTCTATCAGAACTCTTCATTGTGGCTAGACACGTTGGACGCTCGAAGCCGGGATCGAAACCCATCCAACTTTACGTTAGACTAAGTCTCAGACCGCTCGGCCACGTTGGCTAAGGGAATCTTTAAGGTATTATGTAGCAACAGCATCAGCAGCAACCGTTTGTTTACATTTTTATATCCTATCGGCTACCAGAGTGTTCAATTATTTCGAAGAGCTTTGCATTATGCGAGTGGCGGCCGAAAACTCCTTCGCTAGAGTGCTCAACCCCCATGGTGGAGCGTATATATTGTCATCCACGGACACACTGTTTCGTTCTATCAGAACTCTTCATTGTGGCTAGGCATGTTGGAAGCTCGAAGCCAGGATCGAAACCCATCCAACTTTACGTTAGACTAAGTCTCAGACCGCTCGGCCAACAAGCGTACCACGTTGGCTAAGGGAATCTTTAAGGTATTATGTAGCAACAGCTTCAGCAACATCCGTTTGTTTACATTTTTATACCCTATCATCTACCAGAGTGCTCAATTCTTTCGAAGAGCTTTACATATATATATATATATATGTGCGTTAATTATTTCTTTTTATTTGAGTTAATTTCTACGCCAAGCAGTGGACGTCAATTTATTCAGAAATAAACGAATGAAATATTGCGTCAGAATACACAGTAAATTGATATAAATGCATTAATCCTTGTATAACTATACGTTAGTTGGAGTATTTTCAATATCCAATGTACATTGATAAAACGGAACGAATAGACGTGTGATTAATATTAACATTGCGCCCTATCCGAAACGACTGATATAACTTTATTGAAGTCACCTTATCACCCCGAGTGTGTGGATGTGTATGTATATCCATTTTTCTGTCCGTTCTTTAGGGAAGGAAAGACAGTGAGAGATAGATAGATAGATAGATATATATATATATATATATATATATATAGAGAGAGAGAGAGAGAGCAAGCAATATAGAGATGATTCTTCCGTGTGAGAGTTTATATAGTGAACGTATACGTGTTACTACACATCTTTTAAGAAAAGCTAGTGAAATAATGTTTCTCTCTGAACCTACTCATACACGCAAACATATATATATATATATATATATATATATATATATATATATATATATATATATATATATCATAATCTCAATGCTCTTAACCCAGTGCTTTTCCATTTATAAAATATCTAATCTATTATATTGATAGAGAAACATTGGGTTAAGGGCACTGTCAAGAAAAGTGATTAGGCTGAAAAAATATCCTTGTGTCATATAAATGCTTTTTGCACGATTAGGTAAAGGATAATACATATATATATATATATATATATATATATATATATATATATATATATGATGACCTTAACAAAGCACTTAAATAAATGTTTCCCTGTTAATAATATAGATTGAACCTGCTATTAATTGGGAAATACAGTGCTAAGTGGAATGCTGAATGAGAAAGTGAACTGTAATGCATTCTGAAAATCAAGTTCAAGATTTTTTGTGCCTGTATCTTCAGAAAAAAATGATCTTGAATTCGTGAATAGGATCGAACACATTTAAACATATTCTAAATAGGAGAGTAGTAAAGGAATCAAGCATGATTAATAGTTTTGAGGCAAAATATCATGTTTTTTATGAAGTGCCACACATTTTTACAGATTCCTTATTTTCATAAACTTCATGTAAGTTTGGGCAATTTTAACTAAAGATGAAAGGAACGTTGTCAATGTCAGTAACTTAGGTTGAGGTGGAAGATCTTCCTGTTTGGGAATTGTCTTTAGATGTTATTCCTGATTGAAAAGGTTACACCTTGTGTCATTGGGTCCGTATCAAGCAATTCTTCCCATTAGCCTGCTACAATATGAGGAACGTCTCTATGGATATCTTTCCTATTGCTCTTAAAGACCCTTCATTGCTCAACTTGTAAAACATGATAAGTTTATGCTAACATGTCTAACGCATTGGATCGTTGTTTGAAAATTATAGTTCCTTTTGGGACGTATCTCAGGCGTATATTAGAGTCGCGTATTCATATTAAATATAAAAACTTTTATAGTGGGCAAGTTAGAATTAAGATATTATTCAAGTTAACGTGAATTATTATTTGAACAAAACTAAATAACAAACAAATGAATACCTACGTTTTTTTTAACAAAATTTGATTATAAAACTTCTGAAGAAAATAATATCAGTATTTGAAAGATCTCATTCAATCATATCAAAATCATTATTTCTAAATTTCTATAATGCAAAATATTTTTTTGTTTTTGAAAAATGAATCAGTTCAAGGGTAATGATTTTAAAATATATACGAGATTTGAGAATAATGAAGATGCCTTAACTCGTCCATGTGAAGGGTCCACTGGAGTACATCACTCACGAGCTCGACCCTACTTCTCCCGCATGTCTGGTTCGTCTAATTTGGATAGTTTTCGTGATGGGTGGTAGGTGGCCAAATAGCTGCTGCTTTTTGGGGTGTTGTCCCCAGGACTTGTTCAATATTGCTTGCAGCCTTCTTGTGTAATTGTCGTCAAGCTTTTTCTCCATCCGTTTAGTCACGTCTATGTGGTGCATTCATATGGCAGTATCGACACGATCACTGCTTGAAAGAAACTACACATCATTTTATCGGTCAGGTCTGACTTCCGTATGGCTGTCAATGCCTTTTGCAAGTCACGTGTTGATGTCTGTCTCGGTTGATGAGACACAACTTCCTCGGTAGACGAACTTGTCCACTAGTTTCAGAGTGCTACCGTTTAGTGTGGAGATGCTGCCTGTTTGATGAAAGCACATATATTCCGTCTTGCGTGCATTGACATGGAGGCCGATCCCTGTAGCTGCTCGTTCCAGACTATGTAACAGAGTTTTGTCTTGGGCGGGTGCATCTACCAGAAGCGCTATATCATCGGCATTGTCGGCGTCGGTAATTGTTTTTGCGGGTACATTCTGCTTATTCTTTTGTCAGTTTGAAACAGTTTTCTTTGATTTTATCGATATATGTTCTAAGTACATAGTCTAGACAGATGATAAATAGGTATTGGGCAAGTGTGTTTCTTGTAGTACTCCTGCTACTATGTCGAAGTTGTCGATGTCTCCATCCGGAGAACGGACTATTAATTTGGTGTTATTATGCCTCGATGGTTTCTTTTGGTAGGCCGTAGGCGAGAATAATTTGCTCCATCTTTCCTCTGGGAATGGAGTGAAAGGCCTCAGTAAAGTCAACAAATAGTATTGGAGGTGCCCGTGGTGTAATGGTTATCGTCGTAGGAAATGAACACGGCGATACGAGTTCAAATGCTGGCCGAGACTGATTGCATGTCACATAGCACTAATACCCTTGGGAAAGGTATGAATCCAATTATTCTCCCTCCAGCTATAGGTAAATAGTAGGGCAGACTAGGTTCTTCAGTCTTTGTAAGGCAACTAGTCTAGGAGAAGGAAAACTCTGAATTCAAACCTATTAAACTTCACTTAAAAATTGACCTTGTGTCATATCCTTCCCGAGCGGAGGGGTTTGGTAAATATGAATAAGATAGTTACCCCTAAGATTTTTTGAGCGTACACCTTCAAGAATTCGACGGATAGTCAAAATTTGTGATGTCGTGGATCTATTTCTCTGGAAAGCCGTTTTTGTTTTTCATATTTATCTTCTCAATTTTGGGTTCTATGCGGTTACGTAGTAGGGCATCTTGGTCACTATGGACGTAAGTGTTATACCTCTGTAGTTCTTGGCTAATCCGAGGTCGCCCTTTTTAGGGAAGGGGAGGATGCATCCATCTGTCTATAGGATTTTAATTATATACGTCATTACAGTGTCGGAGCTGTATGTCTTCGAATTTTCTAGTCTTCCACACTTCTGGGCGTATTTCATCGAGTCATACTGCCATTCTATTTCTAATTTTTCCTAGTACCGAGTCGAGTTCTTCTTGAGTAAACGGCCCTAATTTGATGTCTAATTGCTTACTTATAATTCTCGTGATTGGTTCATGAGTGACTTCCGGAGGGTTCCCGAGTAAATTCTAAAAATACAGTTTTCACAGGTGTATTCGATCTTGTTGGCTGGTAGCTTTCAATTTAGCTAAGTCAGTGCTATTACTTCTGCTCACTTTGTTTATGGTTTGCCATGCTATCCTAGATTGTGTATCTTCCACTGAGTCTGTAATCCTATTGATCTGGTTTTATATGTTTTATTTCTGTTCTTTTAGGTATACGTTAGCTAATTCCTTTTGTGCCTTTTTAGGTTTCAGTGCATTGCTATTAGTAGGGTACTTCCTGTTGCATTTGGAAGCTGTTTTCACGTCTGTAAACTTTTCTCTAACCACTAATGTCTCCCATTGGACTCTATATTTTGTTCTTTGTTTATTCGGAATGAATTTCACTGGCGTTGACGAAATTCTCATATTCTGTGTGTTTTTGTCTCTTCTTGTAGAGCATCGTATTTGTTTCTTAGTGCTAACGTATATTTATATCCAATATCCCTGTTATTAAGCAGGGTCCAGTCATAGTGTACGGTCGTTTTCGTTTGGGTGGCATTCTTTCGTAGGCTCAGTCGTATTTTTGCCGTGACGATTCGCTGATCGGTGGACACACTCTCGAATGAAGTCTATTCATCGCAATTCACTGCCCTATTATTCCACTTCTTGTTTATAAATACGTAGTCTATCTGTGCTTTAGTATTGTTTGGGTATGAGTAGGTCCATAGTTTTCTCACTCTTTTTGAAAGTTTGTATTGAGGCAAGTTAATCTATTTTCTATCGAGAAATCTGTTGGATCATGTCCATTTCTGTTTGACGAGTTGTGTAGGCTGAATTTGTGGTTTACGTTTTAACCAATTTGGGCATTCATGTCTCCGCCAATAACGAGGACGTTGTGTTTCGGGATGCTACGAACAAGAGTGGATAACTCATCATAGAAGGCGATGAGTTCAATTTCTTCACTAACATTGGTAGGGCTGTTGCAGGAGATTATTGTTGCTCTGGGCTTGCCATTAAAAGTAGCTACCGTCATCCTAGTTCCTATTCTCTTTATACTATTTAGTGATTTTAAGGCTGTTGGTCCTATAAGTATACCTACACGTCCTACCGTGGAATTGAAAGAATTTTTCCATGCTGATGCAGTGTCTAGGATCCTTCCATTGCTACTATCGTGATATCTAATATACTCGGTATGTGTGTATCTGTGTTCTTGAGTGCATATTATGTCTATGTTATGATCTATGGCCGATGCAATCAGATCCATTCGTTTTCCTATTCTATTTAATGTTCTAACGTTAAATGTTGCTAATTGTATTGTTTGTTTTCATTTTAGTTGTTTTTGTTTGAGCTCTGTTGCTGATATTTTGAACACTGAAGCCAGGGCTCCAACCTCTGCCGGACGCGCCCTTTTTTTATCCGCGCGAAGATGGATGTGGTTTAGACATGTTGTTTGAGTGTGGGTCATGGTTATCTTTTGATGGCTGTTTTTTTATTCTCATCCACAGAAGCCACCCTTATAGATGAGCAGCAGTATTTCCTAGATCGAACTAACAATCCTGGCCGTTGAACTGTGAGATTCATATGCCTAGGACCAGGTTAGGCTTTGCGTTAGGCCTTCAGAGGGCTTATCTGCTTGCCTTTACGTCCACCATGCTGCTTCACATGGCTTTTGATGAAAAAGAAATACTTTCGTAGCTCCTTTTCCGTTACGTTTTAACTTAGTTAAAGTCCAAGCCATTATTGTGGATTTGATGTGTAGATGGAACATTCATTTTCTGGCGTCATCAAGATGACATCTAAACACGACATGATAATATGAACTCAATTAGGATATATGTACAGTTCATTATGGAGGCAATAGATAACCCTTCATAGGTATATTAATAAGTTACTCAGAGCAAGGATTGAGGTCCTCAGAGTATCGAAAGCCAACCTTCACCGGATAGTATCTAAACTTCCACTCCCACCATCCATATAATGTAAAGAAAGGACTTGTACGTTGCCTACAACATCGTGCAATAACAATAAGTAGTAAAAGTGATTGCAAGAAGAAATGAAGAGTCTAAAAGACAATTTCCATCGCAACAACTAACCAGGTAGCATAACATTGGCTCCAAGAATTCTAGATCTACAAAAAACTACCTAAAAACTCACAACAGTTTGTATGCCATATGTCAAAGGTCTACCCGAAAAAATTATGCAGTCCATATGGTATCAGGACAATATTTAGGCGTTGAACAATTCTTCAAAAATATCTCTACCTAGTCAAGCTCCGAACAGAATACATGACCAAGAATTGTGTGTCCTCCATCTCATGTAGTTGTGGTAAAGTTTAAAAGAGAAACATGCCACCCACTAAAATAAGGCTAGAGGAACATCGAAAGTCAGTGCAGCGGAGCGGGATCGAAAAGTCAGGTATTGCTGATTATGTAGGGAAAGAAAAAGAAACAATATGCCCTTGTGGAAGGAAGTTAAAATAATACTTTAGGAAGCACATTGAAAAATAAGACATTTCAAAGCATCCCTGCAGATGTTTGGCTATAGCAACACATTCAGCGGACCATATATAAAGACGAACGCACTTTGTGAACCCTTAATCAAATAGGATTGACTAAAATATATGAGCTAAGGTATAAAATTGTACATTATATAAGTAAGTAGTATCTCATAGGCTGTTAAAGACGTTTGGTTTATATGTCCCAAAAAATTACACTCAAGGAGGTCACAGAACAGTGGATAAAGGCGCTTGATTGAAAAGTGCTTTGGAGTAAAATTATCAAGAGGTAAGTAGGTTCAATTCCAAGTACAGGTAAATAACAAAGAATTTTTACTAAATCTTTAACCTTTGTACCAGATCATTGTTGACTGAGTTAGAACAATCTACGCTCGTGAATTAATTGAAGGGTTCAGTTCGACGTTCCATGTACGTTCCCAAGTTCGGCATGAAATACCTTATAAAAAACCGCCGATATTTATCAATGCTAACCATCTTTATTTCTGCCTGTTTTATTAATCACTATAAACAATGAAAACTAATTATTTCAAATGAGGAATAACGTAAAATGACCGGACCAATCAAACCAAATAAGAAAAACAAAAACAAAAAATGATTATCTGTTTGAGAGTATTGTAGTTTCAAACATTTGTAGATTAAAACATTTGTAGATTCAAACATTTTACGGCGGTTTTTGTGTGTGTGTGTGTGTGTGTGTGTGTGTCTTTAAATTGTGTTGTTTTTTTTTGTTTGATTATCACAATAACAATACGTAAGCAACCGCTCGTTATGTATTTTTTCATATCACTTAAGTTCTTGTAAATTTGTTTTTTAAGCTAACAATTGGTTCACCAACATATTTTTTATTCCAAACACGACATGGAATTTCATAAACACCTACACTGGATTCAGTGTGGGTATTGTTATATTGATAATCAATTAAAATCCTAAAATTGTTTTCAGTGATGTTTTCAGCAGAATTTTGGGGTAAATAATACATATTTATCTATTAAACTATTATTCGAAAAATTATTGTTTTCACTTTTAGAACTTTTATGTTTTTGAAGTTTGAGAGGTTTGTTGATGGTATGTTGTATAAAAAACGTTTATGATATTGAATTTGCATGAAATAATTTTCTGTATAATCAAAATCACCACTTAAAAATTTCGTGAGGAAAATTCTAAGAGCTCTCAGGTAAAGACCTATAATTATTATCCTTTTTATTTTTGTGTTATGGTGTGAGTAAAAATTAAAGTGGCCATTTTTATTGGTGGATTTGTGATGAACAATAAATTCTAGATTATATAAAAATGTTTAACAAAGGTAATTTTGTAATTTCCTTGCTCATAAGTCAAATCTATAATAGTTTCAGTATTGTTTAAACTCCGCAATTTTTGTTACTCATCATTCAGTTTATTTGTAATATATCATCTATATAATGGAAATAGTTATAATCTTTTGGTGTGATGAATTTAAAGGGACCAGATTAAACATATTCAAGGAAATGGCATAAAGGACTCTATTAAGATGCGAAACCATCGGTAAACCAGATCTTTTTCATGAAATATGTTATATCGAAAAAAGCAATGTTTCTTGAATAATGTGCAAATTTTATTTACTTTGTAAAGAGGCAATGGTAAAGTAAAGTTTGTTTACTTGATGTGAATTTCTAAACACTTGATACATTTTTAAGGAATATTGGTGTATAAGTATAAGTATGTTCTTTTATGGAAGAGGGTGTATTTTTTTTTAAATATCTTAAATTTGATTTTGAACCTCAGGAAGAATGGATCCCACATAGACTATGAAGTTTTTATGAAAGAGAAAAGTGTACAAAAGACGGAAATTCTTGCTTTTAAATCTAGATAATTCAGGTTTCTCCTGACGCCATGCTTCTATTAGATGTCACAGGAAACATATTGCAGTCGGATGCAGCTTTTTCTGAAGGTTTAGCTGAGGAAATTCTCCAGAGGGATCAACCGCTGTAGGTACGTCTTGATATTAGTAATTTGGCCGCTTGATTCTACGTATGACGTCAGCTAGTTTTTTCTTTGTTTTGCTTGGTTTTCAATAACTTTGTTTGAGCTGATTTGAACATTTTCTGAATACTTTCTGGCTAGCAGATTGACGATAGGTTTTTTGAAGTCATTTTTGGGTTTTTTGTAAATGGGTGTTTTAGGGAACTTATTTGTTTAATTTTTTTTTTCTTTTCATTTCGTTTTTTTATCATCTGGATATTTTTTTAATCACGTCTCAGTTTTGAATTCGAAAGCGTTCAGTTTCCTCACGTAATTTTTCAGGTGTTTTCTTTTGGCCTTTTTGGTGAGTTATTGCTACTTAGCGCCTTATAATTTGGAGTAGAATAAATCGTATGTTGTAGTTTATGAGTATAACTTTTGAAGATTTGCGCGCCATTGTCGATTAGCATCTTTACATTCTTGGCTTAACCATTGTATGTCCCGTTCGAAATAAACAGTTTTTAGCAGTTTTGATCAGATTTTGTGTAAAATCATCATCATCATCATCATCATCATATCGTGCTGGCAGCACGGATATCCCTGACCCTCTCTCGCCACTCCTCCCTATCGTTCATCGCCCTAGGTAGGTCTTCAGGACAACAACCTGTATCCTCACATAGCTGCTGAATGTACGTTCGAGCTGGTCGTCCTGCTTTTGCGCGGCCATGTGTGGGGATCCATAAGAGTACATCTCTTATGAGTTCATCTCTGCTTCTCCAGCAGTGTCCTGCATGTCTGGTTCGTCTAACTTGAATAGTTTTCGTGATAGGGGGCAGGTGGCCGTACAGTTGGTGTCTTGTGGGGTGTTGCTGCCAGGACTTGTTCAGGATTGCACGCAGCATTCTTGTGTAATTGCCATCTAGTTTCCTCTCCAGCCGTTTTGTTAGCGTCCATGTAGTGCATCCATATAGCAGTATCGATGTGACCGCTGCCTGGAAGAAACTGCGTTTCATTTTATCGGTTAGGTCTGATTTCCATATAATCGATAGCCTATTGATAGCTGTCCATGCTTTCGTTAAGCTCGTTTCGATGTCCTTTTCGGTTGATTCGACGTTGCTTCCTAGGTACGTGAATTTGTCTACTAGTTTAAGTGGGGTTCCTTCTAGAGTGGAGATGTCCCCCGTTTGCTTATAGCACATATATTCCGTTTTGTGTGCATTAACATGGAGGCCTATGCTTGCTGCTGCTCGTTCCAAACTATGCAGAAGTGTTTCGGCTTGGTCAGGTGTATTTGCCAGTATCGCTATGTCATCGGCGTAGTCGGCGTCGGTAATTGTTGTTGCGGGGTATCTTCTGCTTCTTTTCTTCGTCAGTTCGAAGCCATTCTCTTTGATTTTGTCAATCGATGTTCTAAGTACGTAGTCTAGACAAATGATTAAGATGTACGGGGCCAGCGTGTCCCCTTGTAGTAATCCTGCTACAATGTCAAAGTATTCTGTGTCTCCATCGGGTGATCGTACTTTTACTTTAGTGTTTCTATAGAGAATCGTTATTGCCGCTACGGTTTCTTTAGGTATGCCGTACGCTAGTAGGATTTGTTCCATCTTTCCTCTGTGAATGGAGTCGAAAGCCTTGGTAAAGTCGACAAATATTAATGTCGCTTGTAGGTTCTTTGCCTGTACACCTTCAAGGATTCTGCGGAGGGTTAATATTTGTGAGGTCGTGGATCTATTTCTTCGGAAGAAAAAGTAAAGTTATGAGGTATTTGATACATGGAGATCTAAACTCCTTTCCGTTATCTTTGTCTAGTTTCCATCGAAGAAGATCTTGCAGAGGGGGTACGCTTTCAATTTACTATTACGATGTAATCTCTCTTGAATTTATCCTCATATAAATCTCCATGAGAAAATGAGGAAAATTGATGTCACAGAGGGTTCAATATATGTCTAGAACATTGCACAATTATTTTGAGAAGTGTTTGAGATTGTATTGAAGGGACATAGGTTGCTATGCATCATTATGTTATCCAGTCTTTAAACTTTTTGGTTCGTGGTGATACACCCTTATATATTGTTGTGGCTGTTAAAATCGCTAAGTAGAATATAGAGTGTAGGTAGTCACTGCAATATATGGATGAGTTCGTTTTCATAAATCGGACCAGGTGGAGGATATATAATGAGTAGCAAACAATTATTTTGCGTTAGGTTGCTTTGACGGCGATTGGCTGTGGTCCAGTGTTGGATCGATTTTACTTTAACGTGTGCCGTTTCTAATTAAGAAAGAGACATCTCCAGAAGCCTTGTGACCTGTATCGTATATAAAGTTGTAGTTTTCATGATTTATTATTTTAATCTGGTCTTTGGCATTGAGAAATATTTCCTGAAGGCAGATGATGGCAGGCTAGAGGTCGGTCAGTAACAAGAGCCGTTCATTCCAGTTGACTTTATGTTTCGTGCTTCTAGGTTTTCTCTGTCTTGCATTTTAGCTTTAGTAGAATATTTTTTCTTTTAAATGTTTTTTTTTTATTTGGATAGTTGACTGTTGTGGCACGTGTTTGTATTTTATATCTTATATTCGATTATTTAAAATTTTTTTCGGAGACTCGTCCATATATGAAATTTGGTTGAGTTGGTGATAGCAATGACATCCTCACCACTTTAGTATATTTTCACCATTGACGCTTGTTTTGTTTATGTAGTTTACGTTTCTCAATATATATATATATATATATATATATATTGGCTGACTAAAGTCGCAGTATCCTGAAGGCTCCCTTTTAAACCGCTACTATACCGACGCTTAGGGGAGGGTGTTACTCCTTTCCCAAGATTGCTCTACTTACGCTTGATCCATAACTTATAATGCTGAGTGTCAAGCAAGAAAAAAAACTGCGTTTTATTTAATCGATCATGTCTGACTCCCATATCACCGATAGACTATCGATAACTGTACAAGCCTTTGCTAGTCACGAGCTGATGTCGGTCTCGGTTGATGAGACACTGCTTCCAAGGCAAGTCAACTTGTCCATTAGTTTCAGATAACTACCATTTAGTGTGGAGATGTTGCCTCTTTGATTAAAGCACGTGCATTCTGTCTTTTCTGCCTTGATTTAGAGGCCCATTCCAGCAGTTGCTCGTTCCAGCCTATATAGCAGGATTTCAGCTTGAGCGGGTGTATTTGCCAGAAGCGTTACGTCATTGGCGTAGTCTGCGTCCGTTGTGTGGGGTAACTTCTGCTTCTTTCCATTCACCGCTTGAAACCATTGTCTTTTATTTATCTAGGCCGAGGATCAAGAGTTATAGGGGCTGTGTCTCCATGCATCACAACGATTACAATGTTGAAGTAGTCTGTATCTCAATCCGGGGAGCTTACTTTTACTTTCGTATATTTATATCACAACATTATGGCTGCGACGGTTTCTTTGGGTAGGCTGTAGTCGAGTAGTATTTTCTCCATCTTCCATCTGTGTATAGAGAGACGTCGACAAATAATATTGTTGCCTCTAGGGTTTTTGCACGTAGGCCTTCAAGAATTCGACGGATAGTCAAAATTTGTGATGTCATGGATTGATTTCTCCGAAAACTATTTTGGTTCTTCCTATGTATCTTCTCAATTTTGGGTTCTACGTGGTTGTGTCGTAGAGCATTGTAGATCTTGGCCACTATGGATATAAGGGTTATACCTCAGTAGTTTTTGGCTAATCTGAGGTCAGCCTTCTTAGGGAAGGGGGATGCATCCCTTTGTCAACATTACAGTGTCGGTACAGTATACCGTCGAATTCCCTTGGTTTCCACATCTCTGTGGATATTTCAAGCCCTACTGGTTTTCTGTTTTTCATTTTTCTCAGTACTTAGTCGAGTATATATATATATATATATACGAGTAGGATGCGACACAAGGTCTATCTTTGTGTGGAGTTTAACAGGTTTGAACTCAGACATTTACTTTTCATAGACTAGTTTCTATACCAAAGTTTTAAGCGGCCAGTCTGCCCTAAGATTTTCTTATAACTTGAGGGAGAATAACTGGATTAATCTCTTTTGAAGCGTCTTAAGGCTTAGTGAAATGTCAAAAGCCTCGACTCGGCTCTCCGTGTTTATTTCTGTATTACACCACAAACGCCTTACCTGTGTGTGTGTGTGCCTGTAAGTATATATATATATATATATATATTATGAGGGTTGAGGTAATCTCCATTATTAAATACATTTTTCTTTTTTACTATGCGAGTTTTTCACAACATTATAAGCTAGGTGTCTTTTAGAGGACTGTGAGTTACAGCAATTCTTTGCTGATCTCGAGGACTCTCCTGGGGATTCAAGTCAAGATTTAAAATGCTGTGGTCAGGATGGTCTCGATTCCTAATCTGATTTTCATTATCTCCAGTCTTTTTTCCAAGCCTTTAAGGAATATTACTTGTGCACCAACGACAATTAATATCACCATCCTCCTCATGTTCCTCATTCTGTAGTTCTCTCGCAAGGTCTGCTTCTTCTGATTGTTATTAGTAGTAGTCGGAATAGCAGTAGTAATATTCCTTCTGAGTTAACTGATGCGGTTTGACTAAAGCCTTAGCTACAGCAAGTCACGTCATCTTCTCAGAAGTCGTCTCAGTATTCTGGTCGATCTCAATCATGTTGTAATTTAGATCTTGTTAGCTCGTCCCACTATTTTCAAATCTTCCAGTCCTTTCATTAAAACTTTGGGGATCTTTTCGAGCGCATTAATTACAATTAGTACCAGAATCACCTTCGTGTCCCATATCATTTTTTAGTTCTCTCTCTTTTTTGTCTCCTAATTGGCAGGTTCTCTTTTCTTTTGGCAATTATTACTTGGTCTGATATTTAGTCGGGATTTGCTGATCTGTTTCTATCCCCAAATCCCGGAGAATTTTATGCGTATCATTCTACAGAACAGATTCTGGTTTGTGCATGTAACATTTCCTTATATGGTAAAATATCAATCCCAGTGGATCACCTTCTCCTCAAAGTCGAGTCAAGATTTTACTTTTCTAAACTATTATTATCATTATTATTATTACTGTTATTATTATTTACTCCTTGATATTTTTTCATATCAGTTCAACTTGATGGTCTTTCACGGGAGTTTGAGTGAGAGCAAGTTCCTTCAAGTCTCCAGGACTCTTCTCAGCAATCTGGCCGTTCTCAATGATGTTGTGGCTTGGATGGTATCTACTCGTCCTCCAACCTCCAAGTCCTCCTGCCGTTTTAATAATTCTTTGGTGACTGTACAAAAACTCCCATCACGATTGGTATAATTGTCACCTTCATAATCCAATTTTTTTCGATTCCCTAGCAAGGTCGGCTTTATGCTGTGTTCAGCCGGGATAGCAAAGTCCACAATTTTCTACGTTCTCATATCTTTGTTGATTATTTTAAGGTCTTGTCTTCTGGCTGAGATTAGGTGAACTGTTGTTTTGTCAAATCCCATAGGAATTTATGTGTGTCATTCTAGAAGACAGATTATGGGTTGTGTATATACCATTTATTCGTATGGTCAAATTTTAATTTCTTGCACAATTTCCAGTGGATCGCCTTGTCCACCCAGTCTTATACTCCTTCTGTGCTAATGTGCTGCATTCGCTTACTATATGATTGACGGTGTCATATCTATCAGCATATAACATACATTTGCTATTTTGTTGCGTCTTATCAATTCTCTTTTTGATATGATTGGTTCTTATGGCATTGTTTTATACTGCTATTAGGAGAGATTCTGTTTCTCTCTTAAGGTTTCCGTTTCTTAGCCACGCCCATGTTTTCTCATGAGAAATGTTGTTTATTACACGTTTAACACTTCCGTAGAGTTGCTTATCTTCCTATTTTTGTTATCTAGTATTTCTCATTCAGTTGGTCTTCGTGTTGTCAGTATCGTTTCTAGTTGTTGCAATCCGTCCTCCTTTATGCTTATCTATGTAGTCCTCGAGTCGTTGTATCGATGCGTCAAAGCTGTTTTCAATGCTGGAAAGTCCTATTCCTCCCTCCTTTTTTGATACATATAGTCTGTCATCTTTGGAATGTAATGCCTTATACATGGTCATTAATTTTTTTGTTCTTTGGTCCATTTGCTTAAGTTCTTCTCTGGTTCACTTCAAATATGGTCCCGAATATCTAACGAAGGGGACAGCCCAGTTATTTATTCCTTTGATAAGGTTTCTGTAACATAGTTTTGTCTCAAGAAGCTTTCTGGTTCTCCTGAGATATTCTTTCTTAATTTTTTTTCTCATCTCCACTTTTTTGATGGTGTCAGCTTCCAGGATTCGCAAGTATTTGTGGGTTTCGTTTTCTCCGGACGTTCTAATCTTATTTTGATTTGGCAGTTCCATTCCGTCCGTCAGGTGTCGTTTTCTGCTTTTCATTACTAGCATGGCACTTTTTTCTCTGCCAAATTTCATCCCCATGTCTTGACTGTATACTTTAATAGCGTGTATAAGAGTTTTCAGTTCTTTTTCATTTTTTTGCAAACAGAATGATGTTGCCCATCTAAATTAGGTGATTGATCTTTTCTTGCCATCTACTAAGTTTATGTCCAGCTGTGCATTTTCTGAGTATGTGGTTGAGTGGAATCATGGCAATTATGAATATTAACAGTGACAGTGCATATCCTTGAAATATATCTCTTTGGATTTTCGCTTGAGATAAGTTTCTCTCTTCTGCTGTTAATTCCACTTTCCAGGTTTTCATTGTTTTCTCGGAAAAGTTTATGACTTCATCTGATATGTTTTTACATTTTATTATCCAGCTTTGCAGAAACACATCATATGCATTTTTGTAGTCAAGCAAGTCATAGCTAGATTTTTCTGTCTGGTGTTGATCTCGTTGAGGATGTGCTGATCTATGTAAAGCAACTCTCCTGTACCTCTGGATCCTTGCATCATCCTTTCTGTTCTTTAGGGAACAATCCGTAGCTTGTTAACGAGTTGAAAATCTCTTCCCTTATTTGGGCTGTTAATATTTTCCATATCATCGGTAGAAAGGTTATGGGTCTGTAGTAGTTTGGGGCGGTTTCCTTGCAAGTTTCTCTCTGGATCTCTGTGGTGTTTCCTTTGGTTATCCATTCGGATACGTGTGCTCCTTGTTGGCATCTGTTCAGTTTTCGTGCAAGTCTGTCGTGAATCGAGTTGAATTTCTCGAACCAGAATCCATGTATTCCATCGTGGCCTTGTGTTTTTGTGATGTTTTGAGTCAATCGATGTTTGTTTCCGCTTTCGTCCCTTCTTCGAGCCCTTCTGATTTATTGTCAAATTGCTTATCCATTCGGCTTTGTTGTTATATTCTCTTGGTTACCATATTTTAGTCCAAAATCCTTCGGTTTCTCTTGCATCCACTTGTAAATATGTTTTCCTGTCAACTCCTCCAATTTGTAGTTATAATTTTCTTTTGTTGTTTTTGAATATCCTCTTTTGTCTGTATTGTTTTATCCTTTGTCGATAAATCTTTAATCTCCCTCTTTCGCCAGTACTTTCTGGTGTATTTCCACTTGTTATTTTTTCTTGTGTTGCTTTTTCTTTTTTCTCTACATGTTCCAGCGTCTTTCCTTTGTTTTATCATTTTTGCCTGTTTTTGTAGATTTTTTTCTGCGTTTCCAGTCAAATTTCCCATCCTGGTTTTGATTTTTGTTTGTGCTTCTTGAGGGAATCCTAATTTTCTCACAAACTAATTCCGTCCCTTCTTAGATTAGTTAATTTAATTCGGTTATATTATTAGTGGATATATAAGTTAGTACTTGATTTATTTTTTCCGTTTCCGTCTGGACTGTTCTCAATTCTATGTTTCTTATTGATGATAAAGTAGTCTTTTCCCCGTTTATAATTTTCTTTAAATTTTCAAGATTTACTTTTTGTTCTTGTCTTAGTGTTTGCTCTGAGTTGTATGGTTGTGCGTTGCTTGGTTGTGTGGCGTTTCTATTTTCCGAAGTCGGTTAGACTGTTTTTGTTTGTTAATACTTGGTGTGTCTAATAATGTATTAATATCTTGTTCATTATTTATTTTGTCGTGGATTTCGAGTATTTCAAGGTCAGAAACTAACCTTTCTTTTATATTGTCCTGACTTGGTCGGGAAGCCTTTGGCTTGTTGTCTGAAAACTTGTACATTCTTGCCAGATCTCTATCATTCTTTTCCTATATCCATTTTGTATAGTGTTGCTCCTAAAAAAGTTGTGTCGTGCAAGTTGGTTGTCCTCCCTAGTCCATGTTTTGTGTTTGCGTCTCTGATTAGTGTGGTTCTTTAAATTGTCATTCGTATACCTGAAAAAAGAGCAGAATGATATCGGCTCTCCCGTGTTAGCTACCAGGAAAGCAACTGCCAATCTTAACACCCAAGGCTGTTACCTGGGTCTCAAGTTGTACTATATTTTGATTAAACATTTTCATCATTGGTATTATTATTATTATTATTATTATTATTATTTCGTAGACGGAATTGTATATGTTTATTCTGATGTCTTTAAGGACAAAACAGATTTGCTTAGTACGACATATTTTTACATTGCTATCATCGGATCATTCTGAAAACGTGCGATTAGTATTTTCGATGAAAAAAGTTATATTTAAACTTACAAAATTGTCGCTGGCACACATAAACACACAACTGTTAACATTAGTTATCAAAGTGACAAAAAGTATCAAGAAGAAAACTAAAATAAAATGTTTGGATGATATTCAAAATGATCAAGTAATCCATATTTCGAAATATACTTTGATATTCCGCGTAGGTTTGAAATTAAATTTCGTCGTCACTCCCGTGCAAAATCACTGTACGATTTGAAACAAATAATCTAGCACAGTCCAATCCCAAATGATTATGTATTAAACTTGTGACTCGTACCGACATAGTGTTGTGATGCATTCTTCACGATGAATCCCGTTAATCGATATACAATTTTGTAAGAAGATTTATGACGTAACCGTTACTGGTTCCCGGTCTTTTTTTCCAGATAGCTAAGAACTGGTTTCCAGCATGATGACATTAGCCTCTCACCATGTGATTGGAACATATATTCTTTATTTATGAATATGTAGCAATTGTGTTCTTTACCATAGCAGTCAGAAGTCTTTTCCCCAATGCTCGTGTTCTCAACTTTTACTGAAATTATGCGGTAGATAATATCACATATATATGTTACTACAAAAAAGCAAGAAAAAAAACACAACCTTGAAAGAACAAGGAAGCAACAGTTTGAACAGCTAACAAAAAATTATTAGATAATGATTACCGGCTCAGGCATGTTTTCAATAAACGAGTACTATAGATACTAACTCAGAACGATATAACCATATTTACCGGGATGACGGAATTATCTTCATTCCGGAGAGTGACGGCCCCCAAACCTATAAAATACAGAAAATTATTAGGGCAATGTTATAAAATTACGGAAAGATTTTTTTTATATAAATAATTTTTCGTTAATTTTATTTTATCATTCAGTTTGTTTGGACTTTGAACAATTCGGCTCTTAGTTCAGGTGCACAGACATTGGGTACAGTTTACGCTTGTGCGCAGAGGATATGACAATCACAATTTTCATAATAAACTCCAGATAGGAAATGACGTCATGCCCGGAAGTGATGGGCTGAGAATTTTGAGATTTTGAAAAAGACGTCAGTTGAGTCTCGACTGTGGGCCAGTCGATTTGGGTCTCGACAGTGGCCCAGTCGAGTCGGTAGTTCACTGGGGACCAGTCCAGTTGGTTGTCGAGTGGGGACCGGTCGAGTTGGTTGTCGACTTGGGCTATGTAGACGGAAAGTAGAAGTTGAGTTCCGACCATGGTGTTGAGAAGTTTGGGTTTCGACCGTTGAGGCATACGGTTAAGTTTTTCGGGTCCTGACCCACAAAGATGAAAGGAGATCTAAAACTCCACGAGATGTGCCGAGTGTTTGAGTTTTGTTAGCCTAGTATGATACAGAAGACTTTTTAAGAATTGTGTCTTTCTCTCCTCGTGTCGAAGAACCGAACTTAGAAGTCAAGAAGTGAATAAACGTTCGTACCTGAACAACAGTGAGTTCGCCAGTTAATGTGTTGGGTATTTCCCTGTATTTGAATTTTCTACATGTGCCGTTGGATTGAGATATCATTATGATTATGATATGATTATGGCTATGATGTAGCTAAACAACAGCTTAAGTTGAACATGTACAGCCATCTGATGACACGAAGAGTACTATGATATTCTCCGGCGAAATAAATTTATATTGACAATTTAACCGGGTTTGAGTTTCCTTCTAATTGTACTATATATATATAGTACAA
This sequence comes from Sepioteuthis lessoniana, assembly GCA_963585895.1. Taxonomy (NCBI): domain Eukaryota; kingdom Metazoa; phylum Mollusca; class Cephalopoda; order Myopsida; family Loliginidae; genus Sepioteuthis; species Sepioteuthis lessoniana. The sequence continues at coordinate 12,274,152 of OY757904.1, read as the reverse complement.
TATATCTATATCTATATATATCTATATATATATATATAGATATATATTGTCATCAACAGACAGACTGTTTCGTTGTTTCACAACTCTTCAACAGTTATCCTAGGAAGGCATATGAAATCTTCTTGAAAATTCATTCTAAAAATGCAAGTCCACATGAAATGCATTTTAGGATTGAAGGATGCTTACATCGTATATCTAGTTCCATTTTAACCGTAATCAAAATTAGGTCATTTTTCTGCGTATGTCTTTTCCCCATTTTTTTCCTTTTGATCATGACTTATTTCTAAATATTTTTTATAGTCCTATGCTACAATTTCTTATTTGAGTCCGTTCAAATTAGTTTTCCTTTCTTACTGGCCTTTTTTTCTGATATGAGTATCTGAAATCAATTCACAATTTTTGACCAGAAATCTATTCAGATAAACAGTACGCAACAATTCAAATTCATCTATTTTTCTCTAAGAACTTCTTTTAAATTTACCACTACGTTTAAACAAACAGGCTACGGTAGAAATCTTCTGTTGGTGACGAAAAGAAAAATATATTACTGAATATTTCATTCTAATGAAAAACTGAAGATGATTTTTTTTCAATTTCCGTATGATATTAAATAGATAATAGTATATCTAAATAAAATCTGTATTCACGTACATTTGATATTTTGAAAATAATCATAGAATATAAAAAAAATATACACGATTCATCGTAAATAAATTTGGTGCGCCTGTGATAATAGTAACCCAGTATCTACCAGCGTCTTACAATAATAATAGCAGTCGACATCTAATCTGTGAGATATTAACATAATAATGATGGCGTCGCCGATAGAAACTTTAACTACGCTTAACGAATCAGAGCATATATTAACATAGGCCTGCTGTTTTGCTACGGTTGGAAAGGATTAAGAAATTGAAAGATGAAAAATCAAGTGGAAGAGATAATGAAATGACAGACCATTTTCTAGCAACGGCCTGTTCTGAAGTTGTAAAGAAAATATCGACAATTGCTGACCCAAGAGAATTAGAGGAACTATCAAATGAAAAAGCTTATTGGAATCATCAAAAAATAAGTGTAGATGCCTTTGAGAGAATCATATTATGGACAGGAGCCAAACGAGTCTATAATATAGTGAGTGTAAATATTTAATGAGGCATCTAAATATTGGGAATTTGAGAAAATTGTAAACAGACGACATGGCTATGGAGGATGAATCAGCCATTCTCAAAGAAATTAAAACCAAGAAATACACGAAGAAAAGCCACACAGGTTCTTGAGAATAACTGGGAGAAGCAAAAGAGCAACCAAAAGTAAACAGCTTCCCTGGTTCAATGAGGTGTAGTACCGTATGTTAATTATATATACCCGAAATACTTCTAACCCAGTATCAACCAGCGTGGGTTTTTCTAACAGCAGACTACATTTACTCTGCTATGTATACACATCACAACAATTTACAATCTTCAGACATGCAGGACACTGCTGGAGAAGCAGGGACGAATTCATTAGAGATGTACTCTTATGGACCCCCACACATGGCCGTGCAAAAGCAGGACGACCAGCATGAACATACATTCAGCAGCTATGTGAGGATACAGGATGTTGTCCTGAAGACCTACCTAGAGCGATAGACGATAGGGAGGAGTGGCAAGAGAGGTTCAGGGATATCCGTGCTACCAGCGCGACATGATGATGATGATGATGATATCTTTGGCAATAAAACATATGATAGATACCACAGTACTGGCCTATCTATGTTTGAAAGGAGATAATATAAACTTGTATATATATATATACATATACCTTTTGGATGCTCAAATCTTATGTCAAATTCCATTTTTATAATTAGTGAATTTCGATCACAGTTATAGAAACTTAAGTGTGAAAGCATTAGTTTACGAGACGCTTTCTTCTTACTTTATTCTTGATGTCACCGAATGACATATGTGTGACGTAATAGGAAGCGATTAATTTTAGCGGTGGACGTCTGGCTGTGGCAATGTAGATTTGACAGCTCTCTGACGAGGAAAGGATTTAACACCGTTTGGTCTGCGGAAGGATTATTAAAGCCAGAAAAATGTGGCAATCTGTCTTCGAGGTGGCAACAGCGTAAGATTTTTCCTGAGGGAATTCAGCAAGGTGAACGAGAAATACAAATATGTCCAATAGTTATCAACGATAAGTTCAAACTGCAGACTCTTACAAGTAATACATGAACTGGTATGCCACCAAATGACAGTATAATAACTCTGATACAAATCACCAAATAATCATAATATGAAAAAGCTCAACAGATTCACAATACTACAAACTCATAATTTAGGTTAGGCTTTTGTACCGTCGAAACAAAGGTAACATTGTTGGCACAAGGCCATCATTAAAACATCTCATCTTTTTCACCTTGGATTATTAGGTACTGTATATCTGGGCAGATGAATAGTTCTTTAAGAATCTGGATGATATTATGGATCCAGCATCACAAAATAATTTATTGCCGGTTGGTTTCATACGCTGTTGACGTTAGCAAGGAATTATAGTGATTCTTTGTGGCATACTGATGACAAGAAAGCTGCTAAAGAAATTTATAGGTTCAATTTCATTTTCACGCAGCAGATTTGAATTATATTGACTGTTTACTGGACATGTTTAAGATTTCAGTATATGCCCAGTCACCATATCCAACAAATAAATTCAGTTACGAACAGCTCTAAAATACCACTATGACGATATTCATGTAACAAACCTGTGACTTGGATACGTAATATTAGGTCGTTTGAGGGATATAAGCTGAAAATTATCATAAAGTTTGGACAAATTCTTCAGAAACTGATATGATGATATATTGTAATTTTTTTTTTTATGTCCAAAATAAAGCAATGTGCTTGTACAACACAACGTCGACTGCAGAAATTGCTTCCTGTGACGTCTCTCTTTTCCAAAAAGCAAAATTAATCTCAAGATTAATATTGGGGATTGGAGATCATTAAAAGAAATACAAAACAAAAGTTTCATACGTTACAGTAGTTTTTGCCCAACAGTTCTAACCTATAGTTTATCATTGATGTCTGAGTGCGAGCAAATCGTCACCAATCTCCGCCGGTCTCCTTTATTCCTTTAAATATCCTAGATGATTTTAGCTGCGCAGTTGAGAGAATAGTTTCAATTCTTTATCTTATCTCCAGTCTATTGGCTGTTTTTTTTCCAGTTTCTGGTGGAATGTTCCAAGAGCTGCAACTTTGATTGGTGTAACCCTCCACAATTTTTTCTGTTCCCTGTCTTTTTTCCTGTTTTTCGCTTTCTTTCAATGCTGGCATGGCAAGATCCATAACATAATGTCTCCAATTCTTCTTGTTAATTAAAACTAAATATTTCCTTCTGGCCAGGATTGATTGATCTTGACCTATACTACTATTTATGCTACTCCTGCTGCTGATAATAATAATGATATTCCTCCGAAAGTTTACCGACGTGCATATGTTTTGTTTTGTTTTTTTAAGTCTTGACTGAGTTTCTATATGAAGATAATAATATTTTTTTTTCACTCGGAAAATATTACGTTTTAAAAGTATTATTAATAACATGTTATTTAATACTGAATAAAACATTGTATTCTTATCAATATTTTAATATTTAATTGAAAGTATCTGCGTTGCCTTAATTATACCTTTAATTAGAAGGATACTTTGATCATTTCTTAATTGATATATTAGTTTAGTCTGACGGGATTTCGAATAAATGGTTTCTTATTCGACAATAATTGCTTTCGCTATACAGTCATTAATTAGCAATTAGATACTAATATTTAACATAAATTGTCATTACTACCGTTGAAATGATTTTTACGCGTGCAAATTGCACCCAAATTTACACACATTGATTTTATTCTTCTGTTTGAATCGTTGGATAGGAATAATGAACTCGTAGTCTTTGATGCATTTCAGCAAGCCACAATACACTGACAATGCCATTAGAGCCAACTATATGTGGCAATTGAAATTTATATAGGCGGTGTTGGCTAACACTTTTAATGCTAAACGATGAAAAGCCCTCAACAGTTTGATCAATACTAAGTGGCCCGATTTACGCAAATACTTTACAAAAATGTATGCTACTTCTTTATTTTTGATATTTGAAAATTTTAATCTGTTGAAGTATTTTCTATCAGTTGTAAGGTCTTGATTCTAGATTATACCTTCTATCCTAACATAACGTCTCTAATACAAGATGTTTATGCTATGTGCATAAATAAAGCCTTCTTGTTAACATCGATTTGACGGCTAGTTTGTCCCTATATTCATTTACTTGTTTACCGGTGATATTATGGATGCAATTTTCTCGATGGAAAAGGGTTTATTTTTAAAGTATTGAAAACCTTGTTTGTGCTCTTTGGAACCACCCTACTGTCGTCATGTTCCCACTACCATTGAATTTATCATCTTCATATATTATACTTATTATTGATTCTTGAATGCTAATTCAGGAAGATCCACCATCTATTTCATATCTTAAAGTTAAACAAGGAGTATATTTCAACGGTACATACAGAGTATTTTATCTTCCTGAGAAAAAAAAAGAGTTTTTTTTTAATGATTTCTCGTAGAGTATTACACAATTAACACATATCTTTTTTATTACAATTACGATCTAAAACTGTGTTATCAAACGTACAGAGATCCCCCTGTGTAAAAATCCAATATTTCGAGGGGGCTTCTAAATGTTTCCATACAATTTTTTTTCTAATAGAGAGGCACTATTGTATATCCTTGAAATAAATAATATCTGGTAACATAAATTTGTTGTATAGTCGTAATACTAATATAAGCGGAAGCATAATCAAAGAAAATGACGAACGAAACACACTTGTTTATAAAAATATGTATCTCTCACACGCTCGAAAGGGTTGATGTTTCTGTGGTGTGTGAGAGATGAGTGGAGACAGGAACAGACTGCTATTTTGACCCAACCTCTTCTCCGCAGAGGACCACAGTCTGGCCCTCACTCGGCAACCTGGCCCTCACTCTGGGTTTCCTGTCTTCAACTGACTCAACGGCTGTCGGCATCTGCCTATATTCTTTCATAACGCCCACTTGCTTCCGCTTCTTCTTCCGCTTATCTACACTGGTGCATCTCTGATTGATTGCTCGGTCAAGGATCAATATATAACAAGTTTTGATAACATAATTTACTGCACGGTGCGGGATCTGGATATCTTATAGAAGACTTGTCAATGGGGAAGAAAATTAGCGATGGATGTGGAGAGAGAGTTAAGGCAATCTGTGCCGTAGACTCACCTTAATTATGATGATGAACATCATCATGTTTAGTTTAGATGTAAATAAACCAATGACGGTACAGCTGTCCAAATCAAACTCGGGAGTAATTCCGGTTCCAATCCGCTGACCCTTCTATTGATCGGATAATCTTCCAATGATACGACTAATCTGTTTTCTTTTCACGCTGTTTGTTTTTAAATCCAAACAGCCGATCAATCGCTAATCGGAGTTGCTGGTCGATGAGTTGACGAATGAGACCGTTCGATTAAGAAAGCAAAAAACAATAAAAACTAAAAGTCGACGCCAAGACACAGTGAACAAAACACGGTTTGCAAAAATTACAATATTCAGTACGAAAAGACGTCTTACAAAAATCACACATGTATTTACCCACCGCGTAGGTTGTAATTTTTAGTCAGAGACCAGTTCACGATTTAATTATCTGTCAATTCCTCCTATAAGCTTTAGGCTATTCTATTCTCGCTATATATACTCTGACTCAAGATAATATGAAATGTGGTTATGTTTGTTTTCTTCAATCATAGGTACTACTTCACAAGTGTTTATTACGATAAGCTTCTTGGCGTATCTTTCCCAGCGTTGTATTATGGTCGGCTTTCTTCACTTTCTCTGTCTCTCTGTCTAGGTTTCCTAAGTGTCTATGTAAATATATACCTTTTCCACTGAGAAGTGGATAAGGCAATATTTTTAGGAAATGTCAGTGTTCTCCTATTTAGGGTTTCGATAAGTTTTTACTGATGTGCATATAAAAAAATCATATTCTAATTTTAGACTTTAATACTGAGTTGCTTTTGATGAGTGCCAGGCTCTAGCTTTGATGTAAATTCGTTTTTTTTTCAAACTGTCCGAAACACAACGATCTGTCAAAAAACTTCACTCATCTTCTGACTGCTTGATAACAATATATTTGCTTTTCTTTTTCCATGAAATAACTCACCCAGTCAAATTCCTTCTCATCGAAAATAACACAATTTTTATCGAGTTATCAGAATTTCTGAGACGAATTTTGAGAACTTTTATCTTTCAGGGTTATAACCGTTGTCCTGCTGGACACTTCAGAGTAAATTTGTGGTTATAGGCATTGGTTCCCAAAGCTTGTAAAAGACAATCTTCTGGAGGTTGCTGGTTCAATCCTGACTGTAGGCGAGTAACAAAACAGGAGTCAGAGCAACCGACCCCCGGGAATTAAATAAAGGACCTGGTTCAAAATTCAGGGTAGGCTCCAGAGTTCAACAAGAAAAACCTGAGGAAGGCAGGAGAACATATCGTCCGAATCATTGTAATTATAAAAATAAAGACAATAGTCCGAAAATCCTGAATGATAGTTATTTTTTTTACTACACTTCATTTAAAACATCTATTCGGCCATTAAACATTTCAAAAATCCAAATCGGTTTATTTTTCCTCTGATTAATAAGATTTATCTGACTATTCTCCGGCCTTATTGAGTTTCAAACGTTTAGGAAAAAAAATTCAGCATAGTGCAGCTATTTTTGCAGATAATGTAACTTGCTCATATCCCCGTTAGAAAGCTTACCTGTCATGTTCAGACCTTATCTTTAATTACCTATACGTGAAGATAGTGTGTAAGAAATTTGAGTCTTATTCTCTATCTCCACGTAGCCTATGTTCTAAAGGTGTGGGCGAACCTAGAATGTACGCAAGAATAAAAATTGCTCACTTCTTTTTTTGACGAAATATTTTAGATATGTTTCTGAATTGTTACAATTACTTCAGAAACTTAAGACAATGAAGTTCGTAAAGTTATTTGTCAAAAGGACAACGGGTATGCAATTAAAATATTTTCACTAACTGTAAAAGAAAGGAATTTCCCTGAAAGTGACAGCCTGGTAAAACACCGGTAATATAACTGCATTTTCCCAGGAAATTAGCTTCGTTTTATCTCTTTAATGATTTTGTGTTTAGATAAGAATTTATCAGACTATAAACAATGGCAGACTCATTGTACATGAAACTATTCGATGAAAAACACAACTTCTCGCAGGAATGCGATTGAAGAGAGAACCTAAAAAAAAAAAAAAATTAAAAAAGATTGTTTATGTTATCGACTATCGTTTATCGCATTAAAAGAAAGCTAACATAATGTGTGAGCTTAGATTTTTACTGGAAGGAAAAAAAGTGGCGCAGAAATGTGAGAAAAAAATGAACAGATTATTGTTCTTTTTATGAGTCAAATGGAACATTGTTTGCCATCAGAGGATGGAGAAAATTCAACTGTGGGAAAAGCCATTTTATCAACAGATGGAAATACCAAATTACGGATATCTGAGACAACTATAAGGAAAAAATTCTTCATGGGATATTATGTTGTTTTGGCAGTTGCCATTAATAAATGTTATCAATTAGGAGACTTCACATTTATAAAAGTTCATATATATATATATATATATATATATATATATATATATATATATATTACAAGGCCCACGTACGTATATATGTATAATAAAACAGTGTGTATATATATATATATATATATATATATATATATATATATATATATATATAAACTGAATATATGTAGGTACTGAACAGTATATATATATATATATATATATATATATATATATATATATATATGGCAACAGTGTATGGTTGTAACTTTCTCATTTAGTCGGTCTGTGCACAATAAGCATCCATGCAATTAAATATATATAAAAACTAATATATATATATATATATATATATATATATATATATATATATATATATATATATATATATACCACACTCTCTCTCACTCTCTCTCTAGTGCTGTCTCTCTCTCTTTCTCTTTCTTTCTCTCTCTATATATACGTGTACATGTGTATGTTTATGTGTGTCTGTGTCTGTGTCTGTGTGTGCGTGTGTGTGTGTGTTTGCCTCTGTGCGTGTGTGTGTGTGTGTGCACGCGCGCGTGTGTGTGTGTGTGTGTGTGTGTGCATTTGAGTATCCAGAAATGGCAACGGAAAACAAATGATCGTAATCTCGTTTTATTCAATTTCATAGTTGAAAATAGTGTAATGTTAATTTGCATTTTGTGCATAGAAGCTGTATCTTGTAGATTGCAATGTTTTTAGCGTTTATGGACCCAAGACTCTAGTTTTCACTAATGGTCCAGGAGAACGGCGTTCGATCCCAGGTCGAGTCATACCAAAGACTCAAAAATCGTACTTGATTCGGCTTTGCTTAACACTCAGCATTATAAGGTATGAACAAGAGTAAAGTTGAGCAGTCCAGAGAAAGGAGTAGTATATTACTCTACAGCTTTGTACCCCACTTAACTTATATATATATATATATATATATATATATATATATATATATATATATATATATATTCCTGAGTATCATTTTGAGAACACTTCAATTTTTATTCTTGGTTACAGTAGTAGGACATTTATGTTTAAATTATATTTCATTAATAAAAAGCTTCGTTGAAAGACTAGGTGTTAACACATTTATTTTACTTTATATTTGGTCAGCAAAACATTTTAAAAAGGGTTGATAAAAGACTAATATTTGATAGAGCAAGCTTGCTTCTATCGAGCGCTTTTTATAAAAACTAGTTCAGGGGAGGTTACCAAAGTTTTGTTTTTCTCTATTTTGTTTAAGTTTTTCTTTATTTTTGCCGAAACGTAGGTGATTATAATTTTGAGATATAAGAAATATCTAAAAAAAATTTCCTTGGAGAATGGTATTTTCATGCAAATTTTCTGCTAAATTTTTTTGGTTGCTTTCTTTATTTGATAACATATCAGCCTTCGTGGCTTATTAAATGCTAAAGCATTTTAGGAGGTGCCCGTGGTGTAATGGTTATCGTCGTAGGAAATGGACACGACGACACGATTTCAAATCCTCGACGAGACTGATTGCATTTCACATAGCACTAATGCCCTTGGGAAAGGTATGAATCCAATTATTCCCCCTCCAGCTATGGGTAAATAGTAGGGCAGACAAGGTTCTTCTGCCTTGGTGAGGCAACTAGTCTAGGAGAAGGAAAACTCTGAATTCAAACCTGTTAAACTTCGCTTAAAAATTGACCTTGTGTCATATCCTGCCCGAGCGGAGGGATTGATAAATATGATTAAATGCTAAAGCCATCCTTTGTAGAAGCACTGGTTGGACAATATCAAATGCATAGTTATTGGGATGATAGGGTTCCAACCTTTCCCAAGGGTATTAGTCCGAAGGTTAATGTGATGTTTCCAGTCGAGTTCAAACACGATTCGCACGATGGTGCAGTCCAGTATGTTACCTACTTCGCTACTGGTACTCGCTACTTTTTTTTACTTGAGAACACTGCTGAGTACACTATTGAGTATTAGATATGGACATTTGTATCTTCCCATACAATGACATTTCTGAAGAACAATTCGTTTATACGAAATCATTCGTTTCGTCCAGTAAAAAGCAAGAAGAAACCCATGTAATTATTAAAAAGAAGACATAAAGAAAAATGAAAACAATATTTACGATTTTTTTTAGATAGCAAGATGAACCCTGACAACAAATAGATGAAAGTTACAGACTGATCAGTGTAAAAAAAACCCACTTGTATTAGGATTTAATTATACTAAGGATTAGATGAAATAGTCACATTAACGAAAGAAACAGAAGGATTTGTTTAGTCTGGTTTGGTTTTATGTAATATCCTTGTTGTTTATTTAGAGCCAAATCCATTCATATATATATAAACTTTTATATTTCAAACAATTCAGTTTAGCATAACTTCAGTTTTTTGTTTGCACGCACTTAAATGTCAAAACATTTCAATTTCAAGCAATTCATTTTAACAAATTACACTGTTCAAATTATAACAGAACAGAGTGGGGCTACGAAGTCTAGCCTAATAAAAATATTCGGCGTGAATTTTTGAAGATTGGAGCAGTGCGCTGACAAATCGAGAATAATGTCTTTTATTATTCGAAATGAATAGAAAATAGGAAAAGCAATTTTTTTTTTAAACACCAGAGTTGATTTTATAAAGCAAGAAACAATGGGAAGCGTAGATTTTAAAAATACAAATATGGTCAGAATGAGTAAGAAACGAGAAATGTTGTTTAATTTTGGCTCGCAAAACATGCAAAGACATATGAAATTGATTTTTCTAACCAGAGAAAGAACGCAAGAAAGGAAAAATAAAATCGGTGAGAACACGAGTCAAAACGAGGATAAAACAGGAAATAGAGTCACAAAGGGGTCAGCTAAATGCAGGCCGATTGTTTTATGGTTTGGTTTGGTCTTGTTTTGTTTGTGAGATTTTATGGCGCATCAACCTTTGTAGGTTATTTAACGCCAAATCCATTTTTGTGTAAATAATCAGTTCTATTGATAATAGTTAAGTTTAGCATAAGTACACATTTTAATTGTCAAAAACATTTCTATTTCAAACTATTCAAGCAGTTATATGCAACAATTCAGTTAAGCGTAAATACAGTTTCAATGTCGAAAAAAAATTCTATTTCAAATAATTCAGTTCAGCATAAGCACGCAGTTTAAGTGTAAGTACGGTTTAATTGTCAAAAACATTTCTGTTTCAAGCTATTCAGTTTACTCAATTTATTTTAGCATAAGTATGCTGTTGGTTCTATTTAACCCATAGATAGGGCCCTATCAGATGCTACCACTCCGGGCCAGAGTGGACCTGGGTGCGATGGCAATGAAGGGGTACGCCGCATTCCCCAAAGTTCCAGGATTGCTGGAACCTCACCATCAGATTGTTTATTGTCATATCTAGGAGACTCATTGGGGGTGGGGTTTACCCCTCCGCAAAGAAGCACTCTGTGTATTCTACACCCCTAGCCGACTGGGCAAGATTGTTTTATGGGAAAATAATCAAACTTTGAGAAATGGAATTTTTTTATTTAATTTTGGAAGTGAGTAATCCGATGGATATGACGTGTGAATCGCGTGATGAGAGGGGAACCGCCACTTTCGGAGAGAAAGGCACAGAGAGAGCTCATTATGAGGAGGGGGCAGCATCCCACTGTAGCAGTCGTAGTAGAATTTGTATGGAGGCAACCAACCTCTCTCTGGTGACTGGCATAGGGATTCACAGTTGGGGTAGCAGAAAACAGCAATGAAAGGAATTAATAGTAGAAGCTTAATTAAGGAGAAGGCCGTTAATGAGATATGCCTACTTGGAAATGAAAGAAACCATTATATAAAATCAGTTTTTGCCGAAAAGTGGCAGAGAGTTGAAGAGTAGTCTCGGAGTTTAGATCGAAGCATGAAGGAGCTCCCGTAAAAAGAGCCTTGAACCAGTTTCGGAGATAACCAGATTCCCTCACATCTTTGTTGTTCCAACAAACTGAAGATAAGAATAAAAGCAACACATTGGGAATATTTAGTGGTTCTAAGTGAGGAAGGTTAATCGTGGATCTCGACTAACCGCAGCAAGATAGGGACAAGATTCCGAGACATTCTGCTTGGTTTTTACGGGGAATGGAACACCAAAATGACAACATTTATTTTTGTAACAGTTAATTGTTCATCTTCTGACTAAAGACGTTATTATTTTATTATTCAACAACGCGTTTGCCTTTTTCTGGACTTCAACTTTAAAAAAATGTCTTTTTATTATCGGCGTAAACACTAGATTCATTTGTCTGGATCTAAAAATTAAAAAAAAAAACATAGGCAGACAACTGGTTCAGTTTTTATTTGATCTCCCACCTGGGAAGGTCAGACATCGATTGGTCGATTGAACGGTTGGTTGACAAAATTTCAAAAACAGATCTATTTCAAACAATTCAGTTTAGCATATTTATTTATCCCATAGATAGGACACTATCTGGTGCTACCACTCCGGGCCAGAGTAAGCATGGGAGTGATGCCCATAAAGTGGTACTCCACATTCACGAAAAGGTCCAATATTACAGGAGCCTCACCGTTAGAATGTTTAGCGTCATATATCAGGACACTCATTGGGAGATTCCTACCTCTCCGCAGAGATAGTCAGAGTATTCTACTGCCCTAGACAATTAGGTAAAAATGACAAAGATGTAAAACTGAGTTATTCCAAAAGACGACTCACGAGCAGAGTCAAATTTTTAATAAATGGTAATTTTGTATTTAAAATATTTCAGGTTTCGACATTTCAATGTATAATGTACGTGATCGACAAGATTTGAACCAACTGCTTTTAGTAAAGAAATGGTATACTTTGGATTAAAGTCTTTTTTTTTACGGAAGTAAGATTGTTACTTGAGTTACAGAAAAAAATATTTTAAGCTACAATTAAATTTCTTAAACCAAATTGCACAAAATTTTAAAGGGGGAGATGAAAAGTTTTTAACTCTATAACAAAATGAAAATAATACTTCTGTTACCTTAACTGTGGAAGAAAGCGGTTTTAACAAGACAAAACTACTCTCGAATATCCTGCAAGAAACTAAGGTTTACACAGCTGATCTAGGACAATGCTCGTAAAAATTGTTTATGATGTTATAGGAATAACAATAGCTCAACTGTGTCAATACATGATATATATAAAAACAACGGGGTGTAGTAAAATTACCAATTTGTCCGTAGGATATGAAATAAATAAATGAAAAAAAGTTTTTCTTTTATTCATTAGTCTAACCCTAAAGTTATTTAGTGGGTTGAAATAATTTGACAAAATAAACTGAAAAGTTTTAAAACAAATTATTTTATTGCTGGAAATATTTTAAGTAAATGTCATCATCTTGCACTCATGATAGAAATTTATGATATCGGAAACTAGAAAAAAATGAGTCATCAAATATATATTGTCTCGCTTCAGGATAGACGTACTCGAAAGAATTTCGACAAAAGTCAACACTGTGGACAATTTCCTTAACGGAACATCAACATCGAAGGGAAGGAAGCGGAGTTCTAAATTTGCGGCAAAAGTACTTTAGTAAAGTCTAGACAATTGTTGAATTATTAATTATTTAGTTAACTTACAAAAAAACTTTATGGAGGTAGACTTCTGTTTACTTAACCTAATAATTTGATATAAGTATATATATAAAGAAATATTTTAATATATATATATATATATATATATATATATATATATATATATATTGTTATCGGCAAATTACAGAGCGTTTCCTCTTATTTCATATATCAATTTCTTTGCTTGCTATGTAATAAGATTTATAAAGATATTTTTTATTCTTTACTATAAACATTCACAAATATTCTTAAATTTAAACTAGATATGGTGGATGAAATAGTTGGATTTTTAAAAAGATCCCCAAAATTCTTTTGTTCTTTTCAGGTGTGTAATGATTTGATGTGAAACCACGAAAATATCTGCGACATTAACCTTTTCATTTCCTTATTACAGTATATATCTTTATTGATTCTGAAAGTTTTCCTTATATATTTCTCATAAATTCTTTGTGAATGAGAGCATTTTTTATATACTCTAAAGTATATTTAAAACTAACAAGACAGATGTCAATCTGTTTGCTGAACAGGTGCTTTATATATATTCATAATACTCGCGATGAATGTCGCAAGTCAGGAAGTTATGATGTAGCAAACTGTGTTTAATCCGTGGCAAGAACAAACAGAATGTTAGAATATAAGATCGCTACATCCTTCTTCCCCCAAAAGTTGTTTGGCAATTCCAAACCCACGCTTCTTGTACCTGTTCAAGCCCTCATTAAAAGTCACATTAAAGAACTACTGAGCCTGGGGAAACAGAATGACTAAGAAACATCACCCTTAGAGGTACTGAACTGTTTGAAAGACAAATGAAAACCGTATTTGAGGCCTGCAGGAAAGAACACAATAAAATGTAGTGCTGTTCCAAGCACCTGCATTGGTTTAAAGCCCCAACAGCTTCCGACGTTTCAACGAAAAAAAATGGTCGGGTAAACAATCTAAAAATCCACACATATTTCTCTTAATAATTCCATACAATTGAAACTGAAATATATATATATATATATATATATATATATATATATATATATATATATATATATATATATTGCCTCAAAAATTGAGCAACATAGTTTTCTTCTTTAGCAAAATGTAAACTTTTTTCCCGTAAAAATCTAACTGTAGCTTTTTTACAAATTAAAAATACAAAAGGTCTATATGCTATGCAATGGGGTGCTATTATAAACGCAATATTGAAAGGAAATCATATATTTAAATGGTAACTTTGAAAAGAAGACAATCTACGGTATAATAGTGAAATAAACACATCTGATTTTGTGCACCTCATGATATATTCTACAGTTACATTCATCGCACTTCTTCAAAATGAAAAAAAAATATTTATTTGATTTTGCCACCATTTTTATGCATCATCTTTTGTTAACACTCGTTTATCTTTTTTTTAATGATTTGGTTTGGATCACGAGAATATCGCGCCATGGCTTCAGAATTTCTACAAATCCTCTTCAAAGTAAATACCAATTTTTGTAAGCCATGAGATAATGTCACTTCCGTCATACTTCAATTAATCCTTAGTTGGGCATGTACATTGTAATACAAAATTGTCATTAACGAAACTTGTATATGATGTCACTGAGCAATCGTCTGCATAGGGGATGACCACTTTTTCCAAGATTTATCCCTGGCATCTTTGGTCATTCTGTTTACAGTATCATATCGAAGAAGCCGCCACCGATGATAACAATTGATAACAATCACAAAATGAATCTATCCTGGGATGTTTGCTGAAAGATATTTTCTTCCTCCAGCAAATCTCAGTCGAATCCTAGCCGCCAGTCATTTCTAATAGGTACTGATTAAAGTCGTGTTATTATGGTCTGTCACTACTACAAATGTTGTACTTCTTCGATTCTACTTTTGTAAATACTCATGTATATCAGATGGACTCAGGAGCTATTATTTAATAAGGCAATATAAAGAAGAAACACTTGTCTTTTGTCTCCTTTTAACAGAATTTTTTTCGGGTATCAAGAGACAAAGGCACGAGTTTTTTTTGTCTACCTTTAACGGAGTTATTTTCGGATACCATGAAGCGAAACAACGAATCTGTTGTCTTTTTTTAACGGTGTGATCATCGGATGCCCTGAAACAAGACAGTAAGTCATGTGGTTTCTTTTAATGACGTTATCGGATGCATAAAGAAAGACCGCCAAACTTTTGTCTTCTTTTAACGCAGAGGTCAGCTGATGCGATAAAGACATCCATTCTTTGGTTGTTGTTTTTTTCAATGAGTGATCATCGTATCCCATAGGGCAGGGGTGACAGTCATTTGTCTTTTTTAACAGAGTGGTCATCGTATACCATGAAGAAAGACCGCTAATGTGTTTTTAATGAAGTAAACACTTGACGCCAGAAAATAAGACACCAGTACTCCTTCTACCATCATAAAACACTGTATATGATAATTTCTATTAGAGTTTATAGTATTAATTATTTTATCATTTAGTTTTGTCTGATATCTATTTATTCATGGATCTTTTACTTAGCTAAAATCGTTGAGTGGAAATGTAAGTCAAATTGAAAAGGCCAAGCGCGTACACGTGCGAACATATAACAGAAAGACACCTGACATCTCGGGACAGAAAGGCCAATTATAAAAAAAAATTCATTTCAAGTCATATTATTGCTACACCAATATGTTACAATAAATAATTATTAATTACTGACAGAAAGATTTTCTTGTCTTTTAGTTGACGGTACGCAGGCAACTTGCTCCACAGAACTACCCCAACCGTCAGAAGAAGTTCTGGGTGGATTGTATCATTCCCCATCTGAGGGTCGTTCAAACACAACGTGGGCTGAGAGGGTATTGATTAGCGACCAACCCAGAAACACATGTGGTAGACACGGAACAAAGGCCACAATAGAGTACCGTGAATAGCATACTACCTCATTTGACACACTCATAGTATCACATCTATCATTCAAATACATTAATTTCATTTTAATAGCTATTTTTTACAAACATATTTGAAGATTGTTTGAGTTCTGAAAATTTGACTCCAAGTATATCCTGCCCTAAAACACCGAAAATATATTCATATCTAATCTTAGAAATATCTGAAGTTTCACTAACATTTTAACTTCATGATTTATTTAAAAACTATCTCCAACTCAATTCAGAGAGATAAAGGACTTTTCATTTTTTGGCTTACTCTTGCATACCAAACGATAGTCTTGAAACTAATTACATTCAGATCATTTTTTATAGTTATCTAATTTTAAACTTAACATTAAAGATAATTTTGTGCTCTTCGGCAATTGAATTATTCTTTATTGTAATCCATGATGATAAATTGTTAGATATTCAAACCTCTAGGAAGTTCCTAATTAAATAAGCGCGATTTTAATTATGAAATCTTATGCAAAAGTGATGTATTCGGCATCAATATATTTTTCTTAATGTATGACACCCCAAAAATATGTACACATTATTTATGATTAATGAGCGCATTATTTTTATCTCATTAGATTTTTTTTTTTTAATATTAATTTCAATTATGTCTACACAATATCTGATATCGAGACACAGAAAATATTTGGAAGATATAAGAGAAATATCCTTTTTTAAAAAGCTCACTCTCTGTCTGTTTTTCTGTCTCTATCTGATTCTCATACACGCAAAAATAAACATATATACACATGCACATGCATTGTCAGACAACAAAATAGAAAAAATGAAAATATAAATAAAAACAGGAATCATACTTTGTATTAATACTGATACCATATAATTATCATACAACCCCATTATTGTCCACGGGTTTTTTCAAAACACACACACACACACACACACACACACACACACACATATATATATATATATATATATATATATATATATATATACGTTGGGCATTCGATAAGTTTCCATACTTTTTTTGTACAGGAATTTAAAATTGTCTTAGACTCTTGAACATTCAGTATGTTATTGCTATACATCTTATGAGATGACTGAACAATTTTTATGATTTCACGTTCAAATGAACAGTTACAGCAGGAAATGGAAAACATCCTACTAAAACCTGATTGTCACAGCTGGTGAATTTCAAAAATACAATCTGGACGTGAGGACACTTTATAAAGTACGGTATGAAATAAAATTATGTTTTAAATTAGGAAAAATGCCACAAAAACGTATGGAATGCTTTTCGACAATCTTGCATGAATCTAGCATCAGTTTTTGTGCGGGATAAGAGTTTCAAGGAAGGCAGGGAGTCTGCGAGGGATAATGAGAAGTGTTGGAGGAGTAAGGAAATCAATTCACGAGAGCTGATTGGCCAAAGGGTTAGGATTACAATGCTGAGGGTTTAAGGAAGTTCAAGGAGAGACTCCGTCGGAAGACGCCAGCACTCTTCAAATCGTGTCAGTGGGCATTTCCACCAGGACAATGCACCAGTCCACAATTCCAGACTTGTCACTGACTATTTGACCAAGATGGGCATCAAGACAGTTCCTCAGCCTCCCAATAGACCTGACCTTGCTCCATCCATGTGACTTTTGGTTATTCCCTAAGCTCACAGGCTGTCGTTATGAGACAATTGAGGATATGAAAGAGGCTGTGACGAAGGTTATTGACACGCTAACATAAGAGGACTTCCATAGGGCCTTCTGGAAGTTGTTGGAACGGTACAAGAAGTGTATTGCAACCGGAGGAGTGCACTTTTAATTCTTACAAGCCACGAAATTTACGTCGATCAGGAAATCATTGAATTTTACCCCCACTAGTATTGTAATATTGTCATTACACTCTCACAGTTAATACAAGATTCACCGTATTGATATTTCTCCTTGGTTCTTTCTGGGGTTATAACAACACAGATGCTGATCCATTGATGAAAGAAAACAAACGGAAACTATGACAATTTATGACATTCCTCGATGTGCATGAGGTTTTACTTTATATATATATATATATATATATATATATATATATATATATGTGTGTGTGTGTGTGTGTGTGTGTGTGAGTGTGTGTGTGTGTGCGCGCGCGCCCGTGGGTACGTGTTGTTGTTTGAGTTTATATATATATATATATATATATATATATACGCAACACACTCTCACAGGCATTTATATCATCATATCATGTCAGGCTGATAGCAAAGAGTTTCCCTCTCTCTCTCTCTCTCTCTCTCTCTCTCTCTCTCTCTCTCTCTCTCTCTCTCATACCTTTTGCTCCTGGAAAGTCTACTAGACCAAATTTAGTGTCTACCGCACAGATGTCAATGCCCTTAATGAACGGACAAAACTGGCGCGTTTATGTGTACGAATCAATAAAAAAATAATTTATCTGCTCGTCCTTACTTCAACAGTTCCCAATATGTCGTGTTCGTCTTAATTGAGTTTTCGGGAGATGGAAGTTAAATAGTCGTACAGCTGTGTTAATATATATACATATATATATATATATATATATATATATATATATATATATATATATATATATATATATAAATTAGAACTGATGTAAGGCTATGATATATATATATATATATATATATATATATATATATATATATATGTATGTCTGTGTGTGTGTTTGTGTTTGTGCGTCTGTGTGTGTGTGTGTGTGTGTGTGTGTGTGTGTAATATCCTGATATCGATTACATAATATATTTAATCGATCATAAAGGAACCTGGTTTTTTCGATATAAAGTTACGGGATTTCTTCCAAGCTGTATTAGTACTACTGTATAGAATCAAGACTCCTATCAATATTCACTTTAGTTATAGAATAAATGGAATGTTCACTTTTGACAGGAATATTTTCTGTGATGTAAACTATCTCCCATCTGATGTGACAGATTTTCTGCTGCAACAGAAGATTCCACCACGAGTTATACAAGAGTTACTTGATTTATACCGAAGACTGAAAATCCACCAGGTTTATCTGATTTAGATAACTTAACACCTGAGGATATCTGTAAATTTAGCACGAAGAAAAAAAAACGAATGATAGACATAAAATGTTCACCGTCATTCCTGAGAAAATAGATTAAGAAAATATATTTGAAACAAAATATTTTGTTGATGAGCTAAAAATTAAAATGTTAAAAAGTGTTCGTAAATATACGTTTACACGTCCAACAGATATCACTGCGGTTGATGCTGAATTATGGATTTAAGAAGGTGTGGCCATATTCTACATAATTATGGATTCATAAATTGTGGTAAAAAATGTATTTTCACAGAAATTAGGGTACTTATGCATCTAT
Source organism: Sepioteuthis lessoniana (assembly GCA_963585895.1). NCBI lineage: Eukaryota > Metazoa > Mollusca > Cephalopoda > Myopsida > Loliginidae > Sepioteuthis > Sepioteuthis lessoniana. Next base: position 12,254,699 of record OY757904.1, on the reverse strand, counting down.
GTTACCGCAAAAAAAGCTGATATTTCCCAAGCGTTTCGGGAAAGAATCGGAATATGCCGAAACGCCTACCTAATCAAATTTAAGATAGAATAATTCAATCAATTTGTTTAGAAAGTTACAAAAAAGAGTAAACATGAATTTATCGAAGCTAAGCAAAAATCTACCATGTACAGAAATGATGATCCAATTCTGCCGAGAAAAAAACCTTATTCTCCTTCGCGTCCCCCTCATAAAGTTGTGCAGTCAGCACGAACCTCTTTCTCTCTCTCACTTTCTCTCTCTCTTTCTCTTTCTCTCTCTCTCTCTCTCTCTCTCTCTCTCTCTCTCTTATCGTCAGTCCTTATCATCCATCGATCCCGGCAGGTAATTCAAAGTACAACCTGTGTCTGCAGTGTCCGGGCAACATTAACGTATCCATATGTAGGATTCAAATGAAGAACATTAGATATGATTTTGTCTGTGCTTCTACAGCAGTGCCTCACATGTCTTGTTCATCTTGAATATTTTTTAGAAAGGAAGTAAATCCCTTACAGGGGCTGTTTTGTGAGGGTGTTGCTTCCAGGATTTATTCAAAGCATTACCTAACATTCCTGGGTGGATCCTATCTTGTTTTTGCTGCATGTGTTTTTGTGGTTCTTCCAAACAGTTGCACACATACAAAAGAAATCCTGTAACACTATATCGAGCAAATAAGGTTTCTATATAGTCGATTAAATTTAAAACATAATTGATATATATATATATATATATATATATATATATATATATATATATCGCAGCTGTACGGCAATTTAACTGCTATCTCCCAAAAACCCAATTAAGACGAACGCAACATACTAGGCACTGGTAGAGAAGTAAGGCCGAAATGATTTTTATAGACTCATACACAGAGACGCGACATTTTGTCGGTTCATCAAGGACATGCACATCTGTGCTGTAGACTGTCTGTTTAGTCTAGTGGATCTTCGAGAAGCCAAAAGTAGAAATAGATGGAGTGAGAGAAGAAAAGAGAGCGAGAGAGAGAGAGAGAGAGAGGTGGGGGACAATGTGCTATCGGCCCGATATGATGTGATGATAAATATATAAATATATATCTGTGTGTGTATGTGCGTATATATATATATATATATATATATATATATATATATTACCTTATGCGTATAAATTACCTTTTTTCCAAAAGGCAAAATATCCCTACGAATGTGAAATTCATTCAATAACGAGTACCTGCATTTTAATCCATATGACAAATAAAGTGAGCAAATGAATCAGCAATAATTATGATATATTCTGACTTTAGAAGCGGTTTTTTGAACATTTTAATAATCAATAATTGTGATAAATTTAACTAGACATCTGTTAAGAATTATATCGTCTCTAATATCAGACGTCCTCATTTAAACAATGCTTTAAATGATTTATTTCATTTTTAACGACGCAATTTCTTTTAGATTTTCATTATTTATTCTGTCACTGCTTGTGTTGTGTTTTCTCCGAACGAAGAAGAAATAATGAAAAATCTAGAAGAAATTGAAAACAAGGACAAAATTAAAGAAATACTAGACACTACAAAAATAATTAAAAGCCAGAGACAGCACAAATATTGAAAAGAATACTCACCTCTTCTACATTCGAAGAAAACACTGCACAAGGAACTACCAAATTCAAAAATAAACGATTCAAAATATGTGATATAATTATAGAGGTAAATCCTATACCTTTAAAAACCCGGAAACCAAATTCCAAATAGATAAATCTTAAGCCGCAACTAAAAATACGTAGTCTACATAATTGAATGAAGCGAATGCAAAGTAATATACATAGGGCCAACACAGGCACTTAAGACAAGGACATCACTACACAAGAGTAATATCAAAATAGAAAAAAACAGAAAATTAAATGTTTCGAAACAGCTATACAAATGTTTCCGAGGTAAATGTAAAATAATGCCAATTTATCAAACCAACTACTGCACGAAAATTAAATAAAGTAAAATAATTTTATAGATAAAGTTAAACCAAAGTTAAATAAAACCTGAATCGTACACACACACACACACACATGTAAATAAACATATATATATATATATATATATATATATATATATATATATATATATATATATATATATATATTTACTCATCTAATATCTACCAGCATTCACGGTTACCAGAAAAAAAGAAAAAAAAACGCCAGCAATAAGAGATAACAATATCTCGAATCACTGCCCGGCAGAAAAATAAAAATATTATAGGAGAAATAGACCTAGAAAAATCTTATGGTTTAATCCCCCCTATAACATGGAGGTAGTCAATAACTTAGGGAAAGAATTCTTTAAGTTGTTAAAAAGAAATTTCCCCAGTGAGAACCCGTTACATAAGATATGTAATAAGAACTGTGTTAAATTAAGTTATAGTTGCATGCCCAACATCAATGGCATAATAAATAAGAGTAATATAGCTAAACTAAGTAAAGAGAAAAATACGGTGATTGCTAAATGTAATTGTAGGGATAAGGTTAGATGCCCGCTGGAAGGCAAATGTAAACAAATATGTGTGGTGCATAAAGTGGAAGTATATAGTGATCCGGGTAATGATAGAAATAAAGAGGTATATTTTGGTTAGACGCAAGGGGAATTTAAGACTAGGTACTATAACCATAAAACGAGTTTCTCCCACGAGAAGTATAGGCGTAGTACCACGTTATCTAGTTATGTGTGGGAGGTCAAGGATAAAAAAGGAATAGATCCGATACTGAAATGGAAGTAATAAAGAAATGCCGTAAATATAGGGCTGGAGATAGGGATTATTTGCTTTGCATGGAGGAAAAATTAGCAATAGCGTCTTGTAAAAGTAGGGATATGTTAAAACAAAGGTCGGAGGGGTTAAATAGTTGTAGACACAAAAGGGCAAGTTTGCTCTATAATTAGGGATAGGTTTCGGAGTATTTATAACTGAGGGTTTTTTTTTATCTTTAATACTTTTTATATTATTTTTTTATTTTTTATTTATTTATTTTTTTTTAATAGAAGTAAGGTTTTTTGTTCTTTTTGTTTCTCTTGTTATGTAAATTTTAGGCTAGGTGGATTTTTGGTGAATATAAATAACGGCGTTTTCTCCTTTAGCATTGGTCGGGATTAGACTTCCTGATGATCCGTTAAGGTGAAACTTTAGTAGGAGATTTCCGACTAGCGATTCAGTTAATTTTATATCGATATATATATACATTATATATAATATATATATATATATATATATATATATATATATATATATATATATATATATATATAATATAATTCAAAACATTCAAACTTCAAACACGAGTAAGTTAAAATTTCATTGAATACCCATGAACTAGACCTTATGCCAAAACATTTTTTCATGCGAAAGCATCAAGCTGGAAACACACACACACTCTCTCTCTCTCTCTCTCCCTCTCTCACACACACATATATATAATATACATATATAGAGAGAGAGAGCGACACAAACATACATAGATATGTGTGTAGATATACACCAGACAAATACAATAAAAAACTACACTGCCACAGAAAAAATCCCCAAGACACACGCTTTCACACACACACACACAGAAGAAAAATAACAGTAAGTGAAATCCAAAACCACTCCAACACACACACACAAACACACACACACACACAACGAAAAAAACATATCAAATATCAAACATGGTAAAGCAGACTAAAGTAACACATTCTAAAGGAGAGAAAAAAAAAACCTATATTTAAAACCCACAACCAAACGGTAAAACATTCAAAATGCGAACAAGAGTAAGTTCAAGTCTCATTGATTACCCCATTAGCAAGGTCTTATGCCACATATGTTCTCTGACGATAGCAACAACCTGGAACATACACATATATAAGACGTATGTAAGAACAAAATAAATAAATTAAAGCAAATACAATTCTCTCGTGGACCTACCAATTTTATGATTAAACAAATAAGAGTAATCATTGTATATATATGTATATATATATATATATATATATATATATATATATATATATATATACAACGATTACTCTTATTTGTTTAATCATATGTGTGTGTGGGTGTGGGTGTGTGTGTGTGTGTTGGGTTATATGTATATAATTATAGAGGCTTCTGTTTAATTTCCTGAAGAAGTCAGATTATAACGATAATCTAAATCTAGACGATATCTTAATTCTTATATAGGTTATCAGCAGACTACCCGAGTGTAATATACAAGTTTGCCAGCAAGTATTGATCTGATTTAGCCTCTCAGTGAATATGGTTTGTAGAACGAAGGCTTCTCAATCAACAAATATCAGCTTGACGTAAGGCATTGCTGTTCTATGCAATCAAATATGCAGTTTAATTTTCTGAGACGATGCAAACTTTGAATACATGTTATCTTATCCATTTAGGTGTGACAGGAAGGGAGCTCAGTTTTCTGAGAAACTCGACTCACTTCGTCTTATTCGGGTCACGTCAATGCTCTTAAATCTCTGGCTTGACTTCCAGCTTCATGAACGACAGCGAATAAAATTGACTGTAAAATATACGACGATTTTATCTCAGTTTCTCGCGGGCTTGTTTCATATAATATCTTGCAAGTCACGGAGGACTGGCAAAGATCACTCTAGTCAGATGAAAAATGATCTCAGAAGAGCAGACTTATAATATTCTGTCGATGGATTCGACACAAATATTCCTGAAAAGAAATTCAATGAGAAATATAAATTAGTAAGTATATATTATTTTGTAAAGTACTGCGTAATTCAAATGAATAGTGAAAAAATGTTCATGATATTTAACGGTAAATAAGATGCATGTTTTCTAAAGTAATTCATGAATTAATGATTACGAAAACATTGTTTTGTCTTTCTTCATTTCCTCTAGGATTTTATACAGGGTTTCTGTACCAATAAATATTGTTTCTTAATTATTGTATGATAGCAAATCAGAAAATATTCAATTTACAATTGAAACACTGCCATTAAGATTTTTGTGAGAAGTGTGACTTGGGGGAAACTTAGTAATATCATATGAGCAACAGAGAAAAATGTGTTTTTAGTCGGAATAAATAGATATATAGTCATTTTGTCTTTGTTTCGAACGGAATTAATTTATAAATCTCGAATTGAGGTTATTTTTTTGAGTTCCAAAACCATATTTTCTTCCTGCTTATACAAAATATTTGTTCCTGTTCTGAAAGAAAAATACTTTTCTCGTTTTCTAAAAAATAAAAGTTTACACTCATGCATAAAATCTTCATCAAATAACTAAATTATATATTTTTTCATTGATTAAACACAGTAAAGTATCTGCCCTGTTGTGGAGACTAAGAATATGTTGACTATATCCTTTGCAAAAGCGTAAACCATACCCCAAATGTAATTTTTGAGTGTGACACTAATTGCATCGGGGGATGAGGCTCCTGTTGAGATGTTGTTGGGAGTGTAGAGTCTCAGTCATCGCAGATCCATTCTGTGTGGGAGTTGTAATATCTGTAAATGTCCTTTTTGGGAGCAAATGTATCTGTTTAAAAGTGTTCGTTTTTCTTTGGAATACTTGAAAGCAAACGATTGTTTACAATTATTTGCATTAGCGATGATTATTTTATATACAACCGTTTCGTAAGGAGCTCTTAAAAACATCAAAACAAAAATGTCAATACAAACGATAAATGCAGAAGATCTACCGAAGAAAGTATAGCATGCCGTAGAAACTAATCAATCAATCAATAATAAACTCTAAATTTAGGGGTCTTAAATTTAGGGGTGTCTTCGTGGTGTAATGGTTAAAGCGATGGACTGCGGAATCGTAGTGCGCGAGTTCATACTCCAGTAGCGCTATTACGTTCACTTTCGGGCAAATACCCTTGGGAAAGGTATGAACCCCCTTATCCTCCCAGCTATGGGTTAAATAGTACCACAACTGTTCTTCAAGGAGAATGGCTTTGGCATTAAATAACCTAAAAGGTTGATATGCCATTAAACAAAGAAGCCAAGTCCTAAATAAATATAATGATAATAAATGAGTACGTGAAACAATAAAGAATAGAATAACATAAATTTAGCTGAAAAAGAAACTCCTTATTTATAATAAAAGCCTCAATACATGCAATTTGTGCTTGCGGAAGGATTTCGTGATAGATACGTACCCGGATAAAAAAAAAAACACAAAAAAATAAAAACACTTCGATAAACGAAAAGATGAGATCAACTTGCAGAAATAGAAGGAATGCGCTTCATTTATGGCATTTGACACCAGACTAAATATTTGAAATAATGATAATCAATAGTTTTATCCTGTACAAAAGCATCAAGAAATTCTTGTTTTACTCAAGGCTGTCGATTGCTTATAAGTATAAAATTGTAGTCGTTGGTTATTATATTATCTTTTTAAAGAATAATTTTTTGGTATGTGATTTCTTAAGAGACTAGTATTACCGGTTC
>OY757904.1:12178803-12248048 GCA_963585895.1 Sepioteuthis lessoniana | reverse complement strand
TCTCTGTATGTTCAGTTTGTTTGTAGTATTTTTGAAATAATTTTATCGTCAAAAACAAGATAACATACATTTATTAACAAATGTTTTTATTTACATTTATATATTTCTAGAGAGCAATATTATATAAAAATACTCAAGGCTAAAGAATAAAGTTACTATCATTAACTGCTGTGGAAAAGCGGGTATGTTTTCATCATATGATTAAATAACCACAACGGCCACTTTCAACTTATCCCATCATGAAATAGAGATCCCAGTGGTATTAGATACCTCCGTGATATTAAACCATAGATTAGATTCCATATTGTTTATCTCTCCCAGTGATCCATCTGATTTAGGTAACTTTCTTATAACTCGACACTGGGTGATGACTTCTGATTTTATTTCTTAATTGAGAAAAGAGACCAGAACTTTGATACCTCTGGCTGCAATACTAATCCTTCTTGATAAGCCCAATACGTCTAGGTTCGTCAGTAAGAAATACTGCCGTAATCTTCTTGAAGCATAGAACTATTGTAATTATTTGACAGTGTGTTGTATTTCTTTTTATTATACTTTATTAACCTGTATACTTTTTTTTTTCATCTTAATTTCGCATCATTTTTTTTAACGCGTCTCTTATTTGAACGTAATTTCTATTCTTCACTTCTTAGTGTTGTTTTTACTTCGAATAAGCCCTTTTATCAAAAGAATTGTGGCTTACCTTGCGTTTGCTTAGCCCACGACTCTTTAACCTATTAGGCTTCTTGCCTCTGCTAACATTTCAGTACATTGTTCCATGTATGTGTTTGTCAAACTATATATATATATATATATATATATATATATACGAGGTGCATTCAAAAGGTTTCCAGACATTTTTGCACTGGCATTTAAAATTGTCGTAGACTCTTGAACATTCAGTATGTCATTGCGATACATCTTATGAGATGACTCTCAAATTTTTATGATTTTTCGTTCAAATGAACAGCTACAGCTGGAATTGGAATGCACCCTACTAAAACCTGATTGTCACAGCTGGTGAATTTCAAAAGTGCAATCTGGAAGTGAGGACACTTTAGAAGAATGATATGCAATAAAAGTCTGTTTAAGCAGAAACGTATGGAATGCTTCAGAGTGCTTTTTGAACATCTTGCATGAATCGAGCATAAGTTTGTGAGTGGCATAAGAGTTTCAAGGAAGGCAGCGAGTCCATGAGGGATGATGAGAGGTGTTGGAGGAGTAAGGAAATCAATACACCAGAGTTTATTGGCCTAAGGGTTAGGGTTAGGGTTAACATGTTGAGCTTTTAAGGGAGTTCAGAAAAGAGATTCGTCGGAAGAGGTTAGCACTCTCGAAATCGGGTCAGTTGTATTTCCAACAGGACAATGTACCAGTCCACAACTACATCCTTGTCACAGACGACCTGACCAAGATGGGCATCAAGACAGTTCCTCAGCCTCCCAATAGTCCAGACCTTGCTCCCTGTGACTTTTGGTTATTCCCTAAGTTCAGAGGTTGTCGTTATGAGACTATTGAGGAGATGAAAGAGTCTGTGACGAGGAGTATTGACACGCTCACACAAGAGGACTTCCATGAGGCCTTGCAGAAGTTGTTGGAACGGTACAACAAGTGCATTGCAGCCGGAGGATATTACTTCGAAGGGGACTAGTGTTTTAAGTGTATACTACCTATAAAAGTGCCTATACGAAAAAAGTCGGTAAACTCATTTAATCATCCTCGTGTATATATATATATATAAATATACATAGTGTCATCCACAGACAGACTGTTTCTTCGTATCACAACTCTTCAGTGTGGCTAGACACGTAGGACCCTTGAAGATGGGATCGAAACCCACTCAACTTTACGTTAGACTTATTATCAGACACTTTAGCCAACAAGCGTACCACGTCAGCTAGGGAATTATAAGGTATTAAGTAGCAGCGTTCGTTTGTTTACATTTTATACCTTACTGGATACCAGAGTGCTCAATTCGTTCGAAGTGCTTTTCATTACATATATTGGTTTTACCCTTTCCTGGCTGTCAACATAAATGTTTACAAACCCTAAATTTGCTTCAGAGGGCTAATTGTTTTGGTCACCGTTCAATGCGTGCCTTTGCACCAAAGAGACGAATGTCACTGGAGGCTATACCACCTAATTCATCTGATAATAATCTAAAACTATAATTTCTAGATTTTTTCGCTGCTGCCCATATTTATTTTTGGTATATAATTCTTTGTTTTAGAGAATAAGAATTATATTGATCAATCAGCGTGTTGTTCACCCTTTTTACGCCTAACAATGGGATTGCCATGCAGAAAATACATTTTGCCTCTGGAAGAAATTGTAATCAAATAACGTGATTATGTGTATCACGTAATATTGAAAAAATGATTTGATTTTGACCAGCTCATCATTCGGCGAAAGGCATTTGTGTAAATTAATATCCGTGTCCCACCACACGTGAACTTGTTGCCTGGGTATGTGACCGATAGCAAGAGGCCAGCCACATTAAGACTTGCGGTGAAAGATAGAACCAGTCGGTTGGGATTTCAAAAAGGATCAGACAGTAAGGGAGGCATAGAGCAACTAGGAATACCTAACATCCTGAGGTTAGCAAAAAGGATGGAACCATGATGGCTGGGCCACGATCTTAAAACCAATTGAATCTTTCATTCTTCAACTAGAGAATACCACTTCACATCTCCTTGGTTTTGAGGCAGGTCCAGAAGAGTTTTGTAACGCTGATAAATACATTGACAGCTATTTTCCGTGACCAAGTGGCTGCCATTTATTATATTGCATTCAAAAGCAACGCCCAAGTGAATCGGAACCAACCATCTATATGTAGCGTTAAGTTTGCCGAAGAACGTTGACGGAGGCAAAGACGAATTGAAAAGTTGCTGACTACTTCACAACAGGAAAAGTAGAAACATCAGACATGAAGGTATGAAAAAATATAAATCACATTATCATTACTATCTGTGATGCTATAAGTTTAAAAAATGGAGAGACGTAAAGAAATATTTTCGTTTCGATGACGGAAGATATATTTGCCAATGGTCCGGGAGACCTGAGTTCAATCCCAGGTCGCGTCATACTAAAGACTTTAAAAATGGTACTTGATACCTCCTTGCTTTACACTCAGCAATATATAGTACGTATCAAGGGTAAAGTGAAGCAATTCAGGGAAAAGAGTAGCGCCCTACCCTACACCTCGGAGTAGTAGTTATTGAAAAGGGAGCCTTCGGGTCACCCTCGTGTTTACTTACTTAGTTCACCCCCAATAGAGGGTAGCCGACAAATTTTGGTTGTTACTTATTGATCTACCAATTGCTCAAAAACTGACTGACCCTTTTAAAAAAATCCTCAAATCTTATGTTTGACCATTTCTCCTATCTTCTCTGAGCCTTTCTGTGATTGAACTATTGTTGTTAGTCATATAACTAACAAGTAGATTTGCTAGTGTTAAAAAGCGATCACTTCATTACAATACATTCAATATATAGAGGATATGTGCACATGGAAAATTAAATCTTTGACCCTTAATAAAAATCGTACAATTCAACTCTTGCAAAGAAACCTTCAAATAGATGCATTCTTTCGGGTCTATATGTTTTGTTTATGATTTTTATTATCATCGATTTGAATAGAGTACAATTCCAAGTGAAACATGTGATGAGTTGCAGGTTAAGTGTTTGTTTATTTAATCGTATATAACGCATATTTCCGAAACCTAACTTTTTGCTAAATGATTCTAAACATATGTAGTATCCTTTCATTGATTTTAACTCTCCATTTGTTCCTTTGGCCTAGTCAGGTGTATGATATGTCGACGATGTAAAGAAAGAGAATGTGGCTCCGCTATCACTTCGAAGTAAATTTTAGGTGTGGTAAAAGCCATTATTTTTCCAATGAGTGGATAAAAGAAGGGAAGGTGAAATCAGGAGAAATAATATTAAAACAATTCTTCTGTCGCTGTTTCTCTCGAGAAATCAATTATCAGTGGAGCGACAGACGTCAACGAAATGGAATATCTTTTGTTACTTTTTGAGCAACATAATTTCTTGAAAGAATAACTCTTACTCCTGAAGGCGGAGATTAAAGAGTAGTATGACATAAAGATGAAACCATCAGCGAAGCAGAAGATTACGACACGGTGTTCGAAATAGGAAATAGAACATTGCATGAAGAAATAAATGTTTCGAGGAAGAGACAATATCAGGTAAATATACTGTCAAATCGGAATGTAAATAAAAGGAATCAATAAAGACACGAATGTAATCGACTGCTTCATTCATAACTTAGCTATAAAATTATGGAGAAAAGAGCTTCATCATGCTTAGTATAACAAAAGATATTATTGCTCAGCTGGACTACATCGTTTATATATATAGAAAACGGATCAGTTTTATTTTTAATAATTTCTGTTATCTTGTAATAACTACCTTAAGTTTCCTACACCAGACAGTAGTATTAAATTTCTTTTGTTACACAGAGGAATGATGATGTACGAAACTAAAATTAATACGCTAAATCCGAATCTGTAATGCTGTTTCTCATAGAACACATAATTATTTCTTAAATAAAAGATTAATTTATTTTAATGGCCTGTTAATCCATCTAGTTTTATTTTATATCTAGTAGTTACCGAATCACGTTTATGGTAGGACCATACTTACATTTTTGTCTTGTTATTCATCAAGTGATTTTCAACTTAATCCTGTAGAATACGAATCATTTTTAAACACATCTATTTAACAAATGGATTAATAGTAATAGCAAATTACGATATTAACAAAAAATATAGAAGGATATAAGATGAAGGAAAAAAATGCCAACATCAAATATGTATTAGTAATTGATCATAACGTTTTATCATCTATAGGCATCATCAAATTAAATTTCGGAGATTTTTTTCGAAATAGATTTTATAGAAAACTAGACTTGCCTAATGTTGCCATTACTAACACTTAATAACCTATGAGAAAACTGATTGTTTTCTGGTCTTTTTAGAATCTTAAACGTTGATTCATCTTAAACGTTAATTCTGTTAAGGATTATTAGTTTTTCATGGCACTAAAGAGAATTGTTTAACCCTCTAAAAATAGTGTTAACCACATTGAAAACTATTTCTCTTTTCTAATAATATCTGTTCAGCGTAGTCATCATATTTCTAATTTTTCTTCGTAACCTTATATATATATATATATATATATATATATATACCGAACTAACTTCGTATCGAGAGATAACGCAAACATTTGCTTAATCATTTTTTTTATAGATAACCAGAAAAGAATAACATCTCAAAAGATGTTATTCTTTTCTGGTTATCTAATTTTCCTCGATACATGAATAATTTTATATACTATAGGCTACACCTAACACATACATGCAAACACACAGACTCGCACGCACACACGCACATACACATACACGTGCACACACACATACACGCGCACACACACATACACGCGCACTCACAATTGCTCATGTGCGCGTTACTACGCACGCATGAAACCCGCATCGAGACGTACTTACGCATACATATACGGGTATATATATATATATATATATATATATATATATATATATATATATATATCCACACAAAAGTACACGTAAGTATATGTATGCATGTATGTTTGTGCAGACATAAACCATTTATTAATGTGAAGAAGAAGCATCTCATATTTTTATTCAATATTTCTTAACTCATGATAGAATGCATTTGATGTCTGAAGTAAAATTACGATTAGTCTCGAGTCATTTCTTCTCCGTCCAAGCTCATTGTCATTATTTTAAAAAGAAATATGGACGTTATAAGGAAGCAAGAAAAATTGAACTGGAAAAATAATCTGAGGTATCTTTTCAAACTCCCATAATAGGACTTATTTGTAAGAGAAATCTCCCTCTCTCTCTCTCTTTTTCTCTATCTCTCTCTCTCTGTATGTATATATACATATATATATAATCTAAAGAGAAAATCCCAGGGGTAAGAGTATCCTATTTGAGTTTTCATATTCAACAGCTATCGACGTAAGATTAATTTGGGATAAAACATACATCGAAACTCAACATGTATAGCCAAGAGATTATTTCATATAAAAAGAAAAAATCCAATTCTTTTTTAATGACACCAGAAGTAAACTTATACATACATACATTATATTTATAAGTAGAGGAATCGATACTGCATTAATTAAATTACCATGACTAGAAAATTCGTCAAAGACCTTCATGCGACAAAAGGAACGGCCGTGTCGACCTAATGGGGTCTCATCAATAGAGCATTCTGTGGTTGCTGGTTCGATCTCCAGTGGTGAAAATCATGGTATACACTGCTGATGAGACCCAATAAGGTCGAAACAGCAGTTTAGTGTTTCGTACGTAGGTGTTTGGCTTATTCTCTAGTTATGGTAATTTAATTGATATATACCAGGGTCATTAAATAAGTTTCCAGATTTTTTTCGTATGGGCACTTTTATTGATAGTACACACATGGAACTTTAGTTCCCTTCGAAGTTATCTCCACCAGATGCAATGCACTTGGTTTACCGTTCCCACAAGTGCATGGAAGTCCTCTTGTGTGAGCGTGCACTGACCCAGATGCAATGCACTTGGTTTACCGTTCCCACAAGTGCATGGAAGTCCTCTTGTGTGAGCGTGCACTGACCTTCTTCACAGCCTCTTTCAATAGTCTCATAACGACAGCCTCTGAGCGTAGGGAATAACCAAAAGTCACAGGGAGCAAGGTCTGGACTATTGGGAGGCTGAGGAACTGTCTTGATGTCCGTCTTGGTCAAATAGTCTGTGACAAGGATGGAATCATGGACTGGTGGATTGTCCTGTTGGAAGTGCCACTGACCTGATTTGAAAAGTGCTGGCCTGTTCCGACGGAATCTCTTTTCTAAACTCCCTTAAAAGCTCAACATAGTAACCCTAACCCTAACCCTTTGGCCAATCAACTCTGGTGTATTGACTTCTTTACTCCACCCACACCTCTCATCATCCCCCACAGACTCCCTGCCTTCCTTGAATCTCTTATGCCACTCAAAAACTGATGCTCGATTCATGCAAGATGGTGGAAAAGCAGTCTGAAGCATACCATAGGTTTCTGTGGCATTTTTTTCAAAGCTTAAAACATAACTTTTTCCAATTCGTTCTTTTAAGGTGTCCTCACGTCCATATTGTATTTTTGAAATTCCCTAGCTGTGACAGTCAGGCTTTAATATGGTGTATTTCCATTCATGCTGTAGCTGTTCATTTTAACCAGAAATCATGAAAAATGGTCAGTCATCTCAAAAGATGCATAGCATAAACATACTGAATTTTGAAGAGTCTACGATAATTTGAAATGTCTGTACAAAAAAAAGCTGGAAACCTATCGAATGCACCGTATATATATATATATATATATATATATATATATATATAGTTGTGTGTATGAGTTTTTGCTAAATTTCAATTTTCATTTATAAAATTTAATTAGTATAAGAATTGTTAGAAACACTAATTTCATTTCTAAGATAGTTGCAATTATCAATTTCCATGGAGTTATATGGGTTAAAGTATATGCTAGATTTTTTTTTACATAAAATTCATTCTTAATGAAAATCAGATATGTATAAATGTTTTTCTCACTAGTCAAATTCATTACAAAAGTTTGTATTCCTTTGGAACTTTTTTTTGGCTATAGCAATGCATTGACCCTCTTACACATCCATTCAAATATGTTTTCAACGACAATTTCTTATTTGCAAGTAGACCGATATTTCTTTGCTTCAACGGTAAAAAGTTTTGCGTTGACAAATTCTCAGCTTTTTTTGACGATCTCCAATAAATTATCCGATGAGTTTAATCAGCTGAAATGGGTAGTAATTACTTCAGTTTATTTCCTTTTGAATAAAACTAAGTTTTTGTATTTCTAGAAGAATGACCAGGAGCATCGTTTTCCAAGAAACTAAATGTCTCGACCATGTTTCGGTGCATCTAATCGAAATATTACTTATTAATCTTGGAACGATAAACAAACTTAATTCAATGCGTCAAACAGATGCGATTTGTCAAATAATAGCTTGGTCACGTATAAATTTTCTGCTTGTTACATTAGGATTTTTTTTAATTTTTGAAACTTCGTAGTAGGTTATTTTTCATTTACTTTGTGAGTTTTTGAGATCTTCTCGAACTTTTTTTTTCTTGTGATATATCTATCATCTTTTCATTTATTCATCAAGTTCACTACAGATTGATGAACAAATTAGCTTCATCGCAAACTTATCTGGGCTTTGTGCCACTTTCTTGGTAGCAGATTACAGCGAACACAGTCTCTACTAGAGTAATAATCAAAATCTTTAATGTACAGGTAAAAGAATGCCATTCTGTTTTTTTTTTTTTTTGTTCCAATGAACTTGAACTAATTCATTCCATGCGAAAAGAGTCTACTTGTCTAACTTCTAACCAACATATCAATAACTCGTTACCCATCGTTCTCCTGTTGGAAATACAGATTTCATAAATATTGACAATATATTTTTCTTAAAAGAGAGGATAAATGGGTAATAATAGCAGTTTCTTTCTTGGAAAGTAAAACGCTCTGAAAGAGAATTCACGTTAAGTGAAATTAGTTTATCAAAGATGAAGTCGTGACAAATGATGAAATCAATCAAGTAAATTCTTTTTGGAAATTTTTCAATCTATTTTTTTTCTTTGTTTTCCATTATAATCTTGAGTGTACGGTTCTTCTATTAATCTCCATATTGGGCGCTTGTCTTTCTTTATTAATAATATATATTTTAACATTTCAAATTTTCTTACGGTAATATAAAAAGCACTTGTAGCTTGCGAGCAATACATTCATTTATTACAGAATGAGTTGAATATTTTATTTAGATATTTTACCAGCAATTACCACTTCGTAACTTATACGTGGTGCCTTCAATAAGATTCCAGACATTTTTTGTACAGGAATTCAAAATGGTTGTCCACACTTGAAAATTCAGTATGTTATGGTTATACATCTTATGTGATAACTAACCAATTTTTATGATTACATGTTCAAATGAAAAGATACAGCAGTAATTGGAATACACCCGACTAAAGCCTGATTGTCACAGCTGGTAAATTACAAAAATGAAACCTGAAACACATTAGAAGGACGATATGCAATAAAATTATGTTTTAAATTTGGAAAAAATGCCACAGAAACGTATGGAATGCTTCAGAGTACTTTTCGACCATCTTAAATGAATCGAGCATCAGTGAGTGGCATAAGAGTTTCAAGGAAGGCAGGGAGTCTGTGAGGGATGATGAGAGTTGTGGGAGGAGTAAGGAAGTCAGTAGACCAGAGGTGATTGGCCAAAGGGTTTGGGTTAGAGTTAGGGTTACTATGTTGAGGTTTTAAGGGAGTTCAGGAAGAGATTCGGTCGGAAGAGGCCAGCACTCTTCAAATCGTGTCAGTGGCATTTCCAGCAGGACAATGCACCAGTCCACAACTCCATCCTTGTCACAGACTATTTGACCAAGATGGGCATCAAGACAGTTCCTCACCCTCCCAATAATCCAGACCTTGTTCCCTGTGACTTTTGGTTATTCCCTAAGCACAGAGGTTGTCGTTATGAGACTATTTAGGAAATGAAAATGGCTGTGACGAAGGTCATTGACACGCTCACACAAGAGGACTTCCATGAGGCCTTGCAGAAATTTTTGGAACGGTAGAACAAGTGCATTGCAGCCGCAGGAGATTACTTCGAAGGGAATAGAGTTTCATGTGTGTACAACCAATAAAAGTGGCCATACGAAAAAAGTCTGTAAACTGATGTAACCATCCTCGCATATTTGTTTATAATTTTAGTTTTCACCTCATCCTCGTTTTTTCTAATTTTACGTCTGGCAGCCAGTTCTTACTGTCAGAATTTAACAAATTACATTAAACTTTTAGTCATGAATTTGATCTTGTTTTTGATTCTTTCTTTTATTTGATAAAAAAGCTTTTATAATGATATGTTTATTCATAATTATATATATGTATATATATATATATATATATATATATATATATATATATAATACTTTATGCACCAACATCAATGAAATTATTTCCAATCAGCTTTTTAGAAAATTAGACAAATGCAGTATGCACACGCAAACACTTAGAGAGAGAGAGAGAGAGACAGACAGACAGACAGTGAGGGAGGGAGAGAGACAGACAGAGACAGAGAGAGAGAGACAGAGACAGAGTGTATTCATTTAAAAAGTTTACAGATGCTAAACAAGCATCTAATATATATACACCTCCCCTGGGAAATGTTGTAGTGTTACTCCTGCATTTTCTTTGAAATATCTGTAATTTGTATGACTTAAACGACTTATTACATCACAAATAAAAGCCCATATTTCTTTTTTAGCAAGGTGTTAATATCCTATGATTTCTAAAGCAATAATTGAATTTACTATCTTAGAATTCTTCTGTTAAATAATGCCTGTCATTTCAAAAATGGCAAAAACATGGATTTTAAATCTATTATTATGAACTCCTGCTATTCTTCTATTTTGAATAATAGATGCGTTTTGTATTTTCTTTGTAAGATTTTTCTTCACTCTCCGCTTTAGAAAGTGTCTCATATAGACCCCTTGCAGTTAAATTTCGCTTGATTTCCTCTTCACTTGTGCATTCTTTGAGATCAGTGACGTCTTTCTACGAGGAATCTGATTTCAGTTTCTTGTGATTCATTCAGTCACCCTTGAATAATCTTTTTCAAGCTTTACTGCAGCTTATTCCTGCATTGCTTCTCGTCTCTTGTCTTCTGTTCAAATGATGTCAAGCACTGACTTGTTCTTGTATTAAAGGGTCGTCTTTTTTCTTTCTCCGACTTACAACTATTTTATAAGTTCATTTTAATATAGCAGAAGACTATCACATCTATTTAAATACAAACGATCGAACCCAATTTACTAGTCTGCAAAATTCGTATGCAAAACATTTTTTCTGCTTTGAGAGCATTTACTCCTTCGCTATTTTAGTTTTATCACGTAGGTCACCTATATCTGACATTACTGAATCTTGCACGCACGATAATTGATCTATGAAAACAGCATGATCGATATCACTCAACAGAAGGTATAATGTATATTTGTTTGTGTCTGATTTGTATGTTTGTTTGCGTGTTTTATAAACCCTCTAAGAGTGTCTGTGTGTGTGTGTGTGTGTGTGTGTGTGTGTGTGTGTGTGTGTGTGTGTGTGTGTGTGTGTGTGTGTGTGTGAGCGCGTCTTAGGGTGATTAAATCTTTTGTCCTTTAGAACAATAACTTACATTGTCTCTTGTGTATTTGTTCACAACTTTTCTGAATACATTGAATTTTCCGTTAAGAGTTCAGTATCCAATATATATTGGAAATCTAAATTTCTATTCATTATTAAAAAGGAACAATAGTGGGTAAAAAGTGAGCCTGGGTCATATCTATAATTTTATTGATGGAAAATTAATATTAATCAAAAAAATACCGAAGAAGCTATTTAATATATTGATATATTAAGTTATTTTTAAAACAAGATATCTTTACCATGAGCTTTTTTGAGCAAAGCGATTCTTTTTGGCATGCTGTCTGTCTGTATCTACATTGTTTAATAGAAATACTTTTTCGCTCATTTATAATTGATTCTCACCGTGGAACTTTATTCGAAAATACCTTACCAGGCTGCTTTGGTTTTTGTATACTTCAAGTATTGTTAAATGGACTTAATTCTTGACTTCGTTCAGAGATTAATATAACTTTTAACGAATTTTCTAAAGGCCACTTTTTGTTGATTTAGTAATTTGAAGAGGTGTATTATCATGTTGAAAATTGTATTTATTCTATTTACCAAAATAATAGACCGTGAATAATGAGTAGTGATTTATTCTTAATTTATAACTTGCAATTAATATGCTTGCTATATTAAATAAATTCACTAGCACCAAAAGGCGACATAAGTCGACACGCCACTATGCCACTATTTTCATCTTTATGCGTTGCTGTCAGAAAAAAACAAAACCTCATGGGATCTTCTGTGACTACGTCCAAGAACATCACTTAAAAAGGCAAAATCCTAATTCAGCTGATGATATTTGGCTCAAAGACCACTTTGTATCAAATTTACAAAATGCAACATGTAATCTATTTCTTTCTAAAGGCCATATATTTTTGACATCATTTCTTTAAATTTTCTTGTGATAGTTCTTCGGGGTAGCGTCTCATCCTGAATTAAAAAAACGTTTTCTGAGGTAATCAGTCTTTTCTTTATATTTCTCAGAACAGCAAATTTTATTTGTTGGTCATCAGTTTTCGAATGAGATTTAAATGACCAAAATATTTTCCTTTAATAGAACCGTTTATTTTTGGAAGCCAAATCTTTTCTCAGAAAAACCTCTGCAAGTTTTCACTATTTACGATGCCAAAAATATGTCTTATTTCTAGAATTTCCTTCTGTTTCATTTCTTTTTTTTTTTTTTTTTTTTCATCAACTTGAGAGCATTTACTGTTAATTGAAATTTTGTGTTTAAACAGTTTGTTTGTTTGATTTGTTTGAGTTTTTAGAGATA
The DNA here is from genome assembly GCA_963585895.1 of Sepioteuthis lessoniana. NCBI lineage: Eukaryota > Metazoa > Mollusca > Cephalopoda > Myopsida > Loliginidae > Sepioteuthis > Sepioteuthis lessoniana. Next base: position 12,235,479 of record OY757904.1, on the reverse strand, counting down.
TCAACTTTAGTAGGTTATTTAATGCCAACAAACTATTCTATTTTAAACGATTCATTTTTGCAAGTCATTCAGTTTAGTCAAACAGTTTTAACTCAAATAAACTATCAGTTGAGCTGATAAAAACAATTGAACTTTCAAAAATCAGTTTAGTATAAGTACGGAATTTAAATGTCGAAGCATTTCTATTTCAAGCAATTCAGTTTAGCATATGCACTATTAGACCCATTGATCCTATCAGGTGCTACGATTTCGGGCCAGAGTAGGAGCGATGGCAATGAAAGGGTACGCCGCATTTCCCAGCATTAATGGAACCTCACCATCAAATTTTTTTGTATCATATCCAGGACACACTGCAGAGAAGCAGTCGGTGAATTCTACAGCCCCAGCCGAATGGGCAATTAAACAGTTGGTACTTTATGACTATTAAGCTCTGAAACCAGAAAATATTCCATTAAAATCTCACAGTTTACTTACTAAAGTGACATTGAAAAAGGTTGCAAAACACACACACACAAACACACACAAACACACACACACACACACACACAAACACACACACACACACACACACAAACAAACACATTCTTTGTTTTTGCTGAATAGTGTATATTCACCATAAAGTAATGTGACACTCCTTATTTCCTACTAAAAGGTCGAGAGAGAATCTATTCATGATAATTTGAGAGCATTTCTCATTGCAATACCAAATGACTTTTTGCTATTATTAAGAGTGTGTTTGACTTTTTACCACAGGTGATCAGGCAATTTGATTCAAAGTTTCTAAGTTTGATCTGCCAACTTATGGAATTCAAGGAAGCTTGCTATCTCCTATTGTCACAGCAGAGCACGAAAGGAAAATGTTGGATTGTCAAAAGAGAAGTGACTGTCTGTGATGTGCACGAAATACAGTTTCCTATCTATGCTTCTTACACAGATAGGCGAGAAGTATCAAAAGCTCATTGAACTAAAAAAATATGATAATCACGAGTGAATTTATATTACCCACTGGTAAAACCAAATATGACAGATCGAGAACTTTTGGTGCAGAATTGGGAATTATCCGGCAAGAATGCAAAAACAAGTGCACACTCAAATATATACATATTCTCAGCTGGTCAAACATCCACACACACACACACACACACACACGCAGAAGTATGCATGTATGTGCGTGGGTATGTATGTGTATATGAGTGCATATGCGTGAGTACGTCTGAAGTAAATTCTGACATTCTCTCCAACTACTACGTGATTTCATTGATAATCTGTCAACTCAGAATATAATGATACTAAACCATATCACATCTGGGAAGGCAAGACGATGTTCTAAAGTGTCTTCAAACCTATAATGGGTATAAACATTAACAATCGAAAATGTTTTGTTCTCTCTCTCTCTCTCTCTCTCTCTCTCTCTTTCTCTCACACACACACACACACACTCTCTCTCTCTTTATTTCTCTTTCTCTCTCTCTCTCTCTCTCTCTCTCTCTCTCTTTTATATATATCTGGTGAAGGAATTGACGGCTGCTGTTCGCATAATGCAAAGCTCTTCGAGCGAATTGAGAACTCTGGTATCCGGTAAGGTATAAAATGTAAACAAACGAACGCTGCTTCTGCTGGTGGTGTTGCAACTTAATACCTTACAATTCCCTTGCTAACATCGTACGCTTGTTGGCCTAGCGGTCTGATACTAAGTCTAACGTAAAGTTGTGCGGGTTTCGATCCCAGTCTTAAAGCGTCCTACGTTTCTAGCCACACTGAAGAGTTGTGATACATCGAAACAGTCTGTCCGTGGATGACAATATATATATATATATATATATATATATATATATATATATATATATATATATATATATATATATTTCGAAATGTATAGAATTTCAGGCAGTTTATGTATTGTTTGTGTTCTACGCACAATAGTTCGAATACTTTAAAGGATAAAAATTATCGAGCCACATCACTGAAATCTAAACAAATAAAATGTGATTAAGTTCCGAAAGTAAAATCTCCTGTTGATTTTCAATGAAACTATAAAAGATGAAAAGATGATAATATCATATTTAGAAAGAGTAAGATTTCAGCCCACAAAGCATTCTTAATTTCTATGATCGACTCAACTGGATATTAATTATTTCAAATACGAATAGTTCTTAAAACTGTTCTGTATTTCTTTTGTAGATCAATGGTTATCAGAAGCGGTTTCCAAAAATGAATCTATGTAGAAATCAGTTAATTCTAATAGGGTTATAACATGATCTATATAAATAGGAGTTAAAATGATATCAATATTAACTGTGGAGTTTTCTTGTAAAATGGGTTATCATTTTTTTAAAATTTTGTGAGTGCAGTTTTGTTTGGATTTGATTTCATAATAGTTATTATATTTATGTCAACATAAGTTAACAGCATCAAGTAATCTCAATGACTGAAATATTCAATGTTTAGCAAGTCCTATTGAAATAAGTAGTATGACTTATTAGGATTATCTTCTTCCTCGCATAAAGAAAATAAAATCATTTTTGTATCCTCCACCTAAGAAACATTTTAAGTGGTATGACTTATTAGGATTATCATCTCCCTCACATAAAGAAAATAAAATCATTTTTTTGTTCACCTAAGAATCATTTTTGTCTTTTTATTAAGATTTCCAATAAAGTGAGCGGATAAAGCTGTGAATATAGCTATTGCTTTTATTCATTTTTAAAAATCCTTTCAAATAAATATTGATTTCTATAGTTTTGCAGTAATTGTTTGTCGTTTCATTGAAAATAAACAGGAAGCTCTACCTCCAGAACTAATACACATTTTATTTACCTCAAATTCTGGGATGAAGCTTGATGATTTTTATCGCTTAGAGCATTGTTTTCATCTTTATTGTTTTCTCTGAATGACGAATATGAGAATTTTGTGAATGTCCACATGGAAACAGCAACGGAAGGCATATGAACCAAACTAAGAGCCAAACATAGAGTTATTTGAGAGACATTAGCAGCTAAAAAAACGAGACAAAGTGACAACAGTATTCCTATGTAATAAAAAAGAGCCCAGCTAATAAGAATGCTCCGAAACGTAAGAAAGAACTAATAATTAATTACTGAACTAATTAGCGCCTACTAAAAACAACAAATAAAATACATTCAAGTCTTAATGTATAACATTAGAAATTCAGTTAAGACAATCGCGTGGCAGACTGTAAACGAATCGAGTAAAAGGAAAAGTATCTCCAGAGCCAAACTAAAAGTTATCAGGTAAGAAAAACGAATATACATAAGGAAAGAACTTTTTAAAAATATTCTCGGAAAATCCTCTAAAGTTACATATAAACCTATCACAGAAATTTTGATAATCAACTTGACATCATACTAAGACAGTTTACTCAAGAAGAACTGGACGTAGCACAAACACAAATTAAAAACAGGAAAGCTTCCGGTTTTAATGAAATACTACTAAATGTACAGTTGAAAAATAAATTCGATGACCAACTGCTCTGATACTGCAACGCCATATATAACCGAAACAAAATAAAGCGATGGACACCCCTTTTTCCCTAAGGGAATGACCCTGGAATTGCCAAGAACCACCGTGGTATAACCTTTACTTCCATAGCGGCTAAGATTTATAATTTTCTGCTACGCAAACGCATTGAATCAGAAATTGAGAAAATTCTTGAGAAGAATCAAAATGGTTTTCAGAGAAACCGATTCATAACATCACAGATTTCTATAATCCATCGAATTTTAGAAGTTCAGGCAAAACGCTACAAGGTGACACTTTTGTTTTAAATTTCTCCTAGGTATTTGACTCTATATACAGAGGGAAGATGGAGTAAAATCTTCTAGATTATAGTGTTCCCAAGGACGCTGTTTCAGCCTTAATGATCATTGATAATAAATACGAATGTAAGACTTTCTTCACCAGATTAAGACACATACATAGTTGCTGGTGTTCTTCAAGGGAATGCATTAGCCACATATTTATTAATAATCTGCTTCGACTACGTACTTTGAATGTCAATAGATCTGATGAAACAATGGCTTTACAGTAGAAATGACAAGAAGCAGACGATATCCCGCACAAACTATTTCGGAAGCAGACTATGCAGATGACATAGTGCTTCGGGCAAATACACTTACCAAAGCCGAATCCCTGCTGCATAATCTGAAACAGACAGCATTTGACTTCGGCCTCCATGTAAATACAGACAAAACGGAGTACATGAGTTTTAATCGAGAAGGAGACATCTCTACACTATATGGTGGTTCTCTGAAACTACTGGACAAGTTCACCTACCTTGGAAGCATGGTCTCATCTACTGTGACATCAATATACGACTACCGAAGGCATCACTGCTATCGACAGGTTATCAATCATATGCAAGTTAGACTTATCTGGTAAAATAAAACGCAATGCCTCCAAGTAGCGGTCGTGTTAGTTCTACTATGTGGATGTTCCAAATGGACGCTGACTAAGCGTATGGAGAAAAGGCTAGACAGGAATTACACAAAAATGCTACGAGCTATATTAAAGTCCTGGGATCAACTGCTCACCAAACAACAGGGGTATGGACACCTACATCTCATCTCTAAAACTATCCAAATCAGACGAACAAGACATGTATGATAGTGTTGGAGAAGTCATCAGTGACATTCTCCAATGGACACCTTCATACAGACGTGCAAGTTTTGGGTAACCATATAGACCTTACCTGCGTTAGCTCAGCACGGACAAAGGATGTAGCCTAGACGACCTGCTGTAAGTGATGGACAATTCAGACGAATGGTGTGTGTGTGCGTGTGTTTGTGAGAGAGAGAGAGAGAGAAAGAGAGAGAGAGAGAGAGAGAGATTCAGTGAAATCCGGTCAAGCAGCATAGGATTATGATGATGTTTATGATGATGGTTTCTATAGTCATTCAAAAAGGCTGAGTGGTTGTCCAACAAAAGAAAGTCTTATACGACAACAGAGGTGCATGATTGAATTTCTAAACACAGAAAAAAAACATTGAACTTAATGGCATTTATTGACCATAGTTAATGTTTACATAGACCAAACAGGGGATTTGTAGCAGAGAGGCGAAAAATTTTCCGGACAAAGTTCCCATCACTGCTACTAAAGCTGACAGTGACACCTCTTCCGGCGCTGACTTTTACAATCGTGGCATACGAAAAATAGTCGTGACGACAAGGAAAAGATTAATGAGATACCGCTAAACTGTTGCTTCGGCTGGGGTTAGGGTTACATTGTTAATCCAAGTGTGTATATTCAGTTAAAATAAATAGTAAGCGTCATATTCTGACATCTTCCCTCGTGTCATCTATTTGTTGTTATCCTTTTATCATAATTTAGAGAATTTTACACTTTTCAGTAATTAAGTGCCATTCGTCAATCAGAATCTGCGCAGTTCTTCATGAATATTTCATTATAATCAATAATTGTTGAAAAAAAACAACAAATATTGGAACCAATACGTTATAAAAGCAGAAAAGCAGAATATTAAATGTAATAAATTATTTTGTTGATAACATTTGACTTTTGACTCTAAGATATGACATTGCTCTTGGACATATATTGGTCTATAATTATAAGGAATGAAAACAAAACAATCACTAATTTAGTCAAATTTTATGAATTATCGTGTCACGAATATAATTTGAATAATATTGGAAAGATCTTAGTGCATAATAAATCAACTCGTGGCATTAATGCAACTGACATGACTTATTATAGTTTGTCTCTCATAATGAGCAAACGATATTTCTTGGATCATTAACATCTTAGAGAATTTGATTGGAACTAATCCGATTGGTCAACATCAAAAGCTTTTGCTGTTATTCCGTAAACACACTTAAAGGAATTGAGTATTCCATCATTGAAGTATTATACACTTGGACGAAGATGACTTGTATGTGAATATAGGAATGACGGCGATGACAAAGTTGAATTTATTTCGCTTGATTAATTGCACGATTCTCCAAACTATCCAGCCGTTGAAATTGAGGCAAAGTCTGCATATGAAGGCTAAATCTATCTGAATATTGCTGAATGAGTTGTGGATTTGACCCTTGACTTAGGAACAAACCCATCCCCAGTTAGATACGTCGATTCTCAGCGAAACATATCCTTACATTTAATAGCCCAGAGAGTTGAGGAGGAAATATCAAGTCGAACGGTTTCAGCTAAATTATGAAGTTCTTTCGTAAGTTTCTACATTCTAACAATTTCTAAAATTTAAAGGTATGCATGATATGTATGCTGTCAAATTTCCATGTCAATAATTATTATTATAGTCACAAAAGGATAGGTAGAGGGAGTGGAAGACAAGAAAATAAGAGGACAACTGCATTATTAAGATAGGCTATAATACTGAGAAGAGTCTTTGAGCCTTTAGGAGACTTGCTGTCACTCAAAATCCAGTGGGAAACGATCAGCTAACGCTGGTATAAAAAATTCTCAAACGAGTAAAATAATAAGTGTACTAATTTTGGAGCCAAATACGGAAACTGAATGTACGTCACCAAAAACCGGAATGGATAAATATTATAAAAGAAGAATTCCAAGAACTTGAAGAAGGTTCAGAGATAAACGTACCACAAATTCTTTTAGAGCAACACAAAAATATTTAAAAAATTGGAAAATACCGGGCTATAATTGCATACATAGATAGTTGCTTAAAATGTACATGACCATTTGCGACAGATTAGCTCAGATAATCAGCAAATAAATAAAAGAAAACATCAACGTGAATAGACAACAAAAGGAAAAAACTAATCTGATCCTAAAAGACGTCAGTAAACGGAAGCATTCCCCAGAAACTCAAGACCAAAAACATGTCTACCTGTCATGGGGACAATACATCTTGAAAGACATAAAACAAGGCTGAAAAATTAGCTATGGCATGGATTGATTACAAAAACGGTTATATGGTCGCACAAACTTTCGTAATAGAATGGCTTTAAATGTACAAAATATCCCACAAAATTATAAGCTTCATCACAATATCTATGAAAAAATAGGAGAGTGAAATAAGCAGCCGAAGGATTAACCCTAGCGGAGTTGAATATCCAAAAAGGCGTTATTCTGCTAGGCACACTGTTACCATTTGTGCTTTTTAGAGCAACATATAATTAAGAAATGCACTGGAGGCTACAAATTGATTCAACCATTGGAAACGGTAAACAACCTTGTGAATATGGATGATGAAAGCAATTTGTTAAAAAGGAAAAAAAGAACAGGAAAACCTGATGAAAACAAAAAGTATATACAGCCAGGATGTAGCAATGGAATATCTACCATGCGAACAAAGAGATTTTGGGGGGGAAACCAAAATAAGGAATAGAACTATCAAAGATAGAAAACCTCATAACATTTAAAGAGAAGGAAAATTACTAGGAAATCGGAGTATTGAAAGTAGACACAATCAAACTAAAAGAAATTAAAGTATAAAAATAAGAAAAATTGCCTCAGAACAAGAAAACTTCTGAAAACCAAGCTTCGTAGCAGATATACCCCAGAGTAATCTCCTTATAAGATACTCTGGACCGTCTTTAAATGGAGAAGAGAGGAACGCGGACAATTAGATCAAAGGACACGGAGTTTGATGAGTATGCCAAAGGCTTTACACAAAAGAGATGACATAAACAGACAACATATGTCAAGAAAGTATAGAAGAGCACTCGCAATCACTAAAGGTTGCTCTGATGTATCAATACAAATAATGAATGAATACATTTGAAAGAACGAAAAAATACTAAAACAGAAAGGAACAGCACAGACAACGTAAGAAGAGAGAGAGAGAGAGAGGTGGGTGGAGAAAGAAAGTAGAAATGAAAAGAAAGTAACTGGATTTATATTTCTAGCACCAAACTGATTAGATTTCAAGTGAGAAGACATGGACATGACTAAAAAAGAGAAAACTTACAAGAGAAAGTGAATCTGTTTAAATCGTAGCGCAATAAAATGTCACATGAATCAATTATATCAAAGTGACAATTGATAGTACACAGCAGAATAATAAGTGCAAGTTAATTGGTGACTGAGATTAAACAGGATTAATCATATAATAATCAAATCCAGCAAACTAGAACAAAACAAGTACAAGACTTTGCATGACACTGTGGTAAAGGTGGTCACTTGGGAATGGTATGAGTGATTAAATATTGACCATACTTCCAAATGTAAAACTCAAAATCCAGAATCTATCCTAGAGTATGTGATGAATAAAATTCTTTAGCATTTTCAGATACAAACAGATAACTTAATCCCGCTCCCCCCAAAAAAAACCTTTTGTATTTATCAAAAATAAATAATTACCTTTCCGGCACACGATACATTTAAGATAGAAAAATACTTAGATCTTAATAGAAAGTTGCAAAGGCCATAGAACACCAAGATGACGGTAATACTAATTGTAATCCGTGCCCTTGAAAACGGTCTTCGGAGGCTTAAGAACAAAAAAACAGAAGGAATTAGATACGCGGTGCATACGATAAGTTTCCTGACTTTTTTCGTACGGGAACTTTTATTGATAGTACACACATAAAACTCTAGTCCTATTCGAAGCAATCTCCTCCCGCTGCAATGCCCTTGTTGTACCGTTCCAATAACTTCTGGAAGGCCCCATGGAAGTTCTTTTGTGTGAGCGTGTCAATGACCTTCGTCACAGCCTCTTTCATCTCAATTGCTCCATTACGACAGCCTATGAGCTTAGGGAATAACCAAAAGTCACAGGAAACAAGGTCTCGTCTATAGGGAGGGTGAGGAACTGTCCTGATGCTTATCTTGGTCAAATAGTCTGTGACAAGAGTGGAGTTGTGGACTGGTGTATTGTCCTGGTGGAAATGACACTGACCCGATTTGAAGAGCGCAGGCCTCTTCCAAAGGAATCTCTTCCTGAACTCCCTTAAAAACTCAACATAGTAACGCTAAACATAACCCTAACCCTTTAGCCTATCAACTCTGGTCTCTTGACTTCATTACTCCTCACACACCTCTTATCATCCCTCACGGACTCCCTGCCTTACTTTAATCTCTTATGCCACTCAAAAACTGATGCTGGATTCATGCAAGATGGTCAAAAGGCAGTCTGAAGCATTCCATACGTTTCTGTGGCATTTTTTCCAAGTTTAAAACGGAATTTTATTGAATATCGTTCTTCTAAATTGTCAGATTGCATTTTTGAAATTCACCAGCTGTGACAACCAGGCCTTAGTAGGGTGTATTCCAATTGCTGCAGTAGCTGTTCATTTGAACTTGAAATCATAAAATTGATCACTCATCTCATAAGATCTAAAGCAATTGTTATGTTTTGACATTTTGACCCGGCCAAAAATGCCATTCAAGTTAATGCACCGGAAGGAAGTGACACATTCTGATGGCAGTTATGAGAGGAAATCGCGTGGGCGGAAATTGGCTGATGAAATGGGACGAGGTAAAAATAAATCCCATTATACTCTCATAGACTGACGCACCGAAAGAGAGTGACCTCTGAACAGCATGACAGTTATTTCCGCTCGATGACGATCACACAGGCCATTCCAAAGATAGCGGAAGTGACACATCCCGATCGCCAGATATCGGAAGAAATTGCGGAGGCGTGGAGGCGTGGAGGCGTGTCCATATCACTGCGTGGGAGTTTGAAGGTAATATAAGGCCGACAAATTGAACAGAAGGTAGTTCAGGCGAGTAGAGTTGGAGAGGGAGAAGGACGAATGTAGTAAGGAAAGCCAGCACCCAGCAGAGTGGACTCCAGGACTCCTGTTGAGCAGCCCTAGAGAACGAGAAAGACACAACGCTGACGACCATAACTTTTGGGTCAAAATATTTCAGTTATGTTCGGTCTTCAGCTCCCTCTCACAAGCAAACCTTGAGTAACCCTTTTCGAACCCTTGCAATAAAGTCAGAGGTAAATATTTTTATAAAGAAGTCTTCCTGCGTCGTTTATTATTGTTTCTGTCTTTATCAATGCGTCTTAATTATTGTGTCGTTGTGATGCTGTAGATGAGCATGTAACACAATAACATACTGAATTTTCAAGAGTCTATGACAATTTTAAATGCCCATACGAAAAAAGACAGGAAACTTATCTTATGCACCTTGATTCAGAGTAAGAATCAAGACCATCCAATTCAATGCATGTATAGATCAGCAAGGATATTCAGAAGAGTCTTGGAGACTTGAGTAGAAGTGCTCTCACGCAGACTCCCGTGAAAGACTATTAGTGAAGATTGGTGTGAAAATCTCGAAAGAAATGATAATAATGTTTGCTAGAAGGCCAGACCTAGTGTTATTCAACCAAAAACATAACTTCTGATGTTGTGGATTTTGTTGCTTTAATGGATCACAGTGAAAATGAAAGAAAGCAACAAAATAGCCAAAAACTGGGATCTTGCTAGTGAACTGTAAAATTTGGAAAATGAAGGGAACGTTGAAAACAATTATGGTTGGTTGACTTTCGAACAATCCCCAAATGCCGGGAATGAGAGTGAAAGAACTGAATATCAGAAGAATCGATACAATCACATTAAGGTCGGCTGAATACTGTCATTCAGGCTCCACTGAAAAATCTATAGTTAAACTGGTGTGAAAAACCGGCGTCGAGTCTTGTTTTTTAAATATTGTTTGTTTGTTTGTTATTTAATGGCATATCAACCTTCTAAGGTTATTTAATGTCTTATCCATCCCTTTTTAATGGGACTGCAGTAGTTCTATTAAATGCATTCATTGGATTGAAATATTAGAAAAACAGCAAAAATAGATATGAAATCATAGCAAAACCCTAATGCAATAATCGACACGCCACATACTGAAAAACAAGAACAATCTAACTGAAATGAGCCGCTCGGTAATAAAATTCGAAACGACACACCCACAAAATACACAGAAGGAACTCTAACCCAAGAAGAAGAAAGTATTATAGAAAATTTTAAAATAATTATGCCTGAAAAAGACTTCATTACCATCGCTTAGAAATCAAGACTGAAAAACAGTCAAAGCAGACACTGGAAAAACAAAAACAAATGATTAAAAAATATCTCAACGAAAAATATCACGGAATTGAACGAAGAAATCAATTCTGGAGCAAAATTAGTCTGTGACAAAATTGATGTTCCCCTAAAGAAGACGAACAAAAACTCAAAACCTGTATAGGAAACTCGACAGGAAACGCAGATAACAAATCTACGATAACAAGCAAAAAAGATAAAACAGAGGAAGAACCCTGAAACATAAGATGAAAAGGAAAAAGTAACTGGACAAGGAAAACAGACAATACAACTCGAGGAAAGAAACTCGAAGCAACTGGCAAAAAATGAATATTAAAAATGATTTCTATACAAGATGAAATACTATACCTAAAAAACCCAATAAAACTAAAAAGAACAAAAAAAGGACATTCCAAAAAGCTGAAATAAAATCCTCTCCGAAAACAGGGGGTAGATGCATGAACACATTTCAACAACCGTATAACAAGGAAGCAAAATAATTTTGGAAAATATGGGAACGAAGAGAATATTACAGAAAAGCCGATTTGATAAGCAACAAGGGAAAATAGTTAGGACTCAAAAAAGGCTCAAAAGGAAACTACTCCTCGATTCACCCAGAGCAACACTCAAAAGTGTAAAACGCCAGGGCAAGGTAGCATACATGAATACTGGTTTAAAAATAAAATTTCTATCCATGATAGATTGGCTATGAAATGAATAAATGCCTACATGAAACAGGCATACCCCAACGGACGACAAAAGGAAAAATCACATAGATCCAAAAACACCTCCCAAAATGATTAATCCCACCAACTTTGGATTCATAACGTGCCTTCCGATGATGTGGAAAATACTAGCGGAACAAAAAAGAGAGGAGATATACGATTCGTTTATAAGCCGCAGATTGTTCCCTGAGGAAAAGAAAGGATACTGCAAGGAGACTAGAAGTATAGGAGAAATACTATACATTGATTAACACATGACGGGAAATCCTACCTATGACGGGAATTGACAACAAGAAGGCATATGATATGTCCCGCAAAGCTTGATAATGCTGTCACAAAATGTACGAGATATCCGTTAAAGTTATAAAGTTTATCGAAAATACCATGAAAACTGGAGAGTCGAACTGACAGCGGGAGGAAAAGCCTTAAAATTGAAAATCCAGGATGGGATCTTCCAAAGAGACGCGCTATTATCACTGCTATGATACCACTGAGTCATATAGTAAAGAAATGCACAGCCCGATAAAAAAACTTCATAAATCGCATGAAAAGATCAACCATGTAATGTACACGGACGACATCAAACTGTTTAAAGTGTGAAACTATTTGATAACAAAATACAGTCAGTGAGGATATACACTCAAGATTTAGGGATGGCATTTTGCATAGAAAAATGTGCCATTCTGTAAATGAAAAGTGGAAAACGACATAGGACGGACAGAAAAGAACTACCAAAGAATGACTAAATCAGAATGCTTGGAGTAAAGGAAACCTGCAAGCACCAGGGAATATGCGAAGTGAACACGAGTAAATATGTGAAGATGAAAGGAAAAATAACGAAGGAGAACGAGAAAACAACTAGAAACCAAACTACATCGCAGAAATCTCATCACATGGATGAATACCTGCGTTGTCCCTGTCGTAAGATACTCGGGACCATCCTTAAAATGGACGAGAGACCTCCGACAAATGGAATGGAGGGCAAAAAAACTCATGCCCATGAATAAGGCCATACATCCCAGAGAGGACGTAGACAGACTGAGTGTGCTAAGAAAAGAAGGAGGAAGAAGATTTACTTGAATTCAATAAAGCGTCGATGCATTGATACAACGACAAGAAGACTACATAAAAAAGCACGAAGGAAGACTGATTACCGCCACCAGACACAATTCAGACAACACAATCATCAACAGATTAAATAACCTGGAAATAATGATGGAGTAAAAACAACTGTATGGGCATTGTAAACGAAAAATGAGCGAAATCTCACACAAGAAGACTTGGACATTGTAAACGTTACACCCTCACCCCCACCACATTTTAGATCAGTCTTCTAACCATTCTACTTCTTACGCCGGCCGGTGATCAACTAGTGGTTAAGGGGTGAACGCACATTTCTTGCCACCACGCAAGAATACGATCGGGGGGATAGGAGAAAATAAAACAGACGAACAAACACGAACAAAGCTTCGGGTTAACCAAGAGCAGAGGAAGGTATGCAACACTTTGCATTCCTGATAGCAGATATGGACTAACATAGGCGTGGGTTACTAGCGAAAATTCCACAATGCTACTGGAATCAGACTCATCTTGACTCACTCTCGCTGGACCCTATCCCATGCTGCCTCGCCTCTCTGCCCCAGTGTCCGGTGTTGACTGACCCTGTCCGTGGTTCCACGCCAACCCTCTGCTGCTCGCTTCTCTGCTGTCCAGCCGCCAACTGCCCTCGTCCGGGTCTCCCGTCAACTCTCTTTCGCGTCCCCTTCCCACATCCGGATACGGCGAGATTTCAGGTCCAAGAATCCTTTGTCTGGTTTCGCGCCAAAACAGACAAAGGAATCATCTGCTTTGGCAGCCCACCCACATAGTGCCACATACCACCCTCTCTTACCCTTGTCATTTATTCACAATAAATTACAACACAATTTAACAACAAGCATAAAAACCAGAACATTTACAGGAAGTAACAACCGAAATTACAAAATCTTAAAGGGGTTCGGTCGTCCCCTAAAAAAAAAATAATAAGTAATATAACAACACCATATCATCATACACATAAAAAAAAAATAAAAAAATAAAAAAATATTGCTGGATTCAGCTCTTCCACCTTGCTCTCCTGTGAACAATTCTGGGGTCTCCTGACTCATCCCTATTCTTCATTTCAATAGGACTTTTCGATTCATCTCCAACATAATTCAATTTTCTTTCAATTCGCCCCGCCCCCACCCAACAGAACACAGGGGAATTTTAACCACCCCTACCCAACGATTTCAAGAGGACTTTTCCATTCACCTCCAACGTTATTCAATTTTCGAACATTTCACCCCATTCTCCAACCCATCAGAACACAGGGGAATTTTAACCACCCCTACCCAACCATTCAGGAATATTTTTGGACTTGTATCCCCCCTTTCCTTACGACGTGGGAGCATCAGTAATCTCCGCAGTTCGATCGGTGTCGTAACAGGAATAATGTTCCAGAAAGCACTGCGGAATTCACCTCCCAACCTGGGGGCCTTCACTGCCCCCTGCAACAAACAAAACAAGTCTCTCAGAGTTACTGAAAGTTCACTGTAACTGACTTTCAGCCAGCCATCAATCACCATGGATTTTCAAAAGATAAGAAAAAAAAACAAAGCAATTGACACCATCTCCCAGATCGTCCAGCCATGACCAGCCAGGGGGGAGGAGCAACCGGACATCGCCCCGCGCCCAGGTATCGTCTTCTCAACCCATCGTCAACAGTTTCCTCGGTATCATGTTCATCAATTCTATGTCAATCAGGCCACTCACTTTCCCAAATCATCATTTGTATAACTTACTACCCCTCGATACCAGTCCCCGAAACGGGGCCTCCGTGCAGCCCCCCCCCAGGGGGAACACGATCAGACGAAGTGAAGAAGTGCCAAGAGCAGTTAAACTTACAAAAAATAAACCCAGAAAATCCATGAAGGTAAAAAACAATAAAAAAATAAAAATAGATTTTAAAAAAAATAAATAAATAAACAAATAAACAAATAACAATAAACAACAAAGCAAATGACACGGTAAGCCCAGTCCCCCAAAACCAACAAAAAAACAAGGCAAACTATAACAAAAAAAACAAACAAACAAAAAAAACAAAACAAAGGATAGCAAAAAAAAAAAAATCCTCACAAATTAAACAACAAAAAAAAAATTAATAATAAACAATTCACAGACAAAAAATAAAAAAAATAAAATAAAATAACCACAATTGACAAATATATAAAATAAAATTGTTCTGAAGGAATCTGTCACGCATTCACCTTCTAACCCTTGTCTCTCTTCCCTTGAGATCTCTGCCCACTTCCACCATTTCTCTTTGCGTCTCTCTTTCCTTCTCTCCTGTCCACTTGAATTCTTCCCTCTACAGGGGGTGGTGTGGGAGGGGATAGCGTTTGCTTCCAACCGTTTTTTTTTTAAATCCACAAAAAAACAAAAACTTTCTTTTCTTCCTAAAATCCAAAGTTTACTTATTCTTTTTTTTTTTTTTTTTTTAACTGAGACAGGCATGGATGCAGTGACAAAAATTCCCTAGCAATCTTTCTTTCTTTCTACTTTTCGTTCTCTCTTTTTCTTTCTTTTTTTTTTCTTCTTTTTCATGACTTTATCTGTTCTTTCTTCTCTTTCTTTGTTTAATTTTTCCGCCATTTTTTTTTTCATTTTTTTTTATATTTTCCATTTTTTTTTAGTTTTTGTGGTAGAAGCTTTCCTCCACCTTCTACCCTCTGCACTCGGATGATCCGACTTTGACCAGTCGATTTTAACCTAGCTTAGAAATCTCACTCTCTCTCTTATTTTTCGTTTCATCTTCCCTTTCTCTGGGGTTTTGAAATACCACAATTTTTTTTTTTTTTAGTGAACATTACAGCAAAAATTTTTTTTTTTTTTTTTAATCGGTGAGTTATCACCTTTCCAGCATAAAAAAATTACTATAAAACTTCCCAGAACGGACTAACTTTCTTTCTTAAGCCACTGATCCTAACACTTAAGTATAAAAATTACTATGTGGAACTGCTACGAAGAAGGAAAAAAAAGCATTTGAATTCTATTGGTCAAGTTAAGTGTGAAAATAGGGTTAGGGAGGAAATTCTTCTCCCGTCTAACAAAAATACAACAAAATTTATCAGCAGTTAAACATACACACACACACACAAAAACGAAATAGATTACTTGTTTTTTTTTTTACATCTTAAAATTTCCTTAATCTAAAAAATCTTTTTTTTTTGTGTTCTTATATTCGAGTGCAGTGGGGGAGGGGGGAATGTCTATTCCTACCTTTGTAGATTTCTTTCTTTTCCACTTTTTTTTCTTTGTCTATTTCGTTTTCTTTTTCTTTTCTCTCTGTCTCGCTGGTTGCAGGTCCTTACGGCATTTTCTTTTTTTCTTTTTCCGTTCGTCTGTCAGCCTCTAAACTCCCCCGCTCCCCGATCAATTCCAATTTTTTTTTCATCAGGTTTTTTTTTTATCCTGGTCACGGCACCATTTGTAAACGTTACACCCTCACCCCCACCACATTTTAGATCAGTCTTCTAACCATTCTACTTCTTACGCCGGCCGGTGATCAACTAGTGGTTGAGGGGGTAACGCACATTCCTTGCCACCACGCAAGAATACGATCGGGGGGATAGGAGAAAATAAAACAGAAGAACAAACACGAACAAAGCTTGGGATTAACCAAGAGCAGAGGAAGGTATGCAACACTTTGCATTCCTGATAGCATATATGGACTAACGCTAGCGTGGGTTACTAGCGAAAATTCCACAATGCTACTGGAATCAGACTCATCTTGACTCACTCTAGCTGGACCCTATCCCATGCTGCCTCGCCTCTCTGCTCCGGTGTCCGGTGTTGACTGCCCCTGTCCGTGGTTCCTAGCCAACCCTCTACTGCTCGCTTCTCTGCTGTCCAGCCGCCCACTGCCCTCGTCCTGGTCTCCCGTCAACTCTCTTTCGCGTCTCCTTCCCACTTCCGGATACGGCGAGATTTCAGGTTCAAGAATCCTTTGTCTGGTTTCGCGCCAAAACAGACAAAGGAATCATCTGCTTTGGCAGCCCACCCACATAGTGCCAGACATGACTATGAAAGGGAAACATTTAAAGAGAAACTGAATCTCTTCTAATAGCACCACATCATAACAACATAACTATTTCAAAGTAAGAATTGACAATTTGCTCTTAAAATAACAGTGAAGGGAAGTTTGTTGCCTTCCATACTATATTTTCGCTGTTGGTTTCTCAGATTGCTTAATTCCTCGTTTTTAATACCTGTAGAAATGTACAGCCAATATTCGTAAAATGCTTATTTAGTCCTCGATGTTTGCTGTCATGACATGCAAACCTGTTATCTGTGTCCCATGTTGAATTGGAGCTATACTAGACCTAAGGGGCTGTTTATTATTTGCACATCAGTTACAGAACATAAGAAAAAGATCCCTTAAGCGTGTCACAAAAATCGCTGCGGATTTGTTAAGATTTATCGTAGATAGTGTCCGGGGAGAACGAATTATTTTTATTCAGCCAGTTATATCTACTTATATCTCATATTTTGTACTTTAAAACTTGAGCTGTTTAGTGATATACTTTTACTGGGATTTTGACTCTGCTTTTTGAGATTATAATATAATTTTTGTCTTCCATTACTGATAAGTAGTTTCCATTAAATTGTTTGTCACGTGACAGCAAAGATTATTCTATCTCTCTCCTATCTTAAGTATTCCATACGTAAGACTCTTTTAGCCCCTCTTAATTACCATTTCAAATTTTTCTAGCTATAAATTGCATTTATATTAACGATCTTTTATATTCAGAGACGAGTAAAGTAAAAAAAATATCAAACGACAAACATACAATTATTTTCCATTGTACAGCAAGATAGTTTTAAATACGTATTTATCCCTTCATCTCTCTATGGAAAAATTATCGCAAATAATATATCAGTCCATTGTTTTTTTCTTTCTTTTCTTCCCACTATTCATTTTAACTTGTATCTTCTGTCTTGTTTTTCTTCTTCTTCTTCTTCTTCTTCTTCTTCTTCTTCTTCTTCTTCTTCTTCTTCTTCTAATTATAATTATTATTTACTCCTTTAGAGTTTTTCACATCAGTGTTAGCTGATGGTTTTTCACTGGAGTTTGAGTGAGAGCAAGTCTCCTCAGGTCTAAAGGACTCGTCTCAGGATTCTCGCCCATCACAGCAATGCTGTCATTTGGATAGTCTCTACCCGTCCGCCATCTTCCAAGTCCTCCAGGCCTTTAAATAATCCTTTAGTTATTGTGACTAACGCACCAATCACAAGTGGCACAATAGTTACTTTCATGTTCCACAACTTTTTCAATTCTCAAGCATGGTCGAAGTAATCATCTTACTTTTCACTTTCCTTCAGATTTATCCTGTGGTCCGTCGGGACACCAAAGTCGACAATTTTGCAGATTCTCTTTTTTTTTTGTTGATTATTATGAGGTCCGGTCTTCTGGCCAGGATTAGGTAATCCATTTGTATATTAAAGTCCCATACGAGTTTATGCGAGTCATGTTCTTGGACAGGTGCTAGGTTGTGCATATACCATTTGTTTGTATGGTCGAATTGAAATTTCCTGCACATTTCCCAGTGGATCACTTTGCCGACCCAGTCATGTCTCGCCTTAAACTCCTTCCGTACTAATTTGCTATATTCGCTTATGATGTGATTGATCGTTTCCTCTCTCATCGCATAGCCTAAATTTACTGTTTTGTTGCGTCTTATCTATTCTCGCTCTGATATGGTTGGTTCTTATGCGTTGTCCTGTGTTACTATTAGGAGGGATTCCGTTTCTCTCTTAAGGTTTCCTTTTCTTAGCCAGGTCCAGGTTTTCTGGTGTGAGATTTTGTTTATTAGACGTTTAAAGAGGTCATAGAGTTATTTTCCCTCCCATATTTGTTTCTTAGTTGTTGTCATTCTTTTGTCTATCGTGTTGTCCGTGTCGTTTCTGATGATTGAAATTAGACCTCATTCGTGTCTTTCTATGTAGTCTTCGAGCCATTGCATCGATGGGTCAACGGTGTCTTCGATGCTGGAAAGTCCTCTTCCTCCCTCTTTTCTAGATACATATAGTCTGTCAACATCGTCTCTGTGGTGTAATGCCTTATGCATGGTCATTAGTTTTCTTGTTCTTTGGTCCATTTGTTTAAGTTTCTCTCTGGTCCACTTGACAAAGGGTCCCGAGTATCTGACTGGCGGCACAGCCTAAGTATTTATTCCTTTGATGAGGTTTCTGCTGGAGAGTTTGGTCTCGAGTAGTTTTCTCGTTCTCCTGAGATATTCTTTTCGGATCGTGTCTTTCGTTTGCACTTATTTGATGGTGTCAGCCTCCAAGATCCCCAAGCATTTGTAGGTTTCATTTTCTTCGAGCGTTCTTATTTTGTCTTGATCTGGTAGTTACATTCCGTCAGTCATATGCCGTTTGCCACTTTTCATGACAAGCATGGCACATTTTTCTATGCCAAATTCCATTACTATGTCCTGACTGTATATTCTAACGGTCTGTGTGAGAGTTTCCAGTTCTTTTTCATTTTTTGCAAATAATTTAATGTCATCCATGTACATTAAATGGTTGATCTTCTCTTGCGATCTGCTGAGTGTATCCGGCTGCGCATTTTCTGAGTATGTGGTTCAGTGGCATCATGGCTATTATGAATAGTAAGGGTTATAGTGCATCTCCTTGAAAAATGCCTCTTTGGATCTTTGTTTCAGATACGCTTCTTCCTCCTGATGTCAGCTCCACTCTCCAGGTTTTCATGGTCTGTTCGATGAAGTTTATGACTTCATGTGATATTTTGTACATTTTGAGACAGTGTAGTATCTAGCTTTGTGAGACCATATCATATGCCTTTTTTAGTCAATCCAGGCCATAGCTAGATTTTTCCGTTTTGTCTTGCTCTGATTTAGGATGTGTTGATCTATGTACAGTAATTCTGCTGTGCTTCTGGATTCTTTGCGGCATCCTTCATGTTCGTTAGGAAACAATCCGCGGCTTGTTAGCGCGTAGTAGATATTTTCCCTTATTTGTGCTGTTAATATTTTCCACATCATTGTTTGGCAGGTTATGGGTCTGTAATTGTTTGGAGCAGTTCCTTTGCTAGGGTTATTTTGGATTAATATATTCTTTCTTTTGGTCATCCATTCTGGTAATTTTGCGCCATGTAAGCATCTGTTCATTTCTAGTGCTAGTCTGCCGTGAATGGAGGTAAAATTTCTTGAACCAGAAGCCATGTATTCTATCATGGACTGGCGCTTTCCAGTTTGATATTCTTTTAAGTGTTGTTTGGAGTAAATCCCTGTTGTTGATAGAATTTCGTTGTTTTGGAATGTTCTATTTTGTCTGTATTGTTTAACCCTTTGTCGATATCTCTTTAGTCTTCCTTCATCGGCCAGTACTTTCCGGTTTATATCCTCAAGTTGTACTGTTATTTTCCCCATGATGCCTGTTCCTTCTTCCCGCTTATTTCTGCGCCTCTCTTTCTTTCAAGTGTTATGGTTCTATATTTATACTAAAATAAAATTTTGTCGTCTAGCAGAGAAGCTTTTCCTGAAAATTATTCTCAGATTATTAGTAAATTAATTCTTCATTTAAAGCACATAATATACAGCAGAGATTTCATACAGAACTCAAATCAAATATGCAGTTTTTAAATGAAAAGTTTCGTAAAATAAAATTACTAACCTCTTTGAAAGACTTTTGGAAACTGATGACTTTATACTTCGCTTCCTTTTAACAAATGCTTGCTAGGATTATTTCTAATATTTATAGTATTTATACTAATTGCCCTCCTCTATATCACAGTCGGTGGGTGGTGGTGCAAATACTTTCTAAGTAATATGGTACTACCTTTCTTACTATCTTTTAGGGTTCGTCTTAACCTGTGTTCGCCTACATTTGAGGGTTTTTGGTGGGTGGGGTTAATTTAGAATTTCGTCGACCAACAGTGAAGCTTTTCCTGAAAATCATTCTCAGATTATTAGTAAATTGATTCTTCATTTAAAGCACATAATATACAGCAAGGATTTCATACAGAACTCAAATCAAATATGCAGTTGTTTATTATTATTATTATTATTATTATTATTATTATTATCTAACTCCTTTAGAGTTTTTCACATCAGTGTTAGCTAATGGTTTTTAACTAGAATTTTAGTGACAGCAAGTCTCCCCAAGTCTCCAGGACTCATCTCGGAATTCTGGTCGATCTTCTTCTTCTTCTTCTTCTTCTTCTTCTTCTTCTTCTTCTTCTTCTTCTTATTATTATTATTATTATTATTATTATTAAAATACGTGAACATATACTTAAATTTCGTGAATATTTTTCTAGCGTACTTTGCCTAGGTTAAATCTAAAAAACATGAAAGATACAAAAATCTGGTCATGATTTTAAGATTTTTTGTTTATAAATGGAAAAATAATTGAAGATTAATAATTGAAGATCTAATTGATGAAACAGTAAAAAAATATGAGTTCCCGGTGAAAGAGCTATCCATAATGATATTCAGAAATTCCATTATCAACATTTTTATGGAGAATTTTGTTGATTATCAAATAGACAAATGAGAACGTTTATTCAGGCATTTGGATTCACGCTGTAATGAGGATAGTGATGAATTTCAAAATTATCGTCCTTATATGAAGAATTTCGATACATGTAATATTTTATTCGGGCATTTGGATTCCCGTTGTTCCGAAAGTCCATGATAATATTTATGAATTTCATAATTACCATCGCTATATTGAGAATTTCGATAGTGTTGGGTATCACCTACCTTTTCAGCATAATGAGCTGTTCCATCTGCCATATATGGCAGTATCGGAGATCAGTCTGGGAATAAGCCTACAAGTCAGACCAGAAGAGCCGTTTCTATTGTTGAAGTATATCATTACTCTATCACTAATCCTATGTTCTTATTACTAACAGTCTCTCTCTTGTAAATACTCTTTCCTCTAAATATAACAATTTTCCTCACATATCGGGGTTTGTCTTATTAAAACTTCTACTTGTGCTCACTAACCAGAACACAACAGATAATGATTAAAAAGATACATGGAATATTTTGTTCGGACATTTGGATTCCCATTGTACCAAATATCTTCGATGGCATTAACGCATTTCGTAATAATCTTCGTTATATCGAGAATGAGGATAATTATGAAATAGTAAGGATTTTATTTTTAAGATTTGGATTTTTCTGGTAACCGCAATCCATAAAGATTGTGAGGCAGTACATAAGTATCTTAGTTGTATCGAGAATTTAGATAATTATCAGATTAATATTATCTTGTATTCAGGCAGGTAATTTTCCGTTGTAAAGGTGGTTCTAAATATCATCGATACATTTCATCATCTTCTTTGTTATATCAAAGACTTGCTTTTAAAATATATATATGTCATATTTGTTCGGGTATTACAGTTCCAATTATAACAGCAGTCCATAAAGATGTTGATGAATTTCATGAATTTCTTTGTTATGACAAAGATTTAGATTATCCTTAAATTGATCAATGGGATCTATTACACAAGCATTTTGATTTCAGATGTAGCAATAGTCTATAATGATATTGGGGGTATTCATAATTTACTTCGTTGTATCTAGATTTTGGTGGATTATTGTTATATAGTCATATATGCAGATTCACATCTACATACGTGCACATATATATGTAGAATAACGACACAACGACGCAAGAAGGACGCAAGAAGACTTCTTTAGCAACATATTTACCTCTCACTTTATTGCAAGGGTTCGGAAGGGTTGTTGAAGGTTTGCATGTGAGAGGATGCTGGAGACTGAACATAAACTTCATATTTTGACCGCACTGTTATGACCTTCACTTTGTGTCTTTCTTGTTCTCTTAGATGCTCAACCAGAGGTCTTGGAGTCCACTCCATCGGGGCTTTTTCGAGGGCCCCCTCGGTCAGGTGTGGCCTTCCCTACCACATCTCGTCTCTACTGTCTGGAAGTCAGCTGGCAACTGCATCGGGGGTTTTCCAAGTGCCCCCTCGGTCGGGTGTGGCCTTCCCTACCACATCTCGTCTCTACTGTCTGGAATTCGACTGGCAACTGCTCTGGAACCCAAACTCAACTGAGTTAAATAATAACTCAACGCCCACACGATCGCCTACTGGATCTTTGAAATCGAATGTTTAATCCTCATCAAGCGGAAATAACTGTCAGGCAGTTCAGAGGTTATTCTCTTCCGGTGCATGTCTGTAATGGCACAATGGGACCTTCACCTTGTCCCATATCATAAGCCTTAATCCGCCCACGCGATCTCTTTCGATTACTGGCCGTTGGAATGTGTCACTTCCTTCCGGTGTATTACCTTGGAATAGTATTTTTGGGCCGGGTCGAAGGTCAAAATATAACATTATGAAATGAACACATGGCATCTTTTTCGGACATTTGGGTTCCCGCTTTAACGGTAGTCTGTTACGATATTAATGCATTTCCTTATTTTCGGCAAAACGAGAATTTGGATGATTACTAAACAGATACATGGAATGTTTTATGCGGACATTTTGGTTCCCGTTGTCTCAATGGTTCATAATGATATAGATATATATAATCGTAATTTTCATTATATGAAGAATTTTTATGACTTTTGAAAATTGATATTTAGGATCTTTGATTCAAGTATTTAGATTACCCAAATAACTGCGGTCCATAAACATACTGATTCATTTCATGATTACCTTTGATAAATATAGAATTTGCATGATTCTCCAATAGATATATAAAATCTTTCCTGCGAATATTTGGTTTCCTGTTAGATAGATAAACGGGATCTTTTATATAGTAATATAGTATTGATGAATTTTATGAGTATCAACGTTAAATCGAGAATTAGCATTATTATTAAATAGATGTTTGTGATATTTTATCCGGGTATTCGGGTTCTTGTAGGTAGGTGAATTTGTCCACTAGCCTCAGAGAGGCTCCGTCTAGAGTGGTAATGTTACAACCAAACGGGCAACATTACCACTCTAGACGGAGCCTCTCTGAGGCTAGTGGACAAATTCACCTACCTAGGAAGTAGCGTCTCATCAACAGAAAACGACATCGACACACAGCTGACGAAAGCATGGACGGCTATAGAGAGGCTCTCAATAATATGGAAATCAGACCTGACCGATGAAATGAAGCGCAGTTTCTTCCAGGCAGCAGCTGTATCGATACTGCTATATGGATGCACTGCATGGACGCTAACCAAACGGCTGGAAAAGAAACTTGACGGCAACTACACAAGAATGTTAAGAGCAATATTGAACAAGTCCGGGCGACAACACCCCACGAGACGCCAACTGTAGGGCCACCTGCCTCCCATCACGAAAACTATACAGATCAGACGAGCCAGACACGCCGGACACTGCTGGAGAAGCAAAGACGAGCTCGTAAGTGACGTACTACTATGGACCCCCACATATGACCAAGCAAAAGCAGGACGACCAGCCCGAACTTACATACAGCAGCTATGTGAGGACACAGGATGTAAACCAGAAGACCTGCCGGAGGCGATGAACGATAGGGAAAAGTGGCGAGAGAGGGTCAAGGATATCCGTGCTGGCGGCAAACTTGATGATGATGATGATTCGGGTTCTTGTCGTAATAGTTGTTCATAAGGATACTGAAGCCTTTCATAAATTTCTTTATTGCATGGAGAATTTGGATTATTTTCAAATATATGACTAATATCTTTTATTCAAGTGTTTTGGTTCCCGTGGTAAGAACACTCCGTAATCATATTAATCTATTTCATAATTATCTTCGTTATACTGAAAATTGAGATAAATACTAAATAGAAACATGGCATTTTTCATTTAGGTTTGGTTTTGTTTGGTTTCTTTGTTTGATGACATATCAACTTTTGTAGGTTATTTAATGCCAAAACCATTCTCCTAGAAGAACAGTAGTGGTACTATTTAACCCATAGCTGGAAGGATAAGGGGGTTCATACCTTTCCCAGGGGTATTTGCCGGAAAGTGAATGTAATTGCGCGAACGGAGTACGAACTCGCTTACTACGAATCCGCAGTCCATCGCTTTAACTATTACACCACGAGGACACCCCCTCATTTAGGTATTTGGTCTCCCATTGTAACCTTAGTTGGTGAACTTGGTTGCGGAGCACCCGTGGGTTCCATTTCAAAAGCAATTACACCGATGCGTTGGGAAGGGCGCTACTCCTTTCCTTGGATTGCTTCATTTTACCCTTGATATGTACCTTATAATGCTGTGTTATGCAATGAGATATCAAGCACCATTTTTTGAGTCTTTGGTATGACTCGTCCTGGGATTGAACCCCGGTCTTGCGGGCCATTGGTGAACAATCTACCCAATAGGTCAATGTTATAACAGTGGTCCATAATGATATTTATACCTTTCATTATTATTTTCGCTTTATTAAGAATTTAGATTTTTATTAAATAGTTACATGATATAATGTTTTCGAAGATTGAATCCCATATTAGAGCAAATCAAGTTTATAGGCTAACTAAGGTGTAAACCAAATTTAGAACTGGTGATTTCATAATATAATATTCGATACATAGGGATAATATTGACAACTAATTTTACAGTATCTGGTATTTATATTCACCTGGGAATTAAAAACATGTAGTACTCAGGCCAGTAAAAATATATTTGTTTTGTAAAAGTAAAATAATTCAATCCATGATTATCTATAGATGCGTGAATATGATATTAGTAATATTTTTAATCATGGTATTTTTGCTATTCAAAAAGAAATGGGAAATGAAAGAATCAAAATATGCACTGATTTTACCTTCATGTCCAAGTGTAGAATACGACAACATAATCAGCTGTAAGGATTTGAAAACCAAACTCAGCTTCCTTTCCATAGTAGAACACTGGAAAAAAACATGACACTTAGATTATGAATGATACAATTTCATTGAACAGAAATAAAACAGATCATGTTGCGGCAGATTATTTACCAAATTGCATAAATTCTTATTGTGAAGGAGGGAAAGAGAATAAGTGGGATAAAGAGAGAGAGAGAGAGGGGAAAGAAAATAAATGATGCAAGAAATACAATCGTTCGAATAAAAAATGTTGAATGAATAATAAAAAAACTAGATGCCGTTAAGCGCTGTAGTATAAACACTGACATAATTTTTACTTCAGACAGGAAGTTCGGTTAAAAAATTCTGGTTGATAGCTATGTATTGGTGGCACATAAAATATTAGGTGCAAAGATGAAATAATAAGGAAGTAATATATATATATGTGTGTGTGTGTGTGTGTGTGTTAATATATATATCATGAGCCAGTCTGCTATGTGTGAAAATAGGGAATTATCTGTGTGTGTGTGTGTGTGTGTGTGTGTGTGTGAGAGAGAGAGAGAGAGAGAGAGAGAGAGAGAGAGAGAGAGAGAGAGAGTAACGTGGGCCTCCAGTTAAAGAAATGTTTTTAAACCAAGTATGATTTAGACATGGTGCTGATCCTATTGTTTATGAGTGCAGCTTGTTTACAATGATTTTTGCACACACACACACACACACACACACACACACATATATATATATATATGTATATATATGTCTGTCAGTATCTGTGTGTGAGCGTATAAGTGTGTATCTATGTATTCCTGTGTACACAGTCACGCTTATATATATATATATATATATATATATATATATATATATATATATATATATATGTTAGTGAACAATGCAAATGAATCCGACAGTACAGAGAAAAATTGAGACACAATGTATTCCAAAGAGAAGAATCTAATGTCAAAGAAAGTCGACGTTTTAATGTTTCGGTTCAAATGAGCCTTCCGCAGAACTAGGAAAGATGATATCGAGTGTCGTTAGGTCACCGATGGCTTGTTAATGAAATACAGAAGAAGGGGGAAATGGTATATTTTCTCTTTTGATTGCCTTATTTTTCATTTTTTCTCTTTTTCTCTCTCTATATATGAGTGTGAGTTGTCGTGTAATAATTATTACCAGCTACATTATTTGTATAGGTCATCAGGATGTTTTACAGCTTTTTACAAGCAACTGTTGAATATTAACGGAAATGATTTTCAGGTGACCTAAACACAGGATCAATGAAAAAATTTAAGATTTGTCGAAAGCGATTATACACGGCATCGTAAAATATTAACGATTTTAGTTTCTCTTCACTTTTTTATGATAATGCATACTATTTTTTAGCAGAACGTAACATAACTCAGTCAGTTTCCCACAATCCTCATTTGCTTTTCTAACCTCATCAATCGACTATAAAGTTAATATATCTCATATGAAAATGTAAAGCAATCATATGAATGCGTTTCATTTTCTCTTTCTAGAATAGAAAATCTGTTTTTGTTTACTAAATTAAAATAACCCTACATTTCTTACATTTTCCAAATGAAAAAAAAAAATCTACATTTTATCACTCTGTCAATTCAATGAATTCAAAACTTTTTCTATTTTTTATCTTTTTTTTTTTTTTTTTTTTTTTTTCTTAGCATGTGGCTTTTAATCATCATCATGTCTCACTGCTAGCACGGATTTACCTGATTCTTTCAACCAATCCGTCCCTATTATCCTTCGCTCCCGGTAAATTATCCAAATTACATTCTGAGTCAGCACAGATCTGATGTAGATAAGTCTATGTCTTGGGTTCCCTAAAAGAACACCTCTAATAAGCTCGTCCTTGCTTCTCCAACAGTGCCCCGCATGTCTTGTTCGTTTTACTTAGATAGTTTTAGAGATGGACGGTAAGTGGTCGTACAGCTGTTTTTTGGTGGGGTATTGCCTTCAGGATTTGTTAAATACAGCTCGAAGCATTCTTGTGGAGTTCCCATCAAGCTTTTTCTCAATGCGTTTTTTCAACGTCTATATTGTGCATCCATACAGTAGTAATGACACAACCACGGCTTGAAATAAATCCCGTTCTATTTTATCGAATAGATCAAACTTCAATATGATCGATAGCCTGTCGATAGCGGTCAATACTATCATAAATTTCAGTAGATGGGATACTGCTGCCGAGGAACGTGAACTTGTCTACTAATTTTCGAGGACCTCCATTTAGTGTAGAGATGTTTCCTTGTCTTTTCAAACACATGTACTCTGTTTCTTTTTTTTTGCGTTCACGTAGTGGCCAATACCTCCTGCTGCCTGGTCCAGACTATACATTAGGGATTCAATTTGGGTAGATATATTTGCAAATATTACCTTGACACAGCTTTTGATAATTAATGCTAATCATCTTGGAAACTATTATCCATTCCAGTAAAGATAAAAATAACTAATTTTGACTTATTTCTCATCTGTAAGAAATTCTTTACTGGGATCAATTTGATTTACATTCTTGTATCCGTGTGCTTCATTTAAGAAAAGCAGTCGGTGATATACAGATAAAAAATGTATTATTACAAAACAATTTACCGAAATGCCAGTCATTGTACAGTTTTAAGATTATAGGTTTGACAGCCAAAGAAAATTATAGAATATTTTACCATATTAATGTGTCATCAGATTATCAAACTACTTCATTCAATAGTGTCTGGTCATGGTTTCTTTCGTGGCCAGATTGTTGGAATAAGACGAAAGCACTGAGAGTTTATTTCTTTAGTTTGAAATATAAGTCGGATAAACAAAGATAGATTGAATAAAGTATAAAGTCTTTTTTTTTTTCTGTCAAATATTCTTACAAACTTCGAACGCACGAACGGACTACGACAAATAGTGAAAAACGATGCTCAGATATCAGTTAACATCACTCGACGGTCTACCTGTTGCTCTCTGTCTGACTGCGTGACGACCGGAGATTGCTGGTGGCATGAAAAAAAGACTTATTCAGAGTCAAAAGCATGTAAACACACGTTTGATAAATCTCATGATAAGATATTTTGCTTTTATTGAACAACTTTTAACATCGATGTATTGCTATATCTAATGGTTGTCCTATGTAATCGGAGATGGGCTTGTGGCAGGAAGAAGCAGGGACTCAGATAATTTTCACGGACCAGTTGTGTGTATGGAATCTCATTGAATTGTCACTGCTTCTTCTGGATTACCATATTCCGTCCTGAAGCTTTGAACTGTTTATTTCTTTAATAGCATATCAACCTTCTTGAGTTATTTAATGCCAGATCTATCCTTCTAGAAGAACAGTAGTCGTACTATTAATCTTTTGCTGGGAGGTTAAGGGGGTTCGTACTTTCCCAAGGGTATTTGTCCGAAAGTGAACGTAATAGCGTGACTGGAGTTCGAACTCACTTACTACGATTCCGCAGTCCATCGCTTTAACCATTACACTGCGAGCCCACCCCAAACATTGCATTCTTTTAACCTGGGTGGCATACATTTCCTTGATTTCCATACCGGTCTGTTTGAATATGTTCTTTTCTTATTCGTTTGGAGAATATATTCACGCTTTCCAATAAGAATATTTTCTTTCTCCGCAAATGACACCGGTACTTCTTCCAATTTGA
This sequence comes from Sepioteuthis lessoniana, assembly GCA_963585895.1. NCBI lineage: Eukaryota > Metazoa > Mollusca > Cephalopoda > Myopsida > Loliginidae > Sepioteuthis > Sepioteuthis lessoniana. The sequence goes on along the minus strand of OY757904.1, from coordinate 12,206,273 downwards.
TCCGTGGAAATCGGAATTCTTTCCATGTCATTGTATTAAACAGCTCCCTGTTGCGTTTGTTGACATTTGTATTAAGTTTCATCATCTCATCAAATCTCTGAAGTATGACATTGGCACTGAAACCCATTCATGCAATAAAATATATTTCATTAGCTCAATTTTACTTGATGTATTAATTTAATAAATTATTTACAAGGGCATTTTGTCTTTTAGCAAAGACACGTAGTTTTTATTCTTTAAAGTGTATCAAAACATGGCTGTAAAATAAATTATCTTTAATTTCAGATAATATATGGCTATTCAGAAAATATGAATATATTTGAAAATATTAATCGTTATTATAATAAACTTTGATTAGTATTCTTCTTAACAGTTATATTGATTGTATGAGTGATTGATTTTGACAGCTGTTTAACTTGTCTTGTGTTATCTTATACCTTGTGATTAGGGAATCGCATTCATACTACGATAATGTACACATTTTTGTGTACTTGTTTCTTTAGAGGTTTGTTTCTTTTATTTTGCTTTGTTTTTGTTTATTTGCTTTTGTTAATTTTTGCACACTGTTCTCTCAAATATTGATATTTTTTAGTAGATCTATTCGACCAATAGATGGTAACTTAACTGGTAATTTCACTCTGGTTGAGAGTGAAACTGAGAGTAATGGCAATGAAGGTGTATTCCACTCTACTCAGAACTCCATCACTATTGCAGGGAGTTTATGGTCATACCCAGGTTACGTCTTAAAGAGAGTATTACTCCTCTGCCAGGGATACATTCAACCCCACCAATAACAGACCATAAATGATAGGCATTTGGTCAAAATTGAACTGACATTACTTTTGTATACTCATACTGCAGTTTTCATCTAATTAACGGCTCAATAAACGAAGATCGTATAGTTATGTGTTGGAAGATTCTCAAACAGAAGATATAATCTTTCCTTTATTCTCTCTTTTGATAAACCTGTATACTAAATATAACGCTTAAAAATTCAAATGAAAAATACAAAAATCATGTCCTGGTGAAAATGCCACTGACCCAATTTGAAGAGTGCTGGCCATTTCCGACGGAGTCTCTTCCTGAACCCCCTTAAAACCTCAACATAGTAACCCTAACCCTAACCCTTTGGCCAATCAACTCTGGTCTATTAACTTCCTTACTCCTCCCAAACCTGTCATCGTCCCTCATGGACTCCCTGCCTTTCTTGAATCTCTTATGCCACTTAAAAACTGATGCTCAATTCATGCAAGATGGTCTAAAAGCAGTATGAAGCATTCCATACGTTTCTTTGGCATTTTTTCCAAGTTTAAAACGGAATTTTATTGCAAATCGTTCTTCTAAATTGTCAGATTGCATTTTTGAAATTCACAAGCTGTGACAACCAGGCCTTAGTAGGGTGTATTCCAATTGCTGCGGTAGCTGTTCATTTGAACCTGAAATCATAAAATTGGTCACTCATCTCATAAGATGTATTGCAATAACATACTGAATTTTGAAGAGTCTACGACAATTTTAAATGCCCGTACGAAAAAAGTCTGGAAACTTATCGTATGCACCTCGGACTATTTACAGTTTTTTTCATCAATATCCCCAATGTATGAATGAAACAAAAAATGTAAATATTACAATATTTAACGATATAAAATATAAAGGCAAACGAAAACGAAGAAAAAAAGAAGTAAAAAGCTACAATACAGAAGATTGATGACTTTCTATTCAGGAAAATTTACTATTTTATCTCAACCAGTTGGAGTCTCAAATTTACTTTTATGCAGTCGGCTAATATATAACGCACTTGTGCATAAAATGCAGTCTACGAATTAGTTGGATATTAGAGCAATCATCAATCATTTTAAGTGATCGTTACACGAAAATAAAAATCTTTATATACTAAATAAAGAAACAAAAAAAGCACGTATTAAAAGTACTTTGCACTTCTCGATTTAAGCATTTAAATAATTTAGCTGAAATGATGAATTCTATATTAAAAATATTTTGGGCAGAAAGGCATATTACATTCTTATCAGTTAGGTTTTGTTAACCGATAAACTCTGCGTCCATCTACTCACACACAGACACACTGACTAAAATGCCCTCTCTCCCTATCTCTCTCTCTCTCTCTCTCTCACACACACACACACACAAACACACTCTCTTCCATTCTTTGCCTCTCCTTGTCTCTTTCTCTCTCACACACACACACACACGAACTCACACACAAACACACAGATATATGTATAAAAGCAAATGATACTTTTTTTCCGAAAGCTTATAAAGTAAACTATACATACATACAAATATATATAAATATAGTACTCTTTATTACCATTTTGAAAAACGGATAATTTGCTTTTAATTAGATCGTTTCAAAGTTAAAATCATAAATACCCCTCAAAAAAATAATAATTTGATCATGAAAACGAAGTATGTAGTTTGTCATGTTTTGTAGTTCTAAACACTATATCAAAATATGTTTTTCATTAGGAGTAAATTGATAAATGAAAGGAATTAAATTTGAATGAAAGAAGAAGTAATTGAATATATACATATATATATATATATATATATATATAAGCTAAAATTTAATAGTAAAATGGTTTGGCACACGTAATAAGTCCTACATTCATTTAAATCGGCCTTTAGCAGCTATTTCTACACGTTAAAGCCAACAATAATAGTCTATGCTTTCACACGATAGAACTCCTATATATGATGAACACGCAATTAAAAAAATTCTTGAGCAAAGAATAAATCCTGAACACTTGAACACATGATTACCAACGTCTTCGATAAGGGTCAAAGATGATCAAAAGTATTAGCACTCAGACTGCAATTGACACTTCTCTCTTGCCAGGGTTACGCCCCCATGTGCCCAGCGCGTTTGCAGGATATTGTTCGTTCCCTCCAAGTCCACCAGTTCTCTAAGGGCACGGACGTTGGCTGTGGTTTGCTGACGCTATTTCACAGATATTAGCAACTCCCTAGCTGAACCATATTTTAAAGCCACCAGGTGGGTTAGAGGTGAATTATTAAAAGTCAACACAGCGAACTGGCGAGCTCTCCCCCTCAAATAGGAGGTCTTCGACAAATACAATGCTTCCATAACAAAAAAGGACTCTGATCTGCCGTGTTTGGTTTAACAAGATTAATAACTATATTCTTTAATTGAATAAAATAAAGAAACAAAGAAAAAGAAAAAAAAATTCAGGTAAAAGTCAAGAGCGAGGAAATCTTTCTGTATCTTGGAAGGGCCTCCATTAAAATATTCGTATCCTGGAATAGGTCCCCATTTATTATCTGTTAATTGCGGAAGGTGAGAATATAGTTTGACAATGGTAGACTCGTTCCGATTTCCTTTGGACTTTTCGGATTAAATGGTAGAACTCGTGCTCCAAATCCCAAGGTCATCATGAGGGGGATATTCCTCTTCTTTCTCTTCCATCTTACCATAGTTATTTTTTACTCCCGTAGTTTGTCTTTATTCACGTCAGCATGAAGGCAGCAGGATAAATTGGAATATACTTAAATCATATGTTCACTTACTTGGGATTCTGAGGAGTTAATTCTTTTCCCTTTTTTCTCTCGCTATTGGGTTTCCATGGTTGGTAGAAGGATACACTTCTTATTTCAGATAAGACCAAGATCAATTATACTCTCTTTCCTCGTGGAGAAGTCTTTTCTTTGAGTATTCGTTTAACGAGGTTCACCAAACCTCGGAATTTGAATTCATTCTTTTGCCCAGTCGGCTGGGGCTGTAGAATATACCGACTGCTTCTCTGCAGAGGGGTCAGACCCCCCCCCCCAACGAGCGTCCTGGATATGACAATAAACAATCTGATGGTGAGGTTTAAGCAATGCTGGAGCTTTGGCGAATGCGGAGTACCCCTTCATTGCCATCGCTCCCAGGTCCACTCTGGCCCGGAGTGGTAGCGCCTGATAGGGCCCTATCTATGGGTTAAATAGAACTAACAGCATACTTATGCTAAAATGAATTGAGTAAACTGAATAGCTTGAAATAGAAATGTTTTTGACAATTAAATCGTACTTACACTTAAACTGCGTGCTTATGCTTAACTGAATTATTTCAAATAGAACAGTTTTTCGACATTAAAACTGTATTTACACTTAACTGAATTATTACATATAACTGCTTGAATAGTTTTAAATGGAAATGTTTTTGACAATTAAACTGTGTACTTATGCTAAACTGAACTGTTTTCAATAGAACTGATTATTTACATAAAAATGGATTTGGCGTTAAATAACCTACAAAGGTTGATATGCCATAAAACCAACAAACCAAACCAAACCCGAAGTTTATGTCTTTTTTCTCGGGGTTTTCTGTGCGGCATGCCTTTAGAATTTGGGTTTCTTCCATATCACAAATTATGTTACTTCACTCACCGACGTAGAAACGGCAACTCTTTATATGTCTTCATCGTTCGACGAAGAATCGGCCACTAACTAGTTTCCGTAGTTGGAAAATTCATCAGGACTTTGCTTTTTGGCGTCTTCTTCCTCAGTACCAATCGCGGTCGCAGGTTCTCTTCTCTGTCGCTGACGCATACATGGCTAATAGAGAGAGGTTTTCTCAAGCTTGTTCAAATAGAGTGGGCTGAAGAGAAACTGCCCACCAACATCCACTATTCTGCTTACTATCATAGTCCGCTTGCCACTATAGTCAGCTGCCAGTCGGCGAGCCGCACCTCCTTCCCCCATAACCCGGAGAATGTATGGGGGCGTCATATTTCCTTGTCACATATGATTTAAGTATATTCCAATTTATCCTGCTGCCTTCATGCTGACGTGAATAAAGACAAACTACGGGAGTAAAAAATAACTATGGTAAGATGGAAGAGAAAGAAGAGGGAATATCCCCCTCATGATGATCTTGAGATTTGGAGCACGTGTTCTACCATTTGATCCGAAAAGTCCGGAGGAAATCGGAACGAGTCTACCATTGTCGAACTATATTCTCACCTTCCGCAAACCAAACCAAACCCGAAGTTTATGTCTTTTTTCTCGGGGTTTTCTGTGCGGCATGCCGTTAGAATTTGGGTTTCTTCCATATCACAAATTATGTTACTTCACTCACCGACGTAGAAACGGCAACTCTTTATACGTCTTCATCGTTCGACGAAGAATCGGCCACTAACTAGTTTCCGTAGTTGGAAAATTCATCAGGACTTTGCTTTTTGACGGCATCTTCCTCAGTACCAATCGCGGTCGCAGGTTCTCTTCTCTGTCGCTGACGCATACATGGCTAATAGAGTGAGGTTTTCTCAAGCTTGTTCAAATAGAGAGGGCTGAAGAGAAACTGCCCACCAACTTCCACTATTCTGCTTACTATCATAGTCCGCTTGCCACTATAGTCAGCTGCCAGTCGGCGAGCCGAACCTCCTTCCCCCATAACCCGGAGAATGTATGGGGGTGTCATATTTCCTTGTCACACCAGCAAGAAAACCCGAACATGAATCTAAATACAAAATACTTGTCTGCCAGGAATGATGGACCATAGGGACAGATGGCGAGAAAAAGTCAAGGAACTCCATACATTCAGCACAACGTTATGATATATATATATATATATAGCGTTAGTGAATCTTGAGGAAATTTGCCTGAGACAATGTACAGATAAAGAGATCACATCACAGGGAGTTCACTTTAAGGAAAAGAAAAAGTTAAACGCCTGATCACAGAAAATGTCACTCACTTAATTTGTGGTATTGCAACCTCATAATATTTCTAAAAAACAATGAGACATTTAATCATATTCTTGAATAGATAAATCGCAGTCCGCTCTAAATGAGGTGAGAAGGCGATTTCGCTTGCCCCAACATTTATATCGCTACTTACTTTACATATTATTATTATTTACTCCTTTAGAGTTTTTCACATCAGTTTTAGCTGATGGTTTTTCACTGGAGTCTCAGTGAGAGCAAGTCTCCTCAGGTCTCCAAGATTCTGACCGTTCTCAGCAATGCTGTCATTTGATTAGTCTCTACCCGTCCGCCAACTTTTAAGTCCTCCAGGCCTTTTATAAATCCTTTAGTTATTGTGCCTAAAGCACTAATCACAATTGGCACAATCGTTACTTTCATTTTCTACAGCTTTTTCAATTCTCTAGCAAGGCCGAATAAATTCCTTCAGATTTATTCTGTGGTCAACCGGGACGGCAAAGTCGACAATTTTGCAAATTCTCTTTTTTTTTTTTTTGTTGAGTATTGTAAGTTCTGGTTTCTGACCGGGACTAGGTAATCCGTTTCTATGTTAAAGTCCCATAGGAGTTTATGCATGTCATTTTCTAGGACAGGTGCTGGGTTGTGCACATACCATTTGTTCGTATGGTCAAATTTAAATTTCTTGCACATCTCCCAATGGATTTTCTTTGCCCACCCAGTTTGTTTAGCCTTGTACTCCTTCCGAGCCAATTTTCTGCATTCCCATTATTATTATTATTATCATTATCGAACTCCTTGTGAGTTTTTCTTACCAGTGTTAGATAGTTGTTTTTAATTGGTGCCTGAGTGGCATCAATTTACTTCAGGTCTCCAAAACTCTTCTGAGAATCCCAACTGTTGTAGTCTGTTTTGTCTCGCCCCTTCCTCTGATCTCCACTTGTTCCAGTTTGATTCATATTCCCTTGGGAACTGTTGGTATCGCTCTAACAAAAATTGGTATCATCATTTTTATGTTCTCCAGCTTATTCGGCTACCTGAGAAGATCCAAATATTTGTATATATTTTCCCTTTCTTTCATTATTACTCTGTGGTGCGTTGGAAGATTAAAACGTATTATTATTATTATTATTATTATACCTTGCAAGTTTTTCTCTCTAAGTTTAACCTTGTGGAGTCACTTCTACTGGATTCTGAGTAACATCAAATCTCCTCAGGTCTAGAGAACTATCCAGAGAATTTTATCCGATCTAAAAAAATGCTGTGGCCTGAATGTTCTCATTCTTCCTCTGATTACCATTCCCTTTAGGCATGTTTCCTAGAGTTTGTCGGCCGTTTCAAGCGCTCTGACCACAACTGATATCACTGTCACCCTCATGTTGCATATTTCCCAGTGGACCATCTTTCCTACCCAGTCATGCCTTGACTTTGACTTCTTTTTATATACGGTTTCTGCATTCACATTCTACTAAATTAACCGTTTCAGCTCTCTCTCAGCAAAACAAGTATTAACTTTTCTGGTCGTTATATTTTCACTCTAACATAAAAGTAAAGTTAGCGACCATAGTCGAGGGTGACCCGAAGGCTCCCTTTTCGATAGCTACTACACCAAGGTGTAGGGGAGGGCGCTACTCCATTCCCTGGATTGCTCCACTTTACCCTTGAACCGTACCTTATAATGCTGAGTGTTAAGCAAGGTGCTATCAAGTTCCATTTTTAAAGTCTTTGGTATGACTCGACCTGGGATTGAACCCAGGTCTCCCGGGCCATTGGCGAACCCGCCTGTCACGCGGGAGACCGGGGTTCGATTCCCCGCCGGGGAGGTTCTAGATTTATTACTCTAACATAATTGGTCCTTAAATCGTGGTTTCTTAATAATAATAATAATAATAATAATAATAATTTCACCCCAGAAAGCCTGGACCTGGCTAAGAAAAGCGAACCTTAAGAGAGAAACAGAATCTCTCCAAATAGCAGCACAAAACAACGCCACAAGAACCAATCATATCAAAACGAGAACAGATAAGACAACAAAATAGCAATTGTCGGTTATACGGTGACAGAGATGAAACCATCAATCACATAATTGGCGAATGTAGCAAATTGGCACAGAAAGAGGATAAGACTAGACACAACTGGGTTGGCAAGGGGATCCACTGGGAGATGTGCAAGAAATTTAAATATGACCATACAAACAAATGGTATATGCACAACCCAGCACTGTCCTAGAAAATGAGATACACATACTCCTATGGGACTTTAACGCACAGACGGATCACCTAATTTCGGCCAGAAGACCTAACCTTATAATAATCAACAACAAAAAAGAGATTTTGCAAAATTGTCGAACTGGCTGTTTCGGCTGACCACATGATGAAACTGAAAGAATGTGGAAAGAAGGATTTGTACCTCGACCTTGCTAGGGAATTGAAAAAAACTATGGAACATGAAGGTGACAATCATACCAAATGTAATTGGTGCATTGGTCACAGTAACTAAAAGATTACTAAAGGGACTGGAGGATTTGGAAGTTGGTGAACGAGTGGAGACCATCCAAATAACGACATTATTGAGAAAGGCCAGAATACTGAGAAGACTCCTGGAGACTTGAGGAGACATGCTGTCACTCAAACTCCTATGAAAGACCACAGCTGACGCTGATGTGAAAAACTCCAATAATAATAATATCCGCAAAGGGTAAAACAATATAGACAAAAGAGGATATACTAAAACATCGAAAGAAAATTCTACCAAAAAGTGGCGGGGAGATGACATAAAAACATACCATCAAACGGATGAAAGAGAAATTGAACAATTTTGGACTAAAATATGGGAACCAAGAGAACCTAACAAAAAAAAAAATGCCGAATAGATTAGCATTATGACAAAAGAATTAGAAATACTCGAAGAAGGTCCTAAAGCGAAAATACACATCAATTTACTCAAAACAACACTAAAAAATATCAAATTGGAACACGCCAGGCCACGATGGAATACATGGATTCTGGTTCAAGAAATTCAACTCAATTCACGACTGACTAGCACTAGAAATGAACATATACCTACAAGAAACACACGTACTCGAATGGATGACAAAAGGAAAGACCACATTGCGCCCGTAGGACCCACTCAAACAAAACGCCCTGATCAACTACAGACCCATAACCTGCCTACCTACGATATTGAATATATTAACAGCACAAATAAGGGAAGAGATTTTTATTGTGAAGGTTTTTTTTTTCAGATGAGTCAGAGATCATTTGTTTGCACAGATTGATATGGTTTCGATTGTTCTTGACACCATTTATTCTATCCAATATTAATCGCGAGTTTGCACAAGGTATTCAAGTGTTGTTATCACAGTGCAATTGTTCCTTCGCCACAATCGTTTAAGATACTTACCTACCACAAAAGCAATTTAGAGAATATGGCTGGAAAAATCATGTAAGAGCTAGGGCTTGACATAGCCAAAGGATTCATTAGAACAGATCTCTCAGAGCACTTGTCTAGCCCAGTAATGGCCAATGTGGTGTGTACAAATTGCATGGCCACTTCGGTTGTCTGGTCAAAGACTGCTGAGCCACCAGTATCACCTATAGATAAAGGTTGGCTTTCTTTGGTGGAATCTTACCCAACGGCTGAGATTCAGTAGGAGTATTCTATAGCTCCTGTCAACAGAAAGGAAGACTCTTCTAAATATTCATCCAGATTGGGGTCTGTATTTTCTCAATTCTTTCTTTGATATCTAATTCTTGCATCTCTTTTCGATGCATTTGGAGGCAGTTTCGAGGGTATCAGTTAAAATTGGTATTATTTGATCATCTTCCACAGCTTTTCCAGATCTCTGACAAGATCGAACAATTTTTATGCTTTTTCTGATTATTTTTATTTCATTTTTCAGTGATTTTCACACCAGCGTAAGCTGTTGGTTTCTCACCGGAGTCTGTGTGACTAAAAGTCTCCTTATGTCTCCAGGACTCTTCTCAGTATTCTGGCCGATCTCAACAATGGTGATGATTGGGTCATCTCCACTCGTCCTCTTATTTCCAACTCCTAGAGTCCCTGCTCTAAGCCTTTGGTGACTCTACCAAGAGCACCACTTACAATTGATATCATTGTCAGTTTCATAATCCGTAGTTTTTCTGTTCTCTTTCGGCAGGTTCTCTTTTTTTTGTCGTCTACTACTAGGTCTTGTCGTCTGTGTGAGATTATATGATTCGTTTGCATCTCACAAACCCAATGCAGTTTTTGCATCTCATCTTCTAAGATGGATTCTGGGTTGTGCATATAGTATTTGTTTGTAAAGTCAAAATTAAACTTCTTGCACAATTCCCAGGGGATATCCTTTCCCATCAAGTCGTGTCTCGTCTTAAACTATTTTTGTACTTAATTGCTACATTTCTGATCATGTGATTGATCTTTTCGTTTCAATTACCACATTACCTACACTGCTATTTTGTGTCTATGTGTATTCTTGCTTTGACATAGTTCTGATGGCGTTATTTTGTGCTGCTATCAAAAGAGATTCAGTTTCTCTTTTAAGGTTTTATTTTCTTAGCTGCGTTAAAGTTTCCTCATGTGAAATGTCACTTGTTTGTCTCTACTCGTCCTCTAATTTTAAAGTCCTCTAGTCCTTTAATCAGTCCTTTGGTAACTCTACCAAGTGCACCAATTATAATTGGTATCACTTTCATGTTCCATTTTTTTTTTCAGATCTCTAGAAAGGTCTAGGTACTTATCTTTCTTTTCGCTTTCTTTCAGTTTCATCCTGTGGTCAGCCGGAATAGCAAAGTCTACTATTCGGCCGGTTCTCTTTATTTTATCTATTCATTTTTTTTTACTATTACGAGGTCTGGTTGTCTGCCCGAGATTAGGTGATCTGTTTGTATCTCAAAATCCCAGAGAATTTTGTTCATCTCATTTTCCAGCATGGATTCTGAGTGGTACATATACCATTTATTTGGATGGTCAAATTTAAATTTCTTTCACTATTCCCAGTGGATCACCTTCCCCATTTAGTTGTGCCTAGTCTTATACTCTTTTTGCACTAATTTACTGCATTCGCTTATAATTGGATGTTTCATTTTTATCACCATATAATCAACATTTTTTTACTTTTTTGTGCCTGGTCTATTTTTGCTATGACATAGTCTTTATGGCATTGTTTTGTGCTGTTAATTATCAGAAGAGATTCAGTTTCTCACTTAAGGTTTCGCTTTTTTAGCCATATCCAAGTTTTCTTTTGTGTGATTTCACTTGCTTGTTGCTTGAAATGTCTATACAGTTGTTTTAATTTTTATTTATTTATTATATTCTGCTTATATTTATTATATTCTGCTTATATTCTGAATCAATAGGTTATATATTCAGAATCTAACCTTATTACACTCACATGCTTATGTACACTTGAAAAATGACAGCATAGTAATATGATGATCAAAATGTATCGAGACAGATTACTCCTTATTTGTCAAAATTTCTGAGATGAAGCTTGATATTTTTTTTCACTTACAGTATTAAGTCTATTTTCTTAATGTTTTATTGTTATATTGCGCAGGTTTTGGCCGATGCCTCCTTCGATGTTCTTCAATTTTTTCTCTTCGAATTCCTGGACGGAAATGTGATTTGAACCCTATCTTTAGATAGGGAAGAGCATTGAAGAATAAGAAGTCTTAAAGAAGATCATGTGTTGGGCTACAGTGTACTGTTGAGTAAAATGATTATAAAAATGAATATGATATAGGGTCCAACAACCAAAAAGGCAAGATAAAATAGGAGAATAGATAAATAAATAAGATAAAACAAAATTTAAATATGAGCAAAGGTAAAACCGTACATAATAGTTATAAATAGTATCACATAGGTTGATAAACAAATTAAGATTTTTAAGCCCTAATATGTAATTCTTGATTATCCAGCCGGACATAGGCCGAAATAGATATAGACGTTTGGTTACATAACTTTTTAGTGAAATCATCTCGATGTTGCTGGTTCAATCTAAACTACATGCATTAAAAACAATGAATTTTTGCTTAACACTTGAACCCCTTTATGGTTAACGGATTTGAACAATTTAACCCGTGGATTAAATAACGGATTCGCTTCGAAGTTGTGTAGACTCATGAGTTTGACAAAAAACACCAAAAGGCCGAAAGACTCATCAGCCAAAAGTGGTAAATATAATAATAAAACAGAAGATAATAGTCCCAATATATTACATGATAAAATATAATTTATTCTTTAAATTTGAAAATCTAATCTTTAAACATTGAATAAAGATCTGTAAACAACTGAGGAATCCGTATTATGAAGCTAGTTTCGATTCAATTTGAACAATGGTACGCAAGTACTTTGCAGATCAACTTTGCAATTTAATCTTGATTCCTAAACAGAAATTTCCTTACGGACTTATGCTGAATACGTAAAGAATTTAATGATGAGAAAGATTAAGAATTGCTTCGACAAATGGATATCCCTGTTGAATGACTGAGTTAAATGCTAAGAAATCCTTTCTGAGCTAAATTAACTTTACATTTGTAGTCCATGTTTGTTTTGGTAAATACAGAGTTAGTCTCGATACATTTTGAACATCTAATGACCTCTCTCTCTCTCTCTCTCTCTCTCTCTCTCTCTCTCTCTCTCTCTCTCTCTCTCTCTCTCTCTCTCTTTATTCATCTCTTTCTATACTCACAGACATATATATTCATATATGGAGGGGCGTATGGAAGCTGAATAAAAGAATGGGAAAAAAAGAGAAGGAAAAAGAGATAGATTATCGAGCAAAATAAGCAATTGTCTCTCTCTCTCTCTCTCTTTATATATATATATATATATATATATATATATACATATATATATATATTAATCAAACTGAAAGACAAAGCTTGAATTACTGTCCTAAATGATCACACCTGATACCCCTAAATGCATATAGTTAGAGACTTAAAGCTTTCACCCACAAAAAATTATAAAATTGGGTTAAAAAAATGGTTCATTTTTATGAAAAATAACTGTTGTGATTTTGATACAGTGTATTTACATCTGAGGGGAATATGTAACGTGATATCATTGTTTCTATGATAGAAGTCAATATACACTTTGTCAAAGCAAAAGTGCAAAATATTTAGAACATCACTTTGCTGTAAAAATTACTATCCGAATGCATTTACTGTATTTTAGTCATCAAAATGTTTTAAAAGGGGTATTTTACAGGCACTGCTAGTTGGCTATGGTTGGTTCTACTATAACAAACTTATTTCTGCTGGTGGCAATGTGGTTAACAGACTGTTATTTGTAACGTTTCGGATAGTCATATGAGAAACTCATTGGTAGGCTAGAGGGAATCTTAAAATCCTATTTCCTCCAATAAAATAAATGCTGGTTCACATGTTCGAACAATAATATATACAAGGTGGCAATTTGGACAGTTGCCAATCCGAGATGACAGTCTAAGAGCGTTAAGATTGGGATATATCCTTAAGGTTAGTGTGTCCCTAAGAAAATGTCCCAACGGAGGAAAGGATATCCAAGAGGCAAGACGAAATACTTCGCTGTAGAAACATCTGGACGCAAAAGAACTGCGAACTCTTACTATTTATAAGGGTAACTGGTTATTTCCCAACTTTCGACAAGACTTTTAAAATGTTGACAGAAGAAGCAACGAAAGGTCCAACTTTTATAAAGTCTACAGGGTTTTATTAGTCTTTGACTCGTAGACGATAATATTTCCTTAGCTGCTCACAATTATTATCATCCCTTTTGTAATCAGTCAACAATGATGGTTAACCATCGCCGTAAAATCATTGTTCTGAGAACCATGCACGTCTGGAAACAGTCGATCCCTTTAGTAACAGGTGGAGATCTTTTTAATGTAAATAAGTATTCATAATGGAATTCTTGAACTCTGACGTTGCTTAAAATCTAAAATCTGAATTTGTTCATATGATAAAAGAAATTACAAATAAAAATAATTATCTAAATTTATTAGAATAATATGACACAATGTTAAGCTAAAAACTACTTGGATTTTTTTACATATATCTCAATTATAATTCTTGTTCTTATATCCGTGTTATTAATTGAACACAGGCAACCTCGTGATTTACAAAACTATTTTAGCCACTAAGTAGACTCTGAACTTCAAAAACACTTTAAAATAGTTTCTAATTGTCATTCATGAGAATTGTTTTATACAAAAGAAAAGTTGGTTGTGGGAAGATTTTAATGGCCCAAATTTTAATTACACACCAAATTTAAACTCATACAATTCAACTATGGTAAAATTTACCTGCGATTAAAAAAAGAATATGATTACACTGACTAGCATCTAACTATCTTATTGGAACCTTACGCTCAGTTGCGGACGCAATGAATATCTATCTATCTATCTATCTCTCTATCTAATTCTTACCCAAAATAATCAGCATATAATAGAAAGATTTGTAATTGAAATACTTCTGGAGAATGATGTTATATTGAGATCAACTAGTGAATATTTAAAATATCTTATCAGCTTTACTTTTTAAACATCAGGATCTGTTACATGGTGCAAAACCCTTGTGATCACATTTAGTTGATATTTTTCACTGTCATTCAACCACATAACTTTATACTTTATTAGATTACATATATTTAATTAAGTTAACTAGCGTGTAAGTTGAGTTCTGAATATCTAGCATTCCTGATATAGACATAGTCTCCGATTTAATTATCAAATTCGAATCTTTGATTCAGGCCGTGAAGAAGAAAGGACTCTGTAATTGTAGGGAAAAGGTGTCACTTTGTTAATGCTTTCTTCTACATAACGTGAATTCATTCCCCGTGTTATTTTAAAGCACTTGGAATGTTTCAGGAGGAAATATCCATTTGATGTGATAAAACTGCCATAAACAAAACATGGACAGTTGAAATTAGAAACAGTTAAAAAAGAAATAAACCTTGGCAAATATCAAACTTTTCTGTTGGTAAAATTGGAAACTTATAAATCAATATATAAACCTTCAATGTTGCCCATTGGCTATATATGACGCTTACGGATATGTCATTTTAAAAATATGCAATGGTAAAGATGAAATTCTTTCTTTTCATAAGTCATAAAAATACACGTACGATATGGTAATGCCTTCATCTTCGAAATAAGTTTTTAAAAGGTTAGCTTGTTTTTTTCCCCCAAAACAAACGTGTCTAGTAAATACGTCTACCTGACGAAAAAGATAGAACCACTTAACACAGACTATGCTATTGCCACTGTTCTTGTATTATTTTTATTTTCTCGTGGCACAGGAAATAAAAAAAAGCACACATATGTAACAAAACAATAGATTTGTTTAGAGTCTATTCATTCTGATTTTGTGAAATATGTTTCAAAAGATTTTAGTGGCTGTTATGTAGTAGCAAGTCTTTATTCATTTCTGTGTCACCAACAACTTTCGTCGATACGCAGCAATGAAACATCACATTATTTTAAGGAAGAATTATATTTTTCCAGATGACACAAGGAAGATGATTTTTTTCTATTGATGAACACACAATGCAAACAAAAATCTGAAATAAATAGGTAAATAAATTGATAAAATTTGCATGTAAAATTGCCTGAATTATTCACCCTATGGATTTTTCGGAGAGGAATCTCGCATTTTGCATTAAACCGATATCATCTTTATTGAATTTTTGCAACAAAGGCAAATTGTGGTCTGCCCTGTTATATTAAGAAGAAAGGAAAATACAGGAATGTTGACGAGTATATTGATGCGTTTCAACAGCTTTAATGACAGCCAGAAAGATAACCCTTGTACTGAGAGTCGTACAAATAGAAAAAACAGTTGCGAATTTAGACCAGAAATTAAGCATCTAACCTGAAGTTTCGAAGTTCAGTTGGTCTACGAGAAATGAATAGATGACAAAGACTAGTCTCCAAAGGAACAATGGCCCATGGTTGAATGTGCTCTCCTTGTGTTGAATGTTGGGGCTCTGCTGCTAGATTGAGTATGGAAGAGAGTCGGTCTGTCCTGCTCGAAAAATATGTGAGGAAGAGAGTCGGTCTGTCCCGCTCGAAAAATATGTGAGGAGGAGACTAAGAGAGCGTTTGCGCGGCCTTTCATACTATCCGGGAAAGTCATCCGAGTAGTATGGCTTAAAATCACCCTCATTGGACGACAATATAAAATTGAAACCTCAACGTCCAAAGTAATTCCCACACTAAATAATAATTTTAGATTCTTTCTTTCTGCTACAGAATCATCTAAGAACAAATCATACTTGCACGATAGAATCTTACTGTGAACAATTTTCTTTTAAATTCCAACCATAAATGTTCAATCGAATTTAGAGCCAACAAATCTCCCAGATATGGGTTAAATACCATCACTGCTGTTCTTTTAGAAGGATGGCTTTGGCATTAAATAACCCATGAAGGTTGATATGTCATTAAACAATGAAACCAAACCTTAGATACAACATTTACTTGCCCATATAATTAAGGTTATATATCTTTTCCATTTTTTGTTATAACCATGAGTCCAATAGAAACATGCTTTACATTATTTAAACCCTATTAATCATCACTACACATATATCTTATTGATAGAAAGAAGAATGAGAGAAGGGTTCACGTTGTTTAAGGAAATCTCCCAGTCTTAAGTGCTGATGTACAGCTCCTATGTAAGCGAGTTAGAACTTTTGCCATACTATAATATTCTATTTCAGAACCCCCGTATCCTCCAGACTATAGGCTAAGTTGTATTACATATGTTTTTCAATTAGCACAGAAGGTTCATATGATATGCCTTTAGACAAAGAAACCAAACAAAATGATAATATTTACTTCAAAGATGACATAAACGCAGGATTCTGGCCATTTCCAATTGCAGGAGAGAATATAAGGAAAAATAATAACGTGTTTATACATATTTTAAAGGCAAATTTATCTATTTTATAATTTTAATGGGATTTGTAATTGCCATTGGATATATTTAAATCAAGTTTGATCAATTAATTTAAATTAGTGTCATTTTATACAAATTTACTTCCTGTTGTGATATGCATTCTAAGAAGCACGGAGAATAAAAACATTTGCCTTATTTCTTTTGATTTTTGAGCCTACGTGAGAGTTCCAAGTTTAGATCGTCTTCATTTTGTAAACACTAATTTTTTCCGATAATTTTGAGTGAAAAAACCTTTAATACAAATCTCTCTCAGAATGTCATAATTCCATCAGATCTCTTTAGCTTTCAGAACAAATCGTTGAAATGCCAGGTAAAATTGATATCTAATCATATAATTCTTTATTTTATTCATAAATGTCCAGTCAATGTACATGAACCTAGCAATTATATATTAATTCAATGCTATAAGATGGATTAGTTAACATTTAATATTTAGCACCCTTCAGAAATTATAATAATTGAGCTGACCTCAAAAACGGAAGCCCGATTTAGTACTATTAATTCACAAATTGCATTGGACATTGCATTCTCTGCATTAAATCATTTTGGTGCGCAAACAGATAATTTGCCGGTATGCGTTATTTTCTTTTATTACGATAACATACAAACATATACAAATTGGATTGTTATAAGGCGTATACTCATGTGTAATAATGTAAATAAATATAATTAATAATTCAGGAATGATTTATTTTATCATCCACACCTATTTACTACAAGAATTTCATGTGTTCTAAACGTTTACTCATGAAAATTATAGAAAATATTTACAGAATGCAAGTCGCTTCAATACGTCTTATGCAGTAGAAAAATTTAAAGGGGCATCACTAATACTGTTACAAACAACATAATATTGAAAGAAAACTTATTACAGAAGAAATTAGACTATGAAACAAAAATAATTCATGTATAAAGAAGCAAGAGTCTTTATTTCTTTGTCTATTTATTTCCCAAAATTAGAAATACTAAAATGTAATTATATCATTAGGTTCCTATACTTTTCCTTTTACAAAATGTAATTATTATATAATCTGAAGTAACTACACAGCCAATGTTTTAAAGGAGGACATTGTGTGTCGAAGTTTAAGTTCGTAAGAGAAGATTTGTAATCAATTATTCTGTGAATAAATATTAGCTATTTTATTTATCATATGCCTACATTTATCTATCTTTTAAAAATTTAACATATGCAAAATAAGAACCATATGTAAATTTTACCGCATTACCCCCAGTTTGTAACACTTGTCGTGGATGTTTACTTTGACTTGACTATAGAAGTAAAGAGCGTTAGCAGTGAGCCAAGGCTTAGAGGAAAACAGAGAAAGAAATGTAAAAATCATTGAAAAAATGGAAGGAATAGTTACTTTACCATTATAATGCCAAAATATGGCAACGACTATATTTCTGATGACAAAATATTTTCCCTCTATAACGAATTTATCCAAAAATAAATTTTACAAAGCAATTCAGGTAGAGTTATGCACTTAATTCCTACTTTGACACAAATAAAATGAACATAAAATAAAAATGATAAAATACAGAAAATACCATAAAATAAAGTATATGATTAAATGGAGGTGCCCGTGGTGTAATGGGTATCGTCGCAGAAAATGGACACGGTGATACGAGTTCCAATCCAGGACGAGACTGATTGCATTTCACATAGCAGTAATACCCTTGGGAAAGGTATGAATCCAATTATTCCCCCTCCAGCTATGGGTAAATAGTAGGGCAGACTGGGTTCTTTAGCCTTGGTGAGGCTACTAGTATATGAGGAGTAGAATGGGAACAAGGAAAAGACTTACTCGTCGTGGGACACTAATGAGGCTAGAAGTAATATGAAACAGTTAATTAATTAAATATACACAGCTGGGTATTCAAAATCAAAGTTCTTTTTTTTCTTTTCTGGTCCGTTTCCAACTACTGCCTTCAGCCAGGAAAATCACCCTATTTGATGATGAATATTTCCTTTTCTCTATGGCGTGTCTTGACAATTCTATAGTCTGATCAACAGTGGAATTCAAATTTTGTCCTGAATTTCTTCCATGGTCGTTATTCTCAAAATTTTCGTCTGAAACCTACTCTCTCATCGTAAGTTGTGCTGCCCAACCTTTTTTTTTGCGTTAAGAATATCCACTCTTTATTTCTCTACAATTTTTAAATCGTTTTGGAAAGCATCTTAAGGTTTTTGAACATGCTCAACATTCTAGCTATGGCTGAATGGTCAATATGCTGCCTGGTAAACTGGCCACTAAACGCGTTATATACTGTTTCCGGACTAATCCAAACGGATTGAAAAGAAAACTGAAAAGAGGCTGACTGACCCAGGCCACTAGCTTTTAAAGGGAAAGTAACGGTACAAATTTGAAATCAGCTAATGACATTCAATTTAAAATTTCTAAAAATCTATCCACATATCATCCTTTATATATATATATATATATATATATATATATATATATATATATATATATATATATATATATTGGAAAAGTATGTACATGATTAAATAAAATACATTACAACATACTTAATAAAACTTTCTTGAAAATCAACAAAAGTTACTTTTTCTTGTCTTGCTTAAAAAAGATGATATTAGTTTAAGATTTAGTATACGCCAATATCATATTACCAAAATAGTTAATAGGTTTCATTATTTTATAACTAAATAATGTGTGTGTGTTAAAGATCATAGTGTGTATATCAGTACGTAGAAGTAAAGTAAATGTATACAATGAATGTGTAATCCTGAGCTTAATAATCAGCTGAAGGGAATATTACAAGCAGGAATAATGAAATTTAGACAAAATGGATGGATAATTCATAGTAAAAATAATTAAGAATCAAAGAAATTACGTTCCTTTGGATGAGTTAAATGCTGAAAAGTAACTGAAAATAACTCAATTGGAATAATGTTGAAATGTGAGCAGTGATAAAGAATATTGCATTCTTAATTTAGTCTATTTTATTGCATTATTCACAATTAGAAACACAATAAGATGCAAAGTAGATTGATTTGTGTGTTATTCAAATTGGCTGAAAAATTTCTTTCAATAATCTAGGAAGGAAAACAATTCCTAAATTCTGCTGGGTTTTAATATTTCAAATTTTGCGAGTCAAGTCAAATATTATCATCTGCAATCTCAAAGAAATTACGTTTCGAATGAAGCCGCTTATTAGTCAAGATAAGTAAAAATACAGACTCAAAATTAAAAGCTTTTGGAGCCCTCAGTTTTTCACACAAATTAACAGTTTTGTTTCGTATAGAAACCAATTTATTTTACACACACACACAAACACACACACACACACACGTATATATATATATATATATATATATATATATATATATATATATATATATATATATATATATATATATATATATATACGAAGATAGAATAATAGCCCAGTGGCTGGGGCAGCAAAGTACCCCGACTCCATCTCTGCAGACGAGTAAGACTCCTCCAATGAGTATCCTGGATATGACACTAACAAATCTGATGCTGGTGCTTTGGGGATGGGATAGCTATGGGTTCAGTATTGCAACCCATTTTTTGTAACTTCAGCCCTTGAAAATAAGGTTTTTAATATCATCAATAAACCTAACATTTATTTACGGTATGCTGACGACACTCTCCTTACCAATAGCACTTGTGAAATTAACACAATACAAGAGACTTTTCAAAATAATTCTGTCCTGAATTTTACACAAGAAATCAACATCAATAACAAAATTCCATTCCAAGGTGTACAAATAGACACAAACAATAACGATCGGTTTATCAATTTCACTTATAAAAAAACCTACTAACATTAATCCATGCACCCTTAATTTCCAAAGTGAATGCCCCTTCCGCTATAAAAGAGCAATTTTAAAAACACTTATTTCCAGAGCTAAGTTAATATCCTCCTCTCAAACTACCTTCCTTAACGAACTTAAGAATATTAAACAAACCCTTATCAATAATAGGTTTCCCAACTACATTGTTGATACCGAAATGAAACGATTCACTAAACCTGAACAACCAAACATAGACAATAATGTAAATCATAACCAATCAATAAACCCATACTGCAAAATAAATTTCATAGTAATTATATAATTGATGAACAGATATCAAAAAACCTTTTCCATAAAAATGTTCTCCCCACACACCCTACCAAAAAAGTTTAACTGATTATATATTACAAGAAATTTAACACCTCCAACCTAATTAATTCTAATAACACTTCCCCATCTACTGCAGTGCTCGATAGAACCAACGTCATATATTTGTTTAAATGTGACCTGGGAGACTGTTTCTCCAAAGGAAAGAATACGATTGTTGGTCTTCCCACTACAACTCTTTCCAGACGACTAATAATACACCTTAATATATATATATATATATATATATATATATATATATATATATATATATATATATATATATATATATGTGTGTGTGTGTGTGTGTGTGTGTGTGTTCATATACATGCGAAATTCTTTACTTTTCTGATTTTTATGACAGCTGAAAACCTTAGAGTAGCTTAAATTTAGTGAATCAGATTTAAAGTCGTAATCCCACTTTATTTGTCTTATCAAGGCAATTATTTTGTATGGATTTGTTTCCAGCTTCTACTAAAATGAATACGATTAAAACTTAAGTCTATATATACTCTAATTAAGCTTATTCCAAGGAAATTATTTAATAGAAAGTCGTTTCGTTCAAGAGCGATAGAACGGGAGATATTTGTGAAAAATCATTAAGCAATAAAGACGTGTAAAAAACATAGAATAAGTAGCATATTCCATAAGGACAATTTTAGGACCACAAAATGCTCAGCTTTAACAACAGTATTTACCAACCCCTCCGCTCGGGCAGGATATGACACAAGGTCAATTTTTAAGCGGAGTTTAACAGGTTTGAATTCAGAGTTTTCTTTCTCCTAGACTAGTTGCCTCACCAAGGCTGAAGAACCCAGTCTGCTCTACTATTTACCCATAGCTGAAGGGAGGATAATTGGATTCATACCTTTCCCAAGGGTATTAGTGCTATGTGAAATGCAATCAGTCTCGTCCAGGATTTGAACTCGAGTTGCCGTGTCCATTTCCTACAACGGTAACCATTACACTACGGCCTCCTGTATCTATAGATAGATAATGCTGATGACATTGTTGACGAATAAATTCCATAACTAGACCCTTATTATTAGATGCTTATTCACATTTCTATGTTTTTTTCCGTTAACAATACAACGAATTAAGCATCTTCCTAGGCACACAATGTAATGACGAATCTTTGACCTTAGCTTACATGTTTATCACTTGCATCATACTGTTATGTCTGAAGGCTGAAGAACCCAGTCTGCCCTACTATTTACCCATAGCTGGAGGGAGAATAATTGGATTCATACTTTTCCTATGTGACATGCAATCAGTCTCGTCCAGGATTTGAACTCATATCGCCGTGTTCAGCTTTAACAACAATGCTTCAAGTATTTGTGAGAGAATTTATTATAAAAATTATTTTGTAATATGTTATAAGAAAGATTAGATGCGCTTCAGGTATTTTAGCTCACGTCATATGAAATGGACTTGGTTATCGACTTCAGATGTTGGACGAAGTTGTTTGTATTTCATATGGAAAATAATAAAGTAACGATTCCAACTGTTCTTTGATGCACACACACACACACACACACACACACACATATATATATATATATATATGTTAAAAAGATTGATTGTGGTGAATCTGATAATATGATAGGAATATGTGGAAAGTTGAATAAATCAAACGCTTAAAACTGGTTGAGAAGGCAGGATAGTCTGAAAAAGTTCTTAAAATGAAATAAAAGTACGAAATATCAAGTGATCTCATTGTCATCATCATCATGTCGTGCCGCTAGCACGGATATCCCTGATCCTCTCTTGCCATTTCTCCCGATCGTTCATCTCCTTCGGCAGGTCATCAGGGCTACATCCCGTATCCTCACATAGCTGCGGTATGTATGTTCGCGCTGGTTGTCCTGCTTTTGCTTGGCTATATGTTGAGGTCCATAGGAGTACATCACTTATGGACGCTAACTAAACGGCTGAAGAAGAAGCTGGACAGCAATTACACAAGAATGTTGCGAGCAATATTAAACAAGTCCTGGTTGCAACACCCCACAAGGCACCAACTATACGGCCACCTGCCTCCCATTACGAAAACTATCCAAGCTAGATGAACCAAACATGCAAAACACTGCTGGAGAAGCAGGGACGAGCTCATAAGTGATGTACCTCTATGGACATACTCCTACTCGAGTGATCTAAGTCTTTTTTAAGTGTTCGATTTATCCAACTTGCTACATATTTCTATCATATATATATATATATAGAAGGATTAATGGAAATTATAATTGGGAGCTAGACTCCGTGATACAGTGGTTACTGTGCTTGACTGCAACACCATAGTAAGCAATTTCAACAAATGCGTTATGACTTTCACTTTCGTACAAATACCTTTGGGAAAGGAATTTACTTATTTCCCCAACCCAGCTATGGGTTGAATAGTGATACTACATGTCTTCTACAAGGATCAATTTAGCCTAAAATGACCCACGAAAGTTGTTATTAATATTCATATCTAAAATCTCATCAGGATTTATTTGTCTGCCAAAGAATCTATGGGTAAGAAGAATTAACTGAAACAAACAAATATATATATATATATATATATATATATATATATATATAATATTCGGTCAGGTTAAAAAGTTTGGAGTAATTCCCTCAGGACAAGAAAATCATTCCGGAGCTGAACATTTAAATTTTCCTGGTAGAGAGCTCAATGTAATTTATTATTTCTATGTTTTTAAATTTCAATGTTTTTAAATTTCTATGTTTTTAAATTTTTAAATAGAAATAATTAGAAATAAATAGTGAAATCTGGAAAAAAAAAACGTATCTAACATATGCACATAAAAAATAGGTAGCTAATTAAATGGTATAGAAATTGATATAAGCATTAATATTTTTCTTAAAAGTTAATTATCGAATTTAACATTGAAAGAAAATAAACTAAACGAATAAATAAAAAAGTTAAATTACCGTAATTATAACTGATAGAAGAAATTTGAAAAAAATTAAAATAAAAATGGAAATTCAATAAAACGAAGAGGTAACTCCTAAATCTCGTCCCCCTACACCCCACGCGTTTATTCTGGTTTTAAATTTAAATTTAAATTTAAATTTGAATTTAATTAATTATCCATTGGGTCTGAAGATGTCCGGTATTAATTTTTTTTCTTCATGTTTTTTGGTTCACACCAGAAACTGAAAATACGGGACCGAAATAAATTTATAATCATGAATTAACCGGTCTTTGGTTTTTTTCTTAAAGAAAAGATATATATATATATATATATATATATATATATATATTAAGGCCAAATGGTTTTGTGGTTGATAATATAATCACCAAACTGTCGATTAGCAAAATAAATGAACAGAAGTTTTCTGGATATTCTCCCTGAATGGGAGAGCTTTTTAAAACCAGTTAACATATGGAACCCGAATTCAATTTTTTAAAAAATAAATATAGATATACATTGAATAATAATAATAATAATCAGCCATATCACAAGAGAACTGGAACAACTCGAAGAAGGCCAGAAAGCTGAAATACACACTGATTTATTCAAAACGACACTTAAAAAGGTATCAAACTGGAAAACGCCTGACCATGATGGAATACATGGTTTCTGGTTCAAGAAGTTCACCTCAATTCACGACAGACTAGCATTAGAAATGAACAAATGCCTACAAACAGCACACGTACCCGAGTGGATGACTAAAGGAACGACCACATTCATACAAAAGGACCCAAACAAAGGAACCGCCCCAAACAATTATAGACCCATAACTTGCCTACCAATGATGTGTAAAATATTAACAGCACAAATAAGGGAAGAGATTTACTACTCTCTAACAAACCGCTGACGAAATGAAAGGATGCTGCAAAGGATCCAGAGGCACAGCAGAACTACTCTACATAGTTCAACACATCCTTGATGAGAGCAAAACCAGACGGAAAAATCTAGCTATGGCCTGGATTGACTACAAGAAGGCATATGATATGGTTCCGCATAGCTGGATAATAAACAGCCTCAAAATGTATACCCTTATCACCCTTACTATTCATGATTGCCATGATGCCACTAAACCACATACTCAAAAAATGCACTGCCGGATACAAACTCAGTAGATCACAGAAAAAAGTTAATCATTTAGTGTATATGGACGACATCAAACTTTTTGCACAAAATGAAAAAGAACTGGAAACCCTAATACACAGAGTTAGAATATACAACCGGGACATAGGAATGGAATCTGGCATAGAAAAATGTGCAATGCTTGTAATGAAAAGTAGCAAACAGCAGCTAACTGACGGAATGGAACTACCAAACAAGGATAAGATAAAAACGCTCGCAGAAAACGAAAACTACAAATACTTGGGCATCTTGGAGGCTGACACCATCAAACAAGTGGAAATGAAAGAAAAAATTCAAAAAGAATATCTCAGGAGAACTAGAAAACTACTCGACACAAAACTCAATAGCAGAAACCTTATCAGAGGAATAAATACCTGGGATGTAACACTCGTTAGATATTCCGGACCCTTTCTCCAGTGGACCAGACACGAACTTAAACAAATGGACCAAATAACAAGAAAACTAATGACAATGTATAAGGCATCACATCCCAGAGACGACGTTGACAGACTATATGTTTCAAGAAAAGAGGGAGGAAGAGGACTTGCCAGCATTGAAGATAGTGTTGACGCATCGATACAACTTCTCAAAGACTATATACAAAAAGACGAAGGAGGACTCATTACAGCCACCAGAATCGAAACTGAGAACATGATGAACAACAGAATGAGAATAACAAGGAAAGAAAAATGGGAAAGAAAACAGCTCTATGGCCACTTTAAACGACTAATGAACAATATCTCACACGATAAAACTTGGGCATGGCTAAGAAAAGGGAACTTTAAGAGAGAAACAGAATCTCTCCTAATAGCAATACAGGACAACGCTATAAGAACCAATCATATCAAAGTGAGGATAGATAAGACTCAACAAAATAGTAAATGCAGGCTATGTTGTGACATAGATGAAACCATCAATCATATAATAAGCGAATGCAGCAAATTAGCACAGAGGGAGTATAAGGTGAGACACAACTGGGTCGGCAAGGAGATTCATTGGGAAATCTGTAAGAAATTTAAATTCGACCATACTAACAAATAGTATATGCACAACCCAGCACCTGTCCAAGAAAATGACACATACAAACTCTTATGGGACTTTAATATACAAACGGATCACCTAATCCCGGCCAGAAGACAAGACTTAATAATAATAAACAAAAAAAGAGAACTTGCAAAATAGTCGACTTTGCTGTCCCAGATGACCACAGAATAAAACTGAAAGAATGTGAAAAGAAGGATAAGTACCCCGACCTTGCTAGGGAATTGAAAAAAACTGTGGAACATGCTGGTGACAATTATACCAATTGTAGTTGGTGCGTTTGGAACAGTAACAAAAAGATTGCTAACGGGACAGGAGGACATGAAAGTTGGCGGACGAGTGGAGACCATCCAAACGACAGCATTGTTGAGAACGGCCAGAATACTAAGAAGAGTCCTGGAGACTTGAGGAGACTTGCTGTCATTCAGACTCCAGTGAAAAACCATCGGCTAACGCTCATGTGAAAAGCTCTAATGAGTGAATAATAATAATAAAGTTTGAACAAAGAGACTCGCTTTCACTTGTTCTACAAAAATCCAATAATTTCTAACAGCATTAAATATATGATAGTAAATGTAACAAAATTAGCACAAGTAAGTCCAAAGAACACCTTTAGAGCAAGATAAATTTTCTGGAAGAAATTTGATTCATGACCCCTTCTCACTTCCTGTTTCTAGCTTAGATATTCCCCTTTCCTAAAAAAAAAAGAGAAAAGTTAGTTGAACTCAGGACTCCGGACAAGTAATTTTGGGAAGGAACTATAAAACAAAGAACAAAGAACCTTTGACATATTAACCCACTACAGGACTTTGTGAGTAAAAATATTTACTAGATGAAAACACTTTAAAACATTATTTTAGATATAATATTTCTTACAAGAACAGACCAAAAGGAAAACTATTTATCTCTCTCCGTAAAATATTTCATTGTAAAAGTACTATTCATAACCGCTTGCTTCACTTAAAACTCATATATGTATATAGACGTTTCAATTCTTTTTATTGTTGTTTGTCCTTTTTTTATGCATTTAATTTGTTGTTTTTCTTGTGTGTTAAAAAACATAATAATTTGTATTATTCTATTCAACGTTCTTTTCTACTTTCGTAGATACTTATTTTATTGTATTAGGACAACCTTTTGCGGCGACTATGTCTCTAACCCTGTTTATTATAGAAGTAATTTTAGTTTAGAGATACCCCTTTCGCTACAAACACAATCAGTTTCCGGAACAATGTTTTAACTTTTATATATATATGTATTCTCATTAGCTTTAAATTAACACATATTTCCCAACATAATCTGTTTGTGAATCTTGATGCACTAGCATTGAACTGCATAACATTGATCCCACTAAATCTGAAATCGCTAATTGGCAAATGATTAACAATGGGATAGCCTGTCTTCTACAAATCATAATCATGTCAAGAAAATTAACAAGTACAAGAAAGAAACTTGAATTTTTGTTTGGCGCGTAATTTAATTTGACCGTTAGAGTAGCCGAACATTTTCACCAAATCAGGATGACTTGTCCGATTCAGCCCGAATCATATTTCTTAGCAGC
>OY757904.1:12091303-12173803 GCA_963585895.1 Sepioteuthis lessoniana | reverse complement strand
TAGGTTTGTGTGGCATTTTTCCAAGTTTAAAACAGAAATTTTATTGCATATCGTTCTTCTAAAGTGTCAGATTGCATTTTTGAAATTCACCAGCTGTGACAATCACGTTTTAGTAGGGTGTATTCCAATTGCTGCTGTAGCTTTTCATTTGAATCTGAAATTCTAAAAATTGGTTGGTCATCTCAAAAGATGTATAGCAATAACATACTGAGTTTTAAAGTGTCTACGACAATTTTAAATGCCGTAGGAAAAAAGTCTGGAATCTTATCGTATGCACCTCATACTTCTATTTGAATAGGAGAAAAAATCTAATTTGGATTTCTTAGTTTTCACCCTTATAACGGAAGCTTGCATGGATAAAAAATAACGTTTAGCGCAAATGTAGTATTCAGAATGCAGGATTATCATTCAGTTGCAAATTAGACATGAAATTGCATTTTGCTAAAAGTAGAACATTCTAAGTTCATGCCAAAGTAAAAATCCTACAATAATTCGCCGTGTTTCTGGTTAACAAACACACACACGCACTGACGAAGGCACGTAAAGGCACGTGCAAACACACACACACACACACACACACACACACACACACACACACACATATATATATATATATATAAATGTGTGTGTGATATACATATTTCTCCATCATTACAATAAGTTGTAATATATATATATATATATATATATAGATAGATAGATAGATAGATAGATAGGGTAAAAAAGACAACGACAAAAAAAAACGTTAGTCGTAAATCAAGAAAATGTTCAAAAAGTGGTCAATAGAGAAAATAAAACCTAAAATAAATTGGACACTCACCTCTGAATATCAACTTCATTATCAAAATTATCATTTATCTAAAAAAATAAAATGATCAGATGAAAAGAACGCACACTCACTTATATATATATATATATATATATATATATATATATATATATATATATTAAATGAAAAAATTAACGAGGGAGAGAGAAGACTGAACGAAGAGGACGAAGCAGTGGGGTATAGAGAAAGAAGCAAATTTAATAATAGTCGGAATTTAACAGGTTTTAAACCAGGTTCTAGGAATATGCCTCTTCCTATATACATAGATTCACACACACACACACACACATATATATATATATATATATATATATATATATATATATATATATATATATACGATACACGTGCTTATGCTGCGGTATAATAAGTTTTATGGAATTTTAATCATACAAATACTTAAATCGTGATAGTCCTGATAAATTGTAAGCACCAAATTTAATTTTCGTGTCCCAACTATTGGGTTTGTGATTCATTAATTGAAACTGTAGGTTTTAACCGAGATTATTCTTCAGTTGTCATTGGTAAAAATATACCAATCTCGGGTCTGATGAAGGCCTCTATAAAAATATAACGAAGGCCTCTTTAAAAATACAACAATCTCGGAAGGCCTCTATAAAAATATATAACAATCTCGGCTCTGACGAAGGCCTCTATTGAATGAAGTGGCAAAGACGGAGCTACTAGGCAGTTTATAACTTTTCACTTCGTATAAATAATAGAGCTATATAATCTAGCCGAATATCTCCGAGATGTTGCATGGGTTTATTTATCTAAATACATTCCATAGCTGTCAATTTCAGAGCTGTGCTTGTTGGGTGCGTCTGCAAGCAATAAGAAAATATGAAATATATTCAGAACGTGTTCGATATAATTAAGAATTGACTTGTGGGGTTTGAAGTTTGAAGGTCAGGGGCTATGGGCAAGGCTGTGTTGCCGTAAGATATCTGACTCCATATTTTGGTTATATTATTTTACTCCACGCTGACTGGCCGGCGCAATGCCTTGCCCAAAGAAAGTCCCAAAAGAATTATACAAAAGAAAAGTCAGAAACAGATAAGAGACGAAGATATTTCTTCTATACTTTCCTTTATTTACTGGGTTCAACAACCATTCCGTGGATGAGGACGTTTTTTCCTGAATAAATTGAAATGGCAGAATCCCCCAGTTAAGGTGTCAAAAAATACGTTAATTCGTTTCCTGTATGTAGGTGTCCGTATTTCGGGCTTCCATAAGGGTTCGTTTTCTTTTTGGAAGTTTTGTCAAAGTCCGGTAAGTCCAATAGTGGGTCTTGTATATTTCAGCATAGTGCTGACCGAGAGAGAGGCTGTTACTGGGTGAAGGAACTAACCGACGCTACGTCCAAAGACGAATGCGTTGCGCCCAAAACACCAGACAGCAAAATGGTGTTGCTGGTTCGACGGACACTGCCTGAAAGAGAATTAATACTTTGCTCCCTTTGTCAAGAGGAAAGCCTTTTTTCTTTTACGCATGCGTCATCTCATTTTCCGTTAGAGACCTCAGGGAGTTTCTTCAAATTTGATAGTTTTCTTTTTATTTATTTATTTATTTATTTTAAATTTTAATTCTAAATTTTTTATTTATTTATTCGTTCCCTACAGACTTTATAATAACTGACGGGTGAAAACCAAGAATTAGAAATTGGTCATAATTTTGGGGCATCAGTTTACATCAGCCGCCCCCGATGATAACAAGAAACCTAACCTCCGAGAAACATGCCAAGCAAAAGGAACAAATGACAAACAAACCAGAGATATTGACAGGTGAACACTTCCAGCACTGTTTATAAGAGTAGGGATACTATTTTTATCGATTTCTGGCATCCATAGGGAACATTTCGTAGAGAGATAAATTCAGTCTTTGATTAATTTGAAGAGAAATCTTTATAAAAAATCATAACTAGTTGATAATGAAATATTTAACATAGTACACACAACACAAATAAATACAAACATACATTTACCTTTGAAAAAGCCTGGGTACATGTATTCTCATCAGGCTATGGGCATATAGTGCGGTAGATTGGTTCTTGCGTCTGGGTTAGGCAACACGTGTAGAAATACAACACTGAATAAAAACTAGCTTTTCGTTGCTTAAAAAATCTTTTTTTTTTTTCAGGAAATTATGCTTCGCACACACCCGCACGTACACACACACACACACACACACACACACACGTGCGCGCACACATGAACACAAACACACACACACACACACACATACACGTGCGTGCACACACACACACACACACACACACACACACACACACGAAAGTTAGCACTCATTCATTCATTAAAAAATGTCTTTTTTGATTTCACACGGTATTTCAAAAGACAACCTCGTAAAAATATGTTTCCATTATATCATCCACCTTTAATTTAATTCTATGAAGGTACCCCCACCTCACTCCTTAAAAAGAACGCTGGTAGAAATATTAAAGTGTTTTATATCTTTATACAAGTCACCGGGAATTTTATTTCAGGATATTTTTAAAACTCTCATCCGGAATATTGACAAATTGAATATTTTAACGTTAAATATTAATAAGAAAAAAGTGAAATGGTTTTGTTAATAACAAACGGAATTCATTATTTTTGCATTTTGCCACGTCAGTCGACATAACGTTTTCTGTGTGAAATAATGTTATGTTTCCATTTGTCCTATTTTTGTTGCATAAGAGCACAATACCGTGGCTAATGGGGTTCTATAAAATATTTTGTCAAAATGCCCCATTATTGAAGGCGTTTGGATTTATAATGTTTCTTTTATGAGTAATTATTCTCCAACAGTTATTTGAATGCCTCTCCCGCCACCTTTATTTTATTTCAAGACAAATTAAACATTCCTGATGAATTTTAGAATATTTCGTTTATATTTGCGAGCAGGTAAGTAAATCAGTAAGTAGGTTCCCTCGCTCCCACCTATCCCCGTTTTTTGAAGTTCGCCACTGGTCTGGGAGACCAGGGTTCAATCCCAGGCCGAGTCATACCAAAGACGCAAAAATGTTACTTGATACAGTTTTTCTTAGCATTCAGCATTATAAGGTAAGGATCAAGGGTAAAGGAGAGCAATCCAGAGAATTGAGAAGCGCCCTCTCCTACACTTTGGTGTGGTAGCTATTAAAAAGGGAACCTTCAGTTCACCCTTGACCAAGATCGCAAAAAACAGTAGCAGCGATAATGATTCTCTACAGAAACACCAAAGTGAAAGTACGTTCACCAGATGGAGACACGGAATACTTCGACATTGTTGCAGGAGTACTACAAGGAGACACACTAGCCCCGTACCTCTTTATCATCTGTCTAGACTATGTGCTTAGGACTTCGATCGACAAAATCAGAGAAAATGGCTTCGAGCTGACTAAGAGAAGAAGCAAAAGGTACCCCGCAAAAACAATCACGGACGCCGACTACACTGATGACTTGGCGATACTAGCGAATACGCCTAATCAAGCAGAGACACTACTGCATAGTCTGGAACGAGCCGCAGGTGGCATTGGCCTCCATGTCAATGCAAACAAAACTGAATATATGTGTTACAACCAAACGGGCAACATTGCCACACTAGACGGAGCCTCTCTGAAACTAGTCGACAAATTCACCTACCTAGGAAGTAGCGTCTCATCAACCGAAAAAGACATCGACACACGACTGACGAAGGCATGGACAGCTATCGATAAGCTCTCGATCATATGGAAGTCGGACCTAACTGATAAAATGAAACGCAGTTTCTTCCAGGCAGCGGTTGTGTCGATACTGCTATATAGATGCACCACATGGATGCTTGCGAAGCGGCTGGAGAGGAGGCTGGACGGAAATTACACAAGAATGTTGAGAGCAGCATTAAACAACTCCTGGCGACAACACCCCACGAGACTCCAACTATACGGACACTTGCCCCCCATCACGAAAACTATACAAGTTCGACGAACCAGACACGCAGGACACTGCTGGAGAAGCAAGGACGAGCTCATAAGCGATGTACTCCTTTGGACCCCCACATATGGATGTGCATGAGTGGGACGACCAGCACGAACATACATACAGCAACTATGTGAGGACATAGGATGTAACCCTGAAGACCTGCCGGAGGCGATGAATGATAGGGAGAAATGGCGAGAGAGGGTCAAGGATATCCGCGCTGGCGGCGCGACATGATGATGATGATGATATAGCTATCACACGTAGTCGAGAAAATAAGTGTTACTAAGCCTCATTTACACTAAGCTATCATAACTATAATTTATTATCGATGTTGAGCATTCTTTATTTGTTTGTTTGTATATTTCGGTGTTATGGCATATCAACCTTTGTAGGTTATTTAATGTCAAATCTATTTATTAACAAATAATCAGTTCTATTGCAAATAATTTGTTTAGCATAAGTACACAGTATAATTGTCAATTTTTTTTTTTATTTCAAGATATTCAGTAAAGTAAAACAGTTATAATTCAAACAAATCAGTTTAGAATAAGTATAGTTTTTGTTTACACACAGTTAAATGTCAAAAGCGTTAGATTTCAAACGATTCAGTTAAGCATAAGTACGTAGTTTAAATGTCAAAACAGTTCTATTTCACGCTGTTCATTTTAGCATAAATACGCAGTTTAAATGGCAAACAGTTATATTTCAAGCAATTCAGTGTGGCATAAAAACGCAGTTTAGTTCTATTTGAGCCATAGATAGGACCCTATCAGATGCTACCACCCCAGGGCAGAATGGACAAAGGAGCGAATACAATGAAAGGGAAAGCACCACTGGAACCTCAGCGTGAGATTGTTTAGAGTCATATCAGGGCACTCATTGGTGGGGTGGGGGCTTACGCCTCTGCAGATATGTAGTCAGTGTATTCTACAGCCCCAACCGACGAGGTAACATTCTTCATTTGGAAATAAAGCGATAGATAGATAGATTGATAGACTGGGGTAAAATGTTCACTTCGAGAAATGTATTTGAAGAATGCTGGAGGCCCTTAATTATCTAAATATTTATTTATATATTTATATTTTACACTTAAGCTTTCTACTTATTTTTTGGGTGTTGTTTTGACTGTCGGTATACACATATACGTATAGCAAAGGTGTTTTAATATAAAGATATATATCCCCGTTTAGAATCTTTGCCAAATGGTATACATATTACAGTTGGTAATACACTTCATTGTATTCTAGTCTGATCAGTGATTCAAACAGCAAAATAATATCCAAAAATCCCTTCATATATCTACTGAATAAAAATCAGTAGAGAATTCTAAAATACGCTTTTTTCGAAGAGAAACGATCTCAAATTACAGAAAGTCACTATCTGTATGTCTGTCCGTCTGTCAATCTCTGTCTCTGTCTCTCTCTGCCTCTGTCTCACACACACACACACACACCCACACATATGTATATATATATATATATATATAATAGCAGAAGTGTGTAATGGGTTACAGCTTTATTTTACCATCATTGCTTTTATTTCAAATCTTACACAGAATTCTTGAAATGACTCAGTATTACTGTAAATTATAACTCCTGATAATAGAAATTGAAAATATCAATCATACAGTGATCTTATATTAATAAATTATTTTCCTGTAAATTATTTCTTTTAAATTATGGGACTGACGCTTAAGAGATTTATCGATTGATTCTTTGCTTGATACTCAGGTTGTTACGCCTAAAAAACAATAATACCAGGAAATTATGTTTCATCTCAAGCTTGAAGACATCCTTAAAACCTAATCAGTAATGTTTACTTAAAAAGAAAATCTATTATAGTAAGAAAATTCTAACATTCTCCTTCAGAATCTTGAGATTTTAATTTTTCAAGGGACTATATAACATTAAAAATATATATATATTGTTTTTTTTTAATGTTTTATAGTCCCTTTCTCTACATGAGCTTCTACAAAAACCAAACAATTCTAAAAAATCAATAACTTACACATAAACTACTCTAGTTTCCTTATTTCTTTGCATTTTTAATCCTCAGTGTAGTAATTCCATATTTTATTTTGTTATCAGTTGCTTGTGTAACGGGTTTCCACCCGTATTTTAAATTTTTCGAGATTTGGACGGAGTCATATGTGTGATTACTAAGACCACGGACGAATGAGGGCGTTTCAAGGTTAAAGAGGTCAACGTGATATGAATGAACACGTGGGGAATTCTGAACCGGACAAACAATATAACGCGTAGTTGGTTTTCCCCTTTTCTTTATATATGTATCATTCATACATTTCTTTCTTATTTAAAAGAAAGCACAGCTGTAACAACAGATAAACAAAGAGCAAAACGAATACAACAAAAAATATATAGAAATGTGGAGGACAAGTCACTCCCAATAGTATCTGATTAGGTCCTTTCAATAAGACAAAGTATTTTTTTTTCAACTTGTTTTAAAATTATATCCACACCTTACTTTTCCCTTTACAATTAAAGGGAGGGAACTTCCTCGTTTTTGTTTTTTTTTTTCTTTGTATTTTTTTTTCTTCTTTCACCGAAGAACAAGAGTCTCTCCTCTTCGTCTTTATGGATATACAAATTTGAAATAAATAGGTTTTCCGCCGAAACGAGCTGCCGATGAACAGCCTCAAAAATGTTTCTTTGGAATAGTCTTGATACGGACCTTTATTTAGGTTACGTATATTATTCTTGATAAAAATTTTGACTAACCTTTTTTTTTATCTTTCCTTTCTTTTGTTAATTTTTTTCTTTTTTTCTTATATTCGTTAATCTCCTATTAACGAGTTGCAAGGCACCAGTTTTTGTTTTCCTTTTCTTTTGCGTTGAGCCTCAAGTTCTTACTCAACGGAGCCACGGCTTCTATTGGCCGAATTTCCCCTTTCACCGGACCCCGTGAAAAGGCAACCTTTCTCTTTCTTGACGAAGCTCGAAACTAACTTTTTGGGTTTCGTTTCTTTTTGGCGGTAAAGCGCCCTCCCTGCCTCGACCAGTGGCATGTTTCTCCTTATCCGGCTGCTTCTTCCACTGTTGCTAGGGCTCGAAGACTCGCCAATCGCCTGCCCAACTTCCGATTCTCATAGTAGTCCTTGCATTATAATCCTACCGTGGCCGGTGGCCGTAACACTTGTAACTATTTTTCTTGAAAACTTCCTTTGATTTTGATATTCTGAAAAAATATTTCGCTTCGTTTTCACTCAGCTTTCAGAGTTTTTAAATACTCACTGAAAAATTGGACATGGGATTCATATCACCACCCAACTCATCAGAATTTACCTATCAATTTTTTCATAGTCTTTTTTGTATTTGAAATATATATTGTTATTTAAGAGCATAAAATGAACGTGATTCTTGAGGCTCTCGTTCAAGATTGTTAGTTGCATCATCAAATTCTACATCCCTAAAGGTTTTCTTTTAATTCAGTTCCTGTAAATTCACCCTTTTTTCGTCATACCAAGAAAATATATTGATAGGATTTTAAGAAAAATCAATTCATACAAAATTGATATTAAGCGGTCATAGCAGGATTTTCTTCGTAATGATGTTTTTGATAAAAGCAGCACCATAATTCGTGTTTTGGTTCTGCACACCATCTGCTGTATCAATTAAATAAAACGATAATCCATGTTTTCGAATATGGAAGAGATTAATATCTCATCCTCCCGCCTTTAACGTTACCAACTATGACAAGCTGACTTAAACCCCAAAATGCGCACCTTCTAACCTGATCATTTTATATAGATAGATGATCCTATTTAGTAACCCCTCCACTCGGGCAGGATATGACACAAGGTCAATTTTTAAGCGGAGTTTGACAGGTTTGAATTCAGAGTTTTCCTTCTCCTAGACCAGTTGCCTCACCAACGCTGAAGAACACAGTCTGTCCTACTATTTACCCATAGCTGGAGGGAGAATAATTGGATTCATACCTTTCCCAAGGGTATTAGTGCTATGTGAAATACAATCAGTCTCGTCCAGGATTTGAACTCGAGTTGCCGTGTCCATTTCCTACAACGATAGAAATTACACTACGGGCACCTCTATCTATAGATAGATAATGCTGATGACATTGTGTACGACTAAATTCCATAACTAGACTCTTATTATTAGATGCTTACTCACATTTCTAAGTTTTTTTTCCGTTAACAATACAACGAATTAAGCATCTTCCCAGGCACACAATGTAACGACGAATCTTTGACCTTAGCTTACATGTTTATCACTTGCATCATACTGTTATGTAGTCTCAATGGTACGTAAAGCTCACCTATTCCTGCCTTGTTTTAAAACTAGATAGGGTCAATCCAACTCGTATGAGACTTTATTATAATGCGCTTCAGCCACATTAACGTTTATTAAGAAATGAAATGATTTAACCCCGATTTAATAACTGAAAATGCTTAAAACTATTTTCCAAGAAATAAATTACAGGGTAAAATCTTTTTGAAATCTTTAATAGAATGTTTGTAAATGACAGCGTAATAAAATTTGCAATAGAAGAGAAAACGGATTCTGAACTTTTTATCCAGCTCCCAAACTCAAAGAAAAATCATTTAAACATATTTATTCAATGCATTCATATGTATGGTAAAATAGAAAGGAAGTCTCTAATTTAAAATTCTAAAATGTGTTAACTAAAAAGATAATACGTGTTATAGTTTGTTTGTTTTTTCAGCGAGCAAGTATTCAGAAAAATTCATCTTAAATACTCAAAACACTTTCTCTCATTGTACATCTGTATTGTTCGTTTAAGACCATTCAATTTTGTTGATTCAAAATTGATTATATCTTTCCTAATAATTAAAAATATCTTAGAAAATAAATTCAATATTTTCTTAGATAATTTAAGGAACAAAACGTTTCATTTTTCGCACTACTATCATTCTTGAACACAGTTCAAATTTAATTGCTTATCCAAGATATCTATTTGGTTTTGAATAATACACTCGCGTTATTTTAATATGAATGCAATACGAAATTATTATCCGTCTGCCGATTAAAAAACCATGATAAGGACAATATATATATATATATATATATATATATATATATATATATATTCATAATTTGATTAAGATTTTATTCACAAATATGCTGCTTACCTAATTATATGCACGTGTTTGTGAATGCAGACTTTTTTGCATTTTTTACAAATGAAGCAATTATATGAATATATATATATTTTCTTTAAATATTTTTGAATACTTACAAATTTACAGCCTGTATTTAATTAACAATATTTATAGAGGAAAACATTTGAAAGTCTCGGATTTTATTACTGCAGTTGTGCATTATAATAGCAGATCGATATAGTAATATTTAATTCGAATCTGAGTCAATTTGAAATATCGTCGTTTTACAACATAAGCTTGTAATAATATATATAAAGGTATTGATTCTTTTATCTTAAGTAAATCGTATCTATATTAGAAATGTGATCATTTAATCTTTTATTTACCTTTCTATTTCCTTCCTTTTCTCTTATCTTTTCAATAATTTCAATAAATTTTACAATTTATTTTCTTGAAATTTGCTTTTTCCCTATAATACATTCTTTATAAACTTTGTTTAAAGCCTCATTGATTTTTTAAAATAATTTTTTTGCTGCTGTTAGGTTCCTGACCGCAAGCTGGTGGCTGATCAACACTAGCTGGGTCACCTTAGTGAAGGTACATGGAGTTGAAAGACCCGAAACGTCTAATGATCTTGGAAAGGACATCACTGACGTTGTGGTCAGCTAACTGTTTGGCTCAAAGTGTTTAAAAGGAATGAATTTTAACAGAATTATTAAAAATGTAAATTTCATTTTTATTAGTTAACATTGGTATCAACCAATTAACAAATGAATAAAACTAACTCATTTACTTAAGGTCGGAAATTAAAAATAGTTGTTTATTCGATTCGATAAGGTTTTGAGGACAATCTCAAATATAGTTTGAATGAGTGGATGTGAAAGAGTTCTTATAATCATGTCCTTGTGTAACTCCGATGATAATCGCGTGCAGTACTGCATATCAACGAAGAAAATAAAATCTGCAAATTCAAATTTTTCTTTAGCCACTAATCCGCCGGAGAAAAGCATGTTTTCATCTATTGTATCATATTTGTGATTTTATACACACTATTGAGCCTGAACTTGTGGTAGAATTCGTTGCATATATATGCCAGAGGTGAGTGGTCTATCTCATTTGATATTCAAGGTTTCGAATATTATTTTCAAGCTGGTATATTCTCCCCATGAGAAAGATTAGCAAAACAAATTATTCTTATCAACCAATATAAATTTCTATACAAAGCTTCGAATGGACAAAAGCAAAATATTAAACCATTTTCTCCATCATTCCCTCGTTGCATCAGAATTTTTTTTGTGAGTATCATTCAAGATCAGACTAGGGACAATTAAATTAGAAGAGGAAAATAATGTCGCATCGATCCCCTAATTGAGTAGCACATCTCAATTGTTGAATGACTGATTGATTTTAACGGCATGTCGACTCGTCTAGGGTAATTTATGCTTAGAGTTTAGTGAGTAGATGTGTTTTCAAAAGATATTTTTCTTTGCACACGGTCATGCTTAATATGAATATTTTTTTCAATATATTAATGGAAACCTTACAGGAAGTACCACTTTGTACCAAAGTTGGCCTGTGAGTAAAAGCAAAGAAAAGACATTCCAAATACTGAAGATGTTCATACCTGACCACCAGATGCATTTTATTGTTCTACTCAGGACATCACCCGTCATGTGGTCGCACAACGAACACGTGGATTGCGCATTTCTTCTTATAAACAAATGTCTTCATGAATAAACTAGGTTTAAATATTTAAGAGGACATGTACTTTAAACGGAAATTAGTGGTTGAGAGTAGTAAAGTAGTAAAGTTGGTGACTCTAGTCGAAGGTGACCAGAAGGCTCCCTTTTCAATTGCTACAACACCGTGGAGTAGGGGAGGGCACAGCTCCTTTCCCTGGATTGCTCCACTTTACCATTGATACCTACCTTATATCGCTGAGTGTTAAGCAAGTAGGTATTAAGTATAATTTCTAAAGTCTTTGGTATGACGCGACGTGGGATGATTAGAATAATGAAATGAGAATACTTGTAAAACAGATATATATTTAGACATAAATTTAATGAATAAATCAACAGAAATGTTTGATATAATTCCTAATAATAATTTTTAAAAAATCGGAAGAATAAAGTGTATGTCTATGTAAGAATTAAAATTTTTGTGGATCTAGCTTTACCGATAATATTTTCCTATCGTTTTGATAACCTTACTATGAACATCTCCAACCGGACATTGGCCTAGCGGTTAGAGTGTTCGCCACTGGCCCGGGAGACCTGGATTCATTCCCAGATCGAGTCATACCAAAGACTCAAAAAATGGTACTTGAAATAATTCTTTTTTTATATAATAATGCATAACATACATATATTCTTTTGTCCAACAATTCAACAGCAAATATCTTCGAAAAAACAAAACAAAAAAATAAAGCACCCAGGAATAACAGTCTGTAACTTTTCAAAGACAATTGGGAATTTAATTCATAAGAGAAAAAAAAATAGCTACATCGAATCTAATTCTAAAGATTCCAAGATGTTTGCTTACATAGAAAAAAAAAATGGGAGAATTGTTGAATCTAGTATCATTTCTATCCACGCCACAATCAAACTGCGACCCATTTTTTTCCGCTTTCTTTTCTTTTCTTGATCAGATGAGAACTGAAAAGTTTGAAAATTCCTTATTTCAAATAATTCAGCGTCTTGGTTTATACATATTTAGAAAGATAGATGTTGGAAGTAAAAAGAAAGGGAGATAACTCTAAGGTTATTAAGAGTTATCCCACTGGAAATGGGCGTATGCCCCGTGACCACTGACGTCAACGGGGGACAATTCAAGATGGCGGACTGAAACTGAACACATGTAGACCTCTCTCTCTCTCTCTCGGAAATAACACAAACACAAATATAAACAATCAATTTAAACAAAGATAAAAAGGAAAAAATGTCAAAATTGATGAAGACGTATTACAAGGTTATAGATTATTCATAATAGGTTGATATGAAGTCAATAATATAAATATTAACTTAGATAGATTGGTAGATAGATGCTATACTGATTTTTTAAAAGATAACTTTTAGAACGCTAATTACATAACATATATTTGAAAGAGAATGCTATCGACAGAAATAGAATGTTTTAAAATTTTCTCATATGTTTTGATTACCTGAAGAACTTAAAAACCCTGGTGAAGGTCTATAAACCGAAACATCTAATGTTGGCAAATGTTTTATTTCCTAAAATGGAATCATCCTCTGAATACCTTGTCTTTTTTTATCTGAATAATTTTTTTATCAGCACACACACACACACACACACACACACACACACATATATATATATATATATATATATATATATATATATATATATATATATATATATATATATATATATACGTGTGTGTGTGCTTGTGTGTGTGTATGTGTGTAGCAGTCTTTCATCAATCTTGTCAATCCACAATTTTTTCACCGTCTACACATTGTTAATCTGTATATATATATATATATATATATATATATTGTTAAATCCCAAATTATTTCAAACTTTGGTTAGTTTATTAGTTGGTTGGTTGATTGGTTAGTGTTAAATGGCAGTCAACACTTTTTATTTATTTAATGTTGCAATTTTTTTTTTGTATATGTATCTGCGATTTATAAGTCAAAGTTTTCTTGGTAACGTAAATTTTAAGCGAGTAGGAGGAGATAA
Source organism: Sepioteuthis lessoniana (assembly GCA_963585895.1). Classification (NCBI taxonomy): domain Eukaryota; kingdom Metazoa; phylum Mollusca; class Cephalopoda; order Myopsida; family Loliginidae; genus Sepioteuthis; species Sepioteuthis lessoniana. Next base: position 12,160,230 of record OY757904.1, on the reverse strand, counting down.
TTTGTTTGCTAACAGTTAAATGGTTTGAAGTATAACTATTTAACATGTATAATTCTATTTACGAAGTATTCCTATGTAATATTGATTATTTTCACACGCGGTATGGTCTCAGATAACTAAAAATCATAATAAACCAAAGTAGATATTTGATCAGTTCTAATTTGCCCGTCGATTGGACCCAAACAAATATACTAATCCGGGTCAGAGTGGACCAGAGATTAATAACAATGAAGAGGTACTCAGCATTCATTAAATCTTCAGGACTGGAGCCTTATCAGTAGGTGCAGTTTTTTGTCCTGCCCAGAACGCTCATTGGAGAGTATTCCTCATATGATTAGCTGTCTTATTCTCATGATGTGGTGTATTTCTAGCTTTGTCATCATTATCATATTTACCAACCCCTCCACTAGGGCAGGATATGACACAAGGTCAATTTAACCGGAGTTTAACAGATCTGAATTAAGAGTTTTCCTTCTCCTAGAATAGTTACCTCACCAAGGTTGAAAAACCTAGTCTACTATTTACCCATAGCTGGAGGGAGAATAATTGGATTCATACCTTTCCAAAGGGTATTAGTGCTTTGTGAAATGCTATCAGCCTCGTCCAGGATTTGAACTCGTGTCGCCGTGTCCATTTCCTACGACGATAACTATTACCACCATTATTATATTTCAATTAAGTCAGCTAATAACTGACATTTACATTTAAAAAAATCATTAAAAAAACTAATTGTTGTATAAAGAAATCCAACATACACATACACACACGAGAATGCGCACGCAGATATACATTTGGACGCACATATATCTCATGTACAAGCATATATATACATGCACAAAACATGTTTAATCAATAAGCAACGTTCTTTATATTAGAATAAAGAGTAGCAATGCATTCAATTTTTGTAAACTTGAACACTCACCCTGGCATCCGTAAGTCCCTCTTGAAAGTAACACTTCTTGTAAATAGTTTAAGTTCAGTCGCGATCAAAAGTAAATTATTATGTAACTTATTTAGCAAAATTTATTTGTCAATTTTTAGTTCATCTAACGCGTTCGCAAGCGCGTGTGTGTTTTCAAAAGAGAAGCATTATATCCAAATTTCAAAATGCTGAGTACTGTCCAAATTTTGTTTTGGAACATTCTTGAAATTCAAATATGCAATAAAGGATAATGGTGAATGCAATCTATGCAAGACGTCTGTCTCCTAGATCTCTACTTTAGCGTTCTAGTTAATATTAATAGATTAATAATAGATTAACTACATCGAATATTTTATACGTGGTCATAAAATCAACATCTAAACACAATTAAGCATTGAGAGACTGTAAACGTTTCTTCTTTTCATCGGAATTGTAATTTTCGAAATTCCTGCGCATCAGAAACGAATTGGCCGTATTAATAATTTTCAAGAATTCAGAATCATCAAAAATATTATATCAGGCGAAGCACCACTTGACACCAGGTGCTCAATGTTCTTAAAATACGTAAAACATATTGAGGAAAAGAAAAGTACTTATTCTTAACATAATTTTCTTAATATTATTTGAGATTTATAAAGTTTAGTACAACTTTCATGTACTGAGAAATAATACCTACGAGAAAAATGGGGTAAATTTTTTCTCTGCTTTAACACCCCACTTCAATCAAATCTGTTTAGAGATAGTAAAGTAAAAGAAAAAAAAAACACCTGTAAAATATTTGAAACGGTCGTAATGTTTGGGCCTCCATGTTAACGCACACAAAACTGAATATATGTGCTATAATGAAACAGGTGATATTTCCACACTAGACGGAACCTCTCTGAAACTGGTTAACAAATTAACCTACATAGAAAGCAGCGTCTAATCAACCGAAAAAGACATCGACACACGGCTAACGAAGGAATGGACAGCTATCGATAGCCTTTCGATCATATGAAAATCAGACCTGACCGATAAAATGAAACGCAGTTTCTTCCAGGCAGCGGTCGTATCGATACTGCTATATGGATGCACTACTTGGACGCTAACTAAATCGCTGGAGAAGAAGCTAGACGGCAATTACACAAGACTATTGCGAGCAATATTGAACAAGTCCTGGCGGCAACACCCCACAAGGCACCAACTATACGGCCACCTACCTCCCATCACGAAAACTATCCAAGCTAGATAAACCAGACATGCAGGACACTGCCGGAGAAGCAAGGACGAGCTCAAAAGGGATGTACTCCTGTGGACTCCCTCATATGGCCAAGCAAAAGCAGGACGACTAGCTCGAACACACATACAGAGCTATGTGAGGATACGGGATGTAGCCCTGAAGACCTGCCAGAGGTGATGAATGGTAGGGAGAAGTGGCGAGAGAGGGTCTGTGATATCCATGCTAGCGGCACAACATGATGATGATGATGATGATGATTTATAATAAAAGATTGATATATAATAAATTCAATCTATTTCAGTATTAGAAACTGTAAATGTACTTTGTCAAATACCCTTAGATGGCTTACTTCCTGTTTCTACATATCTAATGCAATAGAATATGGTTTCGCTTTTTTACTTCTAGTTTCTATTTACACTTACAATCTAACATATAAGACATAAACGTTTCTATAGTGTCACGATACAGATAGAATTTAGAAACCGCAAGACATTTTTATTCACTGTTAGTTCATATGATCCTAATCTTAGTTGACGGTAAAATTCCCGACAAAATGTGCTGACCAAATTGAAGAAAACTTATTTCAAACTATCTACATCTTATAGTGATAGTGTAGTTGGTTCAGTGCAGCTATGCCAGCGATGCAACCCAGAACATTTTTGGGAAGGGAAAATGATATTTGAACTGCTTAAAAGGTGGGTTTCATTACACTTTTCTTGTCTATATTTTCCGGGTAAAGTTGGGATATGTGATTTCAGAACACAGTGTAGACTAAGTATTCACTCACACACACACAGACCAACAGACATATATATATATATATATATATATATATATATATATATATATGTGTGTGTGTGTGTGTGTGTGTGTGTGTGTGTGTGTGTGTGTGTATACACAGATTTATGCTGTTTCTACAAGGATGGTCTTAGTATTAAAAAAAAAACACGAAGTTTGACATGAATAAAACACTAAACATACAAAACCATATTGTATATATATATATATATATATATATATATATATATATATGTGTGTGTGTGTGTGTGTGTGTGTGTGTGAGTTGACTTCCTATTGGGTAATAGTGATAGTAGCAATAATTTTCAAGAAAATCAACCTGTTTGAAGAAGCATTTTATCATTTGTTGAAGATATTCTGATTTTACTTTCATGCGCAATTTTATGAATAAAATAAATTAGCAAATTAATTAAGGAAGGGCTGTAATCACAATTAAAACATATTTTCTCAAAAATTTGCAATTGACATTTCTTTATAAAAAAAAGTTCTTTATTTAATGATCATAGAAAATTTCATTAAAATTCAATTATTAGTGTTTTTTTGGTTTTTGTTTTTTTTAATTTTTGGTAGTTTGTTTTTAATTGATGTGTTTTATGCGTAGCAGATTTCTTATACTTTATTATGTCCAAAACTTTTTTACAAATATTTGCTTCAATATTTTTATTTATTCATAACATTATTTTTATATTAATATTTCTAGCTTTCTATTTATTATCACATAATTTTTGACAATCTTTTTTTCTAATGAGACAAAGTCAATGAAATTAAAATATTACACCTCTGAGGATATTTTCCATTTCAAACTTAGTAGAAAGTAAAATTTACGACTTGCAAAGAAAATATAAGGTAGAAAATGTCATCAGTTTAAATAGATGAAATAAATACGTATATTTGAAAAGAAAAAAAAATGTGCAGGATATTTTAATCCCAATAACTCCCAAATATGCCACTCTTTTTATTTCAAATCCTGATTTAAATGAACAATATATTTAAAAGATATCCCTAGAAAAGTCAGATGTCAGCTTGAAATACTACATGTAATGCAAGTCGGTCAAATATTGATAGGCATTATTTTTAATCAATACTTTAAAAGATCAATGTAAAAAAGAAATTATCAAAAAACAATTTAATGAATTTTAATGTACGACAATTGTTTTTTATAAAAATATCAGTTTAATGTTTTTCAGGACCTTTTTTTGGTATTAATCAACCTTAATTTCTTGAATTTTTATTTTTAATTCTTGAAAATATAAAATGATATATATTTTCTAAAAGGTAATTTCATTGAGAAAAATATTTTATTTAGTTAAAAAAATGTTGCCTTGATTCGTACGTATGAATTTGCTTTTAAGTATTAGCAGCAAGACAAGAGAGTGAATAATATCCTTTAAAGTTGCTATTTAGTTTTAATAGCTTATCTATATTCAAAGGTTACGGTCAGTAGAAGAAAAAGAAAACATATTAACATTAATTCCTCCATCGAAATTGTTTTGAATTGGCAAATCTTGATTAATTCTTTAACAAACTGTTTAGCATTTAGATTATGTTAGAGTCATCAACCTCGAATAAATAAATACGAATTATGGGTCGAAAAAATATTTGGCACACACACACACACACACACACACACACACACACACACACACACACACACACACACACACACACACACACACACTCTCTCTCTCTCTCTCTCTCTATATATATATATATATATATATATCAAAAGGAATAGGCCCGCCAATGAATTTGAATGTGGTACTTTAGTGTTATATTTCGTATAATTAAGCTCTACACGTGTTTCTGACTTCATAGTCTTCTTCAGGAGATTAGCAATTGTTAGGGTTGTCTTTATTTCTAGTTTTTATAGTGAAGACTGTTTTGATAGAGTGTGATTCTTTTTTATTCCAGGGTTTGTGTCCTGTTGGAGTTAATAATTCACGAAAAGCTTTGACATCTGTAGATTTTACGTGTATTTACAAAGATATACTCTCTTCACTTTCTCTCCCTCTCCCCCCTCTCTCTCTGTCCATATCTTTCTGTGTGTGTGTGTGTGTGTGTGTGTGTGCATTCATATATATGCACGTGTATCCATGTATACCCACCCGTACACACATATATTTTTTGGATTGTTGTTTTTCTTTTTTCTCTATTCCTCTCTGATTTCAATGTTAGAACAACTCTGTGAGTTTTTAGAGTAAGCACCAAGTTTCGGTACTGTTTGGGCGCAGGCATGCGTGTGTATGATGTTAGGATATGTTTAATATAGGTTGCATTTTTTTTTTCTTTTGCTTGGAGTAATGAGTCGTCGTAAGTTTGGTATTTTGGCATTATTTTAAAGATTCTATTTGTACATGACACTCAACACAGGGAGTCTCAAAATCAAAAATAAAACATCTGATACATGTAATATATTCATAGAACGAGAATTCTATATCTTCGAATATCCAAAAACAACATTCATGATTTTAAAAATGAAAATAACCTCCTATTCAAAAAACGTAGTGTACGTAATCGAATGGTTCCCAGGAAAAAGATATATATATATATATATATATATATATATATATATTTATATATATATATAATATCGATTTAGGCAGTGAAAAATATACTCTCTTTTGATAAAAGCAGAATTAAACAACCAGAAAATTGAAAACTCTCTGTTTCAAAACATTTTTAAGGATCCAATAAGTGATTTTTTTAAATTCGTGCCAAAATACCAAACTGCCGACAACGCATTACTCCAAATAAAAGAAAAAATAATAGTTAAATATAAAGTTAGCGACCATAGTCGAGGGTGACCCGAGGGCTCCCTTTTCGATAGCTACTACACCAAGGTGTAGGGGAGGGCGCTACTCCATTCCCAGGATTGCTCCACTTTACCCTTGAACCGTACCTTATAATGCTGAGTGTTAAGCAAGGTGGTATCAAGTTCCATTTTTAAAGTCTTTGGTATGACTCGACCTGGGATTGAACCCAGGTCTCCCGGGCCATTGGCGAACACTCTAACCGCTGGGCCAATGTCCCGGTAAACTACATTAAACGGAGTCTAACTTCGTACATACTCATACATACACAAACATAAACAAACTTCACGCATCTACTAAGAAACGCAAACATATAAACACACAGAGACTATCTTATATTCAATTCAAGGGGGAAGAGTGGAAAGGAGAAAAACAACAACTTTGAAAATACATGTGTGTACGATTGTTTATTTATGGATGTACGAGCATATGCGTGAATATACACACACAAAGAGTACATCCTTGTTAATACATAAAAAACACATCTGCAGGGGCCAAATGCTTCCACGGACCATTAACAACCACAGGATTTTCACAGGCGTAAATCTTAAGATTAAAAATGCTTCCCACCTCTATGTAAACCGTCTTCTCTATAAAAGCTAGAAATAAAAACTATTCTAACCATTATTAATCTCCTAAAGAAGACAAATACAATCTGAAACGTGTGTTGAGCATCTTTATATAATATTTTTAAAAAAACTTAAAACACATACAAATTTAGTTGCGAAACTATACATATGAGAAATTTAGTTTTCTCTTGTTGGACCAATTAAAATTATATATATATATATATATATATATATATATATATATATATGTGTGTGTGTGTGTGTGTGTGTGTGTGTGTTCCTTATAACTTTTTAATCACTTACAAATTCGGCATTCTTATTAAAAGTAAAGGTGTTTTTTTCGAAGTCGTCCACGGTGTTTTGTTTTCTAAAACGCAGTTGTTGTGCTCCTAATAATTCAATGCTTTGACGTCAAGAAAAGTGGTCTAGATTGAATTTTCTCGTGTTAAGTTAATCATCAAGTACGTGCTCTTAAATTACATTTATCTTAACAGTTTGAATCGCAATGAGACATGCAGCTTAGATACAAATAATAGCGTCTAAGTAAGTATTTCTCAGTAAGGTGTACATTGAAAAACATTACTTTTTCCTGAATAATTTTTTTTCCAAATATGAATCTTTTACTTTTTCTTACATTATTTTTTTTGTATATATTTTTTTGGATAAGCAATCTTAATTCCAGTTTTATTGACTTGTCATTGAATGAAAGAGGGATAGATAGAAATATATATATATATATATATATATGTGTGTGTGTGTGTGTGTGTGTGTGTGTGTGTGTGTGTGTGTGTATATATATATATATATATATATATTGGTAGCATTTCTTCATTAATACACATTTCGTTGAACATAATAGACATTTTTGTCAACATATTTTCTTGTTGATCCTTTCATATTGCCGTATTGATTTTATTGTATTCGGCGGGAATTGATTGATGTATTTTCTGAAAGTGTTGTGTTGTTGGTGAGAATTTTTTGTAATTCATGCCCAACAACAGAATTACGAAAAATTCTCTCCGACAACACAACAATATTAGAACATCAGAATAACAAACAAAAACTACAGATTCTCGAGGCTCGACATATAAGAAACATGCAACCCACACTTAACAGAATTAATTTTCAAACCAGTGCTAATGTAATTAAATGTCTTTAGCTACTGAAACTATTTATCGAAACACATTCAAAAGTAAACGCAACACACTCCAACGGTACAGACGCTCTTCTTACATCGTAGTAATGCAAAAACATAAGTTACATCACTTTTGTAATAGATCCTCCCCTGATGATGGCTGAAAGTCGGGCAGAAAGTTCTTGGGATATAAACAATTATGGAAAATATCTCAATCAATTCCCGCCGAATACTATAAAATCAATACGGCAATATGAAAGGATCAACAAGAAAATGTGTAGACAGAAAATGTCTATTATGTTCAACGAAATTTGTATATATATATAGAGAGAGAGAGAGAGAAAGAGAGAGAGAGAGATGTTGCATACAACATATCAGTATAGATATAGTATATATCATGAATGTCATCACAATTAAAAATCTCATTTTTTTTATATTATTATCATTGTCATATCTTCGTTTTCATATCTAAAATATAAGGGTTATCGCTGAAGTCTGACTGACAGCAAATCTCCCAACTTCACAGACTCCATAACAGCAATTGTCTAGCTAGTTTAAACTATTCATACAATTCATAATTCATCAAATTCCGTATTTAGTATTTTAGTGCAGTACCAAGTGTACTAATAATTACATCATGGAATCTATAAATGATTGAATACTAATAAAAAAAAAATTTTTTTGAAGTTGCCGTGAACTGAACAACAGGGAGTAATATACAACCCTCCCTTGTAATTTGTTGATTGTGGATGTTTGATATCTTGGTATCCTCCACGCTTCTTATGTCCATTCCTTTTATATTAGTCAATAGCATCAGTGAGACCTAAACTAGGCCTTTGAAAGGCATGAACCAAACCTTCATGATTTTGTGTTTTTTTTTTGTTTTGTTTTGTTTATTGATTTTTTCTGTCTCAGTCAAAACCCATATATTCATGTATTTTTACTCTCTCTCTCTCTCTCTCTCTCTCTCTCTCTCTCTCTCTCTCTCTCCCATTTCATCTATTTTTTTGTAAAATACCCACGAGTGATCAATTTTTTTTCGACATCTGATTATTTTATTTATCGCTATGCTAATTTCAACGGGGAATTCATCTGTTCCCAAGATAGTTATAATTTAATCATAGATTCAACTGACTTCTTTATCTTCGGTACCGCAACTAGTCTACTAAAAGGAAAACTTTGATTTCAAATCAGCTGTAGCCTGCTTAAAACTGACCTTTTGTCACATCATGCTCATGGCCGTGGAGTTGAGTAAAAACATACTTTTCTTGAATGGTATATTTTGCTTAAATCTAGAATTAATAGGGAATTTTTGTTTTACATTTTGCAGGGTAATTGCCAAATTTTGTGTCAGTATATAATACAAAACAAGCCATTTGCACAATCTATAGAGAAACGTAATCGGGTCTATGTAATTTTATTTTTACGCAAGTAATTGCTTTCATCCCAATTCTTTTCAGCCCACGACCACCTTAAACATTGTGTCATTATAAATCATAGTTTCAGTGTAAATTAATCTCTTCGGATTTCTATACACATCTTTGTTGTAATGTTTTTAACAATCTGGGTTATTCACTTTTCTGTCATTTAAGTTAAGCTTTTGTTTATTTCAAGACAAAATGAAAGTGAACACGTTATAGGGATTTCAAACCTTAATAGAATCCAATTTGTAAAATATAGAGTCACATAAAAAAAGGCATTTCGAAAATAAAACAATTGAAATTATCAGTGCACATGCTTTGTTTTAATATCTCCTTCAGCAGTCCCATCATAGAAATAAACAGAAGATGGCAACTATTGTTTCAGAAAAAAAAAACGATATTAGCTTTCAGGCTCTAAAAATTCACTACTTAATTTCCCACGAGACAACGATATAATGAATAAAAGTGTCGGTGTATCTACTTAGCTTGAGGGTTTGAATAGAACTGCGAGTCACGAACCGAAAGTCATATAATTTGCTTTAATGTAAAAAGTAAAACTGAAATGATTGATTAACTGATAAGAGAGGCTCCATTTTAGAATTAAAAAAAAATCTACAAAGCATCCAATTTATTCCCATATAAATGATAACAGACATATAGAAATAAATACACGACTGAAGAAGTTATCAGCTATAAAGCTGTATATTTCCTCATAATCACCACGTTGGGTATCTATGGAGATAGGTCATTATGACAGTCACTTCAAAAGTAAGGATTCTTATATCATCATATCTCATGGCGTCTCGTGTAAATGTTGGTTGTATGGTTGAATACGAACAAACATCTTTTTTGCCTTTTTGAAACTGGGCGCTGAACAGTTGTAATATATTAAGCGTTTTTGCTTAGATGTAGCGCAAGGCCATATGGATGTGGCACACTATGAGAATCGAACTCACTCGTGTTGGTTTGCAAACCAAGCTTGTTAACCATTACACCACCCGAGGTGCCCCTGGCTGCAGAGTAGTAATTTGCGCTGTGGCACCTACTATGGAAGTAGAGTTGTATCATTTCACTCTTAGGAATTCATCAGTGAGGATCCGTTTCATCTATTGTCAATCAAGAACGTTTCCTGAACTTTTACGTGACACACATTACTACAACAGCATATGTACGGTGGGTAACACTATGAATATGCTAAGTGTAACCTTGAATTCCCAAAGGAATGTATGATGTGATAGCCACGTCAGACTGGTGTGCTGGTAAGTGTTCTAGGGATAGTTGTGAACTTATGTTGGGGAGTGTGAGTTGGATTATCAGCACAAGACTCCTCTACAGAGAATGGAGAATGAAACGTACAAAAGATAATTCGGCTATTAATCTGCCATTACGGCAAAGACTAGTTGAATTCTGATTCATTTCGTGTTTTCCTTAAAACTAATCAGGTTAACCCATCCTTTTAGGAAGAAAGGTACCCCTTTTTGTTTGCTATATTTTTCTTGCTATAATTTATATGTCCATCGATCCAAATCAAAATACAATTAAATTCCTTAGGCATAAGGAGAAATATATATATATATATATAGAGAGAGAGAGAGAGAGAAAGACGGAGAGAGAGAAAGGTGGTTACCTTTTTCTCGTGGATTACTTCTTCGATTTGGGAGATCAAAACGTTCTGTCAATTTCAACGATGGAATACCCTGTATGACATCGGTCAGCGTGTCTCTGTCTACGAGATTCCGCTTGTATGAATAATCAGAAAAGGTAAAGAACTGCTCATTAATCATAATTATTCTCTCATTTCATTCTCTCGTGCACGAAATTCAAAGGTTCTCCTTGGAGTCACTAGTCTTTTCTTTGTAAGAATATCCCATTTCAAATGTAACACAGATCAGTTTTTCATTCTTAGATCCTAAATATTATTACTTCAAAGTCTTGATTTAGGTGTATTACCTGACAACTAAAAATCTTTGGAATTAACTTAATCAGACGTCAGCATAATTTTAAAGGGTCTCTTTAATGGATAGTGACGAAGCTGTCAGGTATTTTAGTCATTTAATCTATCTGTGTGGGGCTTGACTGGTAATTTCATTAATTTATTTATTTATCATTGTCTTTGTCGAGAGGGATTTTCATTTGCTCAGATGACCGGGTCATTCTCGAATTTATTTCTTCAACTAAAACAATCTTAAATTGACCAATACTACCACCCCAACATAGAGTACGATATGGAGAAAAGATTGTGGTGTGGAAATAGGTAGTGAGTAATGATGTTTAGTAGCGATGATAAGAATATTAGTAATGTTCAAAGTAATTGTCATCACATGAAAGAGAGACTCAATGGACTGAAATAAAAGAATTAGATCGATAAAGGTTGGACTTCGCCACACAACATTTTTTCTGCGAAAGTCTCTACTATCGATGTCGTGAAAAGTAGACCTGCCTACTCTATTCGAAATGTTTACTCATGTGTATACAACTTCATTTTGTGCTTTGTTTCCATGAAGTTGTTGTAGTTTTTTGAAAAACTAAATGAGACATCATTGTCTAAGCATCTTTCTTAGTTATGTTGCTGAAAACAACAACAACCTCAGTTAAGCAGGAACAGTGATGGAGTGGGAACCCCCGGGCATTGAGTGGAATTTCGTGGGTGAAAAAGTTAAACACGCGATCATTTTATGTCAGGGTGTTTCAAAAAAGAAATCTATATTTTTTCATTCACATTTTTTTCACATTCATTCCTTTTTTATTTTTTAAGATTACAAATAAATGACATGCCTTCCGGTCGACAACCTCTGCTTTTAATAAGATTGGTTGACTGTCTGAGATATCGTTATTTTAATCTGCCTCTGCTGTGAACAAACTCTTGCTGAGATGAGAAGATCACACCTGGATATTCCAAAAGACATCCTCACTATATTTTATATTTTGCATGGCCAATATATATATATTTGCAGCCCCATGTTTTTGTATTGCGATAATCAACCAGAATATATTTTGGATCATTTTAAAATTATTCTTAACGTCCAAAGATCTTTTTCAATAATTTCAAAATTATTTGTGAACATGTTGGCATTTTATTGAAATTTTTGGCATTTTATTCATTTATAAATTAATCTTATAATGAATAGCTTCTTTGATTTAAAAGAAAATTTGAAAAAATATGTTTACCTCTTAACAGTAGTGTTTCGTTTGTTTTTTGAATAAAAAACATTGCAATGGCTAATTTTTACATATCAAGAAAGGTAAAAAATGCGAAGACCACATATAAAATAGACATAAATTTACGAAGACAACACCCTGAAAAAGATATTTGGAAATTTTAATTTTGTTTTTAAAAAAATAAAAAAAGAATTATATAACCCAAACAATTGCAAAGACGTAGATGCTGAATATACATCCAGAAAAATTCTAAAGTTCTATAAATCGTTGCTCATTATCGATAAGTGCGGATATGTTCGATTGCCCTGATATGTTATAAGTTCTCTGTCCTCTGCCGGTAACTGATTAACAGCTCTTTTTTTAAATATCCGAAACTCTCGTGTAATCGTGTATCGAAGCTTCTGTGAGAGTTATATTGCCTGGCGCTTTGTTGTAGGTCATACTGCGGAGTATCAGGTGCACTGATGATTGAACGTGGACACTTCATTACATTTTTAATAATTATTTAGCGGTAATTAATATAACTGATAAATTTGTATCTAATCATTTATTTCGATTATACGATTATAGATATAGTTGTAGTTAATTTCTGCTTACTGTAAAATTAGTGAAACCGATATGAAAATCGAGTGATATTTGTCTTGACGCAGATAACACCAATGAGGTAGGAAGTTGGTTTCATAGAGGATACACCTGACTGAAACAAAGTTGTTCATGTTTACCTAAAATATTTGAAGGAAGAATATATGAAATAGAACTTTACGGATAACGCGCAAACGCAGAATAACACGTTTCATATTTGATATTTTATTTCCATTACATCCTCATAAGTATTTTCTAATTCTAATTTACAACTTATCAAAAAGCTATCAAATTATAATCGGGGAGAAAACAACTCTATTTGATCGTGAAATTTGTTAGCTGTATTATTCAAGACAAATCGGCAATGTAAAAATTGCTTTACTATTCACTGACAACAATGGAGGCACAATTGACCAAATCTTTTTTGTCGGATAAAAATTTGCGGAGAACTATTTTCAAGTACTGCGTGAAGCATTCTTATTTTCATTTCTCTGCAATATCCTTAAAAAAGAAACGAACTCGTGTATTTTTTCCCCTAAGTATGCGTAAATAATTAGTCAAATTTGCATTGTCAACTTGAGCTAGAAGAAAAACACTGAAATCATATCTGCTGAAATAAAATCAACAGGCCGGATAATGTTAGAAAGAGATTGTCGCCTTCATAGCTTCCAAGTACAAATGTTTAGAATAACTAGAAACAACCAAAAACAATGAATGCTATAGAAAAAATAATCTAAGTCCCTTGATCATTTTGTTGGGGTACAATAATTAACACGCAATCGTTACATATCATTTTTAAGTTTCTGATATACCAAAAGTAATTTTAATAGATTATTTAAAAATAAATTCAGAAAAAATTAAGGTTTATGTTTTTTTTTATATATAATTTTTCAATTTTTATAAGTCTCCCTTGTTATTCAATAATCTTTGTTCAACCTGACACAATGTCCCCAGACTGCATATAGTATTTGTCATAAATCATTCACACATCAAAGAACTGATTAAGCGCAAATATTCGTAACTTCAATGATTTGATTGAAACTGGTGTTTCAATGAGATCTGGCAGCAATATATCACATGAGTGTGGAACGAAGACAGAAATATGAGTATAACTCTAAAAATCAGACACTAAGACAATTCTCTGCTTCTTTACCTTTACACCAAGAATGATGATCCTTTTTCTAAACATTGTTATCGCTGTTGTCATCTAAAGTTAGAAGTCTCAGATGAGGATCAATTTTCGACGTGTTTCCGTAAATAAATTACGGACGCTATTCACTTCAATTATATTGACACCAGTTTATGTGAATGCCTTAATTCAACACACACGAATGATTAATCAGGCACAATTATTTTTGTACCGTCTAAGGCCAATAAAGATTTTTTTTCTAATTTCTTTAGGTTTTAGCCAAAAATAATGTACACCTGAAGAATCCTTGCGAGATCATCAGACGAAAAGAAATAATTGAAACAATGATAAAACAAAAACTATACCATAAAAATAGTGATTAAAATTACATCAGCTGCATGGTGTCTGAGCATATGCACCTTTTTTATTCTTGTTATTTTCATTGACTGAGAAACTCAATTAGCTGGGGTTGTAGAATACACTGATTTCACCTCTGCAGATGAATAATAATCACCCCACAATGAATGTCCAAGATAATACATCAAAACAGGAAATAATAAGGCTCCAGTTCTGGAGTTATTAGGAATAAGTACTCTCTTACCCGATATAGTAGAACCTGTTAATAATATATATATATATATATATATATATGTATATATATATATATATATATATATATATATATATATATATATATATATATATATATATATATATATATATATGTATATATATATATAAATTATTTCTAGAAAAAAAGACTCTAAAGTTATTTTAACAGGACTTCATCTGAACCAACAATTGATGCTTCTTTGAAGTCCTGTTAAAATAATTTTACTCTTTGATTCATATCAATGGTCTTAACGGGATGGAAATGTAACCGGATATTGTCTTTTTCAAAAATGATATTATGTACTCTGTGAATTTACTTACTTGAGCTCTTTACCATTAATATTTAAAAATTAGAAATTTGAATCATTTATTTGTCCTGACGGAATTGTTCCCTTCTCCAGATTTACTGGATTGAAGAATACCATATATATATATATATATATATGTGTGTGTGTGTGTGTGTGTGTGTGTGTGTGTGTGTGTGTGTGTGTGTGTGTGTGTGTGTGACGAATAATGTGGTCTATGTTTTAAAATAATTCTTGATAACGTGATTAATGGCAAATATTGTGACATTTTCAAAGTGCAAAATTGTGAATTATTGTGAATCCAACTCATCATCTAGTACAATATAAAACAACATAGTCTGATTTAGATTATCAGGTTGTAAAAGTAGACATTTCTAGATGGAATTGAATCAAAAAGACCATTATTCTGAAATATCCAATACTTTAGTATTCATCGAAATCAAATCTAAAATCTACAAGAATTTTACAAACGATTATCTTCATTGCCACGCTGCTATATATATATATATATATATATATATATATATATATATATATATATATATAGAGAGAGAGAGAGAGAGAGAGAGAGAGAGAGATAGATAGAGAGATAGATAGATAGATAGATAGATAGATAGATAGATAGATATCGTGTTTGTATTGGAACGAAAAGTAGACATATGATTATGTTAATTCGTTTTTTTAGAGCAGTATCAGTATTAAGCTATCATCAATTTCAAGATTTTAGATTTTAATCTTAAATGATTTACGATCGCGAGGAAGAGTGTAAATGCTTATGGAATCAAAATTCTTATAATTTAATTCGATTGGGTAAAACTTTGTTTTTATCAGAAAATATTTTTTCCAAATTGGAAAGAAATTTTGATTGGTGTTGAATGTTTAGGGTGGGTTGTTTTATTTTGTATATTGATGCAATCAAATAAAAAATCAGTATATAATATAATCAATAAGAAGGAATATTTTAAAATGATTATTTCCTTTTGTTATTTTCAATATTTTTGAGAATAGCATAATGCAAATATTCGGGGATAAGGGTGTATTTTTTTTTAGTATATTTTGTTTAGGATTTTATGTTATAGATATGATGTTGGACGTTTTCAGTATTCCTTAATATGCTTGCCTGTATTACAGTTATATCATGTAATCATTCCGGTGGCATAAATTTTAATTTCAAGTTAAAAGATAGATAGATAGATAGATAGATAGATAGATAGATAGATTTAGGAATCCTGTTGGTTAGTTTAGTGTCTTTGGTTTATGATCTTTCAACCTTCGTGGGTTAATTAATGTCAATGCCATAACCGTAGAACAGAAGTGTTACTATCTAACCCATATCCGGGGGGGGGTTAGAAGATGCATACCGTTCCCAATGTTATTAATCCGAAAGTAAACGATATAGTTCGATTGGAGTTCGAACTAGCTTGCAACAATAATCTAGTCCTGCATGTTAGCAACTACGCTATAGGGAGTACCCTCTCGTTTACAGGACATAAGTTTCTAAGCTAAATGCTGTCTATAATGAACGATATATCAGAATAGTTAAGTCATGTTGTGGTTCAATAAGGACCCTGAGGGTCTGGATTATTTATCTTGCGTATATGGGGAGTAATTAAATCTGAGTGAGTTAATCATTTACCTATTTAAGTATTTCCGAGCTAATCTATATCTTATGAATAAGATTGTTTATTTCCCTTGGTATCTAGATGGTAGTATTTATTTAGTCTACAAATATAGAACTCGGGTGGTCTTAGCAAAATATTGAATTATTAATATGGTAATTAGCTTCTGCTAGATAATCTACAAAGATTATGACCGTAGCTGCGATTTTAATATCTCCTGTATTGCCTAATTAGTTTACGCGAGACTCTTAAGAAATGTGCGGTCTTAATTTATTATTGCTTGGGTTTGGATTGGCTTTACGGCATTTCACCTACTGCTGGGTATTTAAAGCGAAATTCAGTTTATATATATATATATATATATATATATATATATATATATATATATATATATATATATATATATAATTTGTAATCGTAGGTCTACAAAGTTAAACCGTTCCGTTAAACTGTATCTTTAACTAATCAATTAAACAACAGTAAATGATCAAACGGTTCTATTTCTAACATTTCAATTTAGCGTTAGTCAACAAAGTTAAATCGTTCCTAGTAATGCTATGTATCATTAAAGTTTCAATTAAACAGTTATTTGTTTACACATAATTAAATGATCAAACAGTTCTATTTCAAACAATTAAATTTAGCATTAGACATTTGTTTGCATAAAATGTCAAACAGTTCTATTTGACCCACGGATAGGACCGTATCAGATGCTACCACTCCGGTCAGAAAGGACCTGGGAGCAATGGTAATGTAAGAGTACTCCAGATCAGATTATTTTGTTGTTTTGTTTGCACAGTTTAAATGCCAAACAGTTATGTTTCAACCGTAGATAGGACCCTCTCAGGTGCAAACATTTTGGGCCAGAGTGGTCCTAGGAGCGATACTCCGCATTACCGAAAGCTCCAGCATTACTGCCGTCTTACCAGCAAATTCTTTAGAGCACTCATTGGAGGGGGTCTTAACCATCTGCAGAGATGCGGTTGGTGTATTCTACTGGCCCGGCCAATTAGGCTCTTTTGAGTGGCAAAAGGACTTTGAAAATGCTTAAATTAATCTCTACTTGCTATTTTAGCTGTATGCATTGTTGAGTTTATTCTTTATGCGCTATTTTGATATGTGGTTATTTGTGTGATGTTCAATGATGTGTTTTTGCGTTTACTCCTTACTGAATTTTATTATTCTGAAATTATTTTACAGTTTATAACGAATGGGTTTTTTATTATAATGTGGTAGATGGGGACAAATAAATGTATCTATGATAAATATAAAATGCAAAAGTTGATTATTTGTTTGGGTCGTACTCTCTCTCTCTCTCTCTCTCTCTCTCTCTCTCTCTCTCTCTCTCTCTGAGGCATAACCTCCCCAAACAAATAGGTGTCTTCGCTATGACAGTGAACTTCTGATGGCGTGTCTCTAGTTCTAGAGATCTGGAGAATGTGGTCTAAACCTTCATTACCATTTCTCTTAAGTCCATTCTGGCCCGAAAGTAGTACCTCGTAGGGTTCCATCTAGGAATCAACAGAATCTGTTTAAACATTATTTGCATTCAGTAGGACCGTGAGTAAATGAAGTAATTCGTTAGAAACAACTACTCATAAAAAGTAAATATGAGTGTTCAATGAACATCATTCCCTTTCCTCCTTGCATAAAATGACATTGGACAAGTTGACATGCCGTTATATGGTAAAAGATTCAACATGTGTATTTTACATGCTTATACATGCGCGCGCGAACACACACACACACACACACACACACACACACACACACACACACACACACACACATATATATATATATATATATATATATATATATATATGTATATACGAGGTGAATTCAATAAGTTTCCAGACTTTTTTGTACAGGCAAATAGAATTGATGTAGACCCTTGAAAATTCAGTACGTTATTGCTATACATCCTATGAGATGACTGACCAATTTTTATGATTTCAGGTTCAAATGAATAGCTACAGAAGCAATTAGAATAAACCCTAATAAAGCCCGATTTTCACAGCTGGAGAATTTTCAAAAATGCAATCTGACACTTTAGAAGAAGGATATGCAATAAAATTCTGTTTTAAACTTGGAAAAATTGCCATAGAAACATATGGGATGTTTCAGACTGCTTTTCGACTATCTTGCATGAATCGAGCATCTATGTTTGAGTGGCATAAGAGATTCAAGGAAGGCAGGAAGACTGATGGGGAGAATGAAAGGTGTGGGAGGAGAAAGGAAGTCAATACACCAGTGTTGATGGGCCAAATGGTTAGGGTTAGGGTTAGGGTTACTATTTTGAGGTTTTAAGGGAGTTCCGGAAGAGATTCCTAGGGACAGTGGCATTTCCAGCAGGACAATGCACCAGTCCACAATTCCATCCTTGTCACAGACTATTTGACCAAGATGGGCATCAAGACAGTTCCTCACATTCCCTATAGTCCATACCTTTCTCACTGTGACTTTTGGTTATTCCCTAAGCTCAGAGGCTGTCGTTATGAGACAATTGAGGAGATGAAAGAGTCTGTGACACGCTCACACAAGAGGACGTCCATATGACCCTTCAGAAATTGTTGGAACGATACAAAAATTGCAATGCAGCCGGAGGAGATTACTTCGAAGGTGATTAGTGTTTCATCTGGGTACTATCAATAAAAGTGCCCATACCAGAAAAAACCCTGGGAACTTATCGTATGTCCCTCGTATATATATATATATATATATATATATATATATATATGTGTGTGTGTGTGTGTGTGTGTGTGTATGTGTGTGTGTGTGTGTGTGTGTGTGTGTGTGTGTGTGTGTGTGAGGTTGTTTAAGTGTAATCAAATATCAAGATCAAGATTACAAGTTACAAAAGTTTCTATCCCTTTTTTCTAAATACAATTTAACTATAAATAACAGAAATGAGGATAAGCAAAGTTGAATGACGGAAATCAATTTTTATAAGATTATTTCAGAGAAAGTTGGTTTTGAAACGTATGTATTTACCACTTCATTGATATATCCTTTCTCTTTAATGTTGTTTTCTCAATAGCAAAGCAAGTAAATATAAGAAAGCTGTCTCGGAGGTGTGGGTTGAAAAAGCAGAGTTTTTTTATATGCTCACAATTTTGAAATGTTGTTTTTGTCTGGTTGACATTGACTTACAGGAAATATACTTTCATCGTGACTTTTTTGTGCGTAGAAGGAATTTATACTTACAAAGGCTTATCAAGGTGGGTGGTAATATATCTCCTTATTTGTATTATCAGTAAATCTTTTGCAGATTCATGTTGTTCAAGATTCCGCTTACATTTCAAACTTTATAAAATCAAAGATAATAATAATAATAATAATAATCAGAAGAAGAAGAAGAAGAAGAAAAAGAAGAAGATAATTATACCAAAGAAATATATTTTTCTCACGGCACATATACATATATGGATACTAGGTTTATATATATATATATATATATATATATATATATATATATATATATATATATATATATAATATGTAAAAACTCTCCCCTCTCTCTCTCTCTCTCTCTCTCTCTGTATATATATATATATATATATATATATATATATATATATATATACATAAACTATATATAAACTATATATATATATAGTTTATCTGTTGATAGATATATAAGTAAAAATTTATATATATACATGACTCTGCGCGCGCGCGTGTGTTTGTGTGTGTGTGTGTGTGTGTGAATACTTTTTTTGTGTAAATAGTGGAATAGACCTGAACAATTGGAATAGATAAAGATTCAAATACAAGCACACACACACATACACACACGCACATACACACACACAAATACACACGTTTGTTTATACATATGCTCATAAATGCGTGTTTATATATGGATGTGTGTGCGTATATGTCGTTATATATGTATGTTGTGAAATACGTAGCTTACTCTAATGAGAGTACTGAGTTCCATTTTAAATGATCACACTCGATATAATATTTCTGTAAATGCACGCTCAGATCATAGTTAGTTCGTATAAAAATCTGTATTCCATACTTGTTTTAAACTCTCTTAAGCTTAGTAAATAAATAAAAAAAAACATGTACGTTTCCTCTATGTATATTAACATTGCACATCTATGTATACCTATAAAAGTATGGATAAGTTTATATGCGTATATACTTATTCAAACGGAGATAGAAAAATTGAGATTGGAAAACAGCTGGTACTGCAGATGTTTAGATAATATGTACATTCCCACTTGTCTTTACTAATGTCCCTTTTTTTTTTACTCTGGCTGGAAAAAAAAAGAACATTTGCGCAAATGTTTTTCATTAAGTAAGTCTTCTATATCCGGCATTTCTAAGACAATTTCCTGATAAAAAAAAAGAAGAAAAAAAAAAAAAGCAAACATACATAACATGTGTAATAGAAAGCAACCTATTCAGTATAACTGGACTTTCTTATGATACGAAGAAATAAAAATAAAAAAAAACATCTAAAAAATAAAATTGAACAATCCCTAATAAAACTGAATATGTTATGCATATTACTTCCTGGATTTTCATAAATTTAGAATCAGAACAAAAATATTATTCGAATTTTAATCCCATCATATAAATAAATCTTGTGTGTTCGACACCCGGTTAACGAAGGCATGGGAAGCTATCGATAAGCTATCGATCATATGGAAATCAAACCTGTCCGAGAAAATTAAACTCAGTTTCTTCCAGGTAGCGGTCGTGTCGATACTGCTGTATGGATGCACCACTTGAAGTCTAACAAAATGACTGTAGAAGAAGCTAGACATCAATTACACAAGAATGTTGCGAGCAATATTGAACAAGTCCTGGCGGTAACACTCCACAAGTCACCAACTATACGGCCACCTACCTCCCATCACGAAAACTATCCAAGCTAGACAAACCAGACACACAGGACACTGGTGGAGAAGCAGAGACGAGCTCATAAGTGATTTACTCCTATGGGCCCCACATATGGCCGAGCAAAAGCAGGACGACCAGCTAGAACATACATACAGCAGCTATGTGAGGATACGGGATGTAGCTCTGAATACCTGCCAGAGGCGATGAACAATAGGGGAAAGTAGCGAGAGAGGTCCAGGGGTATGCGTGCTGACGCACGACATGATGATTATGATGATGATGTTCATTCCTAATTTCTGCTTTTGCTAATGTATATATTAAATAAAGCAACTTGATCGATTGTTGTTTTGATTTTATAAAGTGCCAACTCATATAGAATTATTTTTCATAGAATTTTGTTCTTTTATATTATATTTTCTCTATAGCTTTTCTTAAAAGTTTTTGCACGCAGTCAAACGATATCAAGTAAACAAATTTAATACAATAATTAGCATAGAGTTGAATGCTTTCAAGTATCCCTATCTAATAGTAATCATTATATGGTGTCAAGTAATTGTTTCTATTTGATAAAAGTCATTTGTTTGATCACTGTTATATAGTTTTGTATAACTAATGAAAATCATTAACAAAAAATATTATAAATTCATCAAACTGTTCTTGATATAAATATTTTACATTTATATGGTATCCAATCCAGTACGCAATTTTTTTAGAGGTATATTCATATCTAATATAAATAATTTTTAAAGATATATCAAACGCATAGATAGGACCTTAGAGGGTCCTATAAGTACAGGTTGATTGGTTATATTATTTAACATAACAGAATAGATAAATGAACAAATAACAAAATTAATAAAATAGAGCCTCGAAAATAATCATGCATAATCAATTTGACCACCATTCCCAGTGTGCACCAGAAACTAGATCACCCTTTCCATCATCTTCCACACAGCAGTATGTGAAAGGATCGCCATGCACCAAAAAGCTTTTCGTTTGATGATCACATCTGTGAGAAATTGACAGTCATTAAGTGCCGATGAGTGTGTGGCTATCAAGGACCGTCTTTATTTGATAAATATAACAGACTGCAATATATATATATATATATATATATATATATATATATATATATATATTGTCAGTTATTTTCTATTTATAATTTCTATTCTTTTTAATTATCTTATTAAACCTACAATTTAACTACTGATTTGAAAGGTTGGTTATTCGTATGAAGACACAACGCATACCTTGACTCTTTAATATTTAGAGAGATAAAAGTAAGCCAAATATTCTTTGGGCATGATTTTTCTTATTGCATTATTACGATTAATGTGGGATGTCATTATTTTTTGTAAAGGACATAACTGAGAAGATAGCTGGCATTTATTAGAAAAAAATGCATCTACTATATGTAAGCGTATGAGTAGATTGTGTGTACTTTATGTAATAAATAAACTGTAATATCACAGATAAAATAATGACATGTAAGTTAATTGGATCATTATTTATATATATATATATATATATATATATATATATATATATATATATACTTTAAGAAAAACAACGAAACCGGTCACATAGGATTATAAATTTATTTCAATCCTGTTACGCACTTTTAAATATTCATGCTTGAATACCTTCTTGTCCTGATAGAATTACTCCCAACTCCGGTTTAACTGGACCAAAAATATATATATACATATATATACACATATATATATATATATATATATATATATATAGAGAGAGAGAGAGAGAGAGAGATGTTGTTATCCCCAGACAGATTGTTTTGTTGTATCACAACTTTTCTGTGTAGCGAGACATGTAGGAGGGTTGAAGCTGAGATCGAAACCCGCCAAAGTTTTCGTTAGAGTTAGTATCAAACCGCTCAGCAAACAAGCGAACCACGTCAGCTCGGGAATTATAAGGCATTATGTAGTAGCTTTAGTTTGTTTACACTTTGTTCTTAACGAATACCAGAATGCTCAATTCATTCGAAGAGCTTTAGATATATATATATATATATATATATATATATATATATATATATATATATATATATATATATATATATATATATATATATATATATAACAATATTTGATACATGAGCATTTATTATGACTAGTTAACAAAATAAAACTATTTTTTCAATTAATGATAAATTTCTTGAGAAAATCTAAAAGACTTAGGAAACTCAAGAAAAAACAACGTCAAATAGATTTATTGTATAAAAAAGATTAGTAATAAGCATCGATAAATGTTTTATTTATTATTTGTATATATATATATATATATATATATATATATATGCCATCTCTTAAACAAAAGCGTGAAAATGCATCTTCATTAAACCACGATTAAGCAGAAACGCCTTTTCTTTTCTCCTCTCTGAAAAGAATTTCGACATTGAACGTGTGGAAAGCATGTACCTGAATGAGGCAAGCTCATAACATCATTTCAACAGCTCAATTATTTTACATCTGAGTGTAATGATCTATTTTATGGCGTCGAATTTTCGTGCAAATAAATTCTGTATTCTTATCCTTAGTCTTAAGCTTTTTACCTTACCTTCTTTTTTTAATTTGTCTCTTTCTTTCATTTGACTCTGCCTCCAATTACCATAAGATAATTCCTTTTCTCGTTTATTCGATTCGTCGACAACAGCATTAACTTTGTCTTGCCTCTAAATCATATTTTTTTCTCTCACATGTTAAGATAGTTTTGTCATATTAGAAATTATGTTCTAGTTGTCCACTTACCCAACTGAACAATGATAGTGCGCCACTTCCTCTAACCTGTAATCTCCTGATCCTTTCTGATTTTTTTTCTTATGCGACTCTCCCCACTAGAAACGTTTGACTTCAGTTTATCTTGAGCTTCAAAACGGCTCGAAAACACAAGACGTCCGAATTTTAACCTAGTTGAAGATTAATTTTCTCTAAAGGGAACAGTCTTTAAGAAAGAACGATGGCTTGACTGGTTATTCAGTGTTGGATTAATCTTTAGGTTGTAGATATATCCGTCATTAGACTAACCCATCACGAATGACACGTTGTCCTTATGGGCTGATAATCTTCGTACTGTAGGTTATTTTCATATCTTGTAATTTTCGACAGTTGAAAAATTAAATTTTTGGTGTGCTTTTTCAAAATTTTCAATGCTGCGCACCTCATCAGATGCTATCAAATCTCTTGGTCTGATAGGTACTCCGGATTTGACTTGTTTTGATAGTTAAACTGTAAACGAACATAACAACTACTTTATACGTCATTCGCTATCTCCTCAATATAATTTGCAGGTAAATGAACGCCATACTAGAAACTATAATTAAAAAAAGAAATCTGTAGCGCTCTAAAATTCATACACCTGATTACATCGTGTAGATGAAAAAAGGTTAAATGATATGGTTCTATGGAAGAGACATGTAAGGGTTATTAGGATCAGGTACCAATATATCTCAAACCGATTCCCCAAGTTGTTGAACATAATATGTTACCAGTCTGTCGTGTATTCAGTCTTTTTATTATGTAATGCTAGTAGCCTGTTTCATTTGATTTGAAAGATAAGCTGTAGCACAAAGAAAATTGATTCGAAAGAATTATCTCATTGGAAGTATTCTCATAGCGTGTATAGCTAAATGAGAACAATCTGCCCTCATAAAGTGGGAAAAGGAACTCAGTTCTAAATTAGCAGAATGCTACAAATTACGACATATACGCTAAGAAATCTGGTGACTAAAAAGCTGAAATGGTCAAAGTATAAAAAAGGAAACTCGGCCAATTATACGTGGTGAATTTAATAAGTTTCCAGACTTTTTTGTAAAGGCAGTTAGAATTGTTGTAGACTCTTAAGAATTCAGTACGGTATTGCTATACATCTTATGAGATGATTGACGAAATTTTATGATTTCAGCTTCAAATGAACAGCTACAGCAGCAATTGGAATACACCCTACTAAAGCCTGATTGTCAAAGCTGGTGAATTTCAAAAATGAAATCTGGACGTGAGGAAGAACGATATGCAATAAAATTATGTTTTAAACTCGGAAAAAAATGCCAGAGAAACGTATGGAATACTTCAGACTGATTTTCGACCATCTTGCATGAAGCGAACATCACATTTTAAGGGGCATAAGAGATTCAAAGAAGATAGGGAGTCTGTGAAAGATGATGAGAGGTGTGGGAGGAGTAAGGAAGTCAATACGCCAGAGTTGATTGGTCAAAGGGTGAGGGTGAGGGTTACTATGTTGAGGTTTTAAGGGAGTTCAGGAAGAGATTCCTTGGGAAGAGGTCAAAACTCTTCAACTCGGGTCAGTGGCATTTCCACCAGGACAATGCACCAGTCCACAGCTCCATCCTTGTCACAGATGGGCATCAAGATAGTTCCTCAGCCTCCCGATAGTCTAGAATTTTCTGTGGCTTTTGATTATTCCCTAAGCTCAGAGGCTGTCGTTATGAGACAATTGAGGCGATGAAAGAGGCTGTGACGAAGGTCATTGACACGCTCATACAAGAGGATTTCAATGGGGCCTTCGAGAAGTTGTTGGAACGGTACAATAAATGCATTGCAACCGGAGGAGATTACTTCGAAGGAGACTAGAGTTTTATGTGTGTACTATCAATAAAAGTGCCCATACGAAAACTTTGGAAAATTATTTAATGATCTTCGTTTTATTTTCATGTTCGTTATTAACATGAAATGATTAGTTTTCCTTTTTCTTCTGACTGTGGATAATCTATAATGAGTCCAATCAAAGTTCAGTAGAAACTACTTAAGGAAAGATAAGATCATGGGACAGAGCAGGTTTTCAGCAACAAAATTATCTCCGACGTAATCACCAACATTGACTTCGCTTTTTTGATAGTTGTGAATACCTTATGCATCCCTTATGCACACTCAGGTAAAGATTGATTTTATGTTTAGGAAATAAGATTTTGTGTCATTGGACAAGATCCGGTGAATATGCTGTAGCGCAACCTTATTTTTTAAAAGTTTGTTGATTAAAATTTGTTTAGAAAAGGATCAAGTATAGTTATTGTTTGCTCCAGAGAGAAAATCAAAATATCACTTTATGTTATAAGTGACTGTTGGGAATACGTCTTCACTTAAATGGTAAATGAAAAAAAATTAAAAGATATAAAGAACATTGCAGGAAGTTCAGTGTCGATACTTTTGGTCACACCTTGAATACACTAATTTAAAAATAAATTTTATATAATGAATATGTTAGTAACTTTCTCTACTGATTTCTCGTGGGTATCTTGGATTTTTTCGAGATTTAGCTAATCTTACGCACCACTTGAGAGAATGTTTGAGAATGAGAAATAAAACAAAAAAGAAATCTCATTCAATTTTTGTTCAGAAAGAGACACGCCCATTTTTGTAATACGCAACATTACTGCAGGCCGTTAAATATATATATATATATATATATATATATATATATATATATATATATATATATATAAGGAAGATCATGTATTCATTTTTCGCATCCTCATTCTCATCTGTATGTTTTTTCTTGCCAGCAATGAGAACCTAAATACTTTATTCCTTAAAACATTGCTTCTCAAATATTTCATATTATTATCTCCTTCTTTTTTCTTCTTTTTTGGTGGTTAGTATCACAAAACCAGAGGCAGATTTTTCTTTTATAGGAGTCGAGAACTTATCATACTCTTCCTTTCTTTCATTGTTACAGAGCATAAATAGTGTCAATCCAGTAACGATTCCGCGTGTTATGAAAACATACCTATGTCATCAAATGATTCTTTTCACAAAAGTAATCCTGTTGATATAATTTCAAGAGTTACTAAACATTTACATCGAAAGAATTGTGCGCATTTGTACATTTAGTAGGTTGTATTACATTTTAGCAATGATAGTAGAATTATGAGTGACAACGTCGAATACAATTTGTTACATAGCCATATACACGAATATGGCCATGTGCGAAATGAACATGGAATGTTGGTAACATATATACATAACGTAGAACACAGGAATCTCGAAATTCGAAAACACGTAATGACTTGTTTGTTCAGGTACGAAACCTTTTTATTACTTTTGAGTTAAAGGTTTCGACATAAGGAGGGAGACACAATCTTTTTTATGCTGGCTTCTTCATCTGGCCCCTATCTCGTGCAGCACCCATGTCGCACAAATTCGTCTAACATCTGCGAGCCCCAAAAGTCGAACATCCTCGTTCGGCGTCTAGTTTCAACTCTCTTAACTTTCTTTAAATTCCAAAAAATCTCTGCGCGCTTCCGGTGTATGATGTCATTCGCACCCTGTCACTCCGTTTCGTCTCGGGCTATTGTGACATCTCTGAGTGACACGTCCTTCCGCCCGCGCACACGTTAACACCTGCATCAAGTTTGCACCTAACTAACCCATGTGCTGAGCCGTAAGGTTCTCAACCTAACTTAACCCAAAGGCATGAACCAAAATCCCTCGGCTATTATATTACAAATTACCAAAGCAAGAAAGGCAATGCACCTCGATTAGAA
Source organism: Sepioteuthis lessoniana (assembly GCA_963585895.1). Taxonomy (NCBI): domain Eukaryota; kingdom Metazoa; phylum Mollusca; class Cephalopoda; order Myopsida; family Loliginidae; genus Sepioteuthis; species Sepioteuthis lessoniana. The sequence continues at coordinate 12,132,576 of OY757904.1, read as the reverse complement.
CATCCAAAAAATAGATGTATTGCACCAACTGACTTTTTATGGGAACAATGCTGCCATTCCTGCTGTAGTTAAGTATTTTTTTTCTGAGATGGTGCATATTTCAAGCAGTCACTTGTTCATATTTAACAAAAATGTATAGAGAATCGTAGTCACGATACATAAAGTATTAAACTATAGAGCTTTATTTTTTCTTAATTTATTGATGATTTTTTTAATTACTGTTGGGTAGCACCTACCTTTTCAGCATAATGAGCTGTTCCATCTGCCATATATGGCTGTAGCGGAGATAAGTCTACAAGTCAGACCAAGAGAGCCGTTCCTATTGTTGAAGTATATTCTTATTCTATCACTAATCCTATGTTCTTATTACTAAGAATCTCTCTCTTGTAAATACTCTTTCCTGTAAATATAACTATGTACCTCACATATCGTGGTTTGTCTTATTATTATTAAAACTTGTATTCATTAACCAGAACACAACACTTACTGTATCTGATATACTATCCTTGGAAATAAATAACGTTGATTTTTTCTATTCCCTAACGTATTAATGATAAAAAGAATGAAGAATATTGATGACGTTAGATTTTCAAAGACCATGATTAAATACTATTCATTACTTCGATGAATAGTATATTGTTGCGATATTGACACATGTTTTATGGGCAATCAACAGATAAAAATAATTATAACAATACGTTAAAACATGCAAATCAGTGTAGACATAGATAAATGTGGTTCATTAGGTACAAAATGAAGCTAGAGAAAAGGAAAGAAAACATGTCTCAACAAGTATCATTATTTTCTTTGCCTGAGAAAAAAATCACGGAATTCCTGTTTGATAAACAGATCCATAATCTACGGTGTCCTTGGATATGTAATATTTATTTATAAAATGATTTCAAACAGCCGGTGAGAAATAAGAAGTTCTAGATAAATTCTGAATTGTTTTGAACGAGAAAATCCTGAACGACTGGGGGATTTTTTCAGCTATAGGCATCAGATTTGATATCTACGTATAAGTTAATGAGCCTTTTGTTTTTAAGTGAGGAAACATAGCAGAAAATTAGCTTTTAGAAACCCGACAGAAAATTCTCTGCAAATAAGTGTGAAAAAATTCTGTTCCTACTTACCTCCATGATTTCACGCCCAGTTAAGTAATCTTGTATTACATTTTAACCGAATGGTACCGGGTTGCAAATAGATGTAATATAAAAAACAGAAACGGAAACAAAAACAGTTGACAAGTTCAGCATCTTGTCCTGTAAGCGATGTGTAACAATATATGCTTCAGCTATAATACCTGACTGAAAATATTAGTTAACCAAGAATTGTTAACATTACCAGACACGATTCGATAAGTGATGGGAGTGGCTGGTTGAACAATATTGCACATATCAGATGGAAGTTGGGAGTTGGATGTTCTGAAAAAAAGCATTTGTTGATCCGTCCTCTATTTCGGTGGCTGAGGTACAAGGAGACGAACTTCCATGTGTGCAGATCGTGAGGAACAATTTAATTATACGAGAAGAGTCAGTTCCAACTACAACGAAGAAATTACCTCACACCTAATCCGTTTAACCTATTTCTAATACCTAAAAATCTGATCAAAAGTGAATAAAGCAACCAACGTCCAAGCACTTGAAGCGATTTTTTTTTTGTTTTTCACCTTCCCATTCTTCAATTAGACATCGCTAATATTGCAGTCGTTTGAGACTATGCTGCACTTAGATTTTTGGGTTTAGTTACATATGTTATTAAAAAGGAGATTTGACATCAAATCCTGTGTTGAACATTAGAAGTGAGCGATAAACGTTATTAACAAAAGAAACATAGATTGATAAATTATTTTCCAGGCAAAGATTTTTAGGAAGAAATTTATATTTTGCGATGTCCAACAGATTAGGAAAGATGAATTCCTTTCTGGTGAAACAGTCATACTGAAAATGCATGAAAAGTAAGAACTCTCTGCAGTGCAGCTGATTGATGAAGTGACATTGATCTGGGGATTAACTATCATGATTATCAACCTGAAAAATAAATTTGAAAAAAAATTTAAATGAAAATGTAACATTCTATTGCCTTTATAGACATAAAAAGTTTCTAATTTCTATCTCGATACAAGTGTTTCTTTTTTTTTTTTTCTATCAAAAATAATTTTGCAGTAAGCTTAGTTTCTTTGATTATAATCTGTAGTCAAAAATTTAAACCAAGTTCCATGTTAGCTATTTGGAAACCGTTACGACCTGGCAACAAGTAATGAAGAAGTAATTCTACATGGTTTAAGCCTATTATTTCCATCACATTTTCAAATAGGAGATAAAATGTCCTACTCATTGAGAAAGCCCTCGGCTACGAATGAAATTTGACACAGTACATTTTTATGCGGAGTAAATCTGAATTGAATTCAAAGGTTCCCTTCTCTAAGACTGATTAATTAAATGTTAAAAAGTTAATCTGCCATAAATGGAGGAAGAACAAATGGATTCCTCGTTGTGTAACTTCCAAAAAGGTCTATTTTGAATGTGATAAACATTCTATAGAAGTAAGTTTTAGATATTTTTTTCACAAACAGTCTGATTTGGGTATTTGGAATTAAGTTGTAAACAATAATTTTGAAATTACATGATTTTTAATACGTGATTATCAAAGCATTGCAACTTTTCACATCTACTTGTCTATTTTATGACACTGTAAGGAGGATTATTAGTCTCTTATGAAATCAAACATTACTGGGCGTGTCTACTAAATACAATGATCTAACACCTGATTACTTCTATCAATATAAGAATTGCCAGTATATATATATATATATATATATATATATATATATATATATATAAGAGGATCATTAAATAAGTTTCCAAACTTTTTTCGTCTGGGTACTTTTATTCATAGTACACATACGAAACTCTAGTCCCCTTCGAAGTAATCTCCTCCGGCTGCAATGCTCTTGTTCTATCGTTCCAACAACTTCTCGAAGGCCCCATGGAAGTCCTCTTTTGTGAGAATGTCAAGGACCTTCATCACAGCCTCTTTCATCAACTCAAATCTCTCATAACGACTGCCTCTGAGGGAATAACTAAAAGTCACAGGGATCAAGGTCCTGACTACAGGGAGTGTGAGGAACTGTCTTGATGCCCATCTTGGTCTATTAGTCTGTGACAAGGATGAAGTTGTGGACTGGTGCATTGTCCTACTGGAAATGCCACGGAACCGATTTGAAGAATGCTGGCCTCTTCCCAAGGAATCTCTTCCTGAACTCCCTTAAAACCTCAAAATAGTAACCATAACCCTAACCCTCACCCTTTGACCAATCAACTTTGGTGTTTTGACTTCCTTACTCATCCCACACCTCTCATCATACCTCACAGACTCTCTGCCTTCCTTGAATCTCTTATGCCCCTTAAAAATTGATGGTTGATTCGTGCAAGATGGTCAAAAAGCAGTCTGAGCCATTCCATACGTTTCTGTGGCATTTTTACCAAGTTTATAACTGAATTTTATTGCATATCGTTCTTCTAAAGTGTGCTCGGGTCCAGATTGCATTTTTGAATTTCACCAACGTTGACAATCAGACTTTAGTAGAGTGTATTCCAATTGCTGCTGTAGCTGTTGATTTGAACCTGAATTCATAAAAATTGCTCAGTCATCTCATAAGAGGTATAGCAATAACATACTGAATTTTCAAGAGTCAACGACAATTTAAATGCCCATACAAAAAAGTCTAGAAACTTATTGAATCCATCACCTAAACGTAATGCTAATTGTTGAGATAGAAATAGGGAGAAAAGACAGTGTTTTTGTATTTCGAATTCTCTTTGGTTAATTTTTCACACTTCAAAAAGTGAATATTACATTGAATCTTAATAAATTCTTTTATTATATTTTTCAGAAGTTGATTTTATAGTTTATTTAATTTTTTAATATTTTACGTTGTTTTTTTTTTTTCGATTAACATTTTACTTATGATTATTATATTGCTCCCTGGGTGATCTGCAAACCATCATTAACCGGTGTTTTTTTTTTCAATTGGATCTGAATTAACACAAAGTCGTTTCAATTCTCCCGAACACTTCTTAATATTCCAGGTGATTTTGACACCGCTCTAGTCTGGATGAACACAGTTTCCAATTTTCCTGTCTCTTTTCGAGGTTTTATTGACCTTTACAAGGGCTCAAATACATTTGTTATAACAGTCACCCAAATGTTCCGCATTTTTTTCAGCTTACGGATAATGTCCAGATATTTGTCAATTAATTCGCTTTCTCTAATTTTTTCCTGGGTTTAAACGATAAAATCATAATCCAATTGATGTCAAATATTTTTTTCTAAATTACCTTAACCTTTCTTATTCTAGACTAAATTATCGATGATTTTGGAAGGTGATTATCATCGATTTCAAACTTTTAAAATCTATCCTTTTGTGTAAATATCCCTGTTAGGAAGATCGCAAGTCACTTGTTAAAATAGAGATTACTGAACGTGTCAACTAAATAAAGTGATCTAAGGCCTCATTACTTCTATTATTCACCTTTTGAACTCAGAGTAGTAAACCCAACAAAACCATGAAAAACAGGAACCTGACATTTTTGTAATTTTTTTCATGTGTTTCCTCGACGTATTTGTATTGCTGTGAAAGTATACCTAATGGAAACTGGATTTGAGAAGACCGAGGACACTTTTCCTTTTACAATAAGACGCATACGTAATCACACATTTCCTAATAAATGCAAATAGCTAAGAAAACACGAAGAAAGATGAAAAGACATTTAGCAAAAATAAAAGAAATGTGATTCGTGTCACAAATCTTTATACGTGATTTCAATTTACACACTTCTTTGTTGTTACATGTACCACAAAGACACATAAATCACGTATTGATCTTTATTCTGTTTTATTAACATTTTCTTTCGATCATTGCGGACAGCGAGTGTCCAACTGCATATGGGGAGTTTTCTTGTTTAACTTGATGAATAACACGTCCCAGACTGAACAATACAACTTGATTTTTGGAGGAAAAACATTCGTAATTTCTTTTCTCTCTCTCTCTCTCTCTCTCTCTCTCTCTCTCTCTCTCTCTCAGGTAAACTCAACAAAGAACAGCTCAGTGAATATCAAGATATTCAGTGATTGCTGTCTATTTGAAAAGACGATAAAATCTAGCGTAAATCGAATTCGATATAGAGACATTGACGTAGTCTTAAACAAGCTTTATGCGGAAGACAACATTATCGCATATATTACAAAAACTATATATATATATATATATATATATATATATATATATATATATATATATATATATATATATGTGTGTGTGTGTATATATATATATATATATATATATACCTGTAACGTCAGAAAAAAATCTACCTAGTTTTCACCTAAACGATTAATCAGATCTTTCTTGATCAAAGAAGTGTTAGACCAAACAAAATTTTGATTTAGAAATTCTAAAAAGAATAAAATTGATATATAATAAATAAATGAATAAATAAATAAACAAATGAATAAATAAATAACTAAGATAAAAGGAATTGTGTCTTATCTATCCAGAAGTCAACTTTTCTTGTGCCTACAATCATTTAGTATTTCTGACCTTTGAGTTAGTAATTCGTTGAGATTATTGTAGGAAGCAATCGCAAGTCTCTCCCCCATAAACAAATGTCAATACTTCCCCAGCTTTATACTTATGTCATTTTCTTCAGTGTTGCTGATTTCGAATGATTCCTTCAGATAAACTTTTACATTTTGAATCAGTAAATCTTCAATAAGATTGAATACTTGTAGATAATGTTTTCAAAGATTTTATGATCATAAAATCATTATGAATTATTTGGTAGCATTATAAAAAATATCTTTGTGTCTGCACATTTCCTATATTTATTAAAAAGTTTTCTCGGTTTAGAAAAGTATTAATAGCTAATTTCTTTTCTAAACAGAGGATAAATTGCTTTGATATATCCTTATAAACTGTTTATTTTTTATTTACATTATATTGTTGAGATATTTTGTGTTTTTGTTTGTGAGGTTCAATATATATTCAGAACGGCTAGTGCTGCGAGCGTAATTGTTATCGGTAATTGGCTTCTTTGTTTCCAGGGCCGCTTTGATGAAGATCTTTCTTCACCTGCTTTAAGTTTGACGGTGGGTAGAAGATAGCACCAGCATTGAGGTAATTTTCAACTAAAGGGCATAAAGTTTCGAACTATGCTTACAAGCATGTTTTGTTGTAAATCATTTCGTGTAACTATTTTTTGTAGTTGACTTTGTATGAATTACTGCATGTTTTCCATGTAAATAAATTTCAAAGTGATCCAGTGGAATATTTTTCGGGAATTTCCTTGAGTGTAAGAAATTGTCATTTATCATTTCAAGAAATAGCTGAACTCTGCTTGTCTTGATGTTATTCTATTCGATGGATTGAAACAAATGGTATTGATTTTTCATGCTGCTTTTTAATTATACAAAGACAGTTAAGTCCTAATGTCGTAGAAATTCCATGAATTTTCCAGAGCTGTTTCATCTTTATATTTTCCATTGTTAAAGACACTTTTGTGGGAAGAATTATGGGATAATCTGTTACTGATGGACTTTGACATTTTTTGATCATTGGCTGATTGCTTTGAAGTGTTATGTTGGTGGATTAGTTCGCCATTTATTTTGAATGTTTGGGAAATCCATTTTAAAAGAGAGGACGTTGCATCTAAAAATGCATATTATTTTTAAAATTAGATTTGATTACTATTCTAGATTCTAATTGTTTAAAAATGTCTATACTATTGGTTTTATCTTATATGTTTTGGCGAACATTTTTTAAAATACGAATCCGTTGTTTCGATATAAATATTCAGTTTTTGTGATTTAATTAGTTTTGCCAGCGACTTTTAATGGATTTCACTGTGTGGTTCTAATGGATTACATAATAATTTAGTATGCAGCATTTGTCTCATAACGTCTCATAGTATCTAGCATTTCTCTGAAGTTATTTGTCTGACGATATGTCTGCATGTATTTTAATTTTAGTCGTAATATATTCTAAGTTAAAGTTTAATTTCAAAACGTCCCAAATGTTCAAAAATATTTGAACTGAAAATGAGAGAGGGTTGTTAAATGATGTTATAGCGGTGCGATTAAAGTTCAGCTTTATTTTTTAGTTTTATTATCTCCTTTGTACAGTTGGAAATGGTTTAGGTTAACTGACTTTCAAATAAAATGTATGAACATCTCTTGCTTTGAACTGGTATTTTAGTATATCGCTTTGTCTTTTCAGATCGAGTTCCAAACGGATTCTCGATCTTCTGTTTTCAGTTCCCTGTCTTTAATTTCTTAACATCAGAATAATCAGTACATGTACAAAAATATGTCTTTTAAACTGATATATCATTTTGTATATGTTAAAACAAGATATGTCAAGATGAAATTTGTCGTTACCCAATTTAGTTCAACGAATACGCAAAGTAAGTAATTAGGAGACCACCACCACCACCAACACCACCAAAAGTACCCCACGAATAGATCACACACCAGTAACCAAAGGTACGTTGCTATAAGAGTTATGGTATAATAAGCATGTAATTGAAATATTCAATACTTGCCTTGACAAATAAAAGGAATTGTTTCATCTATTATCATATTAAAAAAAACTACGTCAACGTTGGGAAAAAAAATAGAAAATGGTTTTAATGTCCTACAAAATAAAACTGCCAGCATGTCTAACATTAACCCGTCTTTCATTATTTCAATATGATAAGATATGGAAGCAATTTTTTAATTATGTGTTTTAGGGGTCATATTCTAAAACTTGATGTCAGGGTGAATTCTTCATTTATGTTAAGGAAAGTGGTCATAAACTTTTGTTGACGGCTGATTACCTTCTGCAAGAATATTTCTCGTCAGTAAATAAGAGACAGGAATTCACATATCGCTGCCACCGGGGTTATAATGGTAGATGCTATGAAGCGAATGACAAATATGTCAAAACCTCTGCCCTTTGATTTATCGTGAGCAGCGCTACAATTGTATCTTAGGTTTCACACTTTCACCATAATACTACGCTTCGGACTTGCATCGTTTATTCAGCAGATTAACCAACGTTGTGACACCTGTCCTAAACATGTCGTATCAATTCCACGCACTATCTTTCCAATGAGAGATGCACTTCAAAATAATACTACCTGTCCAAAAATTAATATCCCTACATAAAAACGACCTAGGAAACAGCTTTTTTTAAATACAAATAATGCTAAAATTCTCACTACATCTTTAGATGTATTGATCAAAATTTCACCCAGTAATTAAGAAAAACCATAGCAGAATTTTATTTGAGCAATATATTTTTAGCTGCTTTTGAAATGCAGAGAAAAAAAAATTAGTGTAATTTGAAAATGAAAGGTAATTTTGAGGGGTCTACAATAGTGTTGAATGCTATAATCTAATTATCAAAAAGATCGATATTACAAGAATAAAAATGCGAAAAAAGATTATAATTATTTAACCTTTACTAAAAGGAAGCACCAGTATTATCATTGATTTCTGTTACAATGCAAAAACTACGTGCTGATAGGTAAATTTGTTTATATTAATAAATGAGAATAGTTTGTTTCTTTCTTTTGTATAGTAATGCTACATTCGCCTCCCACAAACAGTGACCCTGGGGCCCCGCAATGACCAACAACATAAGGTCGATCATCACAGCTGTCGCTATTGGTGCGAGAAACGATCTCAAACAAAACTTGAGGATTAACAGAAAGGATTACAATTAACAATCTAAACTTAAGAGCTTGGCGAAACCGTCTCCCATAAGAGGTGGTTTATGATATATTAAAAAATAGTTATTTCTTTGATCGACTTGAAAATGTTAGTTCACATATTTCAGGGGGTGCTTGTAACAATCTGCAGTAAATTAAGTGGGATTTTTCCGATAATATGTTGGTTATTTTATTGTTTTCTTTTCGGTATTAAAAAAAAACTTATCTTGTCATCATATGTCCACCTTGTCTTTGTCTCTTCGTCTGAGACAAATTTCCTCGAAATGGCCGCAACACGACGGAAGAAATGATTGGATACGACATAATCAGACCTATAGCCTATAAATTTCAAGAATATCTAGGGAAAATATAAACGAACCATTTCTCGTATTTAAATGAAAAATCCCGTTCGTTTCAAGATTAAAAAATGTGGTCATTGGTAAATTAGGTAATGTGAAATAGTGTTTTTATTATTTGATTCGGTGATCAACCTGAGGAATTTTCAAACCAAACTTATGTACCCAATAATTGAGGGCACTAAGCAGAAAATATTTGTTTGGCAAAATATATTATTTCTTCCATATTAACGCATATACTAATTATTTATATTATCTCGCATAAATAATGATATCTAGACAATGATTTTTCACTGTAAAAAGCTTGTTTTATTCTACAACAGTATTTTATTATTCTAAGTAGAAAGTTATTCAATACAAAATCGATAATATTAAGTAATATTCATTATTTATCAAATCTACTGTTTTGCAGCTGTCTATCTTGCGCCAATAGTGTAACAAGATAAAATGGCATTAATCTATAAAAAGGGTGTCATTTTTTTGTGGAATGCTGCATATTTTATTTTTGGTGATAGATTTAAAATCATAGGTTTGGTTTGCTTTCTTTGTTTAATAGCATATCAACTCTTTTTAGGTTATTTAATGCCAAAGCTATTCTCCTAGAAGAACAGCTGGGAGGATAAGGGATTCATACCTTTCCCAAGGGTATTTGCCCGAAAGTGAACGTAATAGCGCGACTGGAGTACGAACTCACGTACTACGATTCCGCAGTCCATCGCTTTAACCATTATACCACGAGGACACCCCCTAAAATCATAGAGTTTGGTTATTAATAATACATAATAATATGTTTTAATCACAATGTTTTAATCACAATGTCAATGCACACAAAACGGAATATATGTGATATAATCAAACAGGTGACATCTCCACTCTAGACGGAACCCCTCTTAAACTAGTAGACAAATTCTCTTACCTAGGAAGCAGCGTCGCATCAACCGAAAAGGACATCGACACGAGGTTAACGAAAGCATGGACAGCAATCAATAGGCTATCGATTATATGGAAATCAGACCTAACCGATAAAATGAAACGCAGTTTCTTCCAGGCAGCGGTCACATCGATACTGCTATATGGATGCACTACATGGACTCTAACAAAACGGCTGGAGAAGAAGCTAGACGGCAATTACTCAAGAATGTTGCGAGCAATCTTGAACAAGTCCTGGCGGCAACACCCCACAAGACACCAACTGTACGGCCACCTGACTCCTATCACGAAAACTATTCCAGTTAGACGAACCAGACATGCAGGACACTGCTGGAGAAGCAGGGACGATCTCATAAGTGATGTACTCTTGTGGACCCCCACACATGGCCGTGCAAAAGCAGGACGACCAGCACGAACATATATTTAACAACTATGTGAGGATACGGTATGTTGTCCAGAAGACTTGCCTGAGGCGATGAACGATAGGGAAAAGTGGCGAGAGAGGGTCAGGGATATCCGTGCTACCACCACGACATGATGATGATGATATATGATTCCATTCACAATTATCAAATACCTGTTATAAATATTTTTATAAAGGTATTTTGTGTTTGTACTATCTTATTGGTAAAGACTATTCGGTCTGATGAAAATGTGTAATTAGATAAATGAATGAACTAATACGTACGTAAATCAGGATAAATCCTAAAAATCTGAAATTATAAATAACAATCGTTTTTTGTTTGTTTTTTTCACTTAATAACTGTTTTCTGTGGCAGACGACACATCATTATAGAAATTTCTTCTACTGATGATTCCTGAATCGTTGAATTTCTGCTTTTACTATAAAAAGAAACAACAAAAAATAAAAAGCAGTACAAAGAAACACTAAAGATAAATGCTGGATAATTTTTTTAGGTTTTTCAAATGAGCAATTTTCCTATTTATTTGTGGATAAATTTGTCGTCTAATGAGTCGGAATGGATGAATAATCAAATTAATTTAATAACTGGTCATCCGAGCGAAAAATATTCGTTAAATGAAAACTATTGATATCTAATGCGAGTTATATACCTTTATATTTACACATCTGATAAATGAATGTTGATAGTAATATACTGTAATCAGTCATACTGACATACCTTCATTCTTTGACTAAACTTCACTTTTTCCTTAATGCTGGAGCAGGAACACCAGCTTGGTTTTGTTTGTATCCAATGCAACAGATTAAATTACAGTAACTAGCAGTTGATTTTGAGTGATCATATATGCGGAACAAACCAAGACATGTTCAGAATGTAGAGTTAGCATGATTCTCAAGACTGAAGAGTCACAAGGCACTGATATTAATGTAAGGTTTTATTGACCATTTTTTTTTAAATTATGTACCGCTCATAGGGAACGTGTTAGCATTAAAGCAATAATAAATAATTTTGTTTTAGGAAGTGGACACCTTATTGAAATTACTTCAACAGATCATTTGATTACTTGTCATAAAATGATAAAATTGAGCGACCGTTTAATATCCAATTTGTCTAAAAGCTTTAATACAGGTCACTTAGTTTAAAAGACGCAAGAGACAGAGTAAAGTAAGATGAGAAAAGCAACATTGGAAATTTCAACCATACTAATATATATGCAAATATTTCTCATTGAATATGATGGACAAGGAATATATTTCTTTCTTTAACCTTTCTTGTTTGATTACAAGGAAACATATGTAGGAATTACTGGAGTGTAAAAAGTCTTCATATTTTTCTTCCGATTCTAAACCCTTTTCGCTCATTCTTTTCCAAGAGTTATCGAAAACATTTCAGTATCACGGTTAATCTGAAGAAAACAAACACATATCATACCTGTTCTTGATAAATAAAGTTAAAAAAAAAACCTTTAGGAAAACACAATGGAGAGAAATTGTATTCGCTTAATCATTATATGCGTACCTTGTTAAGGTACAAGAAAACCTGGACCCAGTAAGATGTGTTAACACAAAATATTCTAAACACACACACACACACACACACACACACACACACATATATATATATATATATATATATATATATATATGGAATGACACTTTATAGATTACTCTAGTTATACCGTCCCCAACCATCAGAATTCTCCCATCAGGGTGAGTTATGCTTTCCTACATAGGGCTCCTCAGACACTTAATTCCCTTCGGAGTCAGTTTCAAGAGTACAAAAAATTGTTTGGTTGGGTGTCTTTGTTTGATGGAATTTCAACTTCTTAAGTTATCTCATGCCAACGCCATCCTTCTACAAGAACAGTAGCAGCACTATTTAACGCATAGCTGGGAGGACAAGGGGGTTCATAACTTTCCCAATGGTATTTATTCGAAAGAGAACGTAATAACGCAACTGGAGATCGAACTCGCTTGCTATGATTCAGCTGTCCAGCGCTGTAACACCAGGAGGACACCCCCAGAAAACAATGATGTTAGGATAAGTCTGCTGCTGTTAATGTGTACGTATGTAACTACGTACTTCCAAATGGTCATATCTGCATACGTCACTACACCTCCATCACCATGGAATATTTTCGATATAGTTTGGTAGATGAAAAGATCCGTAGAGAACAATTGTAAATTGTAGTATTATTGTAGTCCACGCTAGTAGAGCCTGAATTCTTCCTGATTATCCTGTGATAATCCGAATTAATCACGTCAATCACAGGTGTTATATAAGAATTTTCCTTCAACTTTTTTGATAAGTACACAAAGAATTAGGGTTACGACTCCCTCAGAAATATTGTACAAGATTACAGATAAGCGAAAATCTCCCTCCGCTATTCGACATTTTTCATCCTGTAATGTATCTCCCTCTTCAAAAGACAAATTCGATAGGGATTTTTTTTTCGCGATGACCCGACTACGAAACAACTAGTACTTGGTGACATAGCATCATTAGTAACAGTTGGAATTTGAGTGAATTCACACACAAACACACACATATGAACTACTTCCTGGGAATTCTCAAATTTTTAGATAAACGACGGCACAGGATTGATGTAACTTTAAAAACATCGTAATAAACTTTGGGGTGTGTACATGAATATCTCATAGCAATGTGCCAATGTTCTTTTGATATGTGCACTCATACTAAACGGATAACTTTAAGACATAATAATTGGTTTCAGTACGTTATTGTACTGTGATATCATACAGATCTTTGGAACACTTTAAATGTAGTTGGGTTGTGTCAATGTAACATATAGTGAATAGTAGGACAGACTAGGTTCTTCAGCCTTGGTGAGGCAACTAGTCTAGGAGAAGGAAAACTCTGAATTCAAACCTGTTAAACTCCGCTTAAAAAATCGACCTTGTGTCATATCCTGCCCGAGCGTAGGGGTTGGTAAATATGAATATATAGTGATATTTAAGACTTGATTATAATTATTATTATTACTCCTTGTGAGTTTTTCTCATCAGCGTTCACTGATAGTATTTCACAAGAGTTTGAGTGACAGCTTGTCTTCTCAAGTCTCCAGGAATAATATCAGTATTTTGGCTGATTTCAATGATGCAGTAATTTGGACAGTCTTTATCCGTCCTCTAATTTCCACGTTTTTTTTTAAATTTTTTGTGATTGTACTAAGAGCACCAATTCTTATTATTAGAGTTTTTATCATCAGCGTTCACTGATGGTCTTTCACAGGAGTTTGAGTGACAGCTTGTCACCTCAAGTCTCCAGGAATCATATCAGTATTCTGGCCGATTTGAATTATGCAGTCTTCAATGCTGTCTTCAATGTTGACAAGTCCCACTCCTCCTTCTTTTCTTGAAACATATAGTCTGTCAACGTCGTCTCTGGGATGTAATGTCTTATGCATTGTCATTTGTTTTCTTGTTCATTGGTCCATTTTTTTAACTTCATCTCTGGTCCACTTCAGAAAGGGTCCGGAATATCTAACGAGTGGTACAACCCAGGTATTTATTCCTTCGATATGGTTTCGGCTCGAGAGTTTTGTCTTGAATTCTTCTTCTTCTTCTTCTTCTTCTTCTTCTTCTTCTTATTATTATTATTATTATTATTATTATTATTATTATTATATACTCCTTTAGAGTTTTTCACATCAGTGTTAACTGATGATTTTACACGGGAGTTTGAGTGACAGCAAGTCTCCTAAAGACTCCAGGACTCGTCTCAGGATTCTGGCCATTCTTAGCAATGATGTCGTTTGGATAGTCTCTACCCGTCCGCCAATTCTCAAGTCTTCCAGGCCTTTTAATAATCCTTTAGTTATTGTGCCTAACGCACCAATCACAATTGGCACAACCGTTACTTTCATGTTCCACAGCTTTTTCAATTCTCTAGCCAGGTCTAGGTAATTAGCTTTCTTTTCACTTTCCTTCTGATTTATTCTGTGGTCCGCCGGGACAACAAAGTCGACAATTTTGCAGATTCTCTTTTTCTTTGTTGATCATTATAAGGTCTGGTCTTCTGGCCGGGATTAGGTGATCCGTTTGTATGTTAAGGTCCAATAGAAGTTTATGCGAGTCATTTTCTAGAAGAGGTACCGGGTTGTGCATATACCATTTATTTGTATGGTCGAATTGAAATTTCCTGCACATTTCTCAGTTGACCACCTTGCTGACCCAGTCGCGTCACGCCTTATTCTCCTTCTGTGCTAATTTGCTGCATTCGCTGATTATGTGATAGATCGTTTCGTCTCTGTCACCGCATAGACAACATTTACTGCTTTGTTGCGTCTTATCTGTCCTCGTTTTGATATGATTGGTTTTTATGGTGTTTTCCTGTGCTGCTATTAGGAGGGATTCTGTTTCTCTCTTAAAGTTTCCTATTCTTAGCCAGGTTCATGTATGTTTGGTGGTAGATGTTGTTTATTCGACGTTTAAAGCGGCCATAGAGTTGTTTTCCTTCCCATTTTTGCTTCCTAGTTGTTGTCACTCTTTCGTCTATCGTGTTGTCGGTATCGTTGCTGATGGCTGTAACTAGTCCTCGTTCGTGTTTTTCTATGTAGTCTTCGAGCCGTTGTATGGATGTGTCAATGGTGTCTTCGATTCTGGCAAGTCCTCTTCCTCCCTCTTTTCTAGATACATATAGTCTGTCAACGTCGTCCCCGGGGTGTAACGCTTTATGCATGGTCATTAGTTTTCTTGTTCTTTGGCCATTTGATTAAGATCCTCTCTGGTCCATTTGAGAAAGGGTCCCGAGTATCTGACTAGGGGCACAGCCCAAGTATTTATTCCTTTGATGAGGTTTCTGTTGGCGAGTTTTATCTCGAGCAGTTTTCTCGTTCTCCTGAGATATTCTTTTCGGATCGTGTCCTTCAGTTGCACTTGTTTGATTATTATTATTATTATTAGTTGAATTCGTTATGATAAAGTATAATACAGTTTATACCGTTTGTTCCATGGCATTGTCGGGAAACAACCTATATATTAACAGATAATGAAAGACAATTGTTGAGTCCCCATTTGAAAAAAATCTGTCATTTGTCGAACCTTGTATAAAAATCAACATCATCAAGTTGATAGCACGTAATTTTCTGACTCTCTGTCTCTAACCATCTATCCCTATCATCCATTGCTTCCGGTAGGTTATCCATTATCCGCAAACAGCTAATGTGTATGTAGTTCTTTGCTGATCGGCCGATAAAGGCATATCAATGAAAAGAACTTCAGTACACCGTATGTTTTGTTCTTCTTACTTGGATGATTTATGACATCGGAGGTAAATGGCACTACCATTGCTATTTACTTGAGTGCTGTTTCTAAGATTTATTCAAAATAGCACGTAGCATTCGTGTAGAGTTTCCTTCTAACCTTTTCTCCGTGCAATTCGTTAGCATACGTGTGGTGCATCCGTAGAATAGTATCAACAAATCCACAACTTTGAACAAGCCCCTTTTTATTTATTGGAGAAATCAGATTTCCATATGATTGTCAACCTGTCAAGGGAATTCAAAGCTTTCGGTAGGTTTATGTTGATATCCCTCTCAGTAAATGCGGTAATCCTTCTGAGGTATATGAACTTGTCAATCAATTCTTGAGGTAGTCATTTAATGTAGACATGGTTACTTCTTTTTTAAAACATAAGAACGCTGCCTGCATAGAATCCAATACCTGTCGCTTCTTACAGTAGGCTATACAGCAGCAACTCCGCGTTAGCAGATGTATATATGGGAAGCACAATATCATCTGCGTTGTCTGCCTCTCATAGTTTCTGCCAGGTATTTCTTGGCTTTTTTGTCAGAAGCTGTTTTCTTTTGAATCGAATGCAAAAAATCACCTTACATCTGTGTTGCCTCTAGCTTTGGGTATATTCACCTCACTTCATATCCACAACGCTACATCGTATCTTTACCATATCTTTTATGTTTCTTATGATACTCTACTCCCGCAGAGTTTATTATCCAATAGCAAGCAGAGTTTTGTTATCGCAGGGGAATATAATGTTTTCATAATTTGAGTTTTCCTTCTCAGAAGCAAAAGATTTTAGACTGACTTCTTGAAATTTCCTAACTTTTAACTCACGAACCTTTTTTTTCCCTGGCAGTTCATCCTTCGGTACTTTTCTGATTGTACATGATATTTAAATATTTACACACAAATAATTGTACAATTTGCTTCTGTTATATAACATATGACATGGGTTTTCGGTTCGTTCCTAGTGACCCCGTATGCTTCGACAAGCTGTTACGTTGTGATTAGTAAACAGGGGGACGGCAGCGCGTCAGGGCTGTCAGGTCCCAACAGGTGTGTAACTGGAAGGAGACCACGTGATATGAGAACCATGCAGTCAGATTTAGACTGAGTCAGAGAATCGGGAGTCGAGCCAGGGACACGCAGCCGATCATAGGTGTTAGTTCGTCTCTGATGATATGGCTTGCAAGGGGATGCAAGCGTTGGCACCCCCTGGCTCCCGAAAGAAGATATGAGACAAGAAGAAGTCCCTGATCTGAGTATATGTCTCTCCGTCTATCTCTCAAACAACAACAAAATGTAGGCCCCTTTCGAGAATAAAATGAGCGATGTATTTTTATAACGAAAAGTGTTTCGTTCATTCATTTAATTTCGTAAATCATGTATGAGAGTATACAACACTTCTTTATTGATAACTCTAGTTTTTCGATAGTATAACATTGTTAAATGTTTACTGAAAAAACAAAAACGAATAAGAAGTACAAAGGTTCCAGTCAACCTTGGAAAATATTTCCCTGCTCGCGTTCAGTTTAAGGTTTATACTTTTATGACATAATCTATAAGTATATTTATTTTTTTTATAATGTTTGAGGAGGAAATTTTATCAATATTAATTACATTTTTTTTGCTTTTGGTATATTTGTGTTCGCTGACACCTGCCTCCTATCACGGAAACTATTCCAGTTAGACGAACCAGACATGCAGGACACTGCTGGAGAAGCAGGGACGAACTCATAAGAGATTTACTCTTATGGACCCCCACACATGACCGTGCAAAAGCAGGACGACCAGCACGAACAAACATTCAGCAGCTATATGAGGATACGGGCTGTTGTCCTGAAGACCTGCCTAGGGCGATGAACGATAGGGAGGAGTGGCGAGAGAGGGTCAGGGATATCCGTGCTACCAGCGCGACATGATGATGATGATTCTTTTGATAGTTTATAATATTTGAACATTTAGGCTGAAAAAAAGGAATAAATATACAACTTATCAGTTTTCGGAGACACTACTTTTTATAATTTAGAGTATTCTGACTTTTTCCTTTACCTTCATTGTCTTATTCCTAACATTTTGATCGATAGGTTCTTTGGGCTTCTTCAGGTGTTTTATTGTCAAATTCGGGAGCCTACATGAAGACAATATTCCAAATCCTATAAATAATAACAATTATCCAGCTTCATGCTAACAATTAGATAAGTAATTTCCTAATAGTACTTTTGATAAACTTCTGAAAAGTGCTTTTTATGAACCTCGTAAATGTACCTGTTATGACTTTACTGAAGATTTCTTTTATATACTTCGAAAAAGTACTTTTCATAAATCTGTATAAATGAAGTTAAAGCACCCACTGAAAAACATTTATGAATTTACAGGATCATTGCCTTTTTGTAAGATTAAATATAAAACGACAAACACTTTCGTTTTAATGTGAGGTGGGAAATTTTTAGCGAATCAATTTTAAACCTTTTCCCATGATTCTAATATAATTGTTTTGTTTTTTTCTATTTATCATACCTAAAGCATTTGCAGCACCGACTCTACTGGAATTAATAATCAAAGAGGTACATGAGGTATAAAATATGCTATCTATAAATTTTGATATTTGGAAAGTTCAAATCCCTTAGACATCTACTTAATATATAAACTCAGTATTCAAATCAGTCAAAATTTGCTTCTTGGAAGGCATTTAGTTGTTCTTCTCTATAAATCATATCAGAAAACCTGAAGCATTCTCCTTCTTTTTTTTTTTTTTTTTTTGGTAATGTATACATTCTGAATAATAGATAAAATGTTTTCAAATATATCTATTTCATTTACCGTTCATTTTTATCAGTTTAATTTTCCAAAGAAATTTCCAGTCTTTTAAGCAATTTTAGAATGATATCGGAAAGAAGTTATTGGTCTGAGATTTTTTTCCTCATATTTTCAATCAATTCAATAGGCTGTACAAAAACAAGAAGCAGTTACGATTTGAAAGAAATCATACGTAATAATTATAACTGATTTCAGACTGAGAAAAACGCCCAATATTCTTTTGAAACAGAAACTTCAGGAAAATTAGCACTTAATATTTCATTCGTAAATCCCAATCAGAGTTAAATATAATTTATTTTCTAAATTGTATTTTAAGGTAAAAAAGCTTTGGTATTGCTGAAGAAATTTTCCTATCAAAGCAGAAAGCGTCGTCAATTCGATTCAAGATTTAATCTAATATTTTAATTAAATAACTGTGCTTTGATATCGATCACTTTGATTGGATATCCGACACTGGCGATTGGCTGCATTTAAGATTTAAAAATAACCAAAGCAATCAATACGTTACAAAAAAGACTCAATAGAAACGTGTGAGGATATCGCTTGATGTCAGTTGCTAAACTTGCAGAGGTGACTACTCCTTCTCAGTCGTCGATGAAAACACATTTAAATTAAAAATTCGAGTTCATTTTACTGATTAAAAGAAAATAGAATATTATAAAAAAAATTACAATCCATCAACGAGTTCAATCGATTTGGTTTTATCAATCACTTTTCGCTTTAACATCAGATTAAAACACTCGTGGTTTCAATTGCTGAGTTTAGACAAAGCAAAAAATGGCAATGATATTATTTTTATAATCGTTCGACGTTTTCCTCAAAGAAAAATATTAACAATACTTTCACGCGTATTGTTAGAAGGTGTACAGTATTAGAAAAAGAAAATTAGATTGTGACTCATGATGCCGTAAAGAGTTAAATTTCATTCAACACAGTTGAAGAATACTGAACATATGAATCAGATTAAATAAATTTATTAAAATCGAACTCCAATTAAATAATATTCATTAAGGATCAGAAATATGAATCTGATCGAAAATATGTTTGAAAAGGTACCTTGTTGGGAATATACAGAAAAATAGCGTCACAAATACGACAGAGCTTGCAAGGGTAAATTTGGCTTGAGAGCCATATGCCTACCCACGGTTGCTTGGAGAGCCTGCCAACAGGTATTTGGAGAGTCTGCCCACATGTGCTTGGTGTGCCTGCCCACGGTTTCTTTGAGAGCCTGCGCATGGATGCTTGGAAAATCTGCCCACGGGTGCTCTTTATAGGATTGAGGAGATGAATATATTCTGTTAAGTGTTATCCACAATTCAAATATATATAAAACCATAATTATTTATTTGTGCGAATTGTCACAGGTCTTTCTGAAAAACCATTTATATTTTATTCAGTCTTGTAAAACCAGAGTTAGACTTGTCTTTAATGTTTTCTTTATTTTAAAAAGGTTACGCTGATCGCAGCTTTGAGGTTCTGGACTAGTTAGACTTGTCCCTAGTTAGTTAAAAGGTATTCAAGTTTGAATTCGGCGCAGTGCTATTTTACTTTTAGATCTGTGGGCTAGGCTTCTTCATATCCTCCAGTTTACCGGAATTTTGTTGCCAGATCACATTTTCTTTTTCTTGCAATAATAATTCCCTTCAAGTTCTTATCTAGATAATCTTAGCTAATTGTTCAAGGAAACTCTATTACTGAAAATAATAAGAAGAAACAGTTAAAAAAGAATAGCAAGCTAACATATATTCTTTAAATAGACGAATATTACTAAATAAAATTCGATAGGATTTCTTTGCTTCAGATTTTCAATGTTCTATTCTTTATTGATAAGTTATGTCGAATGATATTAGTTTTGATTGATTAATGATGAAAATAGGGTATCTTTTCTCCTGAAAGGAAAAAAAAAGAAGCTCCATTTAGAACTAGGATGATTAATTGTGGTCGTTCGTGTAGTTTTTTGGGAAATTTAGTTTTGGCACTAAGTTAGATGTTCGGATCACAGATTGAGGATGGAATCAACTTATAATAACGGGCTCATCTTGTCTGCTAACCGTGGCTATGTACCCGCACCTACGCACACACACACACTCACACACACACGAGTACGCGCACGCACACACACACACACACACACACACACACACACACACACACAAGCACACACACACACACACACACACATATATATATATATATATATATATTATAACAGTGTTCGTTGTGTCGAAATCTATTTATTGGTTTATGTCGAACCAAGTGCAATATAATATAAAGAGTGCTCAATATCTAGGATAGAGCTATTATATAATAATAATAATAATAGATAAATTTATATTAGATATATATTTAATTCGTGGATTTAGACTGCGATCTGTGGGTTTCATGGAGTTGTTTTGCAAGAAACTTCATGAAACCCAGGGGTCGCATTCTAAATTCCATGAATTATATATATATATATATATATATATATATATATATATATATATAAAGTAAGTGACCTAAGTCAAGAATGACCCAAAGGTTTCTTTTTAATAGCAACGACACCAAGTTGTTGGAATGGTTGCTACTCTCTCCTTGGATTGATCCACTTTACCCTTGATACTTATCTTAAAATTCTGAGTGTTAATCAAGGTAGCATTATATACCATTTTTTGAGTCTTAGGTATGACGCGACCTGGGATTGAACCCTTGTCTACTTGACCATTGGCATACACTCTCATATCTTTATTCTAGGCTTCTAGGAAGTATTGAATACCACTTCCATTCCATTACTCCAATGGACAATCTGGCCAAGAAGGTTGGAATCTGTTAGTATCCACTTAGTGAGTCAAGTATATTGTTTCAAAATTCGTCTTCGGTGGGAATACAAAAAAAAAACTAAGTGTGTTCAACTGAGTTGCCTAAGTACAAGTAACTTGAAGCTATGATCTTTTACTTGGAGTTATTATTAATTACCTGTAACCATGTAAGTATGAGCAAGGAAATATTTTCTTGGAAAAGAAATAATTACTAGCAACCATATAATTATTCTTATTAGATAAGAACGCTTAAACTATACTGCTTCTTGAGGGGTGGTCCTCGTGGTGTAATGGTTAAAGCGATGGACTGCGGAATCATAGTAAGCGAGTTCGTACTCCAGTCGCGCTATTATGTTCGCTTTCGGGCAAATACCCTTGGGAAAGGTATGAACCCCCTTATCCTCCCAGGTATGGGTTAAATAGTACCGCTACTGTTCTTCTAGGAGAATAGCTTTGGCATTAAATAACCTACAAAGGTTGATATGCCATTTAAAAAAATAAACCAGAAAGAAACTATACTGCTTTTTGCAAATCATTTTTATTACGTAGTAATATATGATATCGTCAAAAGGTGTGTAAAATAATTTTTCGGAACAATTTTCTCCAAAATATAGGTATACAATAACAGAACGCAATTCTTTGAAGCTTAGGCTTAGAATAATCCCACACGGGTAGACTTACCGTTAAAACCAATGAGTCTATCAATCAATCAAACGTGAGTGATAATCGTCTGGCGTCAGAGTTCACCCGGAACGTTTTTTGATAGTCAGTCACATTGCTGATATAAACGATATAGATAAGAAAATCTAATTCGATTTGTCCACGTCTCTTTAGAAGCATAAATATCACCATCAACTGTTATTGCGTCAGGAGCAAAACAGTTAAATATCGTCGAATATATATGATAGAACAATGATATAGAAATATGAACTCACAATTCTACTCTAGAATATCAGACAATGTAATATTTTATTTAAGTTAATTAGGACCTACGAAGTAAATGTTGTTAATGGAGCATTATAAGAATTTTATGACAATATTTCGAATCTATACCTGCTAATGTTATTCGATATATATTGGATACGCTCTCATAAAACGTAAAATATAAATTTTAATAACGGTATGCTAATTACACGCATGGACAACTCGTAAATATATTATCAGAAACCCTTGTTAAAAGATATAAGAATGAACATAATATCAAAAGTAGCAATTTAAGATTTCTATTATTAACTTTATCAAATGAATTGTATTGTGTCAACCAGACAAGTTAATCAAATATGTAAACAAATAAAATGAAGTCTTTTTAAAATTGGTCAATAGTAAACTTCTTTATGCAAAAATTTCCAGACACATGGCACCAAATTGGATACTTTAAATAAATAAACATTAATACTGTAAATATTATTTTCACCTTAGTGCTATCATTTACAATGATAATAACTATGAAAAAATAAATGACTTCCCATTTATTATTTTGTTGCTCGTGAGGTCTTCAAATCAGTTTAGCTGGTGTGCTTTTTGCAGTGACTGCAATATTAGAACCTTTCATTATTCAAAAAACTTTAATTTGAGTTTACCTAATGAAGAAGCAATTAAATTCTGTGAATAAACAAATTGGTTTTATTTTACATTCTCGCCTTTGACTTCGTACAATTCTTATTATTTTTCAACTTCTGAAGACATACATTCTTGGTTAGTTTCATACTTATTTTGTTTGGTTTGTCTGCCATGAATTGAACAAAGTGTTATTTATTACTAATTTAATGCTAATTTTTCATAGAAAGAGAAACTTGTCCAACTTCGTAACTGAGATATCTTATGGTTAATTATTCACAATTAGCATTTTGCATCTAACAAATCGTGTCACAAAATATCTTTTTCAAGGGAAGCCAGGAAAACATTGCAAATGACGTTGATAAAACATTTACAAATGGTATACCATTTTAAACGAGATTTTCTTCCTGTGAAATACAGCAGTAATATAATCACACTTTCATCAATCGTTTGATATGATTATCAGGAATGAAAATAACAGAGAATATAAAAAGCATAACATTTCGAAATTCTTTTAAAAAACAAAGACGCAAAAATTATAAACTATCAGAAGTCCTTTGTGATAGTTTTAGAAATAATTAAGAAACTGTAGGATTTTGATTTAGGCAGAATATATATATATATATATATATATATATATATATATATATATATATATATATATATATATATATAACCCGCTAATACTGACAAGCTAGCATTAATTCACTAACCCTGAGATCAGACAAAAAGGTAATAATCAATGGTTCTGAAAATATAAAATTATTTCTGATATAATACAAATCGCTTTTTGATTATAATGTTGATAATCCCTGGTGTTTTTTCCATTAAAAAGAGTGACGTAGTAAATTAAAATGTAAAAGTGACTTTTTTATGAAGCTTTTGCGAAATCAAAACCTCAAGAATCTTATCGCAGAGTAACAAAGCAAAGAAAGTTTTTTTTTTCAAAATGAAGAACTCCAAAGACCTAGATCACTTAATCAAAGTTTATTTCCCAAAAAGGCCCCGTTGACAGAATTTGTTATGTGCAATTATTTAGTGCATACATTTACACACGAATCTGAAAATACCCCATATCCAAATAATATTGAATGTTTAGCTTGGCCGTGGATGAGCATAAACGCTAAAATGACCGTATAAGCAATGAGAACGCCAAAGGAGCAACGAAGAACGTGCTTATTGAAAATGCAATGGAATTCTTGCGTTCCGGAATTTATAAGATATTTTTATCAGTGTACTATAGATGTACGTATATGAGATATCAGAAACGAAATATCCTATTGAGTTGTAAGAAGTATATATTGCTATAATGATGGGTTGTGTAATTTTTCCTTTACAATATCATACGAGCGGAAGACAATATACTGAATAAAAAAAAAAAAAGGATATTTTCCGAGGAAGCAAAGTTTTGTTATGGATGATATAACTGTCATTTCATAGTTGGCATCACACAGGAGATATCACTTACTCCTGTTACAAGAGCCCTTTATTTAGGAAAGCATGAGATTAAAACCTAGTAAATATTGGATTCTATCCGTACCAAATCGAGTGAAATATTGTTATTCTTCTATAGATATGGAATCACTTCAATCTATAAAGAAAGCACGGTATGTGCAACTCCCTACTACTTACCGCTTATCATTGCTAAAAAAGTGTGGTGAAACAACTGTGCGCTCGATTATGCTTCTTTAAAAAAATATAGCATCATTGCAGAAGAACATTTTTATATGATAATTTGGGTTTCCTTTCCAGAAAGACGTAACTATTGCGAGTAATTGATCTATGATTTAGTAGATTTGAAAAAATTAAGTATTTTATCAGTAGGTATCTAAGCAAATGGTTAAAATACTTATCTCCATGATAATGTAGACATTATACAATTCGAAACCAAAGCTATAATAACTGCTGGAGTCAAATATTGAATAGTATAAGTTTGCTAAAGTATGACTCAACTCTTTATTATTATATTATAACTTTATTCCGTTAACGAAAACTTCATTTTATTATCCTTTTCTCTATTGCAGTAAATTATTCACTTAATAATAATAATAATATTAGCAACAATAATAATAATAATAATAATAATAATCAGCAGAAAACAGCGCAATAAGAACCAATTATATTATAGCAAAAATAAACAAGACATAGTAAATGATAGTTATGTGGTGAAAGAGACTAAACGATCAATTATATATGCGGTAAATTAGCGCAAAAAAAAGCATAAGATTGGACGCGATTGGGTAGGGGGGGTAATCCATTGGGAGTAGTGCAAAAAATAAAATAATTTAACGATAGGAACATGTGGTATATGCTCAAATGAGAAAGCGTCCTAGAGAATTAGACATACAAAATTCTAATCTCGGCCAGACGATCAGACCTAGATATCAAACAAAAACAGTGAAACTGTGAGTTTTGGACTTAGCCATCTCTGTAGACCACATAATAAAATTGAAGGAAGGAGAAAAGAGAGATAATACCAAGACCTTGCAAGGGAACAGAAAGATCTATAGAGCATGAAAGTCACACCGATAGCAATGGTAATCGGTGCGCTCGGTACTATCACCAAAAGACTCGTAAAGGGACTGGAAGTATTGAACACAGGAACACGAGCGGGGACCATCTAAACAACAGCAGTGTTAATATCGGCCAGAAGACTAAGAAGTGTCATGGAGACGAGAGGTGATTTGCAGCCAATCAAGATCTAGTGAAAGACCATCAGCTCAAGCTGGTTTGAAAACTCTAAGGGAGAATAATAATAATAATAATAATAAACCTGGACCTGGCTAAGAAAAATAAACCTTAAGAGAAAAACGGAATTACTTTTAATAGGGGCACAGGACAACGCCATAAGGGTCAATCATATCAAAACGAGAATAGATAAGACGCAACAAAACAGTAAACAGAGACGAAACGATCAATCTCATAATAAGCGAATGCAGCAAATTATCACAGAAGGAGTATAAAGCGAGACACGACTGTGTCGGCAAGGTGAACCACTCGGAAATGTGCAGGAAATTTAAATTTGACCATACTAACAAATGGTATATGCACAACCCAGCACCTGTCGTAGAAAATGACACGCATAAACTCCTATAGGACTTAAACATACAAATGTACCACCTAATCTTGGCCAGAAGACCAGACCTTATTATAATCAACAAAAAAAAAAAAAAGAAGAGAATTTACAAAATTGACGACTTTGCTGTCCCGGCGGACCACAGAATAAATATGAAGGGGTGTGAAAAGAAGGATAAGTACCTCGACCTTGATAGAGCATTGAAAAAGCTGTGGAACATGAAAGTGACAATTGTGCCAATTGTGATTGGTGCTTTTGGCACAATAACTGAAGGATTATTAAAAGGGCCTGGAGGACTTGGAATTTGGCGAACAGGTAGAGACTAACCAAACGACTGCATTGCTGAGAACGGCCAGAATCCTTAGACGAGTCCTGGAGACTTGAGGAGACTCGCTCTCACTCAGACCCCAGTGAAAAACCATCAGCTAACACTGATGTGAAAAACTCTAAAGGAGTAAAAATAATAAATAAATAAAAAATAAAAAAAATTAAATCAAGTCTAAATACAAATAACATGAAATTTAAATTACAGATCTGAGAGTCATGATCGGTAGGGGCTTCCTTGATAGATAATATTGGGGACTGCAAGGACATCCAGCGAATGTTGGCTGTTTTAATTACACTAACAAAGAGCAAGGCAATAAAACATTTGAAAAAGAATGGCCAAGAGAAGACAACAAAATGTAATTTTTTAAAGCAAAGATTATAAGGAAACGGTTGATGGAGATCTGGACAGAATTTGCCACATTTATTTTAAGTTAAATATTTGCTCACTAAGTGAGGTTGATTATAGTTTTAGGTTAGTTTTCTGACTTTGAAATACTAGAAATATATGGATAGGTAAATGAGGAAGAATATACTCAAATGCTGAAAACCAAACCAACACACAAACCAGTACCTCAGAATTGAACTTAAGTCAAGAAGACAGAAAAAACGTTGTATTAATTTCTACAAATACTGAGAGAACAGAAGATTAAATTTTCCTCCCTAAGGAACCGAGACTGCAAAAAAAGTCAAGGTTGGGACAGAAAAAGTAATTAGATTATTTAAATAAAACCCAATGAACACCATCACCGAACTGAATAAATCCATGTTGGAGCAAAACAAGTCAATGTAGATACCTCCAAAGGAATCCCAACTGAAATACAACAAAGGATGGGAAGTTAGGGTGGAATGACAAATAAGGAAGCTATTTTAACATCTAAAATTACTAAGAAAGAAGGAAAATAGCTCAGGAGCCTATTTAAATGAAAACGTCCTAAAAAGACAAGCGAAGAAATGTCTAACAACACAAATGGAATTAATAAATTTAAAAATATTGGTGAAAGAAAGAAAACTCTGTTACAGAGCAAATTGGGGCGACAGAATTTAGCCTACTAGATTTAATAATGAAAAAAAATCTTTGGATTTTAGAAGATTAGGCAGGTACATTTATTTATAAGAGTGATGCAATTTATTGTCACCATCAGAGGGAAGAGATAAATTTTGTTTCATTTTTGGCTGACAGAAAAATTACAAAAGCGTTGAAATTGATTTTTCTAACCAGGAAAGGAAAGAAAGTAAGATAAGTTGAAATCGGAGAAATCTCTAGTCAAAACAAATGGTGAGCTGGAAATCAAAGGTTATGGATAGGTCAACCCAGGTACAAGCTGCTGGCCTGGGAAAAAAATCAACCTTGGAGAAATGGAAATTTTTGTGCTTATTTTGGAAGTATGAAAATTTTGATAACGTTTTAATGACGGGGGATAAAAGGGTCCTCCCCTTTCGGGGAAAAAGAAAGAAAGCATGCGTGATGAGAGAAGAGAAGGACGAATCCTTATGGTAGCAGTCGCACTAGAAGTTGTATAGAGGCAACCAATCCCCACAGAGATTCACTGTTCGTCTAGCTGAAAGCAACATTGAATTGAATTAATTGTTGAA
The DNA here is from genome assembly GCA_963585895.1 of Sepioteuthis lessoniana. Classification (NCBI taxonomy): domain Eukaryota; kingdom Metazoa; phylum Mollusca; class Cephalopoda; order Myopsida; family Loliginidae; genus Sepioteuthis; species Sepioteuthis lessoniana. Next base: position 12,104,680 of record OY757904.1, on the reverse strand, counting down.
GATTCAATTTAAGGCCATTGATGATATATGTCCACTTGGAAACGCAATAAACAATTACATATACCGGATTTTTACCGATAGTTAGCAGTGCAGCAAGAGACCTTGAGGACTTGACTTGAGGCTAGTATCAAAAGGGCCTGCTACCAGACACGGAGATAACATGATCCTCTCAACAAGCTGAAAAACGTACTAAGAATACTTAGTGAGTCTAAGTGAGAAAGGCTAACCGTGGACTTACACTGACCACCGCAAGATAAGAGCAAGATTCTGAGGCATTCTACTTGTATTTACAGGGAAAGGAATATCGAAATAATAACAATTATTTCGTGATTGTTAACTGTTTTGTATTTTTTGTCTAAAACATTATTATTTCATTATTCAACCCCGTGTTTGTTCGTTCTTTGGACTTCAACTTTCTACACACACACACACACACACACACACACACACACACACACACACATATATATATATGTATAAATATATATATATTGAATGATCAGCCTGTCCTGTTGTTTCGGCTTTGGGCGTGAACACAGAATCTAGTTGTTTGGATCTAAAATTCACAACGTAGACAGACTGCGTATTCGGCTGAGATTTTATCTCCCCCCCCCGCGCACTTGGGAAGATCAGACGTCGAGTGGTCGAGTGAACTCCTCGGCAGTCATTTTCATATTTGGTTGCCTTGACCAGGTTGACCCTGAGTGGGCTGGCCGGGTGACCCGTTCCTAAGTCAAAAGATCCCGGGTCAAGCAATATAAAAATATGGGACATTCCAAAAATATACAAAGTTGTTGAAAAAAACAATAAAAACAAAAGAAAATTCTACAAACAAGTTGACGGTGAGGATATGAGAATAGCTAACAACCGAATGCACCAAGAATCAAACCACTTAGGAGAAAAATACTGAAACGGAACGACCGTAAGACAAATACTGAATGAACTGATAAAATGAAAAAAAAGAGAATAACTCGAAGACGGCCATGAGACGTATATATACCAGGAGTTGCTCAGAGGAATACTCAAGAAAGTACTAGTTTGGACAACGCCAGGATATAAAGATATATATTCATTCCAGTTTTAAAAATTCACGTCCATCCGAAATTCACTGGTTCTACAAAGGATTAAATGCCAAGTAAAAGCATGTATGCACCTATAAAGACTTATAAAATAATTAAGGAATCCGGTTGATTTTGAATTGTTTCCTAATGAGATTTACTTGTTCACCACTGAAAAGAAAGAAACATTCATGAAAAAGGAAAAACGAATGCGTGCAAGAAATATAGGTACCCAAAATCCAGATCATCATAGCAACAGGCATCTAAGTTAAAAATAGAAACGTATCAGCAGCTAATCGGCGAGGAGTTGTGATTGGCTGAAAGAGACTCAAATTCAAAAGCCGTTAAACGTGTGGGCAGAACAGAAAACAGAAAAAGGGTTTAATGGTAGCCGGACGCGGCGAGGTAAAGATAGCCAATTGGAGACCAGACACGATGATGCAATGACAGACTAAAGTTGCGGTCCTCATTTCGGGGTGTGCTCCAAAAAGGGATCTCGCACCCAGTGAGTACGTACTTTGCAAGGAAGCACGTGTTAGAACCACAATAGAAAACTTGAAAGAAAATTCTGCTCTCTTTTTCCTCACCGGACATTGGCCTAGGGGTTAGAGTGTTCGCCAATGGCCCGGGAGACCTGGGTTCAATCCCAGGTCGAGTCATACCAAAGACTCAAAAAATGGTATTTGATGCTTCCTTGCTTAGCACTCAGCATTATAAGGTTCGGATTAAAGGTAAAGTAGAGCAATCCAGGAAAGGAGTAGCGCCCTCCCCTACACATTGGTGTAGTAGCTATCGAAAAGGGAGCCTTCGGGTTACCCTCGACTATGGTCGCCAACTAACAACTGGTCTCGCTAAATCGGTCGAGTCAGTTTTCAAACGCTGTTTCCCTTCTTTCGATGACTACAAAAAGGGTTTAGTGGCGAATAAACTTTTCTACAAGGGCACCAAGACCGGTGTTTTATGAGTTTGTCACTTTGTTCACGTGAAAGTTATCACGAAGTCTGTCACTTAAGACGTGGTGCTACACACATAAACCCGTTTGACATGGTGGTACAAATTTCTATAAGAGGTAGGAGATTTAGTAAAAACGTATACTACGAACTTACACCAACAAACTTCCATTTGAACACCGTAGCGTTGCAAACTTTTATTTGAGCCGTGTAATTTTACAATCGTCCATTTGGTGTCTAAGGGTTTAAAATACCCTGATACAAAAGGACCCCTAAAAAGGACCACCCCCAGCAACTATAGACTGATAACGTGTCTACTTATGAAGGGGAAAAATACTGACCACATAATATAAATTAGGCACCGGGTTGTTTTGCCGCGACCTGCCGATAAACATAAACATATCAAGTTACACGCCCGCTTTAGGACAATTATATCCGAGTACGACCGGAACTGACTAAGCCCTTTTTCTTTCTAACGACCTTGACATCTCGTTATAGCTAAAAGAAAAGGATGAATTAAAATTAATAACATCTTCAAAGCACTTCGGCCAAACATAACCTGATAAGACTGGAACTAATAGTCGTCACCAGCCTATAGCAGGTTAGAAAAATACTTTATGGCTACACTCATTTTTATCAAAGAATTTTATATTCACGCGGCTGGAGCTGTGTGTCACAGCACCTTCGTAATATCAGCAAGCCCTTTTCAACGCTTGTCGGCGCGCTCCTGGCGAAACTCTTGAAGGAGGAATCCTACATTCTGTGCGGTCGCATTCACTTTACCTTCCGGCGTTCATCCCACTTCTCGTGGTAGATCTGCTTTTCTTCCACCTACATAGGTATGCACAAAGGTCCTTTTTAGGACCATAAGAGGTCCCTGTCTGCGGGTCAGAGCATCTCTGGGGGTCAGTAATGACCAGTCGAAGTAGACGGCCAGGCGGCAAACACGAAGACAGATTCTAAGATCAACCGGTCTTAACTCTCACTCGGTTCCGATTGTCCGATAAGCTGCGCAGCGCTAATGGCACGGTCCAGCCTTTAGCTACTGCTTCGCTATCTGCGCAGCGCTAAGATAACGCCCATCTTTGCCTCGGCCTTCTGGCATGTCCGCTCGTCCGCACGGCTTTGACCCGACAAAGCCTTCGCTCTTGTCCGCTCGTCCGCACGGCTTTGACACGACAAAGCCTTCGCTCTCGTCCGCACGGCTTTGACCCGACAAAGCCTTTGCTCTTGTCCGCTCGTCCGCACGGCTTTGACCCGACAAAGCCTTCGTTCCCGTCCGCTCGTCCGCACGGCTTTGATCCGACAAAGCCTTCGTTCCCGTCCGATCGTCCGCACGGCTTTGACCCGACAAAGCCTTCGCTCTTGTCCGCTCGTCCGCACGGCTTTGACACGACAAAGCCTTCGCTCTCATCCGCACGGCTTTGACACGACAAAGCCTTCACTCCCGTCCGATACGTCCGCACGGCTAGGGGGCCCAGCAAGGCCCTAGCCTTTCCTCGACCTCAACGCTCTTGCAAGGTACAACGCAGTCCACGTAACGACTCGCTGTTACGGACTGTTCTACAACTGCAACACCTGACTCACGTACGACCTGCCGCACGAGCCAGCAACCGGATCGATACATCCTTGGTTAACCACAACATACCGCCATAACCGGGGATATCGATCTACCAACCTCGACCGACCTCAACTGCCCGCGACGACTGTCCAGCTGTACCCAACGACTCGACCGACCTCAGCTGCCCGCGACGACTGTCCAGCTGAACTCGACGACTTGACCGACCTCAGCTTACCAGCATCAAACATCTAGCTCAACTCAACGACTCGACCTACGCCAGCGACCCTCGTCGAACGCCCAGCTGCGAACATCTACAACGCGACTATACCAGTTAACGACATAACCCATTCTAGCTGAAGACTACATACAACCGCCACGGACATTTACATACACGCTTCTAAATACGACAAATAAATTGTCACTTCTTATTATTGTTACCTTGCCTTTGTTCCTTCCTATTGTTTTGGCTGTTCTCATTCACATAATTCATTTGCGGGGTCGACATACTTATCGGCTCCGCAACAGTTTCAAGAAAAAGAGAAAGTATGCCGCAGAGGGCAATAGGAACTGATGATCTGTAATAAATTGAGCTGAACATCTTCAAGGAGATCAAAATTTAGAGCAAAAGTAAATGTAGCCAGGGTATCGATTTACTATAACTACGCCTATTATATGGTCCCTCAAAATTGAATAAGAGTGTCTGAAAATGTAAAAAAAGATATCTGACTAAGTTATAACCTTTATCATGGAAGCCATTAGAAACTGGAATGTGTAATTAACAGTAGTCAGAAAAACTTTTGCCGAGTTAAAATCTATTGAAGCATATTCCAAGGAGGACTATTCTCTCCATTACTCTGGGTAATAGTTATAATGCCAATCAGTTATGTGCTTAGGGCGAGTAACAGGAGCTACACATTTACAAAATCATAAGAAAAATAAATCTCCTGTGTACAAGAACGATGTAAAGATATTTACAAAAAATGAAAACTCTGATATAAACAATAAGAAATTAGAGCCAGGATATAGAACTGGAACTTGAGATGGAAAAATATGCCATGTTTATAGTGAAAAGTGCAAAAAGATATAAAAAAGGAAAAGGATAGACTATTAAATTAGGAATGAATTAGAAGGCTTTTGAGGAGGAAATAACAAGTACGAGGGGCTTACGATAAGTTTCTAGACTTTTTTCGTATGGGCAGTTTTATTGATTGTACAAACATGAAACTCTGGTCCCGTTCGAAGTAATCTCCTCCGGTTGCAATGCACTTGTTTTACCGTCCCTACAACTTCTTGAGGGCCCCATTGAAGTCCTCTTGTCTGAACGTGTCAATGACCTTCATCACAGCCTCTTTCATCTCCTCAGTTGTCTCATAACTACAGCCCCTGACCCTAGAGAATAGCCAAAAATCACAGGGACCAATGTCTGGACTATAGGGATACTGAGGAACTGTCTTGTTCAAATAGTCTGTGACAAGGATTGAGTTGTGGACTGGTGCATTATCCTTGTGGAAATGCCACTTACCCGATTTGAAGAGTGCTGGCCTCTTCCCGAGGCATCTCTTCTTGAAGTCCCTTAAAACCTCAACATAGTAATCCTAACCCTAACCCTTTGACCAATCAACTCTGGTCTATTGACTTCCTTACTCCTCCCACACCTCTCATCATCCCTCACAGACTCCCTGCCTTCCTTAAATCTCTTATGCCACTCAGAAACTGATACTCGATTCATGCACGATGGTCCAAAAGCAGTCTGAAGAATTTCATATGTTTCTGCGGCATTTTTCCAAGTTTAATACAGAATTTTATTGCATATCGTTCTTTTAAAGTGTCAAATTGCATTTTCGAAATTCACCAGATGTGACAATCAAACTTTAGTAGGGTGTAATTTCATTCCTGCTGTAGCTGTTCCTTTGAACCTGAAATCATAATAATTGGTCAGTAATCTCATAACAATTATAGCAATAACAAACTGAATTTTGAAGAGTCTACGCCAATTTTAAATGCCGATACAAAAAAAGGCTAGCAAAGACAATCATATAAACGAAGGTGAAAGACAAAATAAGAAATGATTACTACAGAAGTCCTTCGAAACCACCCTCTCCTGCTGAAATCCTTTAAAAAAGATTTTTAAAAACCCTGGATATTCTCTCTGGTAAGATACTTGGAACTATTCTTAACGTACACGAGTGAGGAACTCAGACAAATTGAGCAAAAGACAAGGACATTGATGACAAAACACGGGTCCTTACAACTAAGTTATGATATATGTATCAAGGAAAGAAGAAAGAGGAATCACCAGGGTTGCGGCCTGCGTATTAGCATACGTACAAAAACCTGAAGACTACATAAGAAAGAGCAATAAGAGACTAATTACTGCACCCAGTAACAAGATTGATAACATAAGGCGGACCGAAAAGCAACAAAAAGTAGGAACACAGAATTGAGGGGAATAATATATGAATATTTGAAATGACAAACTGAAGAAATGTCACACATGAGTCTGAAAGGGAAACCTAAAGAGTGAAACATAACCTCGTTCAATAGCAACAAAAAACAATGCCCGAAGGACCAATTATATTAAAGAGAAAATTAATTATACCCAAGAGAATAGCAAGTGTACATTATTAGGAAAATATGAAATGGTTATTCACATAAGTGAATGCACCGAGCAAGTATAAATGGAGTACAATACAAGGCATCACTGGGTGGAAAAGTTGATCAACAGACTATTCTACAAAAGAGTGAAAATTGACCATACAAAATGGTCTCTGCACAAACTAGAATCAGTCCTAAAGATTGAGACACATGAAATTCTTGGGATTCTGAGTTACTGACTGATCACACAATCCCAGCAAGAAATGTTAACTTGGTGTTAATTACCCCCACCAAAAAAAAAAAAAAGAAAAGAAAAAGAGAAACTGTCGTCATGTTGATTTACCGTTCGGACAGATCCCAAAATGATAATAAACGATAACAGATTGACAAATGCTTGGGTTTTGCCAGAGAATGGAAAAAAGCTTTGAAACATGAGGGCCAGTGTTTTACTCATTATAGTTGTATTGAGTTTAGAACTATCCTTTAGGGCTTGTAGAAAAGATTGGAGGAAGTGTATATCAGTAGGAAAATCGAAACCACCCAAACTAAAGTATTGTGTAGATCTGCAAGAAAACTCTGAAGATTTCTGGAGACCCGGGGAGACTTGCTATCAGTTCGTCTTCAATGAAGATCTAACAGTGAAAGTTAATACTGATGTTAAAAAAATCACAAGATGTGAATTAATAACGATAAAAATAATAATAATAATAATAAGATGAAGCAGAAAATAGTAATACGTAATCACATAATAAATGAATGCAGTAAATTAGCGCAAAAATAGTATAAGCTTTGACACGACTTAGTGAGCAAGGTGATCCACAGAGAATTGTGCAAGAAGTTTAAATCTGATCATACGAACAAATAGTATATGCACTGGTTAGAATCCGTCCTAGAAAATAGGACGTTAAAAACTTCTCTGGGATTTTGAGATACAAACGGATCATCTAATCTCGGCAAAAAGACAAAACCTAATGTTAGTCAACAAAAGAGAGAGCATGTCAAATAAGGGACTTCGCCGTTGCGGCTGACGACAGGTTAAAGCTGAAAAAAGCAAAAAGAGAAAAAAGTACCTATACCTTTGAATAGAACTTTAAAAAAAATAAAAGAGACGGTGATACTAATTGTAATTACTCCGCTCGGTACAATCGGCAGATGATTCGTAGAGGAACTGGAAAACTCGGAAATAAGAACAATAGTGAAGACCACCCAAACTACTGCATTTTTTAGATCAACCAGAGTACTGAGATCATCCAGAATACAGTTCAGGAGACTTGAGGAGACATGAAGTCACTCAGACTCCAGTGAGATACTACCAACTAACGCCGGTGTGAAAATCTTTCAAAAGAGTAAAATAATATGCAACAAATTGGAGAAATTTCACGGGAGAAGACTTGGACAAGTTATGAAAGGGAAACGTTGAGATAGAAACTGAATCTCTGCTCACAGCAGCATAAAACACTGCAGTAAGAACCAATTATATTAAAGCCAAAATCGATAATGCGCAACAAAATAGCAAGTGTAGATTACGTGGTGGCAAAGACCAAGCGATTAATCATATAATCAGTGAATGTAGTAAAATAGCTCCAAAGGAGTATAAGACAAGACACGAAAGGGAGCAACCGGGAATTGTGCAAGAAAGTGAAATTATACCAAAGTGCCTGATACTATAAACACAAACCAGAATCCGTCGAAGAAAATGAGACTCATAATAATCTTTGGGATTCTAAGAAAAAAATGATCACCTGATCACGGCCAAGAGGCCCGACCACGTCATAATTAACTAAAAAAGAGAACTTGTATTGTCAGTTTTGCCGACCGAGCGGACCACGGGGTGAAAATCAAAGAAAACGAAAAAAGAGGCAAATACTTTGACCTTGCCAGTGAACTAAAAAAAGATGTGGAACATGAGGGTGACGTTGGTACTAATTGTGATTGGTGCACTTGGCAAGGATTAGAAAGAGAACTGGAAAAGTTGGAAATTGGAGGACGAATCGTGACTATCCAGACTTCAGCATTGTTAAGATCGGCTAGAATACTGAGTAGAGTCCTGGAGACCTGATATGATATGCTGTCACTAGGACTCCAAAGAAGACTTCTACGAAATATTCACCAAGAGTGAAACCATGATAATAAAATTATTATCGTTATCATTATTGATGTTTCATTTACACGTAACAATGAAAAATATTAGAGAGCATTGCGATAAGTTCAAAGTTTATCGTAGTTTGAGTGTCATTGTAATACGAATGGTATTGACCGGTTTTGCAGTTGTGGTAATTATAATCATGATCAAATCTCGTTACTCCGAGAGAAAGAACTAAATAAAAATCAACAAAAAACTGCGAAAATAACAGGCAGCGTTTGGTTGATTACAATATCTGAAATTAGAATCCGCCTCATTTGCTCTAACCGAGTTAATCTGACACCTTACTAAGAGCCACACAGTACATTACAGTTCCAAATCGATTTTCTGCCTTTTAGGGAAAGAACAATGAAATGTGTTAAGTAAGCTAAATATTTTGACTTGTAGTTCCACATTCTCTCTTTCTCTTTCTCTCTCACTCATGTTTATTCTTCTTTCTTACTTTCTCATCCTCTCTCTTCGTTTGTTTCTCTGATTTTAACTCTCTCTCTCTCTCTCTCTCTCTCTCTCTCTCTCTCGCTGTATATATATATATATATATTGTGTTGAACATAATTCTTCTCTGTCATATTCATAGAAATTATAAATGAAAATCCGATGACATCTCCACGACTCGATTATGACTGGTAAGGGTCGTATAGCAATGATTACGTAGTAGAAACAAAGACTATTTCACGATTTCTTGACCAAAGAAGGTTCTGATACGAGCATCAACAAAAAACAAAAAAAATGTGTGGGTTTATGTTTTTTGCTTATTGTAATGTTTGAAGCTTATGAAAAAGCATTTTCAGTAAGTGAAAGACAAATTACGAAAAGGAAGTACACCGTGGCAGCCGACTAGATAAACCAAAACTGACAAAGTTTTCTAAATAGGTTTGAAAAGTTCTTTAAAATGTGTTATATATATATATGTATATATATATATATATATATATATCAAAAGTATCCCAGTGCTTTCTTCATGAAACTGCACTGCAAAAGCCACAATATTCCAAAATTAACTCTAAAATAATTTTTAGATATAAAATAAAAGTACACACGAACTTTTACGAAAATTCAGGACAGTCTTTACAATCATCTCTAAAGTCTGTATATGATTTTTACTTATAAGTTAAACGAACAATTTTATCGATTATACAAGATATACCAGTAACTTAATTTGTTGTTGTTGTTGTTGTTGTTGTATATAGCAAAAGATAAAATATCAGCTGGTGTGTTAGATAAAGTTTCTAACTAGTTTTTTTTTTCTTTTTCTCCCTCTCTTATCTTTTTGTGCAAAAAGGCCACTCAAATATTAACTTAATTGCTTTCAATCTTTGTCACTGGAATAAACTGAAAGACGATTTATCTGATTTGATAGCGCTTTATCGATAGAACATTTTGGAAAAACAGGTATCAAAGAACAAAGAATTTTTTTTAAACCTACAGGGAGGCTAATTATTTTTCCGATAAAGGCTGTTACACACTACCATAGAATAACAACTGAAGAATTTTGATTAAAAGCCAAGCAGATACGATGAAATTGTTGACTTTGTAGAAATAATTCGATTTAAGATTATGTCCATTTTATTACGAAGTTCACGTGTGTGTGTGTGTGTATGTTGTTTGAAATGTGTATATTACCATATGAATATGAGTAAGCGTTTGAACTGCCCAAAACATTGTTTCGATAAGGTTTATTTGTTCAAATAGATGCGTTTACAGAGCACAATATTAAACTGGAAATGTTATGCAATTGGGTAGACTGATCAATGCAGAAGTTGATATCGGAATTTAGATCTCGGGATCGGATAGGGTCTGACAGGGTCAGAGTTAGAGATATCCACCGACCTAGATATGTTCTACCTTGATGATTATATTTCAAAGGTGTAGGGTATGTGATGATTGGCTGACAGGAATTATGAGACGGGTTTATACTACCTTATTTGCACCATATTGGAATGGATGCTCAGAGTAGAAGGTTGAAATGTGTCTACTATAATAATAGCGCGTGTTACACCTATAAAGCGAGATTAGAGTTTTATAAGTGGTTCTTTAAAAATCCAGCATAGCATATTGGACATGATTTTGAAGAAGGTTTTGTCAACCAGCTGACGCCATTGCCTTACACAAACTCGAGGATTTGCCTAAAATGGCGGAGACATGACTCGTCTAACTGGGATTATCAAAATGACTTCATAAGCTTATAGATTAGTGAGTCTTTTTTTTTAATATTTGCGATTTTATGACAAGCATCGTAAATGGAATATGACTATTGTATAACCTGTTACAGACAGCGAGAAGTATTAGTCTCGACATGGACCCAGAGAAAATACAGTTTATGTGTTTTAGTCATCTCTTCATTAAATGGTGAGCCGTTCAAATTAGTAGACTAGTTGATATACTTCAGTATTAATATCTTAGAAAGTGAAAGAGATGTCTACATATGCATAAGCAGTCTTAATTATTGTTGAAAAGTTAACGATCATTAGGAAATATGATCTTTCTGATAAAAAAAAGAGCAGGAAATCTTCCAAGATGTTGTCGTGTCAGTACTATAGTAAGGTTGCACTGTTTTGACTCTAACAAATCGCTTGGAGAAATATACCGTTATCTGAAATAGCATATGGGCTATACTTGTTGTGGGAACAAATGTCTTTGTGACCTATTCCGCTGGGGAAGTTGAATACATCGACTGCATATCTACAGAGGGATAAGACTCCCAATGAGTGTCCTTGACACTAAACAATCAGATGGTGAGGCTGCATTAATGCCGTAGCTTTGGGGAATGAGGAGTAACCCTTTATTGCCATCGCTCCTTGGGTCCACTCTGGCTCGGAGAGATAGCACATGATAGGGTCCTATCTATGTGTTAAATAGAATTAAACTGTGTTATTATGCTAAATTGTTAAAAATAGAACTTTTTTTTTACATTTAAGTGTGTCCAAATAAAAATGTTTCTTATGCTAAACTGAATTGTTTGAAATAGAATTATCTATATGTATAACCGACTCATTGGCCGAACGGGTAGAGTGTTGGTCAATAGTCCAGGAGACCTTGGTTCAATCCCAGGTCACGTCATACCAAAGACTTTAAAGTTGGTAGTTGATACCTCCTTGATTAACACTCAGCAATATAAGGTACATATTAAGGATAAAGCGGCGCAATCCAGGAGTAGCGCCCTCCCCTACCTCAGTGTAGTAGCTACTGGTTGCCATCGACTAAGGTCACCAACTTTATTTACTTATATGTATAAAAATTGACTTAACATTAAATAACATACAATTGTTGATATGATATAAAACCCTACTAACCAACCAATCAAATGTCTGGATATTGTGTGGAAGGCAGCGGCCGGTGAATGCATATCGGATGCATGGACTTCAAGAACCTGTATGTTGATTGGTCTGCTACAGTCTGTTATGTCTGTGAATATTCTATTGCCCGTATTTACCTGAAAAGTATAAAAATTCACGATTCCTTTGTCGGTGAAAGGAATCTTATCACATTAAGATAAGAGGCATAAAAGCTAGGAATTTTAGTTCACAGCTATCTTTTTAGTTTGTCTGTTAAAAACAGATAAAATACATTTGCAGAAAGAAAGAAAGAAAGAAAAAGGTTTACGGAGTTTTCTCACACTTACCGCAGAACTAAATAGTATCTCTTCGGCTTGGACATAATTCCCCATCTGTTGACTGTCAAACACACACTCTCTATCATCTATGATGCTCAAATACTCTTTCTCAACATCAAAATGGGATCCTGGATATATCATCAAAAAAGTAGTCGAAAAGTCATTAATCAGAGATGTGTTCTTCCTAATTATCCTCACATATTTTTGTTGTTCGCATATCCCATTTATACTTATCCCATTCCAATCTGTCACTGATCTGTCTTTTTTTCTTTAGAGCCTAAATATATTATACTAAAAAACTCTTCAACCAAATTCAATCAGACTCTATGAACTTCAAAAGAACTTCTTGGTAGGATGGTCGATAGTTTTTTTTCTGAAATTTTAGTCAATTACTCCAGTGTACCTCAAGCGTTCATTCATTAATTTTTAAAATTCTTTTCGTCGTTGAACCGCTATCCAAATTTCTTATTTATTTCTCGGTTGAGCGGGTCATTAATACATTATTTCCTTATCAATTTCTCTGAGGGCTGCGTTTGAACAGTCTTAAACTTTGCAGTATTCCCGAACCTCTGACATAAGGCGACAGAAACAAACTAAATAGTAACAACACAAGGATGCTGCATGATATTTAGAACAAATCCTGTTACATCATGATAAAACGCCGCAACCCATTCATTTATCACTCATCTAGGAAACTATCCAAGAAATGTGAGAAAGGCACATAGAGTACAGTTAGAGATATGAGGACAAAGCCATTAGCTACGTTAACCCTTAGACTCCTACATATTTTAGACTTGGTATTTCTTAAGAATACTTTAACGCTTATCACAGTTACAAATAGTAGATTTATTATTTCAATATAATAGTGAGTTCGAACCTCAACAAGTGCCTTACATTGTGTTTTTAAATCAAATTATGATAAACTCTAAGATTTGTGGAAAAAATGTTAAAAGCCAGTAGTCAAAAAACTACAATATATTTTAAAATACATTTTCAGAGTGTATATATTTATAGTTATTTTAGCTGAGCACAAAGTTTTTATTAATGCTGTCTAGACATAAAATAACCACAACTAGACAACCATTTCCATCAATATAAAATGAATAATATAATCAATAAACCGTTTCTTGGCACCCGGTTACATATATTGGATAAAAAGAGGAAAAAGTCAGTAGACTATAATTTTGTCAACCGAGATCTTCTACCAATCTCGTCAAATAGAAAAATCCAAATCAACTTGACAGCCTGCATTTAAATATGATTTAGTGAATGACACAAACAAAAAGATTTTGGCGATATCAAAGAGGTGGAGTAAATCCATGCAATATCGCCCATAGATAAGTACACCTCTTACAATTTTTCATAGAAAGTTATTTTTGTTCTAAACAAAGATATCAGTGTTTTAGTACTTCTCTTTATATATTATATAATGAAATCATACGTTAAAAGCTATTATT